>JAECWM010000003.1:1595000-2795000 GCA_018150695.1 Drosophila oshimai | reverse complement strand
TGTAATTAAATTGTTTTGTCCCAATGGATTGTTTTACGTTTTCATTTTGGCTTTCAGTCGGTCCCTCTTTGTCCGAATACTTGTTAGCGCTAATTTTGTTTGAAAAGGTCCTTTAATTATGAGAAAATACCCTGGCGGAGCCAAATAATTGAGCAGCACAAAAGCCCTGCGAAAACAGTTTTATCAGACTCGTTTGATCAAACTGAAGCACATAAATTGACATAATGAATGAATAGATGCTGAAGAATCTGTTGACATTTGTTTTCTGTGCAAACATGAAACCTGATGCTGGGTCTTCCCAGTCTTCCATCTGTTTGCCATGCCTACAATCACTCCGGCTACTGTGGTCACTTTTTCGTAATTTTCCTCGAACGCTTCCATGCTCAAGTTTTTTTTCCACCCATGTATCGTTGGTGTTCTCTTTAGCCTGGAAGAAATTCCTCCTGACCACTCTTCAAGTTCTGGCAGTGAAGTGCAAAGTGAATGAAATGGTTCTCGAATTGAATAAACCCAACCGAACTTCTGTGGCAAGTTGAAAGTGCTAAGCGGAAGTTTTGTTAGTTTGATATGCGTGTAATGGAATTTCTGCAATGAACATGGGCAATTGAATGAAAACAGATCTGCCGTCAAATCTTAGTCACTTTACCGAGTGCTAAAAACACTTATATCCCATTAAATATTAAGCATTCGAACATATTATCATAGTTTCCTCGGTTTGAATAATTCATGTGCTACCATGAAAGCCGCATAAACCAAATAGTTTAGTCCAACAAATCAAAGTTCCCAAACAAAACAATAATAAGAAAAAATTAAATTCCCAAGACTACAGAGCTGTAGTCCAAAATTTGCTGACAACCACAAATTAGAGCAACTCGAGAGTATATTAAAGTCAAATATGTGGAGGGCGGGCGAATCGCAAATAACGAGAATGTGGGGACAAGTACTGGGAAAATGTTTGGGGGGACGGAAAACGATTCATGCATTAATACTCGTATAGCGTTCTGGTCTCTGATTTGATTTACTGTTCGGGGACTTCCCACCAGTTTTTGGTCAAATGAAAGGGCCAAAAAGGACGAAGGAAGGACAGGAGTCTAAGCGAGACAAATGCAAAGTTATACCAGGAAGGCCATAAGGCCAAACAAAAAATTGCGTTAGGCTCTATATTTATAGGTTTAAGCTTAAATCGGATACAAACGGATCAATGTGTACATATTTAATCTTTTATAATTGAAGCTAATTGAGAGTGACATGAAAAACAAAACATAAAATGCATATGCTTTACAGCGGTTTTTAATTGCAAAAGAATTTTTTAATTTTAATTAAGCAGCTTAAATGCATCCTGACTAATTAATGCACTTTGCTATAATTGTTATACGATTATTTATATATTTTACAATTGTTTTCGATTCTTCGAATCAATAGCCCTGAACAATAAACTGGTTAAACATTCCACAACAAAACAAAAGCGAACAAACGAATCTCAGACCGGCAAAATGATTGCAAATACAAACAGAAGCAAAAAGAGCGACAGCAAATAAACAAATATGCAAATTATGTTTCGTTGTTTCCTTCCCTTTTCGTCCATGACGTTTGTTTGACTTTATAATGAAAATTTTAATAATTGAAAAGGTGCCAAATTACACAGCTGCATGTGGACATGGACATTCCTAAATAATTAAAGCCGCAACAATTATTGTAGCTTTGTGCCCATAAATGATAAAATCCAACAAAATAAAACTTTTGCTAATGGATAAAAATCGTTTGTAGGTTGTCAACCATTTGGTTTCACTCTGCTAAGTTTCCAAATTCCATTTAACGAGCTTTGGTCATGGAAGTTTATACGGGAGGCTCTCGCATATTACATGAAAATATTTATTTAATTTGATTTCACGCACCGGTTCGCCGGATAATATTATCATAAAACCTTGGTACCAATTTCAATTTGGGGCGAACCAGTTCTAAACTCAATTTTCCGAACAAACGGAAAATGTTTAATTAATTGTGTTTTGTGACTGGGCAACAGAAAACAGCAAAAGCAACAAAAGCAACAAAAGTCATTAAGGACATCAAGTGCATAAACGGATTTGCTGGTTGATAATTTTGTGCTGTGAGAATTAAATGTAATTTTGCGGTAGAATTTGTATACGTGTGCGCATGTGTTAGGTTCAAATTATTCGCATCGAAAACCTCAATGAATATAAATTCGCAAATGAACAGGAATCGCCGAGAACAGAGCACAATAATAATAATATAAATATTTAACTAAGTACATTTTTTGTTCTGTCCTCCTTTAGTAGGTACCTTCGACGTATATGTTTTTTAATAATCCTCTCAATTGTTTATTTGTTCTGCGGTCCAAAGTTCAATGGGACGTAAAATTTTGTTGGCATAAAATTATACTCAGCAATTGATTTAAATTGTTAAAGTGTATGAGATTCGTGCACCCCGAAATTGGAAAAATATGTTAATTAGTTTTGAATAGTGATTCTATTTATATTTATATTTATGTGTAGATCCGCCCATTTTGTATATCAGAAGCACGTTTAAATTGTGCGCATATCATAAATGCTCTCGTATCTGCAGAAACACATTGCACAAACAAGTGCCCCATTTGCATTTACATCTTTCATGGTCTTCCCTTTTATTAAATTTATAAAATTCAGCCAGGAGAGCTGCTGCTGCTGCTCCAGTTTTTAGTCAGCCAGGATCTTTGGCAAGTCAGCACGCACGAACCGAGCAATCCCCCCTCGCACAAACACTAACGCCCACATGGACACTCACACGTATGAGATTTATGGGGGAGCGCGTTTTATTTATATATATTTTATGACTTTTGTTGCTTTCATATTTTTCCTCTCGCTTCTCCTCTATCATAAATATTTTTCCTCGGAAAACGAAAGCAAAACTGCAATTATAGAAAAAAAACATTAGGAGGGCTGAGGGGGAAACTGCGCATAAGATCCTTTAAAAGTAAGTAAATGTGTAGAAAAGCGCAGGAAACTTTGGAGAACGTGACTTGCACCAAAACGCGCTGTAGTGCACAGTGGGAAAATGTCCTTCATAGCTGCTGTTGTTTTAAAACATCAATGTAAGTGCACAGAAAAAATATAATATTTAAGTCATGAAAAAAACGCCGTGAGTAATATCTGTTCGACATTCAACAAGCAAGAAAGCTTTAATTTTGTTTAGCAACACGATGTGGCTAGATTATTTACTTTAAAAAGAAATCAATGTTCGCGGATAACAAAATATAGAAATACATAGATCTTAGCTTAATGAGCCATTTTTGCCACTGTGCAGCGGGGCTCCCACGTTCCCACGCCCCCTTCCTCCCGCACCCATTCATTGAGTGGCAATTAACGCGCATGATATTGCGCTTCGGTTGCATGTGGCTGCTGGCGGCATGTGGCATGTGGCATCATCAGGGTGTTGGGTGTTAATGCGCCAAGTCACTCCGCTCGCATTGGCAGACCCTGGATTTTTATTGTTGCCTACTTTGCAGGGCCGCGTTCCCCTGGCATTTAATTTGCTTATTACCAACTTGTGCAGACAAAGCGGCCATCGTCGCTATCGTTGTCGCCATCGTTGCCCCACTTTCGTTCCACTTTGTTGCAATTTGCAATTTGGGTCGTTGTCTGCCACGCCCCCTAGCCCCTTCCCCCACCCGCTGCCACACATTTGTCGCTAATTTGGCGAGGGAAGCCTCTGGCTTCCTTCCACGCACTGCGTCCTCCTTCTCCACCATCCTCTCTTGGTCCCGGAAAAAGCACCCTCCGCGTAATTGTTTGGCACCAATTGTTTTAAATGCTCGACGAGCGTTCTCAAATTGCTTCGCAGACGCCGCAGCCAGTTAACTGCGCTGAGTGCACTTACACTCTGCTGTCAGCAGTTTGACCGGAATCCAGTTATGTCCATAAATGTCGCATCGAGTCAAGGAAGACACTCCTTCTTCACGGAAGAATACAAACAAACAAATGTTAATCCTTCTTTAGGGTTTTTTCGGTATTTTGCATATAGTTGTGTTTATACAAACTAACATTAATTTACCTTAAATTTCCTAAACATGCTCTAGGGTATAATCTCTTTTATTGATCTAAAGGCTACTATCGCAGACACTGTTTTGTGGATTAGTCTAGGAATAAGCTATTTAGGATAACAGCTTTTAACGGCAAGTAGACCATGCAGAAAAATTTGTAACATTTGCTGTGGTGTTAGTTAATATTTTCTATTCATATGTGATTTAGTTAAGGGGGGACACTGAGTAACTGAAAAAATCGATTTTCGAAATTTTTGGCCAAATGAAAAAGCCAATCGAAAATTTGTAAAGTAGGTCTTAAAATATTAGATGTGAAGTACAAAATAAAATTTTTTGGAACAAATCAAAAACAAAATGGCGACCATAAAGAATTATTTCGATTTTCGATTTCGATTTCGATTTTTAAAAAGTTACCAGATGTCCCCCTTAAATATTTTATTTTTTTAGGACCGGCATGGGGAACTTGAGGAACTGTGTGAAATCGATATGCAAAAGTAGTAGCCAGCAAGCAAAAAGAAACGGCCACCAATCCTCTTCTACTCATTTGCTTATCTCAAATTTATTTGTCCCAAAAATTACTAGTAGAGTGATGCAAAAAGAAAAAGTTTTGACTTGTTTTGAAAAATGTAAACCATAGTTAAAAATAATTTTTTTAATGGTGTTAGAAAGTTATTCAATTTAAAGAAATTGTATAATATAAGTTTTAGAATTTTCTATAAAAATGAATTGTCTAGTTGAAAAATCGGTTTAACTCGTTGAAAAGTTGTGAAAAATTCAAAAAATTTTAGGTATCCCAAAAATCCACAACAGCTTTTTAATTTTGAGGTGTTCACTTTCAAGAGAATATTTAATAAACACAAAAATTGATTTTAGTTCTTACTCGACTTTAACTTAGCTGTACAGTGTTAAATGCAATTGAATGCCTGGCTGCAAGAAATTGCAAATGTTTTTATTATAAACAAAGAGCGTGCTAGCGGGTGTGTGGGTTGTTGGCTTGAACTTTTCCCGCTTTCAAGACGAAATCGATGCGCATCAATATTCAATATGTTGCTTTTACTGGCGCCACGCCCACATCCACATGGGATGGGCGGTGGGGGGAGCCGCAAGAGGCAGCAAACCCAATCATGCAGCGCAGCCAGCGCCATCTGATGTTTGCTTTACGTAATGGAATTGTGCGGTGAATGCCGCGTGCCACATTTTCGCCTTGTCTTGCCCTTCCTCGACTTTCCCTTTTCCCCATTCTTTTTTGGCCTTTGTGACTTTTGGCGTCTGTGAATTTTCCTTGGGTCGCCATATGTGGAATCCACGCGTCGAAGCCTTTTCAATTGCTTTCCACCTATCAGCATTCCCTCGATGTTTACTCTCGATTTAATTAAATAAAAATATTCATATGGACTGGCAGCAGATAATGGGATACTCCCAGCCCTAAGCTGATTATAATTACTATCTTTTTGGAGCAGATGAGGCATACAGACAATAATATGGGAAAATGTATTCCTAATTTCCTAATTTCAATCGACAAGTCATTTGACTGGGAAGTTGATTAACAACAGAAATTCGTAATTAAACGAACAAGCTAATGGCAAATTGAAAGCTAGTTCATTTCGACTGGGTTTGGGTATTGCCTGCAGTTTTTCCATATTGATTCAGAAGAAGGGATGAGCATTGCGCATACGCCGTGTTGTGCCACAAAGCAGACACGTGCTCGTATTAGCAGCCAGCTAAGTGCTGTTATTCTACAGTTTTACACCACAATTACCAGCTCCCACACACTGGCAACGTGTCAAAATCGACACCGGCACATGCTGCCCCCCTCCAATGTCCCTGAAACATCCCTACCCCCGGATTACACCGTCCTACGTGTCCTGGGATGCCCGCGTACGTGTCGAATTCCAAATAGCAACGCCAGTCATAACTGTAAGACAATGTCTGCGTGTGATGTGATGACGGGTACGTTGTCACGCAGCTGAATGAGATTCCGGGAAGGGGGATTGGTTCCGGGACGGTGGAGGAAGAGGAGGAGGGGGGTGTGACGTGTAGGTGATGCAA
This sequence comes from Drosophila oshimai, assembly GCA_018150695.1. Taxonomy (NCBI): domain Eukaryota; kingdom Metazoa; phylum Arthropoda; class Insecta; order Diptera; family Drosophilidae; genus Drosophila; species Drosophila oshimai. The sequence continues at coordinate 2,788,915 of JAECWM010000003.1, read as the reverse complement.
AGCAGCGCTAGTTAGTATGTCATGTGCATGTTGGCATATTTCGCTAGAAACTTACCTTCATGTCCACCAACTCATCCTCCCACTCTCTCTTCCCCAAACCATTTAATACTCTTCTCAAAGGTTTTGGAAAATTGGTAACGTATTTGCTATGCACCTGAATTTTTAAAGAAGAAACCTATTAATGCCTTAAAAACACTCTTCAACCTTTAAGAAATACTTAAATTAAAAAAAATTTAACTCATTAAAGATAATATATTTAGTATAAAAAAACGAAATACAAAACATGTATGCTATTTTTTTACAAAAACTAAATCATTGAAGGAAATTTAAATTTCACAGAATACATAAAAAATAGGTCAAAACCTAATAACAACATGTTTTAAGCACAATATATTAACAAATTTTTTACACCCCTTTAAGAAACACAACAATGTGTACATATTTTCTATGTTAAATACCACGGGCTTGTAAAATTGATTGGCTAGAGTATGCGTTCTTGTAGTTTCTTGTTAATTTTTGTTTTTTTTCGGAGCGGCCTTGCAACAAACTTGTGTTACAACGTAATCATATCTTGGTAACATTCGGGCACCCACAACCACCCACAACCTTCTTTAGCAAGTGTTTTCTCGTGTTTTTCAGCTACATCGTGTCCTTCCCAAGATCCTCATCTTGATGTTGTGCTTGTCTTAGGCTTGGCCTTGCTGCCACTAAAAAGGGGGTTGTGAAAACATTTTAACCCACTCAACAAAAACCCAAATTGAATATAAAACAAACAGCAATCTGCTTAGTAAAAAATCACATTCTTAAACCATGTGATTGCAGTTTCTTTTATATACTAGGATTTTTTGTCTTTAAAGGTGCAAGAGAGAATCAATTGCTTTGTTTTTGAAACATTTTTTATATGTTTAAGCTTATACAAATTACCTTGTTAATGTCATTATATTTTGGAAGAATCGCAGGTCAGCTTATATCTAAACTTTACTGTGTATTAAAGTGGATGTGAGTAAACTGTCAAATGATTGTGGCACATGTGTCAGAAGCACACCAACACCCATACAGCGACATCATTTTGATGTCAATTATTTTTTCACCAACAGTCAACTTGTTTTGCGAAAAGTCACACTTAAAAAAAGCACAGTGGTTTATTTTAGAAAACAAGAAAATTTGAATATTAAACCAAAACTGTAGCTTGAATTTTAAACCCTTTCAGAGCACACATTTGCCAAATTCAATTTAAAGTTTTTTTTTTGTATATTTCACCGTTCAACTCTTTGTGACTTAAAATAGGACAAATTTTTTTAAAAAAATTTTTTTAAAAAAAAAAAGAAAAGAAAAAAATTAGGGTTTTTCCTTTATTTTTTTTTTTTTTTTTTTTTTTAAAAATTTTTTTGAATATTTAATATATTTTTAATACAGAATCTTTATTTATTTGCGATACGAAGAGTAAGCAAATACGTTTTAAAGTTGAAATATCTGTCTGAACTCCTCTTCCGTACAAACGTCGAGATTAAACCCTTTCCAAAAAACTCTGAGGTATTCACATTTATATTTTAAAAGTTGCCCTTATAAATGTTGTTTGTATTAAAAATATTCTTTGCAAATATCTATTTTGAAAAAATATTTTAAGACTAGAAAATTTTTGGTATTTTTATTGTAATTTGACCTATACAGGTGCGTAAAAATTTTATTGCGCCCAAAGTAGGCAACCATTTTTTGTGAAGAGGGCGCTAAAAATTGATTGCCTTAAAAGTAGCAATGAGTATCGCAAATCTTATAGTCGGGAAACCCGACTATAGCATTCTTTCTTGTTTTTATTGTTTTTTTTCTGAGTGCATTCCAACTCGACCCAGCAGAAAACCAAATCCCACGAACCCGTTACGAGTGCGTCAAACCTTTGACACATTTGCAGCTGTGGAGCGAAGTGACTCGAAGGTGCGGTCGGTGTGGAAAACTCCCGTTGGTGAGTAGATCCCCTTCGGCATGATGAACACCACCTGCCCTTCCATCAGGCTCCAACTGGCAGGGGTGGAAAATCGAGGGCGGAGTACGGATACAGTCGGTGCGAATGCCATCAGCAATGAGAGTACTGCATGTTAATTGCCAAAAATAAAGTAAAGCAGGAGCGACAACAATTCCGGAATGGCTGCGTTTTTTTTTCTCTTTGGCAAAGTATTTTAATTGCTTTAGCAGGAGTCGGGAGCTGGTAACAATGGAATGGCAAATCATATAAATAAAGAGGAATTATACAAATGGAATTTATAATCATCCGAAGCGAAATAAGTTGAATAATAAACTCTCATCAACTAATTAAAAAAAAAAATTAACAATTTACACCGTTTTATTTGTTTTACAGGTGTAGCCAATTCACTCGTCTTTCAGAGCAAATCTGAACTGACAAAATTATAGCATGTTATTTTGTTTTAAAAGGTTAATCTAAAAGTCTAAGAAACTACACATATTAAAAATATGATTTTAATTTATGGAAAAACCATTATGTTGTTATAAAGCATATTTTTTAAAGATTAACACCTTATAAATTTGCTATGCGGCGGTATTTAAATCTATCATAGACATGTTTAAGTCAGCTATGCGTATCGCAATGGAAGTTGATTGTGTGACTCATTTATTTTGACTTCTTTCATGTGCTGCTCTTAAGGGCAAAAAATTAAATCAACCATGAAATAGTGACATTTAGTATGTTTTTTCTACCACTTTAGTCTGAAAGTATATCTAAGAATATCAAAGACACTCACGTAATTCATCTAGCCGCCTCTAGAGCTTCCACTGAAAATGTCAACTTTTTCGGATCACCTTCCAGGCCCCAAAAATGTGAAATTTTTTTATGTAAATTTATAAATGCTACTTCGAGAACAGACCGACTCCCCTTCAACTGTTCAAGCACAGCAGAAGCGGTTGCCATGTCGAAGGAAGACAGCGACGCATCCAGCGCGGAGGCGAATCCAACGAAGTCCGAGATTTCGATGGACCGCGGACTGCGTGCGGCTCCGCAGCGAAATAACTCCTCCAGCGGAGGCACAAGTTCAAATGGTAGCGGTTACACCAGAGGCTCCGGATCCGAGGGGAGCGTCCTTCGCTCCGGAAGCGACACGTACAACCGGGCGACGCAGCCGAAGTCAACGCTGAACGACCCGCGCTTCCGAATCCGGCCGCTGCAGCAGGTGACCTCGGCCTGCACCGGGGCCATGATCACGGCCTGCTTCATGACGCCGCTTGACGTGATCAAGACCCGCATGCAGTCGCAACAGTCGCAGTCGCACAAGTGCTTCTTCTACTCGAACGGCCTGATGGACCACCTGTTTTCAAGTGGTCCCCACGGTTCCCCGATGGTCAGCCTCGCTCCGCGTCCACAGTTCTCCAGCTCGTGGGATGCCCTGCTGAAGATAAGCCGACACGAGGGCCTCGGAGCCCTTTGGTCCGGCCTGGGACCCACTCTCGTCTCCGCCCTGCCCTCCACCATCATCTACTTCGTGGCCTACGAACAATTCAAGGCCAAGTACACCCAGATGTACCAGCAGCACTTAAGTAGGACACCGGAACCAAGGCACCTAGATCTCAGGTAGGTTAAATTACAGACCAGTTTAATTTCTAGGTGATAGGAATATAGTTTCCAGTTTTTAATACATATTGCTTAAATAACTTAGTCTGCTCACTTTCCCTTAATTGAACTAGGTAGGGAGTGGGGTTGGGGCAGCACCCCTACGTATCTTTCACAAATGAATTACTTATTTTGGTAATGTCATTCGCAAGCAATTACCTTATTTATGATTTATCAAATATCAAAGTAAACGAACGCGTTTGCTTTTTGAAATGAACGAATTTTTTTTTGTGCTTGGAAAAGGTGGTGAAGTTTTTCAAAGATTTTCAATAGTGTATTAATTAAAGGAATCGATTAAGAAGGTAAGTGTAATGCATTTTTATGAAGTCAAAGTATTATACTAAATGGAACAATATCGATTTGAACCAAAAAATTTATGCAAACACATTTTTAATTACTTCTTAAAATGTCTGCTAAAGTTGGTTGTGGGCACCAAATTGGGGGGTTTGGGCACCCTTTTTTTTGGCAAATTTTTTCATTACCTACAATTTCTGTGTAAAATTGTTTTCAAAATTAGTTTGGAACCCTCTAGAACATTCTTGTAGTTTTCTCCTTTAAAAAAAACCTCCTCCCCCGGAAAGGATTATCACCTAAAATTTAAAATTATGCTATCGAGCTTTTGTTTGAAATGTGTTGACATGCGGGCCAGTTATTACATGTAAAAATTGTGTTTCCGACATAATAACGCCTATGTAGTCTTTGAAATAAATAAATTGTCGTTATGTTGACATTGTGGGTTTTTTGTTTTTTCCATATTTTTCCATTTGCAGTTTTATCTCAGGGTCAAAAAAATTTAAAATTCGTTTCAAAATTTATAAATCTTTATTCAAATTAATTCTTATAGTTAGTTTAGGTCTCTAGCTTTAAACAGATACCCATATGTCCAAATAATATGCACTAGTTCGGTAATTATAAGCCAAAAACAAAACTATGCCCATAACCCCCACTTCTCCCCTACTGTTCCCTTCATTCAAATCCTGTCTAAGCAGCCTAAAATCTAAAATTAGCTAGGCTTTGTTTTATACTTTAATGGTTAAATAAGTCATACTAAAAATGTTTTAAGTAATTTCCAATCGTCTGTTGAATCGGCGTCATTTATTGTTTCACGTGTTAGGATCAAAGTAATAAAAGAATAATATATTACAAAATATATTAAAAAACTAAGCACTGAAATCAAATGGATTTATTATTTGGGGGTAAAAACAAAGCTTAGAATTTCATACATTTTTTTGAGCTGCATATTACAAATGTATGAATTAAATGTAGGTATATATTATATTTGTGGTAGGTAAACAAAATAGTTTTTACTCTTTTGCGTTTGCATTTTGTTTTTTTAATCTAATTGTTATGAAATGAAAGGCTTATGAAAAAAGAGTACTTATGTTTTCTTTATTAATATCTCGAAAATTTAAAGTCAACACAATTAGTACTTAGATTCCCGTGCATTTTTGTATTTGTTAATATTTTTTCCAGAAACACCAAGAAGAGCCTGCCGCTAATGATTCCCATGATGTCAGGGGTCACGGCTCGCATTTGTGCAGTCACGGTGGTGAGTCCCATCGAACTGGTGAGGACCAAGATGCAAGCCCAGCGCCAGACCTACGCCCAGATGCTGCAGTTCGTCCGGAATGTGGTGGCCCTGCAGGGCATCTGGGGACTATGGCGGGGTCTACGGCCGACAATCCTCAGAGATGTGCCCTTCTCGGGGATTTACTGGCCCATCTACGAGTACCTTAAGTCGAATCTTGGCCAGAGCAGCCAGCCCTCGTTTGGCCTAAGCTTTTTGGCTGGTGTGTTGGCAGGATCGGTGGCCGCCATCGTGACCACGCCCTTCGATGTGGTCAAGACCCACGAGCAGATCGAGTTTGGGGAAAGGGTCATCTTCACGGACTCGCCGGCAAGGGATTTTGGGAAAAAGTCAACCTATAGCAGATTAGCCTCGATCTACAGGATGCACGGAGTGAGGGGGCTGTTTGCAGGATGCGGACCAAGACTTCTGAAGGTGGCACCTGCCTGTGCCATCATGATCTCCACCTTCGAGTACAGCAAGTCCTTCTTCTTCGACTACAACGTCAGGCAGCACAACGAGGCCCTCCTGATGAAAAACCCGAAAGCCACACTGGTCAATGAAGACGACATTGACTAGGATGGATTACCTGCCAGTGGGCGAAATTTATTCCCTTTTGTAAATATACAGCGCATATTTTATGTAAACCAGGCAAATTCAATATCCCAATTAGGCTGTACGACGCTTTACGTGTTACGTCAATAAGGCGAGAGAGCCGGGAAATCAATTTGCATTTTCGCAGCTCAAAGATTCCAGCGGCCTGTTGCTCCGGGTATCCTTCTCCCCGAGTTGACTTTTAATGCAATATTCATTCATTTGCATTAACTGCAATTTGAGCGAGCGCAAAGGGAAATTAAATGCCATTGCTGTGAGTAAGGTAAGGTAAATTGGCTAAAGTACAGCAGCCATGCGGGGGATTACTTTAATCGTTTTCCTGCACATGCAACCTTCAGACCGTATTTTCCAGTTTAAGTTTTCCACCAGCAATAATCGAATTTCCTTTGTTGGCCGGTCACGTTTCGCCACTGCAAATGCCATTCGTGCTCGGGGCGCAGAGTCCAAAATATTTCGGTGATTGAGCGCTGCACTAAATCTATAAATCTCTGTCGAAAATATCAAAACTAGGAGAGTAATTAAGAAGTGTTGGTTTTGCCTCAGGGACCTCAGGCAGAACTTAATTGCATTTTGGTAGAAGGTTTTGTTTCTTTGTTTTGTTTGGTCCCCAGAAATTTCGCTCAAATGATTCGGCTTTTTCAAAAAAACTGCCCATGCGAAAACTTCCTTATTATTTGCGATACTCGAAGAGAGCAAATACGTAAACGATCAAATGTCGCGTCCGTCGTCCGCTGTCCGTCGTCCGTCCGTCCGACAAACGTCGAGATCTCGGGAACTATAAGAGCTAGAACCACCAAATTTTGGGCACAGACTTCAGAAACAAAGCGCAGATCAAGTTTGTTTCAAAACTGACCACGCCCCACCGCCCACAAACCGCGAAAGTCGTGGCGCCCTCATTTTTTGCAATCGTTATCAAAAGAAATATAATGATATGTGCACTGTCTTACTACACTCCGAACCATTTGTGCTCTAATAAATAATAAAGAAGTTATAGAACATTTGCTATGCCTTATACATATGTAGTTAATGTAGCCCCATAGTGGCGACTCTATCGTTTTTTTTTTTTTGTTTTTTAGCCCCATAGGTGGCGACTGTATCGTTTTTTTCGTTTTGTTTTTTAAAAAGGAAAATGAGTATCGCAAATCTTATAGTCGGGAACCCCGACTATAGCGTTCTTTCTTGTTTTTGTATGTCCTTTGTTATTATTAAAGCGCAAACAAAGTACACAAAGCATTCCCAAACACAAACTACGGACGCAGGCTGGCAGAAAAAAGCAGGAAAATATATATTTTGTCGGTTGGGCAGATAAAAAATTGAGAAATTGTATCTTTAGGGATGAGTAGGGGCCATGGTTTGGGCAGACAATAAGTGAAATGTGATATTTTTACATTTACCCTTTTTAAATGCATATCGCAGAAAGTGTCAAAGTGTAGCTGCCACAATTACGGTTATTAATTGAGCAGGCTTTCCGATCGAAACCGCTGATGAAATAATTGGAAAAACGTGCAGCAATTTATCACATTTCTTCTGAAAAATATGAAAACTATACTGGTTTCAACTGCCTTTCAATTAAATTGTTAGGCAAAAGTGCAAAAGTTTCAATAAAAGAAAATTAACTGTGACCTGTCACAGCATTTTCTCAATTTTTTTTCTGGAAAATCACATTATTAAAAATACTTAACGACCGCAGCGGCCCGAGGGAAGGATACAGTTTTTTTTACATTGATATTCTTGCTGCTCGACGAAAACTGCCAATAAAGCGAATTAAAATATGCTTTCATAAAAATAATGGAAATTAAATTTAAGTGAGTATCTCATTTGCAACGTGTGTGTGTGCTTGTGGGTGGTACATTTTTTGCTCAACCACAAGCAAGGACCTCCGGTTATACATAGTGCACTCCTTTCTTTCCCTTTGTCTTCCAGTTACTTTGCCGTGGGCGGGCGGCAGTGTTGGTTATGGGGGCGTGGTGCTTGTCTATATATTTTCCGCAGGCTGTTGCTCGCCAGTGTTTTTTGTTGTCAGCATCAAAAATATTTTCCCTGCCGCAAACAAGCAAAAAAAAAACGACAAAAAAATTGGGCGGCAGTCAGGAAAAAGCTGTTGATAGGGAACAGATCCGTCCGTCCCGGTGTCCTTCATCTGTCCCTGGGCCATCCTTCAACATTTGCCTGTGCTGTGTGTTGTCAGCCTGCGAGCTTCATCTTTTTTCCTTTTCGTATTGTATTTGCATTTAATTGTGGCATTAAAAATACACCGGAATACGTCGGCCTGGTCGGATCTTTATTTATGGGCCAGTCCGTCCCTGTCGGCAGTCTATCTCATTTCTGGCCTGTTTTTGCCCGTTCACCATTGACATTGTGTGGGCGTGGCCGTGTGAATGGATATTCGATTTATTTTCTTCATTCCCGCAAACACAAACAAACTGGGGGCCATGAAAATGATTTAAGATTGGATTACTGGGTGACAAAGTGTGAAGATATTAAAGCGTTGACTGTGTCGTCGATTGACAACTAATGAACTGTTAATTGACTAATCAAATCAAACACGCTTAAACGCCCGGAAAAATTGCTTTGAGCTTTTGTTTTTTGTTTAAATAGGTTTTAAGGATCCTTGTGCCTTAATGAGCTGAAGATGTAAAATCCTAAATATTTTACAAATTTTAAATTAGCTAGAATTATTTATGCATGCAATATAAACACCTCGATAGTGTTTTATACCATTCTAAAATCTTAACTTTAGAAAGCAATACATTGAAAATTATAACATATTTAAACTAAATTTGCTATTAGAAAAGTTAAATATAATTTTTAAAAAAGGTCTGTTTTACAACAAAGTAAGGCAAACGTGGTCCGATTAATAACATATTTCAAGATTCATACATGCAATTATCCTCAAGAACAGCAATACTTTACTGTTTCTCTTAACGTTTGGTAAGCTCAAATTTAAAACAATATTTTGTAAACAAAAGTGTTATTATTTTCAATTCTAAATTGGAGTTTCACCTCAATTATTATTTTGTAGTTTTCCCTCTCAGCCATCTGTCAAAAACCGCAGGGCTGATGCAGCTAAGTTTCAAGAACTATTTGCTTAATTGTTTAATTTTATGCGCGGAGTTTGCTGAAACTTTATTAAAACGCGTAATTGTATAGCGTGGGCTGGGTAGGGAAGCGGAAAGCCTTCCAGCCCTCAGTAGTTTACATTTTCCGTTTTCTTCGAACCATGAAAATTTCTATTTCTGTTTCAGTTTCCCTTTTTTCTTGGCCAAACATCCGTTTCGATTGTGGCCTTCTTGAAGGCTAATTGTAAGCACTTGCCGTGTATGAAGGGGAAACCATTTCCTTTCTTGACCTTGCCCCGGCGAGTGTTTAATTAATTTCGAGAACAGAGCCAAATGAATGGCAGGCGGTGCCATTGGCCCCTCTAGTTCAAATGAAAAAAAGGAAGTGGACCGACTTAAGTCTATTTAAAAATGAGCACGAATTTTTCACACTTCATGGTAATGCATCACCATGAAGTGAGATGAATGGAGATCCCCGAATGTCTTTAAAGGGCACCGCTTTCTATTTTTTTTAATTAGCGAACCTTTTGCTTTGCTTATCCCTTTTGGCGTCGGCGTGTTTATTCTGTACCTTGGCACGCAGGATTTTAATTAAAAAGCCCGAAATTGACAGGATGAAAAAATAACGTTTACCTTTTGCCACCGTGTCGATTGTTTGTCGGGGCTTTTGGCCGTCCTTGAATTTCGAAAACCCTAGTGAATTTCTCACTTAACTCTGATTATTCAGACTACACACACTGCAAAGGTGAATGGTAATCAGTGTGGTCATTTTTCGCATTTCTTTGTTAAATGTTTTTGTGCGCTTTGTGAAAATCTAATTGCGGTTAATTTGGCTCTTTATAAATGCAGCCCCTGTCCAGTCCACAAACCTTGCTTTTTTTTTGGCCATAAGTTATGCGAGGTATTCTTGTTTTTTTGGCAATTTTGGCTTTCGCTTTTCCTTCTCGTGGCTGGCTAAATTATTTAAGCGATAATGGGGCGTAAAAGTCATAACTTTGGGGCTGTAAATTGGGGGCTTTCTTGAAGGTTTTTGGGTCTGGTCCTGTCAAGTGCATTAAACATGAGGCAAGGGTTTTGTTTTGCTTTGCGGCTCCAGTTCACTCAACTGAGATAATTTGCTGAGCCATTTCGGCAACGGCTTTATCAATTGTTGTATAACCGCCAAATGGTTAGCTTATTTCAAATGTAATTTATGGTAATCGCCGTCTTAATAACAAACCAATTAGAAAGTTTCCCATAATTTAATCAGATTTCCGCCTGCCATTTGTCTTGCTATCTCTAGCGCTTTTCCTAGGAAGAAAACTTTAAGATTTTCCCCTTTTCCCTGTTTTTTCTTACGTTTACGGTACGTCTGCTACGCTCATGCATAATTCATGAGGTAACTTTATAAAAATAACGCACAAATGGCACTAAACAAGGCAAGTGGAATGCTAACGTTTGAGCAGAATTTTAAATGCCCTGAATGCGTTCGAGGTGGAACTGAGTTGTAAATGTAAGTCAACTACAGAAAAGTGTCAGGATTAATTAAGAGCTTGAAGCATTTTTTAAAATTTAATATATAACTTATTTAATTTAATTAATCAGAAACAGAATTAACCTACACTTGCATATTAAACGAACTAACAGAAAAGCAATGATCATTATAATAATCGTAAATAATAGTTCGATGTTTAACAAATTATTTAATTATAAATTGCGAAAGATAATCTTCTATTACTCGCACTTCGGTAACTCATATTTTCCGTAAGGTTGGCAATAAGGTAGACAAAAAAAAATATTGAATCGTATAGCTCAAAGTCTCTATAACTCGATGTTTATTTTTTTGTTTGGTAATTTAATTAATTTAATTAATAATTTAATAATTTAATAAAACACTATTTTGAACACGCTGCATAAATAACGTTTGGTATAGTAAAGTTAATGTTTCTCACTTTTCTCTAGAAACTAAAAGCGGGTTCAGGGAAATAGCGAAGAGAAAAGTCTCACCTAGCCTTTCCCGCTCAGCATAAGACGCTACAAATTTTTAAAATGCAGAAATTTTTGATGCCTTAGTGTATGTGCGTGGGTGAAGAAAATATCGTTTTTTATGAACAGCAAAAAGGGAAATCTTTAAGCGGCTTAAAGCTTTAAATAATGTGATAAATTATTAAATTTATTTAAGGGATACATTTTTGCTGGGAAATTTACAAAAATTTGCGCAGCAGTCGTTTAAGTGCAATTTGCATATTCAACAGATTTTTAAACAAAACCACCGGCATACGGGACTCCAACATATCATATCGGCCGAAATGGAAACTTTGAACTTCACCTTTTTGTTTTTTGGCCCATCGCAAACTTTGCTGCGGTTTGTGTTTGTTCAATTTGCATACCAAGTTGGCCTCTCACCCTCATTTGGAAATGTTAAATTTTTATTTTGATAGCACCTCGTATGCAAATGAGTTTAAGGGGAATTGGACCGGTTGGATCCTGTTGACCCGGAACAAGGGAACTTCCTCTCGAACAAGTTGCTTCATTATGTCGGTTGGGGCTTTGGTAGATAAACAGCAGACGAAGGGGAAATTAATTAATTAGGAACCGAGTGTTGATGAATATTTAAGATTCCATTAGAATAATGCATTAAGTTTTACGGTCGTGTGCCAAAATTTAATTGCTGTAATTGAATAATAAATCTTTAAAATGCTACTGATTTCCGATTCCCGTTTCTGACAAAAACGTAATGAGGCGGTGGAGCTGAAAGAAAATTAAATAATCCGCTAAATATGCGGTAAGCTGCTTATAAATCCCGATAATAACCATTAGCATTTCTCAAAGTCATTTCATAATTATGTAAGCAGCTTTGAAATATGTCATTGTAAAGAAGGCAAGGAAGATACGTCAGTAAGCGGATATTAATTTCGCGTACGTATTTTAATTGTTACCCGGCTCAAGCACACACACACACACGCACGCCTGCTCTTTTTGTGGCTTAAATTCACATCGTTTACCTTGACAACGGAGCAAGAACGTCGTCGTCCCATCCCATCCCATCCCGAACCCGCTCCAAGGTGCCCCATGCGACAGCAAAAACGTGAGCCTGATGGGCAATGACAGCGATGGCGACACCATGGACACATCCTGCAGATGTCAGGCGTCTGCTGACAGCCAGCTTTCTACAGGCACGGACCCGATCCACTGCTGGCAACGGCCGGAGCCTGTCCGGAAACATTTCTGACTTATGAAATATGCTGAGCAGTGTAGAGCGTGCGGAACAAGCTGTCAGGACAAGGGACCCTTTCCCATGTGTTCCCAGAATTGCTTGTTGCTTACTTTGACCATATTTTTACATGGTACAGAAAAAGGATTATGTACCTACTGCAAAAAAATTAACAGGTAGTTGTATTGCTCCACGACCGACAGTGTTAAAGAGTTTGGTGATAATAACAATCCTGAAATTCGTATTTACTTTTTATATAACTCTATTTTATCATATATAACACAGCTAAACAAAATTTATAATTTTTAATGTTGCATATTTTTTTTCACTACATCTGTTATTTAAACCTTGTGATTAAACTGTTTTAATTGTCTAGGTAGCTACGAGTGATTTACATAGGTTATTAGATTACAAATACAAATGTCGCCTGAGCACGCGTTAATGATAAGAACAGTGTTTATTTAGGTTAACGCGTGTGGCATCTTAAAGATTCGTTTTATCATTACATTTTATCTTTTTTCTTAATTCTATAAATGCGTATGTTTTAACATTCCCAGGGCCGTTAGGGAAGTTTTACAACATGATTTTTTATTATGCAACAAACAAGTGACTGTATATATATTTTCTCATAACTTGCAGTTTATAATATTTACGCAAAATTAATTTACTTCTCTTTTTTAATTGAAAGGAAAGTCTTTTTAACAGAGCTATGGTAACATAAGGTCTTGCGGTAAATTAATCCAATAATAATTATTTTTTTATATCTTACTAGTTGACTAATGGTCCCAAGGTCTGGCAGCGCGTGGCGACAGCAGTTTATATGGAAGGCTCCTTTTCATGCGTTCACCGGGTGCGCGGTATGCTAACAGGTTTGGAATTTGTAGGATGGGAAAGATCATTGAGCTCTTTATTGACGTTTCCGAATAAACTTTGATCGCGTGTAGGATCTAGATGTGCATTATCCTTGGAGCCCCCTAATTTCGATGTTGGCCTCGAGCCTTCTTTTTGGTTAATTATGCTCAATGGCATTTTTTTTTAATTTTAACAAAAAGACTCTTTTTCTTTTTATAATTATACCCGGGGGTGGATAGAGTCAACTATTTTATCAACCAGACGAACAGTCTTAAGGTGCGAATATACGAACAACCAGAACAGATCGCTTCTTAAGGGCAGTTATCTCAAGCTTACCACAAGAAACAGGAATGGTTCGAGCCCATTTTTTCAAACAAAAAAACACACCCGTGAGCCCAAATATTTATTTCTATTAATTTATAACTTAGGTAGCTAAACTGAGAAGTGATTTACATAGGTTATTAGATTACAAATCGACAAATGGTCGCAGATGTGAGCGCGACGCGTAGTTAGAATAAGAACAGTTTTATTTAGGTCTAACGGACGTGTGGACATAAAAGATATCGTTTTATCATTACATTGTTATCTGCTGTTTGTTAGTTCTTACATTTCTATAAATGCGTATGTTTTTAAACAACATCTATGCTCCATCAGCTCAGAAGAATAGGTGAAGTGGCAAAGTATCCTTAACAAATCCTTTTCCATCATAATCAAGTATCATTGTGCGTGCAAAGAACTTCTGTTTACCGGTGTAATTTGTTTTGGGCTTGTTCTCAAAATACAAATTATAATTTAGAAAAAAAGGTTTTTTTTTTGACTGTAAGTGTGTATGGGTTTAAATAAAATTTTACACGATGGGGCGTAACCCTTACGGGAAAAGTGCTCCTCTGGCTAAAGTTGTCAACATTTTTGCGCCCTCGTTTCTCTAGTCTCGTATATAACTTTTTTGCAGCCCATGTTATTTAATTTTCAGTGTGTTTTTTTTTAGTTAAAGGAGACGGGACAACGACTAATGACTAGGAATTTGTTGCCCGCCAGCCAAATGAGCATGTGTGCCTGTCCCTAGATCTCCTGCCCTCTCACTCACTTTCCCTAAGCCAGCTGTTGTCACTTCTGTTTGCCATTAACGCCTCTTTCAAGCCAAAAAATAGAGAAAACTTCAACTCAAGTGCAACAGAAGCGTGAAAATCATTAAGCTGCAGCTGCTGCCCCACCTACACATACATACACACATGCCGACAAACACAGAGACTCCGGAGAGACAAACTAACTGACACAGACGCAGACAACAAGAGAGAGAGAACAGTATCCTTACTGCAAGTCCTACATGGCGTATGAGTTATGCAGATAAATTTCGTGCCACATTACTCATACGACACGACGGCTTTAATTAAATCAAGAGATGCAGCGCGATTAAATGAGAAGTATTTAATTGACTCATTGTTTTATTTGTTAGGTTTCGGTTTTAAAGCTTTAAACAAGCCACATGTTTTTTAATCATAAACATTAACTTCAATTCTTATTAAACTTTTATATTTACTAAAGCACTAATACTAACCTTATACTCTTACCATAACATTTTTTTAAACATCATCAATCAACATCAGTTTTTACCTATCTCTTGTATTTAGTTGCTGGATACAACTAGGGTTGTAAAACTATACCGTAAGGAAAACACATAACAAAATGTTTTAATTTTTGGTTCTTAAAAATGCTTCTTTGAAAAAAAAAAAAAAGAAACACCAGATAACGATTCGGGGTTAATCATTGGGGTTAAACTTAAAAAAAATACAGTACAAATTATAAACAAAATATCCATCCCATTGAAACAAAGTGGTTTTTTTTAAAATGTTGCATAGCAATATTAAGGAGAACTACACTGATAACTTTATTTAGATTATGTGATAACCTGCAATATTTTTATATTATAACAGAAAATTACTTTACGCTGGATAAAAAAAGCATTTATTTTTTCCATTCTGTCCTTTATTTATGCCTCACAATATATCAAATCAAAGTTGGATGTGGCTAACCAGCAAACCAATTTAATCAAAAAACCGTTGCTGTCCGCCTGGATAAAATGTTATGAACGCAGTGGTTGAGGTGCAGACGGTTGCAGTCTGAGAGTATCCCATTAAAGCATGTTTAAAATGTTTTTATATTTACCCACGAAAAGGCAAGTTAGTGAACATGGCGGTCCAGGTTGATATCGATGCTTTTTAGTTTAAAGATTCAAAGTGGTAGTCCAGGGTGAACAGGTTGGTATGAAAATGTAGATTTATCTTCCTTTACTTTTACCCACACTATTAAATTTCGAACATTTCCTAAACTTTGTAAGAATATTAAAAAAAGTTTTTACCTTATTTTTTTTGAAATTAAATATTTTTGGTTTTATTTTTAACAATCCAATTTGCCATTTAATGAAACAAATCTCTTTTTTATGTGCGGCCTCTGTAGTTGTTATTATATTGATATTAAGGATGGTTTATGGTAGTTATGAATTAGTCTATTTTGATTAAGATAATATTTTAACTTATATTATAAGCTTAACCAATCTCTAGTTAATCGACAAGGCCTTCTGTTTTACAAGGCCTACTACGGAATTATTTTATAAGTTCCTTTGGGCTTGTAAAAAAAAGGGTAAAACAAATCAAAAGGAGCAGTAATATTACCATCTTGATGTCTCCAATATAAATAGAGATCGAAAATAAGAGATCGTTAATAAACGTGTGCCTAACTGATGTGTTAAAATAGAAAGCATAGTGAATAAAATTAAAATCTCTTGATACATATTTAAATAAGTATACTTGTGATTATAAATCTTTAAAAGCCTTTATAACCGAATCTGGCAAGTCATTTTACTCTGATAAAATTAACACACAGAACTAAAAAATATATACAATTAATTACCACAGGTACCGGGTTTTTACACGTTGAACACAAAAGACATAATCACAGTCATAAAAGGGCAACCGCAAAGCCCATTCAGTACAATGTCTCGATTGTTTATGCACAATGCTCTTAATGAACATCGGAAATTGGCGGCCATTAAAGTACATTTCCAATAAAAATAAATCAAGTGGACTACGACAACAACATACAGGCATTTTAATATGCAGAAGCTTTTAGTGCTTCAATTAAATTGATTTTAGCTACAGCTTTCACCCCCACCCATATTTTTGGTTGACATGCGAAATGAGTAATAAAGGTAATTTACACTTTGATATTTAAATTTTCTAAATAAATAAAATTTTAAATTTTAAGGAAGGGTTATCTGTAAAAAAAAAAAAAACAAGCCATTTAATATAACTTTATCTCTTATAAATACATATACAGTACGAAATCATTCATCTGGTTTCACCCAAGTTCAGGCCGTGCAATTGTTCAATCATTGAGGTTCAATGCTTAAAACATCATGGTGCTCTTACATTGTTGCGTTTTTTATTTATTCCATACACAATATAGATACATTTACGGTGGCTGATAAAAAACGACGCAATTGACTTGAAATCGCAACCGCTTTTACCACACTCACTGCGAAAGGGATGCGGCAATATAAAAGAGTGTTGTCTACAAATGGTTGCAATACATTATATTTAGTCATATGTGCCAGTGATGTGCGCAGTTGACATATGAGTAAGGGGAAAACCGCTTTGACAGGAGTTTATCCCCAGAATTCTCTTTCTGCTACCTTAAATTCATCTGAAAATAATAAATCTGGGCCCCGTGACATCCTTTTACCATTTATTCACGTCACGCGGCCACCTCTGGTTTTGTGGCCCCTGTCGGACGTGTTTTATTGTTGCCTTTTCACACACGCTTTATTTATTTATTTATGTGCTCTGTTCCACTCGGATCTTTTCGCCTTCCCCGCACCCATAAAAAAATGTAAGCCATATTCATTTTTTGTTTATCAATATTTGCTTTTTGTATCAATATGCAAAACTTTTATTAATGACCAATATGTGCAGATTTCCTTTTCACAGCCTTTTATTTAGTTGAGCTTCCCGGGCCGTTGGCAATTTTCAGGCGAGTTGGCTGAAATGATGCAATGAAAATTTCATTTTAAAAGCTTTTTTCATGGCTTAAAGTGGTGCCTTTGGCTTCCTTTTGTGCGCCGATAAAAATATCGCCGAGCAGTGACATTGAAAGGTTGTCAAATATGTATTTCTTATATTTTTTGATTGTTTGCCATTATACATTGTCCAATTTGGCATTTATTTAAATGATTTATTTTGTTTCATTTTCATTGTTGTTGTCAGCCAAACAAAAGACTGCGGATCATGATTGATGGTCAAACGGGTCCCCAGCATTTTTCCAGCAGCATCAGCGGCCTCAGCAGGCGCACGGATTTAATTTGATTGAAAAGCAAACCGAAAAATCAATTCCAGCTAATGGATTTTCAGCATCGCACTAGGCTAGATCCCTCGCATTCCGATTTCATTTAATTTTATCTTTTTTTTGCAAGCATTCCCCGCCTTTGGTATCCAGTCATTTGCATCCACATCCACATCCTCTGCGGCATCGATTTGGGCGAAGCAATTTTTCAATAAAGGCATACAAAGAAAAAATGTTTGGTATTCCACTTTAGAGCCGAGGCATCCTTTATTGTTTAGTTGATGTCTGCAGCTGTTGGCGTGACTGGATTTTTCCTTCAACATATAAGGTGTAATCATCATCAAGAGACCAAACCCTTTTTGTCGAAGGTCGAGAAAACCACAACGGACTTCTAGAATTGGTTTCCATTTTTTATATATTTTAGATAACATTTATCCAGTGTGTCCCCAAGGTCTCTTGACATTTTAAAACATTAATTTAATGGCTAACATGGGCATTGTATTTTGTTCTGAGCATCTGGATAAAGCTTAAAGTTATATATTTATATTGACGACGAAACTTAATCGTCATGAAATAAGTATTTAAAAAAAGGGTAAAATTATCTCTAACTAGTAGCTAGAAGTAATTTCAGCCTTTTTTATAGTTAACATTATTTTATTGACATAAATTTACATTTTAAGTTAAGATAGCACCTCAAAGGAGTGAATATCAGACACGTAATATTAAGGAGCCGCTTAGTTATTAACGGACCGTTTACATCAAGTTCAAGGTTCGTACATATTTAGCAGCCTCGACTTTGCTGTTTGTCTGCATTTGAATGCCGCGTCCTTGATATCGAGTTAATTAGTCGGGAGCGCATTTAAAACTTAATTACACAGCCGTGGCCCGTAATTAACAGTATTGGCAGCTGGCAATAACAACACCATCAGCATGTGGCGGGGAGTCCAGAAAAATGGAGTGTGAACTGTCGGCTGTCGGGCTTTATTAACTTCCAGGCGAGAGGTCGAGCGAGGCGTCCAGAAGATTGGCATATTCAAAGCAGATCAATGTGGGTGCCCAGTGACGGAGAAATATGCTGGGCAATTGTTTTGTTCCATGGGAAAGGACTGCTGAAGAAGAGGAATGTGCTAGACGTCTACATGTCGCTAGCAATTAAGCACTGCCCAGCACATTGTTGTTTAAGCCGTCCCTGGTGCTGCTCATGTTTTCTACTTTTTGCCACTGCAACACTGTTGCTTTTGCCTTTGCTTGCCCAGTCTGTTGTTGCTTCAAAATGCATGAGTTCACCGGAAGCGTCAACCACCAGCTGCGTTGGCTCGAGCCCAGCTAAAAGGGACCGGAGGAGGGTGCAGCATCACAAATCCAAAGGGGAGTTGCCCTGCACAGGAACAAAATATATAACCCAAGAAAACTAAAAAGTTTCATTGGTGGCACAGAAATCTAGCTATTTTTATACCTAGGTTTTGCACTAAGAAAATTGTGTCTTAAAGTATAAGTATAAGTATCAAACAAGAAAGAACGCTATAGTCGGGTTTCCCGACTATAAATTTTGCGATACTCATTGCCCTCTTTAAAAACAGTTAGCTAGCCCTTTTCAATAATGTGTAGCCTACTTTCATGCGCAATCAGTTTTAAGCGCCCTCTCTTAAAAAAAAAATTGTTTTGCCTACTTTTGAGCGCAATAAAAATTTTCAACGCAGTTGTATACACAATTTCTTGAAAATGGTCAGATTTTTAAAGTTTATAGTTTAAAAGTTAGATATTTGGGTAGATATTTTCAATACGAACAACATTTGTAAGGGCCACTTTTCTCTAGCACTAAAAATGTGGACACCACAGAGTTTTTCCGGTTTGTGGGCGTAAAAAGGGGCGTGGACAGGTTTTGAAACAATTTTGATCTGCGCCTTGCTCATAGAAGTCTGTGTGCAAAATTTGGTGGTTCTAGCTCTAATAGTTCCCGAGATCTCGATGTTTGTGCGGACAGACAGACGGACAGACAGACATTTGATCGTTTACAGTATTTGCTTACTCTTCGAGTATCGCAAATAAAAATACAAAAACCATTTAAACAACAAGCCAAAAAATACATTAAAATAAAAATAAAAACCGGATCTTTTTTAAAAATTTTAGTAGTGATGATCAGACTGGAGCTAATCGTAATAATAAGCACTGAGAGTCTGAAAATATTCAGTTTGTTCATAAAATCCCACACAGGGTAAACAAATTTAAGTTAAAATTGAAAAACTTTAACTAGTCAGTGAAAAAAGACTGAAAATAAAAATATATTTTCAAAATGTGCTTTGCAACTTTTATCACATTGTATTTGTATTCTTCTTCTTCTTTAAATAAAAAATAAAATAAAAATAAAATAAATAAAAGATCAAATGTTTTAATAATTATTTTGAGTATATTTTTTCCGTGTATGTTTTTCTGAAAATGTGTTTGCGCGTTAGACAGAATGTGGAAAATTTAAACAATAAACGCTTGGTGAGTTCAACACAATTTCCTCATGCATTACTTTGTTCCTCGTCGCTGCACTTCACTCCTTGGCTCTTCATTTCCCTCTTTTTCCTTCTCGACACATTTCTCCTCTGCTTTGGTAAAGAAATAATTAATTTGTAGGGTTTTGTCTTTCGGTTGGCACTTTCTGATGCGCTCGTCTACCCGGAGCACCTCGAAATTCTGTGGGTGCAGCATGGGGGGTATTTGACAAAGGGGAAAGTTGCAGGAGGTGAATGGTGAATGAAGCCACTAGGAGGTGTAAGCTAAAATAATTTCGAACTTCTTTTGTTTCCTGTTTGCGCTTCTGCTCTTTTGTCAGCTTGTGAACACCAGAATGCCTTTGATCAAGGGGCCAGTTAATCCTGTAACAGAGAAACTACTACCCTTCGGATGAGTAACCTAGCTAGGATACAAAATTGTAAATACTTCTTTATTAAAAACTAATAATAAAAACACTTAAATATGAAGTAATTGATGTTTAACTCCGGTCAGTTAAAAATTATGAGCCAAATAATAATTTTTACTAACATTTTTATTAAACAAAACCCATCTCAATTATGCCCGAAATGGGACCATTTTGACTAAATTTTAAATAAATTTTAGGTTTGCTAAGCCGTTCAGGTCTTTTAACACTTATCAAAATGTTTAATGTAAATAACACCGAGTACAATTTCACACAGTTCGCACCCTTTTAACCACATTAAACTACCAACAGACTGGTCATGTTAACATTTACATCCTCATAATAATAACCGTTTGCAAGCAAACAAAAATCAAGCTCAACTCGTGTGGCTACCTTATAAAGAGAATGTCCAAGCAGGTCAGAGTATTGACCATATTCTCCAACCCAAAACCACCCTTTCTCGACTTTATTTTGCTCCGCTTGTTATTGCCATGGATGCGGTAAGCAGGTGAGAAGTCGAGCACGGTGAACACTTCGCAGGAAGCCGCAGGAGCTGCAGCCGAGCACAACCGCGGCAGAACTCCACCTTGCCACCCACCTTGCCACCCACTCACTCACTCGCTGGCCACTTCAGTTATATTTACCAGTACATTTACAGTTTCGGCTCCTTTGTCTTTAAGCTCATAACAATAAAGGCAGTAATAAGAATAATAAAATAAAGTAAATCAGCCAACGGAGCAAGAAGTTTTTCACGTTCGCAAAAATTTAAAATATTTTATTGTTAATTTCGAGTACGCCTCGTGCATAAGTTTAATGGCCTGCAACGCTCTGTTTCACATTATCATTACAATTTTGAGCATTTTCACCTGGCGGCCGTTAATTCGAGCAGGTATTAATTATAAAGCCGTGGGGCCGTGGTCATAAACAAAGAACATCTTGCGCACTGCACTTCATTTTCAGCTTGGATTGTGGTCCATTAACCAACAGTTCTCAGTTACAGCATACGGAATGAAAAGAAACAAATACTCACCCAGAAAACGTGTAATTATAGTAAGCTGTCGAGTGTCCAAATACGCTTTTTAATTAATATTTCCCTTGCTCTTACGATATTACTCCAAATATAAAATTAAATGTTATTTTTAATAAGCTTTCGAAAACATGTTTAAGGCAAATAAAATCCAACTTCAAAGTTATTTTTATTATGTTTAAGGCAAATTAAATCTACTTTAAAGGTAAAGACTTTATTGTAAATATACTATAATTGTGACTTACCGAAAAATAAGGTAAATATTGATATTATTTTCAAGCCTTTTTTTAAAAAACCATCAACATAGTAGATGTTCTTTTATGATGTTTTCCTTAGTTCTCTATTGGCCATCAGTTTATGAAAATACCCACTAGCTTTATTTGGGGCTGACCAACTCAATTTTATAAGTTTCGCCATCCCCCAAGTGGGTTTTTTCCAATAATCAACTTACAATTATTAGGTCAGACCTTAAACTCCCCTGGGGGAACTGAATTTTATGCCTCAGCAGCATACACACTCGCTCAGCTTCTATTTTTAGAAGAGGCTCCCATAAGGCTGTAACCATTTCCCACTTTGCATTCAAGTTTTCCATTTCCGCCTTGGCGCCTTTTTCCTGCCCGCCAGCGCTGCTCCGCCGTCTCCAGTCCCAGTTGCATAATATTTTATTATCCCCAACGCCTATCTGCATTGTCCTGGCACAACAGGACTCCTCCCCTCGGAGTCGCCCACTCCACTCTCATTGCCGGTTATCTGCGAGATTCCTTGTTTCTTGCCCACTGTGGCAGAATTATAATCTTACAGGCTCTAACAAGTGCAAGTGCGGCTGGAATTTAATATCACGAAGGCCTTTGTTGTTCTCCTCGCTGGTTTGTTGGTTTTAAGTTTTTGGGTGTTTCGTTACAAGGGAGCTGGAATTGGGAATATAAGGATCGGGCTTGTGTGGACGCTTAAATCCTTTACACAAGCTGTTTGCCGCGCATAACGAAATAAAATAAATAATCCCGTTTAATGGAAAGGCCCAGAGAAGGAGCGGCGCAGTAGGAGTCGGAGGCACCCTCCATCCACATCTTCGGTTCCCAATCCCCAGCCCCAGCCCCATCGCACTTCCATCCAAGCAACAACAATGCCGCCCGGCATCGCATTTCCTTTCCAATTTTCCTCGCCTGTGCCTGCTCCAGCTCCTTCTGCTCCTTGTGATTCTGTTCCTTTTCAGCTCCTGTTCCTTTTCATTTCTCGTCGCTGTTGTGCACACGTACGCGGCTTAAGATTTCCAATTCATATCGTGTGCGACGACTGCTTCCTACGATTTAAACAGGGATGCCATAGCCGGTTCCGGACCAAACCAACTGAACTGAACCACCTTTTCTTACTTTTTCCAAACTAAACTGCGCAAAAAAAAAAACTAATAAATAAAAACAATATACAGATTTATAAAATACAATATTATTTAAAATATTACCATGGTTTATCTTATTGTTTTAATGTTTATTATTACTTAATACTTATTTAATATTGCTACCGTGAAA
This sequence comes from Drosophila oshimai, assembly GCA_018150695.1. Classification (NCBI taxonomy): domain Eukaryota; kingdom Metazoa; phylum Arthropoda; class Insecta; order Diptera; family Drosophilidae; genus Drosophila; species Drosophila oshimai. The sequence goes on along the minus strand of JAECWM010000003.1, from coordinate 2,766,217 downwards.
ACTAAAGTTGTTAAGGGGTACAAGCGGCACCCATTACTTAATTTGATAATGTTTATAATTCATAAAATACAAAATAATAAAAAAGATAAAAAAAACTTTTCTTGGCTTTGAAAAAAATATGTATTCTTAATTAGAAAAATACTTGCTTTAAAGTCTATAAAAGGTATATAGTATTATCGTGCTGGTCTTTAAATTACGCCTTTATTTATCTGTGCTGCAAACAACTTTTTTTATTTAAATAACAAATAAATTAAAGTGAACCAAACTAGAGCACTTGGGTTCAAACGTTCCATGAACCACTGAACGGAACCCATTTGCACCCCTGAACTTTAAGGATACACTTGCTCTATGCGGAGTCGACATCCTGTTCAATATGCATTTGGCTGGTGGTTAATGCCGCCTTGGGAGTAACTGATTGCCACAGTGGCACCATTATTATGCATTCAGATTGATGCACGTCCTCGGCATTTTTTCAGCCAGCCTGTCGCAAGATGCACACACACACATCCTGCCGGGGCCCTGATTACGGTCCTAGTCTTGAATCCTGACAGCCTCAGGTCACATAGATATATCGCATTCACTTAACGAGCACTTAAGCGTCTTCGCCTGGAGTTTCTCAGCGCTCAAAATATTATGTTTAATTAAATATGAGCTCATAATCGAGTTCGCCCACTTGTCCTGCTGGCCAGCTGGCCTCTCTCCAGTTTTATAACCACTTTATCTGTTTAATTAAAAGGTTGGCTTTTAATTGAAATCGCTCTGATATTTGAGCTGTCACAATTGCCAGCTGCCCCTTGAGCGGAGGAGAGAGAAATGATTAGTGTAATTGCTGGAGGCTGGTTGGGAAATTATAATCCGATATGTAGAAAATTATCTTAGAGGTCCTTGAGCAAGCCGACGGTTGGAAATTTATCTTGGGCCCAATCAATCAAGCCAGGCACTGAATAAAATATTTACGTCTGGTCGAAGATAACCTACGGCTATAAACGACAAGCTCCCACATTTTATTGGCAATTCCCCAATGTCTCAGCCAGACTCGATTGGAGAGGTCTCTGTCACTTTGGATTTTATTTGGCTTTTCCCGGAAAACATATTTATTAGCAGCATGTCGAATGGGTAATGCAATCGAGGCCTTGAATCTGATTTGGCCAAGGGTGTGTGTGCGAAAGTGACTTTTCAATTTGAATAAACGAATGTTGCTGGGTAAATATTTGATTTATTTTCGGGTGACCTTTGTCAAATAGACACACACAAAATCCGACATTCCAGCACACACTGCACACACAGCGGGCGTCAAATTAACAAGACGAAAAGGACTTTTTGATTTTTTTACTTGTTAGTTAAAGATAGTTCAGATTGATTTTGGGATAATTGTGTTAGAGTTCAACATACTAGGGTGAAGGTACTTCTGTACAACAATAAGGCTTAAATTTTAACAGTCAGATAAATAAAGCATATTAATCTTAAAAAGTTTTTTATTTTTAACTTAACAGTGTATATTTTTAGGCGATTTTGAACTCCCTAAGCTTACTTTACTGCTAAGTTTGACCGTGATTTAAAAAAAAAGTTAAAGTATATAAAAAAAAATCAATTCAAAATCAATGGCCTCATTTAGCTATAAGAAGATTCATTTATTTAAATATAATATATAGTTTTAAAATTATTAATTAAAATGTTAAAATTGAGATTTTTTTAGACAGTTAAAAAAGTTTTACAAAATTGTCAAGATGGACATGTGTATGTATTGTTTTTTTTTAATTAAAATTTTTTTAGTTTGATAATTTTATACACAAATTCGAAATGTCTGAACAAAGCTTTAAAGAGAAAAACCCTCGAGTTTGTGGTGCTAATTTTTTGAACTCAACTATAAATAAGGATACAGAACTCGCACATTTGTCTCTTTGTATCTTTTTGACTTGGCTGTTGCCCGAAATTCAATTTGCATATTTCTATCTCCCTTTCTCGGCTGGTACGTAAAAGTTTATAATTTCCATTTGTGTTGCGCTGGTCGACAAGCAATTTTCGCTTTATAACTCTATTGCCAAACAAGGTCAGGCCGAGAGCAGGGAATCCAATTCAGAATAATCTAGCCAATTACTGCCAACGCTCCACAAGGTCAGCCGAGTCATTTCGGCAACGCACAAACGATTATTACTGCATTAGGAGTCGGCAAAGAAGCGCACATGTGAGTCGCATGCAGATAAGCAAACGTAATAGAAACAGATTATATCCCAGTCCCCACCGGGGACCCCACTCTCGAACCCATGTCCCATACCCTCATCCACATCCACATCCCCGATTCCCCATCCTCGGTTCCCATTCATCCGTAACATAATCGTAAAAGTCAAAGCTTAGCTCAATGCTAGATTGCAGCATTTTGTAAGGAGGGAAATTTTTAAAGCAGTCGTCGGGGAATGAGAGACAATAGAGATGCTCTCCGGATTCCAGGATGTGACTTTTAACTTAAGTTTTCTTTTTAGAAGTTTAAGACTAATAATTGGTATTCAAATTTAACATGATAACAGTTTATGCAGTCTAAAATTAAGTAAAGGGGAAGGTACATAAAATGATAATTACGGTGACTTGAGACATGTTTTTAAATAAAATAATAAAAATAAATAAAGACCAAGTTTTAAATAATAATAAAAGTTTTAAAAAATAATAAGTAAAAAGGTATAATAAAAATAAAGTGTTCTGGATGCCGCATTTATCTGTACCAATATTGGTTGCAACTTGTTTTCAAAAACCTGTAGTATCTAGGTGTAATTCCTACTCGTCAAATGGTCTTTAAACTCTAAAAAAAACTTTAGTACTGTCAAATACAAATGGCTGAGTCTTTATAAAAATTGTTCAACTTTATTAATTATATGAAACATAAATGCGATTTTACAAAAAAAGCAATGTAGCCAGTCAGTGAAGTTAAGCTTTAGCACTTTTCCAGCTATGTGTCTTTAATGATCTGCGGCTTGAAGTCTGGTTCCGAAGCCTTTTGAAAGGACTCTGCATAGAGGGGCAGCCTCTGGGTCATGCGGAAGCCCCAGAAGTCCTTAACCTGGCGACACAGGTTCAGATCGAGTTCAACCACCAGTAGGCCATCTTTGTCCCTCGACAAGCTCTGAAGAAAAACATGTGAGTTGTATTTAGTAAGTGATGATCGACTCAAATCGACTGACTTGACTAAAAGAAATGGTAGATTTGGTTGTGTGTAGGTTTTTATTTGACTCACCGGTGTCCTTGAACCGTCAGGAGCAGCGACATACGAGGAACCGTAGAAGGGCCCAAACTCCTTGTGGGCCTTATTACCATCCCCAGAGGTGTACTCGTTCGGGAATTGCTCAGTTCCCACGCGATTTATTGGAACCGTGAAGTAGCTGTTGGCGATAGCAGCGTTACGAGCCTCAATACTCCAAAGTGGCTCCGACAACCGACCGATCGTAGCCGATGGATTGAAGACTATCTCCGCACCATTGAGTCCAAACATCATCCAGTTCTGCGGATGATGGCGTCCATAGCAGATGTTGATGGCCAGCTTACCGAACTCCGTTTCGAAGACCGGGTGTCCGGTGTTACCCTCCATATAGTAAGTAGATTCATTGAAGTCGCCCACGCGGGGAATGTGGTTCTTGCGGTGTTTCCCCAAATATTTTCCGCTGTTTGAGATGACCACGGCCGTGTTCCAGATGGTCTCGCCGTGCTCTACATCCCGCTCCAGGATCGAGTGGATGATCACCATGTTGTAGGTCTTGGCCAGCTCTGCGAGCATCTTGGTCGTCGGACCTTTTTCGGCTTCCTCGGCGAACTCACACCAGGGGAACTTCTCCCGAGTGCAGAATGCAAACGGCATGGCTAAGTAAAACCATTATAAATTGTAAAAATTATATTCGAATTCGTACAAAATTTCAAACAAAAATAGTGAAACTTTAAAAGATATAATATTTTATAAAATGATTACTTATTATTATCAGAAATAAAACGGAAAATAAGCAGACACTACAAGTTCGGTAATACAAAGTACTGAATTTTGTAAACAAATAAGTATCATCATGGTCTACTTACTCCACGCTTCTTGGGTGCAAATAATGTTGCAGCCGGCCTCCGCTGCCGCCTTGATCATCTTCTTGACCTTGTTCCAAATGGCTTCCCGTTGCTGTTCAATGGGCGCGGTCGTGGGGATTGCGATCGAGTTTTGGATGGCACCTACCCTAACTATTCGGGGCTTCCGGATTTGCTCCTCTCGCGCCGTGAAGCGATAGCCTTTGATGTCAAATCCATTTTCTTGAGCGATATTCGTTGCACTGGGAGGCAGATCCAGAACGTTTCTACAGAAAACAAATAATGATTGTATTAACTTTTTTAAGGAACATTCAACGTGACTGTAAAGTGGATATTGTTTGATATTAAGATAATATTTAATATTTAAAATCTTGTTAAAAATTTTATCTTGTTAAGTCAATGTATAAAACATAGTTTTAAATTTTTTTATGTAATAAATTTAATATTTATATACCCTTTCCTGTTCCAACTGTTATAGTGACCTTGACAATTCTATTTAGTAGTATATTCATGATCATCACCATGTGATGTCGTTGAACTAGTCGAAATGGAAAGCTTATCTCCCTTGATTGCGAATAAGCAAATCTATTTTACTTTTGTTTTCGAATACAATTTAATAATGCTTGACATACTACTTGCAAAAAATGTAATCCAGTATGCTTTTAGTAGAATCAATATAAAATGAGTACAGAAATTGGTAATATAGCTTTTCCCCCTCTTTTCTTGTTTGTTTTGCTTCAACGATCGCTTTACTCACGTCACCAGATGTGCGCTCATCAACATATGTACATACAAACGTAGATGTGTAGATACTAATAAAATAAATACATTGTATTAGTTCTATATTTAAATGTGTTTTGGTACAAACATCTCTAAATAAATAAACGAAAAGTTTAGGATCACTGTTAAGGTAAGCGCTGGAAGATTTTTTTATATGCTAAACCTATATTTGCCAAAGATTAAGATTAAAGTGTTTTTAGAATTATCTGAGAATTTTTTACGGCCACCCCACATGATGCTGCTAATTTGTAAGGCATTCTTATCACAATTGCTGTTGAGTTGTACTCACTCTTCTTCAACGCCGTACAAAATTCGCTTCACCTCCTTTAGTTCATCAGCAGGTAAATGCTTTTCCAAGCATTCATTCAAATTTCTTAGCTCAAATGCCGACATTCTGGTTAATTTACAGCAGCAGAAAGTCTCTTCAATTAAATGGTTCCGATTTAATTTATAGAACAACCTTTTGCGTCCAGCGCACTAAATGAAATGTTTCTGTCGACGATCGCTTTCAAGTTTTCAGCCTCTTATCTCTACCTCTCTCCCTCTCTTTCTATTTTTCCATATCTCTTTGTGGTTTTTCCTCTCCAATTTTCTCTTTAGTGTATACAAAAATAGTGAGCATTATGTAGAAACACCCGTGGGCATTTGAACAGCATCTACTGGGCCAAAAAACTTAAAAGCTGTTTTAAACATATTTATACACGACTTATGACCGGTATTATTTTCTTAAATTTTAGAAACATTACTTATGTAAGCAATTGATTTGATTAATTGACATGAACATATTTTTTTTTCTTATTATATGGTCCAACTAGAACAAAAATGTATTATACAAACTGTTTCACAAAAAAAAACACATAAATAAAACAATAAAAAAAATTTTCTCCAGCGAAAGAGTTTTAATCTAAGTTTAAATAAAGTATAAGTAAGTTGCTGCACATTGTTTAACTATTCGCACTTAATAATTGCCTTAGTCTTCGCTTAAATATTCGTTTTAATGGTTGGCCGCAAAAACCACTTCCTCCTTTTGTCGAGAGCGAAAACGTAGTACTAATACTAAGCAAGTATTAAAAACTGTTGGTTGTTTTACATGGAAACGGTATAAACATGAAAAAGCTTTCATTAAAAAAGGGATTATACCTTGATCGGAAAAAGCCTTAAAACTCTAAGCCCGTTAAAAAATAAATGAACTGAGCACAAACTTACTGTTTATAAATTCTTTTTGAAAATAAATGCACAGCTAGCCAAATGTCTTTCTCTAAATATGCAAAGAAATTCAGTGAAAGCTGATTTCCTCAAGCACATGTGAATATTGAATCAGTTTTGAGAATATCTCCTCACCGGAGCATCTCCGATGTCAGCCACTTTGCCTGAAAGCTGACAGCGTTGGAGCCATTTTGTATTAGAAAAGATTAAGTTCGAGCCGAATGTGGGTCGTTGGTTCTTGAAGGCAATGCAAATTACCCCGAAATCTTTCTCGGGCGAAAACTGTTTGTTTGTCTAGTTTGGCTCGCCTTGGTACGCTTTTTGTTTTCTTTTCCAGTTGGCAACTCAATTGAGTGTAAAACAATTTCATTAAATTGGCAGTCGTTGCGCCCCAACCCGCGCATTCAACTATTCTTTCCGTGCAAAAGAGTGTGTTTGTGTTTGTTTTGTGGAACAGCTTCGTGGGGACCCAGTGTCCTCTATTTGGCCGCATTCATTTATTGAACAGTGGCAGCAAACCCGGTCGCAAACCGATCCGGACGGAATGGAACCTCATCATTGTCGATGTCCTCTGCTCGCCGGCTTTGTTCTATTTTTATTATTATTTTATTGTCTGGCTGCAGCGTCCATGTGGGAGTGGGCAGACCATAGCCAAAAGCCCCAGGATCGGGAACTGAGGACCGAGGACCAAAGACCTTCTTGCCATTGCAATTTATCGCATACGCTTTGGAAGCATGTTCACAGGCATTTTTATCATTTCCGCATTTATATGGTTTCCGCTTGAGCTGCAAGCAAACTAAGAAGTGGCTTTCTGCCTTATTGCCCCTGAGAATCCCCCACATCTCCCATGCGCCTTCCGCCATCCTCCATCCTTCAACCAGGATGTCCTCGCATCTGAAACAGAAACCGAACCTCGCTCAGCCGAACGAATTGTTTAGGTTTAATTTATTGTACTGAGATTGGTTATGGGTTTCTGGTCGGGTCAAAATCACACACTAACGCACACATTGCACTGACCGAAATGAATGACCCAAATGGGGCGAATCGATGGGAGGTCCAAGGGCGAAGTTCGACAAAGTTTCAGTTTTCAGTCTGATGACATCAATTTATTCATAAAACCAAACTGCATAAAGATAAACGGAAATTTCTGTGATTCCTGAAGCAATGTAAAAAATAGATGAAAGCTTGGAAATTTTCTTTGCAGAAGGTTAATTAAACGGAGCTAAAGTCAACATTGTAGTTTAGCCTTCATTGTATTTTAACGATAAGTTTTTAATGAAATTCCATGGCCAACAATACAATGCTGAAAAGTAAAAGATAAATAAGTCAATTTAACTAGCCCTCTAATTGATTGAATGGTTTAAACGTAAACCACATTTTGAGAATACAAAAGCTAAAATAATTTAAGTAAATTTTACTGAAGATAATAAAGTTGTTTGTATAAATCAGTTGATTAAACTGAAACTAAACTATTTTAAAATTTATTTAAGCCCAATCGTATTTCCTGTTTGATTGAATTAAAAGCAGATTTAAGAATCTAAACAATTTTCTCTTACAAATTATTTGTCATCCAAAGTAGAGAATTGCACAAAAATAATCACGTTATCCGGCTAATTTATATTAGTTATTAATTATTTGATTATTAAATGCAGCTGCATGTGTCAGTCACCTCAACTTCAGTTAATATGTGTACAAAAAATTGTTAAAGTCAACTGAGTTTGCATAAAACTATAATACGTACAAGACGGCTTTTGCCCATTTCACCTGTTTTGCCTTGTATACAAAGCGTTTCTCCTGGCTAAAAGCACTCAACAAAACTTCTTTCCTGTGTAATTTTCAATAAAAAATATAACGCTGGAGTGGACAGGGAGGACAAAATTACAACTCTTACACTGTGTCCACTGCCAGTTCTCCTCCATTAAAAAATGGCAAAAAAGGAGAGTAGGGACACGAAAAAGGGCAGTGAGACTTGTTAAGGGTCGGTAATAAATCTCGGCAGCTTGTGCTGTAACTTAAATTAAATGCTGCAAAATCGGCTGGGCAATGGGCAACTCGTGTGGACTCCTGACAGCCGCAAAGGAAAACTACGAGGAAAATGCCAGGAAAGGAAAAGAAAAACGCGCCGCACGCAGTCGACTTGAAAAATGAAAGGCAGAAAGAAGTGCACCGAGACGTGAGCGAGGCGAAACAAGAGCCAGAATTAAATTGAGTTTTCGAAAACAGGCGGCTAAATATGCTGGAATTGCTGGCTATGTCAGGAGGATCAGACTTCCCCTTCCCCAACTGCATTTCCTCAGTGTATGCATACAATATATGCAAAAGTCGGGCAGCCAAAAACTGCACGTGGCAAACAAAACTGTTGGCCACTTTTTAGCAGAAGGGCGGTAAATTTATGGCTTCGAGCACTGGCGTGTTAGCAACTTTTCAACCTCTCTCCCACCTGAAAATAGTTGAAAATATAACATTTCGCACACGTAGCATTTATAGAAGAGTTAAATGTGCACCAGGAAAAAACCCAATACAAACAAATCGAAACTCGGTTATTAAATGGGGGGAAACTCTGCTCTCCGTGGGCATTCGATTAACGTTAATGGCCAAAACATCGGCCCTCAGTTATGGCATAAATATTTCAACGGCACGTCGATGTATATCGCAGGAAAATCGGCTTACATCTAATTTGATTTTGCGAAATTATGTTTTCATAGATGGGGGCTCAAATAAATTTTGGCTGATTTATTTCGTTCTGGTGCGTGGTATTATTCATGATAAATTGGGAGCTAAGCATCAGTGGCGCAGCCTTTCATTTTCGCTACAATTCTCTTTTCGCCACGCAATCAACGTCACAAAAAGCAATCTAAAATTTTACTCCCGAAAACTGCATTAAAGGGGGCGGCGCCGGGCCGTAAATTAATATGCTGGCGAAACTATAAAATTGAAATTATGGCAACTGCCAACTAATGAACAGCGATAAAAATAAATACAGGAGCTGGGAGCTGGGAGCTCTAGCAAACTGCCGGAGAAAGTTTGCCACTTGCACCTGAATGACTTTCAAGCCAGCTCCTTTCCGAAACTGTGTCAATACATTTTGAGCCGGAGTTCAGAGTCATTGCTTCGAACTCGTCCAAAGTTTCTGAAGTTTCCGCTGCGAAAAGTGTAGCATGCCTTTGTGCGCCCATCAGCCCTCGACTGAGAGATCCGAGAGGATTTTACGACAACTCCCGAAAGCATTTTGACCCGAAAGGACTTCGGCTGTGAGGGTAGCTTTCGTTCTCTTAGTTTTCCTCGCCTTTGCAGACTCTCTTCGCAGTGCGAGTGCGATGGGGATATATTGCTTGCGCCGCGAAAACGAGATAGCAGCTATCAGGCCGCACTGCTCGCACCACGAAAGCTTTCCGGCGGGTGCGAGTGCCACTTGTGACGCTTGGGAATCCCAATCCTTAATAAAGCACGCTGACTTTGAGTTTGTCAACACCGAGAAAACAGACAAAAGATTCCGTTACAAATATTTAAACTCCAAGCATTGGATTGGTAATTCTAGGTTTATAAACATTTTTAACCTTCAGTTAGTATCAAAAATATTAACTGACTAAAAGAATTCACAAGTCAAAAGAATCCTATGTTTGGGTTTCAAAGTGAAACAAAATGAGCAATATTCAGGTTTAGCTAAGAAATTTAAAATTTTGAGAACACCAAAACTGAAATAATTTAATAAAGTTGACTTTTTAATTAATTGTCCTAACTAATATAGTTTTAAAGAACAAGTGTAGTAAGTGTATTTATTAATTTATTAAAATGGGGTGAATTTTAAAGACCTCAAAATCGTATTTTATATGTAGAAAATTGTTACGGAAGTTGGTTTTCGTACTAACTGTATGTTTAAAAAGAGTGGACGCTATAGTCGGGTTTCCCGACTATAAGATTCTCTTTACTCAGTTAAACAATAGCTACCCTATCTGTTTTATATTCTGAATATTTTCTTAAAAACAACACAAATCATAGGTTATTTGCCATAAAAAACACGTCACTACAGACAGACAATTCCAACGTTCACAGTATTCTCTTACACTCTACGAGTAAAGAGAATAGAAATATTTATAAAAAAATTATTTTATTAAAATAAGATGAACTCCTTATTAAACGTAGCGTTTTTTTTGTAATTTTATTTTTGGAAAATGAGTATCTTACTAATCTTTAAAAGGTACAAAACATTATAAGCAAAAAGCCAAAAATCTCGATTTTGGTTTACATGTAGGTATATTTTTTTTAACGTCTAAGAAATTTTTTTTTAAAATAGTTCAAAAACAGATGTCTAAGCCGAGTTTTAAAAACTTATAATCTATAAATAAAATGTACGACTACCTCAAGAACGATTTTACAAATTTCAAGTTTGTTTTATCTCAGCACGGCAAGTACAGAATTTTATTGTACAAATTTTTTTCGGTGTAAGCCCGATTGTTTGGGGGTGCCACATGCAACATTTGACATTGTTGGTAGGCAGTGTTGACTTGTTTCCTAGTCGCCGCTTGCTGTTTAGGGATTTGCGCTGCCAAATGGAGGGGCGCTGTGGGGTGTTGGACTGCATTTCAAGTCCGATGGCCATTGTTGTTGCACTTGTTGTTGACTGTTGGTTGTTTGCAACGCTCACACGCACACCCCCAGACACACTCACAGAGTCAGGGGGAGGGACAACATGGGGGACAGCTGAGTGGGGCACACGTCTGGGCATTTAAGGGGGGATAGAATGTGGGTTAATGGGTTTTTAGTTGCCCTTTTCATTACTCAACCGGCACCCACATACGCGACGACTGCAAATTGTTTTGTTTGCAAAATGCTAATCAAATTGCAGTCCACGCAGCTCTTGAGTCGGTCCACAAGTCCCCCAAGTTCTAACCAAATTTTGATTGCCTCACGGGCCAGGAAAAACATTTTCCCACTTTGGCCGAAAAACAACAAAGCCGATATCCACGAAAAGTTCTAGCCACACAATAATGGCAACAGTTTCCTTTCTCACGCTCCGCTGATTATCATGTGAAACACGTTACATACGCACACTATACAAAAAAGTTCGTACCAAAGGATGGTTGTTACATATAAAAAAGCTGATACCAACCCATTTAAAAATAATTTGTAATATCTTAATCTGGGTGTAAGTTAAAGGTAAGGCATTAATATTGCGTTTTTTCCGCATCTTGGTTTTTTTATGAGTAAAAAATTAAATGAATGTAGGAAACTTAAATTTTTAAAGGAAAGCATACTGCATTTAGCTTAATAAACCACCACTGCGCTGTTAGAACTCGTTGCAAGCTACCTATATAATAATAAAATGTACAAATTTATACTCAATTTATTAAATCTAGGGACTTACTACATTAATTTTGTTCAGTGGACACGCACACATCATCTCACCAAAGAGTGCAGAGCTAATTGAAATTTAATTTAATGAACGCGTTGAGCACGTGGAAAACCTTCGTTGCGATGCGACCAGGCGTTAAGAATTCGGGGAACTCGCTGTGCCTTCCATCACAAATGAAATTAGTAGCCGTATGCATGCAGACAACGATTTATGAATTACATTCCAGTCCGAGGAGGTGCAACATGGAATGGGGGAATGGGAATGAAAAATGCTGCACTGACCAAACCGTAAAAATGCCACACAGAACGAGCATTTGCCTAATTGAACATGTGTCCGACATTCAGGTGGATATATGTATACTCGTGGTACCTATGCACGCTATGCAAACACAGACTCAAAGTACACCTTTGCATTTAGTTTTTGTTTCCGCTCCGGCTCTTCACAGTTCATTAATATTGTGGGGCTGCAGTGGGAAGGGTTTATTGGAAATTAAAAGCCAACTACATTCGTGTGTTTTATCCTCACTCTCTTCTGTTGGAGTTTTCCCATTTTCCTGGTGCCAGCTAATTTAAATTTTTTGCTTGTTTGCTGCGGAATTTATGCTTGACAGCGGGTGGAGACCACACAAATTGAGGCATAAATTCTGTTGCATTTCCATCTTTTACTTTGTTAATTTAAACATTGTTTTGGCCCCAAATATTAACTAATAAATATTCAAGCTCCGACATATTTTACATCATGGTAATGGAAACCATTTTTTTGACAGTTGGGCAAGTTAGCTCATTTTGCTTTATTCCACGTTAATAAACAAATTTTTTAGTAATTAAAAAGTGATGATTTAGAAGAATTTAATAAATATTCATGTGCTAAAGAAAGCCTACGAATGAGTACAGAGGGGTCTTATAAGAAACATGTTTATTTCTCAAAATGTTATTATTTAGTCAAAAGTTCTTACAAACGAAATGATTATTTGACACTCCAAATATGTTCAAAGCCATAACAAAGAAGCTTAAAAAATATAATTTTTATCAAATTTTATAAATGAAGCTAATCTTTTTTGTTTAAATTAATTTACAAATATTCTTTTAATTTGTTTACCCTTACTTTTTTGAGGGGTAAATAACGTCAAGAAATTGTCCGGTTTATAAAAACATAAATTATCTTATGAGTTCGAATTACATATTATGGCAAAGGCAGACGCACTACACCCGCAATTACTTTAATGGCAGACACTTGATGGACACTCGAAAGTGTTTTTAAAATTTAATTAATATACATCACACTCGAGGGAAAAGAACAGGCCCAGTGAAATTGACACACAAGTGAGTGGGTCCTTGACCAGGACTCAACTCAATCTCAATGGCTCCGAACGGGACTCAACTTAAGTGGCGTCTGCCTTTGATGGCTGCCATGCCGCCCATCTGCCCATCTGCAGTTGCACAGAAGGGCTGGAAAAGTGGTAGCAGCTGAAAGAGAAGTCTTAAATACCTTCTACTTTAGTTAAACTTTCGCCGCTGGCCAGAAAAATTAGCAATGATACCCCATCTTAAGGGCTTAAGGGCTCCTGCGCCATAATGCCCTCATTAAGGTTTAGGCTAAAGTTAAAGTTTCAGCGCTCTTGTAACAGTGCTAGGCTAGGAAAAAAAATAACATTCCGACAAGTTCTGGGCGGCTAGAAGGTACAGCCGTAAGCAGGAAAATTATTAAACAATGCCCAGGGACTGCAGGACGAAGGAGGCGAGACGAGGATGATGATGACAATGAGGACCCTGGTGCATGCAGCTATGAAAATGGCAAAGTGCTGACCTAAGCCCACAAACAAAATGGCACACTACACGCTGAGACCGAGACAACAAAAAAGTGTCACAGCAACTCAACACAAAAACTGAAATTGCGAGTTCGACTCCCGGAGAGCAAGTGACCGACGGGATGGACGGGTGGACAGGACATGACGAAGTGTCACTGGCTCAGAGCAACGAAATCCCTATATAGCCAGTGATAAGGCCAACTACAGGGCCACGTGTTTGCTTTTCAATTTGTGCCAGCAGCCGGCTGTGGAATTATGAATAGGCGGGCACAAAAACAAAGCGCCCAACAGCAGATAGACATCGTGAATGGGCCAAGTGGAACGGCTTTCAAGGGGGCGACGAGGACGAGGACGAGGGACTAAAAGGACCAAAGGGGGTTACCCGGAGCGTTGGAGCATTCATTGAAGCTAAACAGGATGTGGAGGGATTCCAGGATTGGGACTGGAGGATAGGATGACTACGCTTCGATGCCGACAGGCAAAGGAAAACAACTTTTGCAAAAGTTGTACTCGATTTGTGTTCTACTTTAGAGCTCCTGTTCGAGCTCTTCTTTCCTGTTTTTTACATCACTACTTATGGCAAGCTGCAGCGCATGAAATGCAAATGTTAATCTGCAAGGAATCAAAGTCGGAACGACTGAGCATACAAATTTGATGGTAATGTCTCTGATCGCTTCGACAATTTTCACATAGAGAAAAGTTAGCTAGGAACTTCAAAAGAAGTTAAGTTCAAAGAGTTTAAAATGCTACACGAACTACCTAATCAATAAGAGTAAGCATTCTCTTGTCACTATTACAAAAGTGACGCCTTGCAATAAAGGTTTTCTAAAAGTTATTCTCGTTTTAATTGGTTTTTTTTACTCAGCTAATAGCTTAAACAAAAATAATTAAAGATCAGTAGCTGTCCTAGTCATCCTCATCGTTGCGCACTTTCTGGGCGCGGGGGTCGTCGTGGCGAAAGACCACATAGCCCAGCTTGTAGCGGCGGTTGTCCCCTTCCTTGGCGTAGTAGTTGACCACTCCAATGGTGGCCATCACGATACCAGCAATGGCGAAGGCGGATCCGCCGACGATGTCGGGAATCTCGTTCCAGGCGCGCTTCAGCAGCGACGACGAGCCACGGGCAGCGGATGCGGACATCTTGGTGCTCAAAAATTATAATTAAAATTAAAATTGAAATTAATTTGTAACACAACGACAGACGGCAATTTGCTTGCTTACTTTTAATACTTTATCAACTTAAAAAGGCGACTTGATCGGCATTAATAAATACACAAATGACGAATTTATTGTTGGTATAAGGTAGATAATCTTTTTTTCTTTATTAATCAATTCTGGTTCTTTTGTGACTGGAGCATTCATAAGCATTAATAAAAGAAATAAATATAATGTCAAAAGAAATAAATAAAATGTCAAAACTAGATTTTATTGGAAAATGATCATATTTACCATTTCTCCGGTTTAGCTCTCAGATTTCAAGTCAAAATTTTAGTTTCAAGTTTTTAAAGCCATTTTTTCATGTATCAATGCAGCCTTGACTAAACCGTTGATGTGTTTAAAGGTCAGTCAACAATTCCACATAAACACAATAATAACCAAAATATTTGGTTCAACAGCAGAACGAAAATAACTCATCTACAGAGATAAACTTCTAGTTAACATCAACCTTCAAAATGAGCCAAATCAGCCGAGCCAGTGATAGGAAAACCGTCATGCTGGAAAAGAGGAAACTCATGGAAGACAAGAGGCAGAGCATGAAAATGCGATCCTTCTACGCTTCTGTTATTGGAAGCGTATTCCGCATGAGCGACGAGCCGCGAAACTTCTTTGCAGGAATGTTAAGGCGCCATAAGGCCGATAAGCAATTCATTGATGATAATTACATAGAGCCAGAAGAGGAAGAAGATGAGAAATCCGGTTCCTTCGTACGTTCAAACGTATTTTTTGATGATAAGGACCCTGTTTTAGAGCCCACTTTTTCCAAACACCGCATACCACTGTAAGATCCCATGGAGCTTCACTGAATACTGTCAAAATAACCTATTATTATTCCTTTCTTAGGCAGATACGATGTCTGGAGCGGTATCACGCTTCCAAGCGGGAGTACGCCCAACAGTTAAAACGGGAAATAAAGCTTCTGATCGACAACCAGTCGACTGCCGAGAGTGCCTGGCAATTCGTAAGGTGAGCACACAACCCTCAAAACACACAAGACATACACATCGCTTAAATAATTCTTTATGGTCTTAAAAAAAACATACCAAAAGATAGAGTCCGGCAAAAGTGTCTAAGTGTCGAAATTTTCCATTCTGCGGCGATGCCTCACAGGTATATCCCATGGAACCTTTTGTGTTTAAACGCGTTTTTCTCGAAACCACTTTTTTTGAGATGGCCGAGAACAAAACTCGAACAAAACTCGAACAAATCTTAACCGATCGATCTGAAATTTTGACAGTATATTCAAAATACCTTTGTCTATCGACACTCGTAGGATTTATTTTTTTATATTGCTTACTTTTTTTTTGTCAACAATTTTGTGACGTTTTTTCGTGAAAATTGTAATTTTTTTTTCAATCACTCACCATTTTGCAAAAATATTAATATATCAAAAAATTCCTACGTTTGTCTATAGACATAGGTATTTTGAATATACTGTCAAAATTTCAGATCGGTCGGTTAAGATTTGTTCGAGTTATGTTTCCGTCCACGTCAAAAAAGTGGTTTTGAGAAAATGCTGCACAGCCGCCATTTTGTTTTTGATTTGTTCCAAAAAAATTTTATTTTGTACTTCGCACCTAATATTATAAAACCTTTTTACAAATTTTCGATTGGCTTTTTATTTGGCCAAAAAAACCTTCAGAAAATCCGCTTTTTTTCAGTTACTCAGATGTCCCCCCCTTAATAAGTTTTATAAAAAAACAAGTTTAATTTTTTATACAAATTGATTAGAAAAGTTGAGTTCTATAATTAAATAGAAAAGTTTCGTTGTGAAATCATATAGAAATATGAAAAGTTACAATTGTTTAGCCTGGATGAAATGGCGGAAATGCCCACATTTTAGTTGAACACATGCGGATAAAACTGCCTTTAAATGTTTAACTAATCTTATATCATATATTTCATAGGACCATGGCATATACTTCCCTTTGGCCGCCACTACACACAAGAAAAGAGCTCAAGATATTTGAAAAGGACTTTTGCAAACTTTCTCCTGCTGAGCAGCATCGCTACAATAAAATAATGGCGACCAATTTTACATGAAGGCTCTGAAGTTAAAATGGTAATACAAAAAAGCTGTAACCTATAAAAACAAAGAAAAAAAGCAGGCATATTTATAAAACTCTTAAAAATTTAATAAAAACTGAATGCAGGAAATCCCCATTCTATTGTTTCTAAGGATAGTCAGCTGTATCATAAGAATTTAATACCTTGAAGGGGAAAATTTTAGGAAGAAGGTATAAAAAGCTATACCTAAAAATTTTGAGAATCGGACCCACGAAAGCTTTTGAGTAATATCTCTTTCTCAGGCAAGCTCAGTCGAAGTCTCTCGATCGGCTCAAAAGCTTTACCCACGGAACCGGCTTGATAGCGACTACCTCTCATCGATTATCATCTCCGATCGTATTTAAGGTCTCTCGTCAGTCAGTTCGCGATCAGTTGTTTTGGGACGTCTCAAAGGCGGACGTAGTCTCAGTTTTCTTCCCGATTCTCAGGTTCGAGGTCGACGTGCGTAATCACAAGCCGCGTTTCAATTGAACTAGCTCTGAATTCTGTTATTACGTTTTGTGGGAAATATCCCGTAAGATGAGGTCAACACGCCAAGTAATTGGGATTTTTTTGGCCACATGTCTGCTGCCGTTCACCGTTCTCCCAACTGTGCAGGCCCAAGGAAGTTAGTACCTAGTACCAAGATATATGTGATTCACACACAGCTGACTCATTAATTGTGACCGGTAGTTATCCATGTTAAGCTCAATAGCTTAACTGAGATTCAATGTGATTATCAGACTTGAACTGAACAAGTGGCCCATGTGAATGACTTTATTAAGTGCACTCGTGTGTTTTTAAATACTCCTGAATGAATTTAATGGGTCCAATCGTCGCACAACAGATTACATTGGAAGCCTCCTATCGCATATTTGCTTAGTGAAATCAAGGGATTTTACGGGTGACAATGAAGTTGTTATTTATATTATCAATAAAAAACATTTGATCTTTTATACATACTACCTATGTATGTATAAACTTTTTCAAACAAAAAAAGACATGTTAAATAATGTAATTAATTTAATCAAAATCAAATTACTATATTTAAAAAGTGTCATGGGAACAATCTTTCCAAAACAACAGTAATGGATTTATCAATTTTCTGGCATTAAAGCAACTGATAAAAACTTCGGCAAGAAAAAACTTACTTTGTTTTTTTTTTAATTTAATTATTATTTTCTATATTTTTTGTATAAATGTATATTTTATTGTTTCTGTGTAGGCTGCCGAAATCCCAACCAGAATCAGGGACAATGCTTGTCAATATACGACTGCCCGAGTTTACTTTCTTTGGTGCAGCAAAGTTCCGTTAGCCCGCAGGACCGGAATTTCCTTCGCGACTCGCAGTGCTTCAATGGAGTGGGTCGTTTGCCGCATGTCTGCTGCATAGTTGATCGGAGTATTGGAACTCGGGAAACCACCTCGTCAGCGCCTCCAGTTACGGCTACCAGTGGAGGTCAGCAGGGTCAGCAAGGTCAGGGCAACCTGTTGCCCATGCCTCCCAAATGTGGGCCACACTCCTTCAGCAACAAGGTCTACAATGGCAACGACACGGCCGTGGATGAGTTCAACTGGATGGCCCTGCTGGAGTATGTGGATCGTAAGAGGAGTCCTAAACAAAATTATGGAATTTTTAATTAATTTTCTTATTCTTTTAAAAGGCAGAGGACGTCGTGAGCTCAGTTGTGGCGGCAGTCTGATCAACAGTCGTTACGTCCTTACCGCTGCCCATTGCGTGATTGGCGAAGTGGAACAAGCTGTGGGTCGTCTGTAAGTTTTTTAATTAATTTATAAACTATTACTTACATGTTACACTACATGTTACTTACATTAAATAGTTAACTATCATACCAGCAGTTGTACACGCATGGTAGAGACATGCTTCTTTGCAGATCCGACCAATATCGCTTACACAGTTTTATCCAAGACATCCACTTAAAAAGCTATTTCGTTTAATATAAATGATAAAGTACGAAGTTCTAAAATTATTTATTTTGTTTTTTTTTTTTTTTTTAAATTTTTTTTGGTAAATATTTAAAACAAATAACGATTTTTTTTTCCCTTTCTTTTTTTTTTTTTTTTTTTTTTTTTTTTTTTTTTTTTTTTTTTTTTTTTTTTTTTTTTTTTTTTTTTTTTTTTTTTTTTTTTTTTTTTTTTTTTTTTTTTTTTTTTTTTTTTTTTTTTTTTTTTTTTTTTTTTTTTTTTTTTTTTTTTTTTTTTTTTTTTTTTTTTTTTTTTTTTTTTTTTTTAATTTATTTGGTCCCTGCCTAGTGTATTAAAATTTATTTTGAAATGAGAAACATTATATTGAATATTATTGAATACTAAATTTTATCTTTTTTTTAATTTTTTTTTTTTTTTTTTTTTTTTTTTTTTTTTTTATTTGGTTTTTTTTCCTTCTCTTTTTTTTTTTTTTTTTTTTTTGGTGGTATTTATTTTTTTTTTTTTTTTTTTTTTTTTGTTTTTTTTTTTTTTTTTTTTGGTTTTTTTTTTTTTTTTTTTTTGTTGGGGTTTGGTGGGTAACCCCCCCCCGGGTTTTTTTTTTTTTTTTTTTCCCCAAACCCTTTTTTTTTCGGCGAGGGGATTCAAGGATGTTACAATTTATATATATACGCTTAGAAAAAACCTATTGTGCAAAGAAACAATATATAGTATGAGCTGTAATCTAATAGTTGATGGTCTAATGATAGCGTTCATCATTGTCAACATCGAAACCTTACATTTTTTCTTCGACCTTTTTTTATAAAAGTGTTGAGCTTATTTTGTTTTTTATGATTTTCCCGTGTGTCCCAAATTAATTTTCGTATTTTTCCAGCACGACAGTTCGGTTGGGTGAATACGACACCAGCAAAGACTTAGATTGCGTCGATGACTACTGCAACCAGCCCATCCTTGAAATGGGCATTGAACAGGTAATAGTACATCCCCAATATGATCCTGCCAACAAGGACCGCATTCACGACATTGCTTTATTGCGACTCGATCGCCCTGTGGTGCTAAATGAGTACATCCAGCCGGTGTGTTTGCCTTTGGCCACCACTCGACAGGCCATCAACACAGGCGAACTCTTGGTGGTCAGCGGTTGGGGACGTACTACCACAGGTGAGTTCATTGATGACTGTTAAGCATGTACAAAAAATGCAAATAGAAAGAACTAGAAAATTTTAAATTGAATTAAATTTTTGTCGGTAGTGGTCATAAAAAAATTAACAAATTGTAACAATATTGTGAAAATTTTGTATTTTCTTTCATTACTTAGTTGTTAAAATAATTTAAAATTTCTTGTTCTTTATTTTTTGGAAATTTTTGAATATTTTTACCCTAAGCTATCGATTTTAGTTAAAAATAAATCCTTTTACCTATTTATGTGCTCAACTAAGTTATGAATTCCAATAATACAAATTGTTATATTCGCCATAAGCACTATTTTACAGGGACCGTTAATAATGATTATTTAAAATTTTTTAAACAAAAAAAATCATCCACTTACAACAGACCTAGATAAAAATGGTTGACACCAAAATCATCCTTTTTGTTCACTCTTTGCATTTCCGCTATGATTTTAATATTTCAGCTTTTTTACGTTTCTCTTCAACAATAATCATTTTATTTGAGCAAAAAAAAAATAAAGTTTTATCTTTTTTTTTGATTTAAAAAAAAAATCAAAAAATAATGATTATTATGGCCTTTTATTTCAATCTCAAAATAAAGGCCGCTGAGTATTACAGCTTCTGTGTTGAAAATATTTTTTTATCCTTGGTATGGCACCTCATACCCCCAGTTTTAATTTCAATTTTCTAAAAAATATTTTAAAAAATTATTATTTTTTAATTTAAAATAAAAGTTGTTGAATTTAAAAATAATATTTTTTAAAGTATTTTTAGGTCCCATACCAAGGATAAAAAATAATATTGGCGAAAAGTTCAACACAAAGCCGTAATGCTTAGCGGCCTTTTATTTTGAGTGAATTAAAATAAAATTTATTGAAATAAAAAATAATATTTTTTAAAGTATTTTTTAGAAAATTGAAATTAAAACTGGAAATAGTCCTGAGGTCCCATACCAAGGATAAAAAATAATATTGGCGAAAAGTTCAACACAGAAGCCGTAATGCTTAGCGGCCTTTTATTTTGAGTGGATTGATATAAAAGGCCATAATAATCATTATTTTTTGATTTTTTTTTTGAATCAAAAAAAATGATTAAATTTTATTTATTTTTTTTTGCTCAAATATAATGATTATCTTTAAGGAAAAATGAAAAATTGAAATATAATCATTACCACTCGATTTTTTTGATAAAACTTATAATGGTTACGGTCCCTGCTATTTTATTTATTTTTCATAATTTTCAGTTAGCATAAACATAAAGTTATGTTTAATAATTATAATTATAATTATAATAGATCTATTATTTTTGTATCTCTTACATTTGCGTTCCTTTTAGTTATCTTCCCTTCCCAAATCGGAGTTTCTTGGGCATTCTAGCCAAAAAAGTTTTTTAAATTAGCTGAAAGACTTAAAAAATCGATAGAATTGTAGTCTTTAAGATAATGCTTTTAGATTTATTTCGTTATTAAAAACAATTTTTTTTGACATCATATTTTTTTGTTAGCCCTTTTTAATAACGCTTAATTTAGTTAGTCTATACAAGACTGCGGTTTGGTAAAGACATGAAAATATATTTTTAAAACGCATAAGGTCATTGGAACTTTGAAGCTTACATTAATATAATTTTTCTTCTGTCGAGTGATTTAATTAATAAAATTTCGTGCTCCACAGCTCGCAAAAGTACCATCAAGCAGCGATTGGATCTTCCAGTGAACGACCATGATGCCTGCACGCGGAAGTTCGCCACGCGCATGATCAACCTGATCAGCTCCCAGCTGTGCGTGGGCGGGGAGTTCTACAAGGACAGCTGTGACGGAGACTCCGGCGGACCACTGATGCGGAGGGCATATGGACAGGCGTGGTTCCAGGAGGGCGTGGTCTCCTTCGGCAACCGATGCGGGCTGGAGGGCTGGCCGGGTGTCTACACCCGTGTTTCCGACTATATGGGCTGGATCCAGGAGACGATTAGACCCTGAGGAGCGCAACGAGGGCCGCTTTTGTTCAAGTAATGTTTTAATTAAAGCCAAGCTGAGAGTGTTTTTTTGGGCCAGTGCGCGCCCGTCTTTTAATTAACTTGCATTCAATGCGATGTTATCAGCTGCTGTTGCCACGTTGCGTATACGTAATGCGCTTACAGCAGTGAGCTCCGTTTGCGGTAATTAAAATCACCCTTCTTCGCTGGTAAGAGTCGAGTAAAATAACTTTCAAGATGCGGACAACTTGCCCAGCGGCACCTCTTGGCGCCCTCAACGATTTTCTATGCAATTTGGCAATGAATTTATATTATGCAAGCGGCGCTCTTCCGGTTTTCCCCCAAGTTTGCACTTCTTTGCCGCCTGATTGCATTGCAGGCGTGGCGAGGCTGGTAAACAAAGTAGACAATGGCTTGGCTCATTAATTGTGTGCGCGGAGAAAGGTTAATGATGCCTGCAGGAACCAGTTAGCACGGACAAAAGGACGGTGCCGCCTTTGTGGCCTGCGTATCTTGGCCAAATTTACCGAGAAAATGCGAAGACATTAGAACACGAAATAAACAGGCAATTTGAATATTATTAAAAGTATTTTTCAGAACAATTAACTCTTAATTAAAATTAAAATACACTCAAATAACCAATTAAGACGTAAAAAAATCTGTGTATCTGTTTTAAATTCTTCGTTTAGTATTAATAGTCGACCTAAACGTTTTTAAATCCATTTGTTTAAAAAATTGTAGAGCGCATCATTTAGGCATTTTCTCCTGCTATAAACCATTTTTTTCTTTTTTGTTATCGCTTGCCAGAAACTTGAGGCAACTTTTGCCAGAGCAAAAAAAAAAGTATAAATCCCAACTCAACTAAACTCTCTGGCCATGTGTGGCTAAATGCGGCGAACGAAAACAAAAAACACTTTTTAAATGCTGGCGAGCGAAAAACTTGTAATTCAATTTTGAGGGGTAACTTTGCCCAAATGCAGGCCAAATGTAATTAACACGCACACACAGACACAGACACTCGCACAGGACACTCGATGGAACTGCTGCAATGGAGTGGCAAAACGACTTGTACACCTGCCAGACGAACAGACAGAGATGCCCAGCCCAATCCTACCCAACTCTGTCCAACCCAATCCGAATCCCAATCCCAATCCCATTCCGCTTCATCCGGCTGTCGTTGATTGGCTTGGAGTGTGTCCAGAATCGTACTCCAACTCTATGGCCGTGCGAATTTTTGTTGCTGGGTGGGAGTGGGAATGGAAATGGGCCAGTGGGGTAGGGGGAGGCTGCCTGCGTCAGTTACAGGCTTAATTGAGTTGTGTTCGCAGCAGTTAAAATGCCCAGCAGCGCTAACGATCCGCCCAGATATACCATGGCTAAAAAACCACTACTTAACAAACATTCATAAATATTATATTACCATAAATTAGCAGCATGCCAAAAAAAACATAATTAAATCACCTACCAACGTAACTTAGCAAAACGAATTAGCTGTTATTTGAATGTGAAAGAGTTCGCTAATTATAAAACAACACACAAAACAAAGTGGTAATGTTTAATTAACAATTTACTTTTAATTAGATTTTCTATGAAACGAAACCTCCAAGCTAATTGGGGTTCAAATAGAGCACTTTAGGTTACAAATGTTAAATCAACGAATGTCGGTTTGTATATCAGTAAACATAGATTTAAAGGGCCTTCAAATACGAATAAATACAGTACCACGGTTGCAGCAGAAAAACACATAACTGGATTAAGTGCAGACTATTTGAAAAAAAAATACCCGGCCCTCTGGCTGTGCAGAAAACAAAATTTAAGCCTAAGTGGCCAAAAAGAAATGTAGTGTGGCCCGGGTTGAAAGCGAAATGAATTCTTAAACAAACAGCAAGTTGTTGCACACACACACAAAATAAAAACCGAGTTGCGGCAAATGTCGCATAAATCTAAACCATTTTTTAAAAAAACAAAAAAGCACGAACATCGGGACAAATTCAGTGATTGATGAATTGAGTGAGCGTTACGCATACGACATGTGGGCCGGGCAAAAAGTTGCAATAATTTCATTTGCCATGCATAGACTGTCGCAAAACCCAAACCGAACCAAACCGATACCAAGGCTTGGTCTGGGTCCTCCCAGAAGGACTCCCGATTTTTGTGCAATTTATGACTTTGGCCTGGATGCACTCGTCACAAATGCCAAAGTCGATTTCGCGGCCTTTCGCGTGTTTTTGAATGGCTTTCAAATGGCTCGAAAATCTATGCATTTTGCGGAATATTTCTACGGGGGCCATATAGAGAATTTAAGGAGTCGGAAAATTTAGTTGCGTTAGCCAACAATCGAGCATTGGAAATCCATTTGGCTGACTCTATAGGTAGTGAATAAAAGCGATAGCTGCTCACTAGATTACTGCTGTGGGCGGTGGGAATCGAAGTGGGTGATGTGGGTGAAGGCCGCAGGAGCTGGGGGCTAATGCGATTTGGGCCAACCCCGCTGATTGTTACCGCCGATTCAGCCTCGGCCACATCATTTGCCTTTTGCCATTTGCCGTTTGCAGTTTTCCCGTTTTTCCAATGACATTATTTACTTAGCATTTGCATTTCAAATTTCGCATGCATTGGCAATTGCCTCTGCAAACATATACATACGCAATGCCAATGGACAGTTGATTTTGCTGTTGATTGTGTGCTTTCATTATGTTTATTTGGTCCCAAAATAATGAAGCTATGTACAATTAATTTGAAATGGAAATCAAAAGGGGCACAAGCTATCCACTTACTGGAGTGACCAATGGCATTTTGACAATTTCCCAGCTGCAACACTAAATGTTATATACTCCTTCTGGCCAAATTGAGACCGAAAATTACAAACAAACTGCCAATCAAACGGCAAGGGGCTTAGAATGCCCTCAAATTGAGAGTCAAAGTGACCCCTTCTGTTCAGACTTTTTATCTTCAACTGGGAAAATTAAATTTGTTGCTTCAGTTGGTTTTTTCTGTGTGCTCAACAGAATAAAAGTTCAACTTGCATTCTCAGCCATTTTGCAGGGCCCTCAAATAGAATGTCTGAAAATATTCTAAAAGCATTTTCAGCTTGTTGCTGAAACATTTTTAAAATTCGTACTTTGCAAGAACTATGAGCCAAGCCGAAGTTTTCCTTGTCGAAACCGCACTGACTAAATTTTCATTCTGGAGAGCAGAAATTTGTGGTTACTCATAAGCATTACAGGCCTTTTGCCTGGGCTCAAAAGTTTCAAATCATTTGTGCTAAAATATGGCCCCAAGGTAAATGCGATGATGAGGCAATTTATTTGTGTTTATTCTTGGCATTCGCTTTTTCCCCCAGTTCTTTCACTTCTTTGTCGATATTTTACAGGAGCCTTACCCCAGACCCTCGAAGCATTGAGATGATTAAGTGTTCGCTGCCGGGGCAAGTATTAATAAACTTGTAGCACACAACACGAGCAGGGATAAAAAAATGTGTGTAAGAGTGTGAGGCAAACGAATGACCACGACTTGTGAAGGGAGCGACAATATAATTTAAATTTATTTAACCACCGACTTGTTAAAATCGTAAAGCAGGAGCATACACACATTCGCCAGTACAGTGAAAATTGCACCACAACAACATTAAGTAGCTCATTAAATTTCCTTAACCAACAGAACACAACACAAACAAGCCACTGGCAGACCGACCAACTGACTTTCCTCTTTTTTTATTTTGTAAGTAGGAAATATTATGGTAGAAAAACGGCGCCAAAAGGAACGAAATCGCCGGCGAGGGTGGCTTTAGGGAGGCGTAGAGCGTGGGGGCGTGGCACGGACTGCCTCAAAAGCGAGCGAGCTGTAAAAAATCCTGTAAGTGTATTTTTATTGCGTATAAAATGCATTTTGCAATGCCACACAAAACTCAAGTGGTGTGCGTTCTGAGCGGAAGTTACGACCAACTGGCTAAGACCACAAACACACACAGACACCCTCCGGTTTGTGTGTGTGTGTGTGTGTGTGTTTATGTGTGAGCCAAGAAATCCTGATGTCGGAAATTATGGACTACGAAATTAGGGAAATACTATGGCTGCTGCATTTTTAAATAATATTCTTTTGAGGTGAGGCATTCAGGCGGAAGCAATCAAGACGGATAAACCAATATTTAAATAATGATTTGGTTAAGATTGAATACTGCTTGAGTCGATACATAAAATTGTTTACAGCATACAACAGATTTAAGGTTCCGTAGATAATCTTGCTTAAATAAAAACCACACTTTATGTTAAATGTATGCAAAAATATGTTTATGTCCCGATAAACCATTAAAGTATTTTCATGAAACCCCCCTTTCGCAAAAAGAGGGTCAATGTTCAACGAATAATAGCGATAAATCAAGAGTACAAAACACTATGCTAAGCACTTAAATGTATACCAAATATTCATGATGTCGACTGTACATCAAGTGCATACATACAAGTCCCCTGCAGGACTTAATCATACTTTCCCCCAATGCAAACTCCTTCAGCCAGTGCAAACACCCCAAGTAAAACAAACGAGTTGGCAAGCAATGATTGCTCAGCATTGCTACTTGTTGTTAAATATGTTACACAAGCAAACAACATTCATTACACCAGCAAGTTGACTGGTTTGGAGGAAGGCATGGGGAGAAGTAAAGTTTATTTAAATGGAAGCATAAAATTCAGAAGGTATTGCCAAGGTATTAAAGTTAAACAGGGAATAACTTATCTCAGCTTTGGAAGTGACGAAATTGTTCAAGTTTAATGTTTACTCAACTAAAGGTTACCCTTAAATGTTATCTTGTATGTATGACCTCTGTAAATCATATTTTATTACATTCAGTAAATAAAAACAAGAGTCTGTGTTATAAAAAATAAATCCTATTTGGCTAAGGGATAAAAATCTTTCTTTGAGTATTGTAAAACTTGTTCGCTTTAGGCAATATAAAATATGATAGAAATCCTTAAAAGTTAAGAGATTAGTGAGTGAGATATTCAAAATCCCCTTCAACTACTGCTTATCCAGTGCGTATGAATAGTAAAAATCCTTTTACTTGGTAAGCTTTAAGTTATGCATACTTCTCGCTTTTTTTCAACCCACTCTTTTCAAGCGCAATTAATTATAATTTTTTCTCCGGCTATTCTGCAACATATGTATGTGTGTATGGGCACGGACACGGGTGTCGGCCAAACATTTTTTAAATTATATATATAAAAGAGCACAGACACCGATGGACACGGACACAGACACAGACACAGACACGTTCACATGTGCCGGAAATTGGCGCACACCTTGCAGCCATGCAGTGGCAAGAATTTTTTCCATAAGCATCATAAAACCAGGGAGGCACCGGACGATGGCCACCAGGCAGCTCAGCATGCGGAAATTATAATTTATAGCTTTGAGCTGCGGATGCCAGAGCATCAACTGTGATTTTTTCCCTCGCATGAGCTGGGCTGTTCTTCTCAGGACCGACTTTAAAATTGGTGGAAGTTGGGCATTAATACAAGTTGGTTCGAGGTTTCAGGTCCACTCAAGCGTGAATCGATTTCTATGGCCGTTTCAAAGTGTCAAAATGTGCCCAGCAAAAAATTCTTTCTTTAATCTTCCTGGTTAGAACTGGAAGTAGAGCGGAATGTAAATATAGTGTAAAGCTTTTAAACCGAATTTAAACTCTACCATTTTTCGAATGATTAAATTATTATGCTCTAATACCTATAAATTGTTTACTCATATTGAAAACAAATGTTTAATTCAATGACAAGCCTGACAGCGTTCACAGCTTTGCTTTCATATCGAGAGCCCTTTGCAAATTACGTTCAGTTGACCAATTATTCATGATTGTTTATTGTTGTGGCCTATGCAAAAGCACAACAGTTATTTGTAAAGTAAACTGATTAATTTTAAAGAAGAAATTTAGCCACGGGCACAAACGAGTTAAAGAGCAAAATTTACATGACATTTCGCTGCCATTGTTCACTGCGTAAACATTTGTTAAGTTGACCTTTTTCAGGTGTTTACACGGCGCAAACAAAGCTCGACTCTGCAGCCTAAAAAAAATGGCCATAAAATAGCTTTTGACAAATGACGCACTTCCTGTCAACACACACAATCGCACAGCACAGCACACACACACATTTGTCTCTTATCGGAAACTTGTGTACAAAAAGGTCGAAACAATTGCACAACGTTAAAACATGAAATTCTGTTCAAAGTTGCACAGTTTAACATTAAAATAAATCATTGTTTGAATTTATTTATGAATGCATCTCAAATATTTAATATGCACAATAGACGGTTTGTTTAACAATTATTTTGCGGAAAAATTAAAGCAGATGTTGATCATGATTATGTTAGTGTGAAATAAATTATTAAAGTGAAATAAGGTTATGTGAAACTTTACTGCTCAGATTTTTCACATAATTTTCACCATTTTTTTTGCTTAATTAATTTCAGGCCATTGAAAAAAAAAACAGATTTAATTAAACAGGTTTGTTTGCAAATTAAATGTATTGTTTTGTGGAACTAATTACCTGTGGAAATGCAAAAATAAAAGTGCTAATTAAACCATTTTCAAATGAAATAAATACCATAATTTAGTTTGCAATTGGACAAACTTTAGCAACCCAGACTTAATTTCGTTTTCATAAGGTAGTCGACCCGACTCTTATCCTTTGGCTTCATTTGAAAGAATTTGGAGACAAAGTTGCTGAGCTCCCGTTTTGTATGCAAAGGGGGCCAAAGAGTTTTATAGCACAGGATGCTGAAAAGCAAAGAAAGTATCAGATTCACTTTGAGTTCTCATTTATAACTTATAACTTACTTCTTAAGAAAGAATTTGTCGCAGATATTGCGTTTATTTGCAATGCAGTGCTCCATTTCTTTCAAGAACTGTGAGTTATACTCTTCCTTGGCATCAAGATACCGCACATAACAATTAAGATCACTATTAATTGGGATGTGAAAAAATCTAAGACATAAAACAAGAGATTTTTAACGTACTATGAGAACTGCTTAATTTCGTAGCTGGGATGCAAACTGACATCGGCCTCATCGCCGAACAAAAGCCTGGGCTTCCACCACTCGTTCAGTTCCTCGTACTGAAGGGCATTTCTTCCCAGGGAACTCCCGGAAGAGCGCTTGGACTTGGTCAGGAAGTTGTTCACCTTCTTAGCCTTGTCTTGAGCCTTGGTCAACGACTCTCGACTGAAACGAGCTACGGGAACATACTTTCCCCGCAGCTCACCCGCTAACGAGGATGTGGAACCAATGGATTCAGTACTGGACCCTGTCCGCGATAAACTGGATTGAATGGAATCGATTGACATGTTGAAAATTTGTCACTGCTTTACTGTAATTTCAGAGCTGACCGGCAAATTTGTTTGTGTTGTTTTAAATGGCATACTTGATCGACCAATTAATGCAATGATAAATATGCCGCATAGTTGTCACCGTCAACAGTCTGCGTGTCCATGGAGAATGCCTTTCGAGCCGCTGGTGTTAATTAATATTAATGAAAACAGCCGAGATTTATCAAATGGTATCGGAAAACAGGGCAGCCCGCTGTGTTTTATTTACAAAGCCATTCATGTTGGCACTTAAAGAATCACTCATCAATTTTTTAATTCAACAATGAGGTTGGCGCAAAAAATCGTGAAATAAATACAAAAAAATCACTGTAAGAGTATCTCGCAAAAAATTAATGCAGCCAATCTGCATGCAATTATTGTGAAGCACACGTACTGCATAAAATAATTGTTGAGTTCTGGACTTAAAAGTTTCCTGTGTTCGTAATTTTCTTTATTATGTTAGGTTGGGTTATTTTACTGTTAATCAAATTATAAAGTTTACCTTAAACTTTAAAAAATGTACTTCTTACAGAAAAAATGTATTTTCAAATTAAATATAATTTGGATTAATGCTTAAACTTAAGGATTTCCTGTAAACTACTTTTACAACATTTCAAATAAAATAAATAAGAAGAATGTTCTGAACAGAACAGCTTATCCACCGTCACTTGCACCCATTAAGCAGACTAGTAAAAAAATGAAGTTCAAAATGATTTTCCACATTTTTACGCCATTAAATATGCATTCGCGCGTTTAATTTCATTTAGTGGCGAAACAGAGCCATCACATCACATCTAGAGTGGCCCGTTGAAAGGGGAACTCTGCTGCTGCCGTCGACAGGAGACCTGGGCAAATGTTTGGCCAGCAAAAACATGGCCCAAATGCTTCGTGTCTATTAAGAGCACATTTAACCAAAGCCAGGGCTCTGGCACGTGTGCAATGAAAACAAACGAGCCCATTATTGTTACACTTTTCTTTGGCAACCAGGCCGCACAGCCCATTAATGATGTGTTATGGCCTCAAGAGGCCGGCCTAGACGATCCTTGAACTTTGACCAGGCAGCGCCTCTGAATTGAACTCTAATTGCACATAATAAATTGCACACATTAGGTCAACGGACGAACAGTCCGAATTGCCACAAAGTGCCTAATGGAAATGCAATGAACTATTTATGGGCATTAGTGGCCAGCAATTGGCTAGCCAAAGTTTGATCACGCGCACGGATTATTAAAGCCGAGGATTCCTTTTAAAGTGGCCACCGAATTTGTGTGAGTGCTGTTCCTTGGCTTTTAGGGCCCCACAAAACTGACAGCGATTTCCCACAGCGGATAATCACATAACACTAACAGCAAACCCAATTTATTACACTAAAGGGCCACCGCAGACATTAATTAGCAAGCCGGACACGTAAAAGGTATTAAATACAAACCAAATCTGCCAACAGGGAGAGTGGTTGATCAAAACTGGTGACATTGGGGTTATGTACTGTATATAAAACAGCCAGAAACTGAAACAATTTCCCGCACTTTTTGCTGCTTTAATCGCTGCACTTTAAAGCTTTGCTGTTTTTTTTTTACTCATATCTTTGGGATTCGATTATGCAGTTAAAAATGTCAAATATAAAAAGTACTCAAACAAAAAACATTAAAAATGTCAATGGTCAATGCGAATGTTAACCACATTTAATTCCATACGCTAGGGGATTACGAGTGTTATTGTATGTCACTCTGTTACGTTATGAAGTAAGAAAAAAAAGTTGGTTTTAGGCAGACTTTGAAGTCCATTAAGAAATTAAGTTTGCTTTGCACACTGCCAATATTTTTGAAAAAAATTTGTGCATATGGCAATTATTTGACTTCCTTACTACGAATATTGCAGTGGCAAAGTGAATCCGTTTCACTTATGCACAAGTATTTCATTTTGTCACAAATCCAGATATAATCCCTGTAAAACCCACACACATTTGCACAGATGTTTGAGCAACTCAACCGAGACTTAAGAGATTGTGCAGCTTCGTCCTTTGTTTCTGGCTCCTTGGTCAACTTTTAATTTATTTGATTACTGCAAAATTGCGCACCTTCTCGGAAGTTGAGGAAGCACGATGATGACTTTTGTATAGTTTTGCAGGCAATTAATTTCATCCATGGCCCCGAGCATTATTCACGTCGATGCGGACATATTTTAATTTGATGAAGACCTAATGGGGTTTCAAGCATATGCTCAGAGCTAAACTTGTGAAAGGGAAAAACTTTAAATGCAAATGGGTTGACATATGGTTCAACTTGCACAACAAACGACGACGACGTTTCAGCTGAAGATTTCTCCAACTTGGAGATTTTCCCACAGCCAGTAATGAATATCTGAATAGGATTTGGGTCGTATCCAGTCGGTGGAACACCACCCCACATTCCACTGAGTCATCAGGTTAATTCAATTTGAGTTGTAAGCAAATTTTGCACAAATTAAATGCACAAACTTTTGCCATTGACAGACACACACGCCAACCGAGAGCAATAAATTTCCAAAGTGTTTATGTAAACGACCCCGATTGTTGTGTTGGAGTCCTAGAAAATGGAAAATGGAAGCCATCGTCTGGCTGCACTTTGTCACCAGGCAAGCGGAACATAATGCCGATTTTTTCGCCTGGAAAATGGTAGGGCGATAATAAATCTTCCGCTAGGAACAAATCACAGCAATTCCATTATATACACATTTAATGATGTTGCCAGCCAAAGCCGCCAAATCCGAATCCAAATCCAAAGCAACGAGCCAGAGACAATTACTTGCAGCCCGCGAGCAATTTCAACAGCTTCTTGCAGAGAAAAAAAAAACCCAAAGGTTCATTTAGTAATGTTAAAAGATCATTAAGCTACGATTATTAGATTTTTAAGCTTATGTTATACTTAAGGAACACTATTTTTATTCGAATACCAATATGCATTTTATAATGAATTTTTAAAGACGGCGACACAAAAATAAAGCCTTTCAAAAATTATGTTACGCCTAAGATATGTTTATAAAAAACATATTTTATCCATGAATTAAAGTAATATGTACAGAAACACTTGCTTTTTGTATTTTAATTTACATCAGGTTATTTTTTGTAGTGCGTCAATGCGAATGGCCCTTTGGGTTTTTCAGCGAATGCAGCAACATGGCCAAGTTGTTAAAATTATCACAAGTAATGGCCAACCTGCTCAGGGGAATTTCGCAGGACAGAACAAGAGCAAAAGGAAGGGTTTTCCGAGGCAAAGACAAAGTTGCAGTGCAGCTTTGCTATTGCGATTATTTTTAATTAGCAAAATTTCTTTATGCATTGACAGTGGCGAAAGGTAAAGGCAAAGTCCTTCATTAATTAGAGCCCGCCGCAAAGTATGCAGCGCATTTTGTTGTCTTCCCTGAGCCACCCACAAACTGAAAATGGAAAACAAGGAGTAACACCCACATGTGGGCACTAAACTTTTGCCACCTGTATAGCCTCAACGTCATCGCCTTTGCGTTTTATTTACCCATAAATCTGCCACGAAATAGAACAGCCAGCCGGCAAAAAGACGAAAAAAGGGACGGTGACAGAGTTTTCCCCCGGAGAAAAATATTACCCACCGAAGCTGCTTATTAGCTTTGACATTCGAGTGCGATGCACTCTGGCCAGAGGTGTTTTGGTTGATGTTTTGCAATCTCCTTTTTATCCTCCGCATATACATCATTTTTTTAGGGCCCGCATAAAACATGACGAACGGAATAATTTATAACTCGCTCTCATGCAATTTTAAAGTTTTGGTAAAAAGTTGACTTTTGTAATAACCGGGGATACTTGAGAATAATGTGGGTATATTCGCGATGACTTGTAATGAGGGGCTAATTTCTAGCTTTTTCTCTTGAAATCTATTATTTTCTGAATTTAATTTATTCCATCAACGATCAACTTTTGATAATTAAAAGTTAAATTTCCATTTTGACTAATACCTGTATGGAACAGTTTTAAAAGCCTGTTGAATAAAAAACTTCTATAAACATATTTAAGCCTCAAGATCAAGTCTTGTGATAGTTAACCAGGTATTTAAGATTCTATGCTCTTTACCCCTTGACCTTTCTTATACTTGGCTACTTTGTAAGCAATATTTTGGAATACAAAGTTTTGGGATAAAAGTATCGTGTCTGCTGACCTCAATGCGACAAGTTATGTCCGACTTTCAAGCTCCGGATGAGTTTCCTCGTCGCCTGCAACGCAATAACCCCAAGCCACGCATCGAGTAGCCAGCTAACCGAAAAATATCATAAAACTTTTCAACTTTTCCATTCCACAAAATGTGTTTGAGAAAGGGGGCCGAAAGAGATAGGAATAAGAGAGGAGCAGAGGAAGCAGCTCGTGTGCCATGTCAAAATGGCTCGCTCACGTTGCGTTGTTGACCGCATCACGCTCCACAGCATAAAGCAATTACAGCGCCGTGCATTGAATCCTGCCGCTCCTTCAGATACTCGACTCCTGCTGCACGCACCTCCCGCCGGCACTTTGATTTATGAAATTTTCCGAGCACCAGAACCGGCTCTTTACACCAGCCAAAGTCCTCAATGGGTTTAGGGTTCTGGTTTCGGGCGTAGCAGATTTGATTTCCAGTCAGTCATTGACTTGACTTGACTAACCAACTTTATGACGCCACTAGAATGTGGGTGTGCTTGCGCAGGGGAAAGAAATAAAAATATTCTTTAAAGTTTTATATGTTTTTTACTGCCAACATAATCTTGACCCCATAAGTTAAATGGAAAACCATATTATATTGATTGTGCTCATATGACATTTGTACGACACATCATAAATTTCTTAAGATTTTAATTACTAGTAAATACAAGTAAAGTATAAAAATGTTGGTTAAGTTTGAATATTTAGAATACCGCCGCATTTCCCGATGGTTTTCAAAATCAAAAATAGAACTCATTGAACATTTAGTTTAAAAACCGGCATTTAACTATGCATTTTATCAAGCAGTTTAAGTTATATTCCGAATTTAATTTAATTTTATATCATCTCGTTTCTCGGGGTGAAAATCTGGAGTCGATTGAATAGAATCTGGTGCACGCCTCATTGCTCTGCAATTGTTTTTTTTTTTTGGAAAACCGGAAAAGTTTCGGTTGCATTTTCGTTGTCGTTGTCTCTGCAGCTCGGAAAAGTGGCTTAGACTGTCGACACA
Source organism: Drosophila oshimai (assembly GCA_018150695.1). Lineage (NCBI taxonomy): Eukaryota > Metazoa > Arthropoda > Insecta > Diptera > Drosophilidae > Drosophila > Drosophila oshimai. Next base: position 2,732,129 of record JAECWM010000003.1, on the reverse strand, counting down.
AAACTTCAGTCAGACCCGGCTTAAATCTTGTCAATTGCTATCTTCGTCTTATCTTTGAAGAAGTGGAGAGTGTGTGCTTCTGGTTTTCCTTTATTTTTCACAAGTGACAATAAAGTTTTTAGTTTTGGCTGAGAGTGCGTGACGAGCTTTTGCCATTAGCCAGAGCCGAAAGAACTTTTTGGTTTACAGAGACCGAAGCGAGCTGCCTGTTAATGAAGCCATAATGAGGTTGCCTTGAAAGTTGTATGAAATAATGGCCGACTTCGAAAACAAATCGAAAGAGAAAACTCCCATTTAGAGTGGCAATTTTAGAGGCTTTATCTCAGCCACCACCTTCAGTATTGTGGTTTCCACTTCTTCGCCACTAATCACAAGTGCCCAATCATCTTTATTGCTCGACTCGAACTCAAATACCGTCTGTCGAAGCCAAACAAGGATACAGAATACACAAAATACAAGGACATGGATCTGGTGGTGTGCGAACCTCTCAAATTGCTGCCGTCAAAGCCGCCGAAATTTGGAGCGAAATTCACTTGCGATTGTTCGACAGAAGCATTGCTGTTGTGGGTGGGTAGAGTGTTTTTTTCCTCTTTTTGGAGTGGGAGCTTGTGGTGGTGATTTAGCAGAATCAACCATCGGTGAAATACCCGCGAAAGCCGCAGCACACACGCTCGCAGCCAAAGACAAGCAACTCGAGCAAAGGTGCAAACCAGCCGGGATAAACAAAAAACACGTTGAAAATAAAACAGTAACCGCTTTCCACCAAGGAAAGCACGGATGAGCCTGGCCCACAGGCAGAGCCAAACTCCTAACCGAAAAAAAATAACCGGCAAATCGAATCCACAAGAAAAAAATGCTAATTTTATTTCGGTTTCTTGTGCGTCTTGTGCGTGGGTGGTGGGCCTTAATGCACAATGTTGGCCAGCAAATTGGGCTAAACATGTCTATCTGTGCGGCACGTACATTGGCATTATCTATAATCCATTAGGAGCCCAGGCAGAATCAATTGCAGGCACTTGACACATGAATAAATGGCTTTTAAACTGACACCGAAATAAATTAAATAATAAAAATCTCAACAACGCTTTGGGATTTGTTTGTGCCACAGCCATAAAAACTCAAATGTTTCCACTTTGGAACAAGGCAATTTTCGTTTGATTTCGGCTCCCTAAGAATTTGAATATTAAATATTCTGCCTTTGTGTAAAAAAATACTCCCTAACATGTTTTTGCTATCAGTCGGCCGCAGGCTAATCTCAACTAATTTGGTTATTCTGTTTTCTCAGTTCTCCGCTCCCAAAAAAAAACCATCTAAATTCAAAATTTAAGCAACAACCGAATAAGCATCAGAATCCACTCGGAACCAGAAGCCAAAGCTAGTTATGCATTTAGTTTAGCCGCTTTGGCATTCGGACATGCCAAAGCCAAATGCCAATTACCACGACTACGCCATTGAGTAAGCCATTTAAATGCAAGCGGCCAACAACAGTCCTCCAATGCGACTGCGAGTTTGTGGAGAATCCAGATCCAGACCCACTAGACTTTGGCCTTCTGGGGGAACTACCTACTTAATGCGGTCATTAGTTTGGCACATTTGTGCATCTAGATTCCGCTGGCGCGTTGTCTAAGCTACTCAACGTGACTGCACTAAACGAAATATTTTGGGAAATTTAACTGTAGATAGGTTTCCTTATATAGGTTAAAAATTAAAAATTGTAGGTACTGCTAATAAAATGTGTTATTTATTACACCAGGAATTTTTTATTTTAGATTTATACATATTATTCCAAGCATTTTTATTAAACTTACCATCAAAAAGTAACAAAGTTTTGAATATTTAAAAATGCCTGAATAACAAACATAAAAAAACAAAAATTTACTCAAGAGTCACATACAAATTTCTTATGCCGATTGAAATCATGGATTCAACAAAAAACGATCTGGCCATAACATTTTTGTAAATATCAGTTCAACGTTAACTTATGTAAAAATTACAAAAAAGCAAGAGTCAATTAAAAACGTCAAATGTTATCATTTAAAATAATGATTATTATGATTGAAGTTAAAATTAGTCTTTCTTTTTTTCTGTGCATACCGTATACACCGCTGAAGTGTGTAGAATCCGTGTGCAGTTTAGCTCCACTTTCAACTGGACTGAATTAAGTTGATGTGGAATTTTAAGTTGGAAAAAGACGGATTATGAGTTTGCAAAATGTTTTCAATGCTTAATGCCTAAGTGTCAATTGCTAGCGATCCGCTTATATGTACTTGAAGTAGAAATTTGTGGGAGCATAGTAAAGAGAAACCCATGTTGGTGGCACAAAACAAATTTGAGTTTAGGAGGGACAATCCAACAGATTACCAACATAAAAGTTGGGTGTTGTGCACGGGGAAAAGTGGAGATGGGTACCGGTAAGCACGAGTCCGCAAACAAACGCGCGAATGATAAAAACTAAACATGTCCAGGACTTGATGTTTTGTTTTCCTTTTTTCCCAAAATGTTCCCCAATAGTTGATGGAATTCTGAGCGTGCCTGGACCTTAATGTAAGCATTTACGGTGGTCGTCCTTGACACCTGGAAAAGTAAATAGTATGTGAGGTGAAAGTGAGGTGAATTCACCTTTACAACCTTGTTTCATTGATTTAAAACTACTTTATGTTCCCACTAACATTTGAAGAAATATACATAATTAAAAAAAAAAGAAGCAACTTTGTTTAGAACAAAATTTTTTTAAATAATTAAATTTCAATTATTATTTTTAATAATGAGCCCAATATTATATTTTTGAAAAACGATATACATACCGGGGTGCCACAGAAACCGTCGACGGTTTTGGGGACGGTTTTTTAAAAATTTCGAAAGAAAAAAAATAAAGAGCCCTCGGTTCTACAGAAACCGTCTCGGACCTTATGTTCCGAAGACACCTTTGTACTCAAGGGCTGTTCACAAGCGGCCGCCACAAGAAATCAGAAAAAAAATCAATAAAAATGAGCAGTACAGTGGCTTTGCTGTCCCATACTTTCCCCCCTGGAAGTAAACAAAATTAAAATCTTTTGAATTTTTCCATATTTTCTTACAATTTATCTTCTTCTTTAAGCCTGTACTTTTACCGACCACAAGAGCTGCCAACTTTTTGCCATACACGCGATGTTTAATAATACCATAATAATAATAAAAATTAATATTTCGATTATGAAAATTAGTCAAAAATTTGGTATTTTCTATTTTGAGCAAGTTGGCATTTTGCTTGTTTGGTCGAAAGTTGGTAGGAATGTTATAAGCAATTTTTGACATGACGGTTTTGTAAAATGCTTAATTTAAAATAAAAAAAGAATAAAACATAAAAAATATGGTATGCAGATACCATATTTTATGATGAATGATAAATGATAAGTTTTGTGTTTGCTTGGAACTTGGTCGGAATTTGGGTGGATCGGTTTCTGCGGAACCCCCGATTGTAACGGAATCTTTAAGCATAATTTTCACCAATTTCCAGAAGTCTGATTAAATTGAAACTTTGCATACGTACCACGATCCGATGATAATGCAATAGTCTGAATACCTAAAGCTAGTTTTTTTATTTTTTTTAAACTATTATTTATTGTTCCCATTTGCTGTGTCAACTCTGCTGCAGCGACAACAACCCTTTTGTGTCTTTGGTCGATTATCCTCGAATGTTCGCTCTGTTAAAAGTTAACAGAGCCCAGAACAACTGTAAAGCTAACAGCGGCTAGAACTAGCATCGATAGGCGACCCTGATAACCATCGATTTTGTGCTCATCATCCAATTTGCTCACTCTGCCGGCGGCCGCTGGCGGAGTCACTTCGAGTCGGTTGGCCGAATTGGATTGGCCAATCAATCCACATTTTACTGAAATAAACATATTTTTTAATAATATGTACATACATATGTTATTTTAAACGTTTGCGAAACGTCGCAGACAGTTATTTTTGTCATAAGCGAACATCTGGTTGGTGGACAGAGTCTTGGTAAGTTTAAAAACTCGGTAAAAGCCACCATCTTCGTCGCATTCTATTCAGTTGTCCTCTGAGCTCTGAGTCGTCAGGAACTTGGTACTCCATCGCGGACCCGTCTTCTGCTGAACATTCCGCGTTGCTGCGCTCGTTGTTTCGTTTAGATTATAGCAAGTCCGCCATGAGCGCTAAATTCCTCTTCTTGGATATTTGCCAATAAACGACATATCTGTCGAGTTTGTCCATACTGGCCATACTTTAAGTGCCTTTTTGCCGTTCAGCACGTTGTACTGGCAAAGGCGACTCCTCGGCATCTTCGGCTGGCCGTAAAAAATTGCCTGCTTTTTTTCAGAACTCTTGATCAGATCTCTAATCTGCTTCTTCTGCTCCTCGGTAACGGCTTCACTGCCACCGCCGGAGCCCTGCCAGGTGAGCCAGGTGATGTGCTTCTCGTAGAAATGGGGATGGTAAATATTTTTAAAAATAGTGTCGTTGATATATTTTCTTTAAGAAAAATATCAATATGATATTTAATACATTGCCGAAAAATACCGATATATCAGATATTTTTTATATATATGTATTTTTTAGTTGAATTTCACATTTTTAGTCGCGCAATTTCGGTTATATATCGGTGGGTCATGCGGCTGCGTATGTCGCAGACAACGCACTTAATATCTGACGCTAGCCGCTCTGACTACACTTAACTACCCGTTAATTAGGTAGCTCAGTGCCACACTCGAAAGATTCGGTAAATTGCCTTTCTGGGGGTACCAGATTTCCAGCGGGTCGCTGTCCCAGTCGGTATGAGACATGCTCATATATGTATGTACATCTTAAGCGTCTATGCGCCGCAGAAAAACTGTCTGTTTTTTTACAGACATAATTTTTGAGCACAGGTGGTTTGTTACTTTGGGATGGATCGTCATAAGAGCTGCAGAAAGCCAGCGTATTGCTCATCTTCTCGCCTGCAACCTGAATTCTGGAGCTCTGCTGGCCCAGCTTCTTGCCACTTCCTTTAGCACGCACATCACCCGCAACATTTTAGCGCGACACTCTGCTTCTACTGTGCTTATGCGAAGCCCATTTCATGCAATAACCACTTTATGTATTCGACAACACACGAAAGTTGACTATGAACTCAGCCTCATTGCGTGAAATGATGAGGCGCAACCAACTTAACATTGCATAAATTAGGTGGCAACGCTGGTCGCTAAAATTGAACAAATTGAGCAAATTGAAGCCAAAACAGCGCTGGTGACAGAGGAGAATGTTTTGATCAGACTGGAGGGGTGGTAAACCGCAAAAACTTCGTCTAAAAGGCTATTTACAAAATCTTTAGGCCAAGTGCATGCAGTTGCATTCTGTCTGCTGGTTGTCGCCTGCTTTTCCTCCATTCCCACAATGTAATCCTACACTCGAAAAGCTGTCTAGGAACAATTATACCTCATTGAGTTTACTGTTTAATGTCCAATAAACATTTCTGAACAATTAGTAAGTAAAATAAGTACATATGTAGCTTTAAACCAAATGAATTTCTACGCATGAGTGGTTATCGCCGTTGGAGAGATAACCTTTAAAATATATACAAAATATATTTGTCTACATACTTTTTTATATAATTTTTGCACCAAACAAATCCTTTGTAAAGGTACGTACATACTTTATTATTTTATTCCACTCTTAAAAAAAATGTTTTCAGTAAAGTTTCTATTAATTTATTTTTTACTTTTTACACGTTTCTCAGTCTATCCATCTCATTCAACGCATCATAATTGCAACAAAAAATCAATTTAATTTAAGTCAAGCATCTGTCTTTTGTTAGAAAGTAAAACAACAACATATTTTTAAAAAGAAGTTCAGCAAACTGGACTAATCAAGATAATAGTTCGCAATGCGCAGGAGATGTCGAATCAATCTGCGCAGATGAAGGATGAGGTGGGCCCGCACCGATGGATCAACGGCAACAGCCAAGCTGAGCACCATCGAGATGAAAACCGGGGAGTTTCTTATCCGACAAAAACAAGCCACTGTTGATAATTACATCACCTTTTTTATTATTAATTTTTTGGTAATGGCCTTCGCGGCCTCCTTCACCGCTTTTGTGGCCGCCTTCTTAAAATCACAATTTTATCCGAGGATCCGGTGGCCAACGTGGTCCTTTCTTCTCTTCCTCCACGTCCACGCTTAAAATAGGTTGACAATAATATCCGACATTTTAGGGGTTATACCCCCCATGCTCTCCCCGAATATTATAATTTTTTTTTGTTATCTCGATGTGTTCTCAATGTGTGCATCATTAAGATGTACTGGGATGAGACAAACATCTGCATTGAGTGGCGACACACAGAGAGGCGCTCGCAGAAGCCACAACGTGGCGGCGCAATTGGGTGAATTCGTAGTAAGAGCTGCAGAACGGCCAGCGAATCGCTCATCTTTTCGCCTGCAAACTGAATTCTGGAGCTCTGCTGGCCCGACTTCTTGCCACTTCCCTAAGCACGGACATCAGCCGCAACTTCGCAGAGGCCTGAACCACGGCCTTTGTTTGCGGATGATCCAGGGCCATGGCCAGAAACGTGGCTATCTGCTTGTCCGGAGCAGCCACCTTGGTCAGCAGACATTTCTCGTCAAGCGTTCGCCCTCTGATCTCGGGAACGGTGTACGGACTCATCCTGACACAGCCGTTACACAGCCGACCAGCTCGTTGGGCTTCGTAGGTTTTTATTATGGCGCGACCAGTGTCGATAACGTAGTACATTTAACGTACAGGAATGGTAATCGCCCGATAAACTGTTTTGCGGGCACTCGCAGCGTTGCCAGATCGCTGCAAGAAATTGTTGACAAAAACTGACTCAATGCGTTCCGACTACGCCAAGCAGCCCACTACTTTCTTTTTTGCTTTTCCTTGTTTTTCTAAACCATTGTGACCGCTTAAAGTGTGAAATCACCGGAAAACACTATTAAATTATTCTTTGTTTGCTCGTATATTTTTTCCCGCCTTCAATTATAAACGAAAATTGTACTATTTAGATACAGTTTTTCCCATTGCTCATTAAAAACCAGAACATTGTTAGTATTTTTTTACTGTGTTTATGCCTTTTAATTTGGTGTGTTTTGTAAAGTCCACGAGCACACGAGGGGCCTCTAACACGCGACGGCCGGTTCTTGGTTTGAAACTTTTTGCCCAGCCTTGCTAAACATTCGTTCAGATTCGCATGATGTTGCTGGTATGCATAGGTACTTTTTCGCAACCTCTTTCAAAGCCTTCATAGTCTCACCGGAATCCTTTCAATACAAAAGAGGATCACATTCTTCTGATTCAATGTTTCTTTCAAGATGCTGTCTAAGGATAATTATAGCATCAGCGCGAGATTACTGCACACGGTCCTTAACTTTCGATTGTAGAAATGAAAACTTAGGTTTCTTGGGTGGTTCTGGCTTTTCGTGCTGTGTTGCCTGCTCCCGAGATAGAATTACGAATATCTCTTGCTCCAAAGCCTTAACAGCTGATTCTGCATTTGTCAGCGATCTAAACCCCTCCTTTTTAAATCGTGGATCTTTCGATTAGCCGGCTGTTCAAGTATCCAACTGCAATCATAACTTCCGCAGATCTCAGGTTAGCTTTCAAGTTTTGAAGCTTTTGATGAAGCTCGCAGATCAAGGGAATAACTAACGAGATCGAAACGGCCTTATTGCCAGAGATCGTCAGAGTGGCATCTTCAAACGGCGAGAGAAGTTCGGATAGTTCTCTCAAAACATCAGTTTCTTCAGCGGAATACGGTACAGGAGCCCTGGGTGTAGCCTACAACGTAGTTGCTAAAATTTCCTTTGTTTTAAACAACCTCTTAATCATGTGGTATGCACTATTCCAACGAGTTGGCACCTCCTGGATGATCAGCATTCTGGCACTGCTTAAATTTGGCCATGGCAACAGTGCTGCGCTTCATAAAGCTAACAATATGCTAACACTTATTAAGGACCTTTTGCAGAACATCCAGTTTAAGTACGTCTTGGGTCAGTAAGTGCAATGTGTGCGCAAAACATGGAAAATGCTTTACCTCCAAGTGCTCGCACGCTTTCTTCATAGTGCTGCCGTTATCAGGCACAATTCGAACAACCTTTTTCATAAGACCACACTCTGTTTGAACCTTGCACTGCGCAGGAGATGTCGAATCAATCTGCGCGGATGAAGGATGAGGTGGTCCAGCTCCGGTGGATCCACGGCAACAGCCAAGCTGAGCACCATCGAGATGCAAACCGGGAGTTTCTTATACGACAAAAATAAGCCACTGAGAGCAGATTAAACCCGCAGGCGGCGTAGAGCTTACATTTATTTTTATAATAAGGGGAGACCGGGGCTAGTTGGACCCTTTTTCACTTATGGATTTTTTCTGGTTAAATGGCGAATGTTAAAAAAAAATGGAAAGCACCATAGTATCAGATGAACATTCAGCTACATCCATGATTTTTTTCAAACCAATCTAAGCAGTCCTTCAAGAGTGGCAGAACATTTTGTAGGGTGTTGTCAAAAGGTCCAACTTGCCCCAGGTACGGGGCAAGTGCACATACACCATAAAAAGATGGCAGCTCTAGAGTGTTTTAAAGTAATTAAAAATGCATTTTTTTCTACTTGCCCCAGGGTCCAACTAGCCCCAGTCTCCCCTACATCACCTTTTTATTTGCGATACTCGAAGAGTAAGCAAATACTGTAAACGTTGCAAATGTCTGTCTGTCCGTCCGTCTGTCCGTACAAACGTCGAGATCTCGGGAACTATAAGAGCTAGAACCACCAAATTTTGGCCACAGACTTGTATTAGCAAAGCGCAGATCAAGTTTGTTTCAAAACCTGACCACGCCCCTTTTTACGCCCACAAACCGGAAAAAACTCTGTGGTGTCCACATTTTTAGTGCTAGAGAAAAGTGGCCCATACAAATGTTGTTCGTATTGAAAATATCTACCCAAATATCTGACCATTTTCAAGAAATTGTGTATACAAATGCGTTGAAAATTTTTATTGCGCTCAAAAGTAGGCAACATTTTTTTTTAAGAGAGGGCGCTTAAAATTGATTGCGCATGAAAGTAGGCTACACATTATTGAAGAGGGCTAGCTAGCTGTTTTTAAAGAGGGCAATGAGTATCGCAAATCTTATAGTCGGGAAACCCGACTATAGCGTTCTTTCTTGTTTATTATTAATTTTTTGGTAATGGCCTTCGCGGCCTCCTTCACCGCTTTTGTTTCCGCCTTCTTAGAGCCACAGTTTTATCCGAGGATCCGGTGGCCAACGTGGTCCTTTCTTCTCTTCCTCCACCCACACGCTTTAAATTGGTTGACAATTATATCCGACATTTTAGGGGTTATACCCCCATGCTCTCCCCAGCTCTGCTGGCCCAACTTCTTGCCACTTCCCTTAGCACGCAGATCAGCCGCAACTTCGCAGAGGTTGCGGATGATCCTGAGCCATGTTACACAGCCTACCTGCTCGTCACGCCTTCTGTTGGGCTTCGTAGGTTTTTATTATGGCGCGACCCGTGTCGATTACGTAGTAACTAAAACGTACAGGAATGGTAATCAGCCGATAAACTGTTTTGCGGGCGCTCGCAGCGTTGCCAGATCGCTGCAAGAAATTGTTGATAAAAACTGACTCAATGCTTCGGTTTGACGGTTTGACGTCTCCCGCGGAATCTAAAAACTTTTAAAGTAAAACCCAAGTGATATAAAAAAACAGTGATACAAAAGTGATACAAAAACAACAAACAACAATGAATAACGCAGTGAGTAAACCAGTGATTATGAAAATTAATCACTTAGAAATAAGTGTTGATGCAGTTGAACTGGCCTGCAATCCGAATATGTGGTGTGATTAAATTTTAAATTTTTTCAAATCTCCTGTACACGGAGAAAAATTTGTTCGCGATCGAAGTGAAGAGGGATATTCCGTTTTACGGAATGGTTCCCGAGAATTTTATATTCCCTACTTTGCACTTAACAATGCAAATATTAAAGAGGGAATAATGAAGGTGATGGAATTTTTTATGCGAGTTCCATTACAAGAAAATTTGAATGATCATAATATAAATGATCAAGAAAATTTGAATGATCATAATATAAATGATCAAGAAATTTTGAACGATCATAATATAAATGATCAAGAAATTTTGAACGATCATAATATAAATGATCAAGAAATTTTGAACGATCATAATATAAATGATCAAGAAATTTTGAACGATCATAATGAAAATGATCAAAGTTATAGTCCTCCTGGCGGACAGCAGGAGGATGAATATGTAATGGACGATTTCCTTGAAAATCAATTAAGTTCCATTTTGACGCCCTGCAGCGGAGACGAAAGTCCCGGTTATGATGCCTTCATAAATACATTGGAAGGTAATAATTTCACAAATACCAAGAAGGTGCCTGGTGAGCTAAATGATTTGCCAGGACCTTCAACCAGCAGGAAGAGGTCAATTTCCGTTAATCTTTCTGAAAATAAACAAGATTATCAATGCACTGTTGAAAAGTGCAAGTATAAAGCAATTGACCGGTCTTCTCAGTTTAATCACATAGTGTCTACACATAATGACATAGATGTGAACATTTCAAAAGGTATAATCAAGGATAAAGCCTTACTATTAGAAAATGATTATGAAGACGGGATGCAATGCTTTGTACCCGCAATGACTTCTAAAAAAGCTAGCTTTAGAATACAGTGCTTTAATTGCTCACTAAAATTTCCTAGTTTGGAAAAATTCATACAACATAAAAAACACTGTAAACTACTTCCGTTTTTGCTTTTCCTTGTTTTTTTAAACCATTGTGACCGCTTAAAGTGTTAAAACACCGGAAAACACTATTAAATTATTCTTTGTTTGCTCGTCTATTTTTTTCCCCCTTCAATTATTGACTAAAATTGTACTTTTTAGATACAGTTTTCTAATTGCTCTTTAAAAACCAGAACATTGTTAGTATTTTTTTTACTGTGTTTATGCGTTTTATTTTGGTGTGTTTTGTAATGTCCACGAGCACACAAGAGGCCTCTAACGCGCGACGGCCGGCCAGCCAATAAAGGCAAGGCCGGCAAGCACGGTTTAAGAAAAAGTCCAAAGTAAAATTGCAATTCTGTTATCGGTTCTTTTTTCACTTGTTTTCGCGAAAGACACAACACAACTAAGACACCGCAATTTTAATCGCCGGGTTCACAAACAAAGAAATTCAGAAAATTCCGGGAGCTTCGATAAAACCAGAACCGGTTTGTTTGCAGAGATTAATTTTAAAAATATATACAAAATAGAATTTCGGGGGTGCTTGAACCCCGAAAACTCCCCCTGGATCCGCGCCAGTTTCTATTAATTTATTTTTTACTTTTAACACTTTTCTCAGTTTGTCCATCTTATTCAACGCATCATTATTGCAACAAAAAATCAATTTAATTTATGTCAAGCATCTGACTTTTATTAGAAAGTAAAACACCGAAATATTAAAAAAAAAAAAAAGGTTCAGCAAACTGGACTAATTATTAATAATATTATAATATAATATAATATTATGGTATTATTACAATATTATACAGAATGTTGCCGCGCATTAAGAAAACAACCCAAATCCTAAAAAACTCGATTCTTTTGAACAAAAATTAAATTTATTTTAATTGCCTTCAAATTTTGTTTGTGATACCACCACTACGCTCTTCAAATTTGTATATATTTATGTAGATGACCACCTTGTTCATTTTTTCAGAAGAATTTGCGGTTTAAATTTTTCTGTGTTATTATTGAGATAAAAAGTAAAGAGCCAATGTCGGCCATGCTCTGCTGAAGAAATCGCGGTTTCAATTTTCCTGTTATTATTGGGATATGTTATTATGGCCTGGCTACATTCGCCCCCCCGACCCCCTGTCCGTCCGTCTGTCTATCTGTCCGTCAGTCTGTAATGTCCGTTCTCAGCACCAGGCTGCCGGACAGGGTGTCGCAGAAGGCCTCCAGCGAGCGCATGCGGGACTCTGATCAAGGCGCAGGTGTCCTTCATCCTTCATTCATCCGTCTGTCCGTCCGGCTGTCTGTCCGTCCGTCCTTCCGTTTGTCTGTCTGTCCATCTGTCCTTTCTGGCTTTTAATTAAGGTGATAAATTAAATGTCAGCAGCCTTGGCTTGGTTTTTGTTCAAGAACAAAAGTTGGTCCACAGTTCTTGGTTTGAGGCGGGTCCGTCGATCGGAAACTATTTGCCCAGCCTTGCTAAACATTCGTTCAGATTCGCTTGATGTGGCTGGTATGCGTAGGTACTTTTTCGCAACCTCTTTCAAAGCCTTCATAGTCTCACCAGAATCCTTCCAATACAAAAGAGGATCACATTCTTCTGATTCAATGTTTCTTTCAAGATGCTGTCTAAGGATAATTATAGCATCAGCGCTTTCGACTGTAGAAATGAAAACATAGGTTTCTTGGGTGGTTCTGGCTTTTCGTGCTGTGTTGCCTGCTCCTGAGATAGAATTACGAATATCTCTTACTCAAAGCCTTAACAGCTGATTCTGCATTTGTCAGCGATCTAAGCCCCTCCTTTTTAAATCGTGGATCTAATAGGGTTGCAACGCGAGAAACAGTGCGAGCTTCAAAGTGGGCAAATCTTTAAATTAGCCGGCTGTTCAAATATCCAAGGTTTGAAGCTTTTGATGAAGCTCGCAGAATAAACACACCCGCAGTCGTTGAGTTGCTCCTGCGAACTGCTGGAGACCTCCTGCGCCTTGCAGGTCCCGATAAGCCTAACATCCTTAGCCGATCGCCAGGATCCTACGCGTCCGAGGAGCTCCTAGCGCACTGCCTTTGAAGGCGGATTCTTTCGCTCCTCCGCAAGCCGTTGTCCATTTTTTCCTACTTAAATCACAATTTTGACCTACTTACTGTCAGATTTTTCAGCCTTGTCTCAACTTACCTGAAATTCGTTGTCAGAAAATGACGTATCTAAAGCAAAGCCTACTTATTCTTACTGAACAGTTGTAAACGGGACCCATTTTAATGCACACCTTTCTCGTTTTACAGTACCGAGTACAACTTTATAGTGTTTCCATCTTAAGTAAATAGTATGTGTAATGGACTGACAATCAGGAAATTTAAGGTTTTGCGTTGGGTTGAACCTTGGGCGGACTTCGAGAGAAACGATTTCTGTGGCACCCCCGATTGCGTGAAATTTAACAAATTGAGCTAATTGAAGACAACACAGACTGGAGGGGTAATAAATCGGAAAAACCTCGTCTCAAAGCCTGATTTCAGCCCAAGTCCATGCAGTTGCAGCCCTTGCCACTTGTCTACAAAAAATCTTCTGGGCGTTAGATGTTTGTGGGTCCATTTAGCGAAGTCAATAATAAGTTATGCTTTTATTTTAAACGATATAAAATAATATTTTGGGCTGCTTTTAATTGATTTGTTTATTAATACAGCTGATTGCAAATCGTGTGACCTTATTCTTACAGTCTGGCCACTGTGGCTTATGTCATTTCATGCATTCGTCATCATCGCATAAACAGGGACTACTTTAATTTTACGCATTTGTCGAAGATTCACTAGAATCGTCCTCCGCTTCAGACTGCTCTTCTCTCGCTCTCACATTCCAATACACACACTATTGAGAACTTTCCGTTATTCCTTTTTGATGCGGACACCTGCATCCTTCTATCTCGCTCATACCAGTGCACAGACTAACGTTGACGACAGAAACTGTTGCCTCCATTTGGAGAGCCGAAGAAACAGCACAGAAGCACATGAAAACGAATAAGAAGCGAAAGACAAATCAAAGTTATAATTTGAATTGGCCAACTAATCCACGACACGTTCAAGAATTCATGAAATGCAGAGCATAAACAAAATATTTATCGTTCTCGTTTTTGCGTTAAATTTTCTTCATTACTTGCTCATTGCGCCATAATTAAATATTTATTAATTGTTTTTATTTATTAAAAACGAAATCAAAAATATTTTGCGCCTTGTTTGGGAACAAAATATACCAAAAGGGAAACTCAGTGGAAAAACCCCAATTATCCCCCATGTATTAAATGGAAAGCCAAAAATGTTACCAAATTCCATAATTGTTCAATGATAGAACATTTCCCGAAAAATCATGGCGAGTAGGCCTCGCATTTTTTCGGGTGCAGTTGAAAGGCACTTGCGCCCCAGGATTTTTTTTTTTAATTTTTTTGCCTAAATTTAATCTTTAGAATGTTAAGAAAACGCGTGCCAAATATTATGGCGAAATTCCGATTTTTAAAAAAGTTACAAGCAAAAACAAACTTCTATGTTATTGCAAAAGGGTGGTAAACACTACCTTTAAACTGGTTTCTCTCGAAACAGCGTTTTGAAAGTCGGTGCCCCCGATTCAGAAAATTGTGAGCGAGATTTTTATTAAATTCTTTTTAAATATTGTTAAGAAAACTTATACACAGTAAAAAAAAAATTTTTTTTATAGTTTATGGATGGAACTGAAAGGTGTCAACAAAGTTTAACAAAAAAAATAGTAAATAGTAAAGTACCCCTTAAAAAAGACATTTGCTTGAATGTGAAGTGGACATTTTTTTATTTTGTTATTAATAAAAACAACGATTTTTTATTATTAATAATTATTATTATTTATTTTGTTCGTCTTATATGAGAAATTTAATTTATTTTAGGTGCTTTGAAACTTTGAAAAAATCGTTTTCTTGTTGTTGCATTATAAGGTGCTGCCCACAACTATACGACACCCCAAAAACGTTTGTTTCAGCCCTCGCCAAAATCCAGTTCGTCACGGTGAGAGAAAATTTTAAGTGCAAACAAAGAACAAAGAACAAAATGAGTCAAATGAGAGATCCTCTCCTGGGAGATGAGCCTTTGTATTTTCCAAAAATGCTCCATTTTTTGCCTATTTGCGTTTGTATCATAACTATACGAAACCTTTGCTATTTTTTTTTCTCCCTTAGATGTTGCACAAGAAAATTTTCTTTACAGAAGTGTAAATACATGTTTTAAGAGTAATTTAACATTTAATTCGACTTATAGTTATTTCAAAGGACTTTGACAAATTAGGTGACCCAGGTTCTTTTTTTTTTTTTCGATTAAGGCCTTAGTATTCGACAACACATATTTTTATTTATTTATTTATTTTTCAACTCCATAAATTAAAGACTAATTTATGTTTTTAATTATCCAAACACCTTATCCTGTGCGTCGCAATGTTGGTCACAGCAAAATGGATAAATTTCTACATACGTTCTTTGACAGCCATTTGAACAGAAACCATTAAATATTTTTCAATAAAATAATAACTAAAAGGTGTTTAGGGTATATATTTTAGGATAGTATATTGATCATTAAAAAAAATGTAGATTTTTCCGTTAAAAAAATTCACAAAAATTAAACATTTTTCGCGCTGCAGGTGGGCTTTCCCTTTTAAAAGCAGTTCCAAGCAGTTCATTTTTAACACCTCTTTGGGACAACCTAATTTGTGGATACGAACATTTATAAACAACTTCCTGTTTTATAGAACGTATAAAAGATTTCTTTGTTATAGCGAAATGCGTTGGTATTTTTAGTACACTTGCTATAAGGGCAGTGCTATACTTTAACTGTTCTATATAAAAAACTGTTCTATAACTTCGCCTTTATATAACAGATTTTGGGACAAGCTAAGGTATGACAGTGTTTATGTTATACCATAGCTTGTACAAAAACCTTATAAAACCAAATCTCTTTCAGTTAAAAAGACATTAAAGCGACATCTGTCGGGCAGAGCAATTTTGGCAGCCCGAAAACCCGAAGTATGCCGAGAAAAAACGAAACACAAACGAGACTCGGGAGAGCAGGTGGGCGGGTTGCGGGGGCGGGGGGAGGGTTGTGGGGGTGGGCGGTGAGGGCGCGCAACTTTTGAGGGGGTGTGGCTGTACGAGGTCGGGTGGGGGAGAAAATGCAGGAAAACGCGAAAATGCCGGCATGCGGTCCGGCAACACTGGTCACAACCGGCCGAAAACTTCCCGCGCGCTGGAAAAACGTCTTTTGCGAGCATTTGCGAGCGCGTTTCCCGGAAACTCGATGTTCCCCAGCTGCTCCACACGGTTTGGAGCGATTTTGGGGCCATTTTTACACGCGAAAGTGACGTGCAGCGTTGTTTTTCGCGAAAAACTGACTTTTGCAGTGTGACAGTGTGACCAGTCGGCGGGAGGTCAAAAAACTTGCTAGTATCGCGACCTATTTTGGTATTCCTGTCTGAAAAAAACAGCACTTGTAACTTTCGACGCGCCAATTTAACTTTTGCGCTAAAACTCTTTAACCGAGTGTTTTATCAAACAAATTTATAAGACAATATAAGTACATGAAAGTTCAAAGTGGAAAGCTCTACTTTAAGAAGCTTTGGTTGACGAATCCTGCGTTCGGAGTATTTGCCGAAAGCACGGGCGTAGGACTGGTGATACTATATACGGGATAAAGGGGGGCGAACTCATTCACTCCGAAGGCGTGCAGCTCCTCCTCGTTTATATTCCCCTTCTGCGTGTGTTTGGATTCCTCGTACTTGGGAGCCGCTAAAAAAAAGCAAGTAAAATTTTGTAACTAAACAGAACAGAAATTTTACAAATATCTTATGTTATATACTTGTTTTGAAAATATTCTAGTAAAGTATCACTAATATTAATAACAATTACTTATTTTTTTTTTATAAACAGTTATGTTTCGACAGTATTATTTTGATTTCAATTTATTCCGATGCAGTCTATTTTCGAAATTAAATAAAAACTGGAGTCAAAACGTCTGAAAGTGTCACTGGAAAAGTATAATGATACCAATTTTGATGACCAGGTACCGGCAAAATAGCTTTATATTTGCTTTTTGGCTATGTTTCGACAATATAATTACCGATAACTAGAGATAACTGCGTTCGCAGTACTTAAACGACTGATTTGATAAGATTGCTTTTAATAATAGTGGGTGCATTGGCACGTAGCTTGAAACTGACATTTTTTCTCATCTAGGAATATTTAATTGTGATCTCACCTGGGTCAGCTGAGCTGGGCGTCAGGTCGTTGGGGACACTCCCAAGGGCAGTCACCATGGGCAGCTCGTCGGGGGGATTTCTGGATTCAGATCCCTCGTAGTGAGCACTTCGTCGCGGAGGCTGTTGAACCACAATGCCCGAAACTGCCAAGGGCATCGTGCCAATGGTAACCGGCATGACCATCAGCTGCTGTTCCCGCAAACTCTTCACCAGCGCTTCCACCTCCAGTTGGTAGGCGATCTGGATGAGGTTGCTCAGCTCCACGCAGGTGGGCGGAGTGGATGGGACGGGCAGGTCGATGGTCAGAGAACGGGTGCACTGCTTCAGCACGGAGTCTCCCTTGGCTCGCGATATTATAATTCGCTCCACTCGAGCGTGATCCGGGCTGACGCTGTAGTATCTCACCAGCATGACCAGTGAGAGTCGGAGCTCGGAGACGGCCACGGAACTGTTGTTGACCACCACCACAGTCACGGGAATTCGCTGTCCGGGCACAAAGCCCGCCTGCGGCAGGTTCAACTCCAGCTTGAGAGGATCCGTCTTGCAGGGACCACAGCAGAAGGTGCGGTAGCCCTCGCTGTGGGCAGCCAACTGTGAAGGGATAACTCAATTATAAATAATATAACAAAATTCTTATAACTAATTTTCACAAATGTTAA
This sequence comes from Drosophila oshimai, assembly GCA_018150695.1. Classification (NCBI taxonomy): domain Eukaryota; kingdom Metazoa; phylum Arthropoda; class Insecta; order Diptera; family Drosophilidae; genus Drosophila; species Drosophila oshimai. The sequence goes on along the minus strand of JAECWM010000003.1, from coordinate 2,714,485 downwards.
AAATATGAATAAGGGTTTTAACTTTGTTTACTTTTTAATTTTTAAACAAGTTTTAATACGCTGTTGTTTTTTATGAACATGAACATCGATAAAGATAAAGAAATCCGTGGAGATTGTTAAATACCCGGTCAAAGAAAAATTTTAAATTTAATTTCTCGAGAGAACTTCTTATCTATACTTAAGTATAGTTAGATACATTTTAAGTTTTCTTTGTTACAAAAAAAGTTGGTCGAAAATTATAGCTTATAAAGCTCTTTAGACTACACAGATCTTACCCTAAGCTGAGGCGTGTCAAAGTTCAGGTCCAGCATCTTGAGCACTGTGAAGCCCTTTGTATAGGCCTGATCGAATTTCCATGGTCTAATTAGCAGGACTTTGACTATATAGCGAATGCAGCCGTGGCGACCCTCGAAGGACGAAGGACACTGATAGGGAAGCTGGCATGCAAAGTCGTAGTTGTGCACCCCAGCCTGAATGGTGTGTCTGTTGTTGTCTGTCCAGAGATAAAATTGTTTATGAGTGTAACACTTCACAGAATTCCTCGGGCACTACTCACTTTGCTCGGAACCAAGCAGATAAGTGTTGGATGATAGATAATCCTCACGGCCCGCATAAAGCTTAGACGAGCCCAGACTCTTCTCGGTCCATTTAGTTATAGAATATCCGACCACCTTGAGCAATACAGCTGTGAATTAAGAGCGACGCAGAGAGAAAATAAAAATAAAGAGTCAGTATACAATCTTAAAGTGCACATAATCAGTTCATAAAGTTAAGGTGTGTAAAAAATGATTAAGCCACCAGTTTGAACTTAACTATTTACTTGTGTATAAATCAATTAAAATATTCCTAGCTATAACATATTTTCCCTTACATAACTTATAAATTAAACAAAAACTTAAAGGTTTTTGTTTGGACTTAACGGAAACACTTCTCCTAATCTCGTATTAAAATTATACAAAAGCAAAATTACTTTGGGTTGTTATCAATCAACTTCACACATTCCGCACCAAAGTCAATGTCGTCATAAAATATACAATTACTACATATACACATATCGTTATCGAGAAAATATTTATAATACCCAGGCCAAGTAGAGCTAAATTTAAACAATTAATCAAGCCTTTGAGATTTGTTTCACTATAGTTTTAACGTGTTTTGATTAAGTACTTTACCTTGAACCTCCTTTGATCTGTCGCACTTGAGGGTCACGCAGCCGTTAACAAGTTGACCGGCGTAGAAAGTACCATGTCTATTATTATCGAAGCTGATCTCACACGTAACAACCATTTTTCCCAGTCTAAAAGTCCGAGTGTGCAATGGTCTGGGGCAACGAGTTGCGACTAATTTAAGTACAAAACTTCTGGACTGCTTGCGGTGCGACCGCGTCGTAAGATAAGCGATAAGAACCCACAACTTAAAACCGAAGGCGCAATCGTGTTTCTCCGGGAACGATATGAAATCGGACTCCAAATTGTATAAGAGTCGATCGAAATGTGCCCTTGCGAACTACTGTGCCGGTTCGCTTTTAATGTTATCCAGAGGCCTTGGCCCTGAAGAAGTTTGTGCCCAGCATCATGTTTCATATTCATAAGGTCTTGATAAGAGGAACCCTCTTATTACCATAGCAAAAGTACTCGTGTAAGTCTTTAATCTTTCAAGGCCAATAATTTCCCTGCATCCAATTTGTTTTTAATATTTTTTTTATAAATTTAAAATTTTTTATTTATTATTTTTAAAAAAACTCCTCCGTCCGTCCGTCCGTCAAACGTCGAGATGGGAACTATAGAGCTGAGCCACCAAATTTTGCATACAGTTTATTTCAAAATTAACACCACTTATTGGTACAAAAACCAAAAAAATTTATTTAAAATTTTAAAATTAATTAATTTTAAAATCAAACCATTTTCAAGAAATGTAAAAATGCGTTGAAAATTGCAATCAAAAGTAGGCAAAACTTTTTTTTAGGGCGCTTAAAACTGATTCCAGAAAGTAGCTATACAGTATTAAAGTGCTAGCGTTTTTAAAGCAATGAATCTTAAAAAGGGAAACCCGACTAATTTTTTTTTATTTTTTTTTTTTTTTTAAAAGTATAGAAAAAAAAAAAAAGTTTAACCTTAAATTTGATTTTAAATTAATAATTTTCCAACTTTGGGTTTGACACATTTATGGTTTGTGCTTTATTAGTAAGACATTTTTTCGTTCTTATATTTTAAATATTTTTCATAGTATCTTGTTTTCGTTTTTATAGCCAAGTTCCCTTGTCCTTATCGGCTTCCAAGGCAGGATTGACAAAGGCCCTCTCGGCCATATAGTTCTGGGTGTAATCCGTTGGCGGTGGGGCAGAAGGACTTGGAATGTCGAATACCGGATAGAGTGGCTTATAGGCACTGCCATCCAGATCGAGAGTATTGGGCTGTACTGGCGCCGGGTCGTCTGAATCGTCGGATTGGGTGGCAGCCGTGGAGCGCATGTGAAGGGCCTCCTGGTAGTTGGGAGGAGCTTCAAGAAAGTATTGAGTGTTAAATACTGTATGTGAGATAAATAAGAATACAATGAACTTACGAATTGAGTCATCGACAGCCCAAGGGTTTGAAGCATTTGGAGGAGGCGCAGTGGCTCCGTGTCCAGCAGCCAATCCGTTAACATCTAGCGGCTGATTGATCAACCCACGAGGTTGAATCAGGACGTGTTGGGAAAGAGGAACACTCCCGATGGTCACAGGAATGCTGACCACCTCGTTTTTGTGGCAGCCTTTGACCTTGGCCTCGACCTCCACCTGGTAGGCGATCTGGATAATGCCGCACAGGTTGAAGCAGGTGGGCGGAGTGGCCGGCACTCTTATCTCGTAGGTGAACATCTTCTTGCAGTTCCTCTGCACGGAGTCACCCTTCATAGTGTTAACCACCAAGCGTTCGGAGATGGTGTTGGGCATCGAAGGCGGTTTGCTGTGGTACGTCACCAACATCACAAATGTCATAAGGAGCTGCTCCACCGGAATATGGCTGTCGTTGGTGATCAGCACACTGAGAGGGACACTCTGGCCAGGCACAAACCCTGTCTGTGGAAGAGTCAGTTGCAGGGACAGTGGATCCGAGCGGCAGGGCCAGCAGCAGAACGTCTTCGAGGTCTCACTGTGGGCAGGCACCTAAAAAATAATTAGTTTACTTTACATTGTCAATTAAACGTAAATTGTATAAAAACTTATCATTAAAAGGCCCTTTTTAAATTATTATAATTATTATTTTACAAATATGGAAAATATTTATTTAATCTAGTTTCTTGATTCAACTGAATATAATTTTTAAATTAAAAAACATACCCTTAACAGCGGACTATCGAAGTTGAGGTCCATCACCTTTAGAACCGTAAAGCAACGCGTATAGTTTTGGTCGAATTTCCAGGGTCTGACCAGAGAAACGTTTGTCATATACCGCACCCTTCCATTTGTACCCTCAAAGGACGAAGGACATTCAGTTGGGATTTGACAGGCAAAGTTGTACACGTGAATGCCAGCTTCAATAGAGACTTGTGCTGCGGATGACAATATCAATTATTTTACATATTCGTCATGGAATGGGATATACAAACAGCTCAGATTGGATCCCACCAGAAAGGTTTTGGATGCAATGTAATCCTCACGCCCGTAAAATGAGCGACGTCTCCTCCTTCTGTTGGTGGTTACCCGTTCATACCATTGCGTCTCGGCATACCCAGTTATATTCAAGGTGATGGCTGCGGAGGAAAAAGTTTACTGATAAACAGAAATTTGGTAAACAAGATATGTAAACATTTATTCAAAGGGGTACACCGTTTATTTTTTCGCAACTGGGCTTTTGTTTAATTTTTTGTTTTAGCATTAGTACTTATACTCTAATAACAAGGGTGTTGTTCGTTAATCATCATAGCCTCTTTTCATTAATTACATCAAATTCTTAGAGTTTACATATTTTAAAATTATTATTATTTTAAAAATAAATATAATACTTAAGACAATGTATTAAATAATGATCAGAAAACTTATTTTAATTCAGATATGTACATATCAAACAATATTAAAAATCTAAAATTTAGTTGTTTGACGTGCACTTTGGATATTTTGTACGATGCTTACTTAATTCGTAATTAAATATTATTTGACATTTAGGCGAAAAAAATGTATTTATCTACATTAAATTTCAACTAATGGAAAAACCCTTGATTATTTAAAAATAAATCAAATAATCTTATCGCCCACAAACATTTATCATTAATGCATTTGTGTATGTTAACCGAACACCTCTCTGTGGACATTAGATTTGGCACGTGTGTGGTTCCCTGGCCATTATAAATAATATGAGTCACTCTGCTCGATCTCCAGTGCAAATCGTTTAACCGCACTTTAAAATTCCCCGATAAGATAAGTATGACTCATGCCAAAAGTATCGCCAAATTCCAAAAGTATTCCAAAATAACTCTCTCACCTTTCACCAACTTCACTTTGTCCAATTTCAGCGTAACCCTTCCAGTGAGAACCTGGCCCCCAAAATAGGTGCCATGGGGATTGTTATCGAAGTCGATTTCACAGGTAACAGCCATAATTGTAATTGAAGCCGTAATTGTATATTTATGGCCGATCCTTCTACGATGCCGGTGCAAACACGACTGATGTGATTTTAATGCCAACCTTTGTTCAGCTATTTACTCCCGAGCTTCCGAGAACTTTAGATAGATTGGATCGACTCCCTGTTGGCTGCGATAATAATAACAACATGCCCACTTGGCTGCCAGAAACGAACTGAGAATGAAACAAACACTGCGTTGGTTCTGTATTTTGGTAGCGATGGCCAGACCAACTTTTATCTTATCGCTGTCACAATTTTGAATTATACATTTTGCAAAATGCAGCCACGCAACAAAGAACCCCATTTAACTGGGAAAACCTGAAGGGCTCCTTGATAAGCAGGCGAAGGATAGGGTGTACCATTATTCTCCAATTTGAAATATTTGTTTCAGTATTTTTCACTTCTGTTCCTCCTTGTCCAAAATAGCTTTTTCTCCTTTTCTTCAGTTGGAGTTGGGACGTTGAAGACGGGATACAGCGGCTTGTAGGGCTTTTCTTCAAGATCTTTCGACTCCAGCTGATTTTGTGTAGGCTCCTCAGAATCAGGGGCAATTTCCATGGCCTCAGCATAACTGGGTGGTACTGTAAAAATTATAAAGTAAAAATTAAATTACCTTCATAATGCAAAACTATTTTAAAAGAAGAACTTACAAAAGTTAGAATCCTCTGACCAAGGGATATGGAGGAGCAGCTGGAGCACAAGCACCCTCACTCTCAACCAAAGTCAAAGCCTTTTCATCTGGAACTTGAGGGCCAGAAGGGCCTGTGGTATGTATCGCACCATTTGTGGCGAGATCGGGGACCCCACAAATAGTCACCGGCATTACCAGAGTTCCGTTAATATGCATCCCCTTGACTTTGGCCACAACTTCGATCTGGTAAGTGATCTTTATAATGCGGCACAGATGAAAACAGGAGGGTGGAGTGGAAGGAATTAGCAGTTGGAAGTTGTACATTTTCCGAGAGTTCCTCATGACCCCATCTGCCTTCAACTTGGCCACGGACTTACGCTCCGCGTTTTGTCCTGAGCTGAGATCACTGTAGTAGGTAATCATCATGGCCAGGGCGACCTTCACTTCATGCACCCTAATTTTGCTTTCGTTACCCACCAAAACATTCACGGGGACTGTCTGGCCAGGAACAAAACCATTCTGCGGCAAATTTAGTTCCAGGGTCAGTGGATCCGATCGAAAGGGCCAGACGCCAAAGGTCTTCTCAGTCTTGGCCTGCACGGGAATCTACAAAAAAAAGAACAAACAAAAAACATGAAAAATAATAATAACTATAATTCTGCTGTTACTATTTCACAGAAATGCTTCACATCTAATTTTAAAGAAAATTAAAGAAATTAACTATTTTATGAAATTTATAGTTTTTTGCCGTGCACTAATATAAAAAACCAACCTGTGAAACGGATTCATAAGTGTTAATGTCCATCACTTGAATTACAGTGAACGCTCTGGAGAAGATACTGTGGTACTTCCAAGGCTGAATAATATTGACATCTACCATATAACGTATACGACCGTGTGTCCCCTCGAACGATGAGGGACAGTGGATTGGAATTTGGCAAGCAAAGTTAAATGATCTGGTTCCGGGCTCCAAAGCTGTTTCTAGAATTGGAATAATGTATTTAATTTATTTTCTATAAAAACTAAATAAAAATAAAATAACAAAAATAAGTTTTAAAATAAACTTACCGATGCCTGTATCGGAACCCACCAGAAAAACTTTACTGGAAAGGTACTTCTCAAATCCATTGAACGATTCGGAAGTGGATTTATTATTGGAATCAGTTTTGCTCTCGGTCCAATGGGTCTCAGCAAATCCTTTAAACTTAAGTCTTATGCCTAAAGAAAAGAGACATGGAAACGAATAATTTATGAGCTAAGTTAAGTTAAGTGTATTGGCCTCTTAAGGCAGTCCCTCCGTGGTTTGAAAAGTTTTTTTTTTGCATTATTGAAAGAAGACGATCTAAAATACGCCAATAAAAGCGTTTCGAAAAACATTCTATGTGTTTCGCGACTGAAGTCATGCACGCGGCCGTTTCAAGCCACTTGTCTTTAAACGCGTTTCCCAAAAATGACTTTAAATGGATGGAAGCTTTCACCAGTAATATTTATCGGATCATCTCATTTTGGCACAATTATTCAGAAAACATGTCGCTATGTTTGGCCGATCGGGATTTGAAAATTTAATTTTCGAATTTTACAGCTCTAAACTATGAAAAACATGGTAAAATGAAAATTTTTAAAAGTTGTATATTTTTACAAATTTCGAGATAAAAAAACCCGATCGGCCAAACATAGCCAAGGTAACAATAATTATAAACAAAGTTTACTTCCATTTCCGACAACGACATCGGAAAAACCCCACCAAGTCGGGCCTCCAAATTGAAAGGACATTCAAGGTCATCCCAAGGACAACAGAACCACTGGGCACACTTTTTGATTAACTGATTTTAAAGTCGACAGATGTACCAATAAAATAAAAAAAAGTTCATGAAATTATCTTCAGTAGTTCTTTCCCAATCAATTTTTGAAAATAGGCTCGAAATTGAGGCCTGACGGTAGAGGACTGCCTTAAGCCAAGAATAATAATCAGCAATTTTAAGCACTTTACTTTGATTATTTAGGGCTCTTACCTTTTATTTGTAACAACTTATCCGTACTAAGATTCACTACGCCAGAAACCGTTTGGCCTGCATAGTAAACTCCTTGCGTATTGTTGTGAAATAATATTTGGCAAATAATTCCCATGGTTTTATATAACGAGAAACTAGATTTTTAAGGGGGATCACACCGATGTATTTTTTTTGTATTTACTGCCCTTGGCAAATGTTGAGCTCTTTCCTCTTTAATGGTCACAATCAAACTGAACAATAAGCTTTCAAACTAGTTGTTTTATGCCTTGGAGACCTTTCAGTTCAGTTAATCTTATCAGTACAATCACCAATTATTCTTGGTAAAATAAAAGGCCATAAAACTTCTTTACGTTGATTGCCTACGTTGCAACAAAAAACGTTTGAGCCATTTTTCCAGTGATAATATTGATAACAGCTAATAGTACAATTTTTGGCTTAGGAGAGAAAAACCCCCAACTTTGATAACACTCTCTCAGATTTATTGAGCACCAATTCACTCGATTTAAATCTTTATTTCCACTCAAACTTTTCATCAATAAGATAAGCACCCAACCAAACATTGCTCACTTGAAACATTCCTCAATGCGAGTTTTGCAATGAGGTAAGAAGGTGTCACTCTTGTTCTCTTTGGTTTATTTAAACAATAAAATAATTAATAATAAATATTATATTTGTGATTCTTAAACACTCTTTAAAGCCAAGTACTTCTGTCTACTTCCTCATTGACATAGCCTCCATCAGTCTTATTTGCTTTGGGTCTCACAATTAGTTCTTCATTTTGATTCGACAAATCAAATACAGCATATAAAGGAGTAAATACGATTTGTTCCGTTTTCTTCTCCTGTGACCCATTTTTGGATTTGTTCTGTGACTTCTTCGTAGCCTTTGAAACGTTCTGTGGATCCGGACAGATATGTTTTGCTTCGGCATAATCCGGAGGTGCTATAAAAAAGAAATGATTAGTCAATTAATCGACAAGAAAAAATTATAAAAAAAATATTTTTCATAATATAAAGCTATAAAACTTACTAATTGAAGGATCTGCAGCCCAAGGACTTGCTGGGACAACTGGTTCCCCAATGTTTTCGTTTTCTAATAAAATCAGTGCCTTGGAATCCAGTTGCTGAGGCAGTAAGTCTTCGCCCCAAATCCTTGGCTCTTTCTGAAGCTGCTTCGTTAGCGGAACACTGCCAATTGTAACTGGCATATGGAGCGTCTGACCCCCATGACAACCTTTGACCCTGGCCTCCGCCTCCACCTGATAGCCAATCTGAATGATGCTGCATAGATTGAAGCAGGTGGGCGGTGTTGCAGGAACCTTGAGATCGAAGGTGAACTGCTTGCGGCATTTGGTCGACACTCCGTCGCCAGTTTTCTGGGCCATCACAAAACGATCCTTGTTTGTGTCCGCGCACTGGGGCTGACTGTAGTAGATCACCACCATGGCCAGCTTCACGGTTATATCCTCCACAGCTACGTTACTGTCGTTGGAGACCATTACTTCCACCGGTACAGTCTGCCCTGGCACAAAACCACCTTGCGGCAAAGAGAGCCGCATACTAAGTGGAGACGAGCGACACGGAAAACAGCAAAAAGTGCGCTGCGATTCCACTTGGTTGGGTACCTTAAAATATTATATAATACAACATTTTAACATTAGAACAACTTTGGTTAATTAACTAAATGACATGAATTATTATGGTCTAAATGTTACATTTATTAAAAATTATTTAAGTATTAGTAAAAAAGCGTTTATAATCGTTAAAAAAATATAAACATATATACTTTCGTTTTTATGTATTGGGTTCAGTTTATATCCTTTATTAATTAAATAAGTTTAACGGTTGGCATACCAATAACCCCAGGTTTCAAAAGTTAAAAAAAAAATGTATAAATAAGATAATAAGTAAATATATTTATAAATAAAACCTATAATAAAAAGTTATACAAAAACAAACTCTAACTTTAAGACGCCAATATTTTCAAAATGATCCATTTCTGCGTATCAACATTTTCAGCAACTTAAAGTCAAAATATAATAATTTGATTTTTCTAAGTTATGGGTAACTGGAAAGCTGTAGTGTGCCTATAAATGACAGAACCTTTTATTTATCCAAAAAACTTACCCGCAGCATCAGACTTTCGGTGTTCAAGTCCATCACTTTGAGTACAGTAAAACATCGACTAAAGTCTTGATCAAATGTCCAGGGCCGCACGAACCTCACGTTTACCAAATACCGAACATGTCCGTGGGTTCCCTCAAACGAGGAGGGACAGGTGATGGGTAGCTGACAGGAGAATCTATAGGTGCTAGTGCCAGGCTGAATTATCACCTCTGAAATGTAGCTTTGATTTCTTTATCTCTTGGTTTTTTGTTGATTTACGATCTTGGAACACACCTATGCTTGAACTAGACCCGTGTAGATAAGCCTTGCTGGCCATGTAGTCCAACATGTCCGTTGAATGATTCGCCGTTCGACTGATCCTTCGGATCGTATTCGGAATCTGCCCAGTGGGTCTCGGCGTATCCTTTGATTCGAAGAACTACAGCTGCATGTAAATAAGTATAATTGTTTAATGAGTCCCCTTAAAATAAAAGCTATTTTCGGAACTGACATTGAGTGCACTGTAAATCCAATTAGGTCTGTTGGCAAATAAAGTTCGCCTCTAATAGAGATAATAGAGATAAGTGAAAATGAATCAGCGTCTTACCTTTAACTGTTTTCGCCTTCTCAACTTTGATTACAACCTGTCCGGAAATCAGCTGGCCTGCATAGAAAATCCCGCGGGGATTGTTGCAGAACTCAATCTCACAGATTACCATTGTTCGGATGGATTTTTACTGATTATTCCGGAGCTAGTGAACTTTTGCCCTGTCTGCGTCGTGTCTCCCAGCAAACTGAAGTCACCACCTGGTTCTTATTTTATTTATTGTTTTCAGTACTTTTTTTGGCCAACATTTTTGTTTTATCTTATCAATGCGATAATTATTTATGTATTTAAACACAAAATTTTTACCATTGCTAGTGAAGTATTTACATATGTAAGTGACAGCAATAGAAGAGATAGTGAACTTGGCGGGAAGAAGTGATCGGTGAGGGGTAAGTTTCACAAGGTTGAGATAGCAGTAACAAAACATTGTAACTTCGTGGAGTACTTCGAGTGTTAACTACTGAATTTTCATGAAAAATAGTTAGGTATTTATGGAATGACTTCACTCAACTCGCCGCGTTGCCAACTTTCCTTGATTTTGCACTCGCTCTGAAATAAAAACATTGCAGTGGGCTTTGTAGAGAGTTAGTACGAGATAAGATAAGACCGGCCAATATCAAATATTGGGTAAGAGAGTCTAGGCCCTGTTAACAGTACAGATATCCTCAGTTCGCGTTCAGCAGCGACCGCGTGCGGATAGCTCTCGAAACTAGTAAGAACGGAGAGGGATCTTTCACCATCATGTCAAAGAACTGCATGATAACGTTCGACCAGAATGAGCACGGCACCTACTTCACCGGCCAGGTGATATCCGGCAAGGTGATCGTCAATCTGAACAAGTCCAAGAAACTACGCGGTACGTAAGCCCGGCTAGAAATCCCGGAATGTTTCATTAACTAGCCTTTAAAGGCCGTCACTATCTAGCGTGGCGTATCTTATCGCATCGAATAATGTCAGGTTTAGCAAAAGCAAAAGTTCCAACAAACCATTCAAATGGGTAATTTAGTGATAACCATGCGGACACTCCAAATATGCGATAATTGATGATATCAGGTGCTTAGGAGCCCTAATATTTGGGTGCTTATGGTAGGGGATCTACCCAAGTGATTTAATTTTGCTTCGAGGAAATGCCACAGACAGTTAGTCATTGTTTATGCTCTGTTTGGGCTTGCAAGAGAAATTAATTTGCCACTAGATCAGTTAGTGCCTCAAAATTGTTTCATAAGCTCTAAATGAGAACCTCTGTTTAATAACACGGTATGCTTTTTCAAAAAAGTGTTATGCAAAGCAACGTATCCTCCTTAACTTTTTCTGAATCTATTCGAATAAGTCCAGTTTTTATTGTTTTGTCCTACTCCCCCAAACAAATTTCTGATATCGCAATTTACATAAAATTTAACACTCATTAGGCTTTAATGAAAAGATATAGCTATTAAATTATTCAAAGTGTTTTTAATATAAAATGGGTCATTGCAAATTATTCCGATATATTAACTTTAAGAAAAGGTAGTAGAAATAAAATTTAAGAACACTTACTGAGAATCTAAAATACTTATTTCCAAACTTGTTTGTGCATTTTCAGACAAACGTTCTTACTCTCCGCGTTCTCACATTACATTCTCACAAATTAACGCTTAATCGCTTACCAATTTTTTAACAAGTTTTCTGTTATTCCGGTTAACATTTTTATCTTGTATCAATATTTTGTCCACCTTAACAGGCAGTCCTGATTTAAATGAATCAGAGTTACAGGATTAAAAAACTCTAATACGATTTGTTACATTGCCCACTGTGTTTTTCTTATAAAACTCTCACCTTAACACAACTTGTCTTACCTTTTCCTTACCTTGCTTTAAATATTGCGACTTTTTAGGCGTCTTTATAAACCTTTTCTAAATAAAGTTTAAAAGTTTATGTGTGTACCTTATACTTATGTATACCTAGGTTAATGGAGCAGTTCGCTCAGTATCTTTCTTGGACCATCCAACACTTTTTCAACAAATATACAATATATTTTTTTCGAACAGAACTAATATTTTTATTTTATTATCCTTCAGGAATAAAACTGCAGATCAGTGGGTATGCGCAGGCACAGTGGCGTCTCCGCAGACATGGTAGGGCGGTGGCCATTCAAAACTCGAAGAAGCGCTCGAAGCACCAGTACAGCGGACGGGAGGACTACATTGCCTCCACCACTTACCTCATGGGTTCCGAGCAGGGCAGCAACTTCAACATGGATGCCGGGACGTACACCTACACCTTTGCCTGCCCCATTCCCAGTCACTGCCCTTCGTCCTTCGAGGGGGCCTACGGACACATCCGCTACCTGGCCAAGGTCACCTTCCTCAAGCCAGGGGCCTCAAATCGCACCCACAACGTGGGCTTTACGGTGCTGAAGCTCCTGGATCTGAACCAGGAGAGCAAGATGCTCCGGGAGCCGGCGAGCAACGAGGCCGTGGAATACTTCTGTCTGATGCACACGAAGCCCGTCCAGGTTAAGGTCACTCTGCAGCAGCAGGGCTATGTCCCGGGTCAGTTCATGCTGATCCACGCCCATGTGCGCAACGATTCCAGCTCCGACTGCCGGAAACTGCTGATCATGCTGCACCTGAGGGCCACCTACACGGCGGATCAGCCCTCGCTGCGCACCACCTCCGAGAAGATAATGCTGGTGAAGCGAGAGTGTGGCCCAGTGGCCCACCATGGTCAGAGGACCTACACGGAAACCCTGAGGATTCCGGCCACGGCACCCACCTGCGAACACCTCAGCAAGGTGGTGCGGGTATCCTACGAAGTGCATGTGGTGGCTGTGATGAACTGGCTAATGGCCAACCCGAAGGTGGTCATCCCCATAACCATTGGCAACGTACCGCTGGCAACTGCGATGTCGGGACCGGACTTTCAGCCCACTAACGCCTTTGCCGCCGGAAGTCCGTTGCCCGCCGATCTGCCCTGCACCTCCACGAGGGCCATGGAACTGGCCCAGATGTCCAGCAGCGGGATGAGCAACTCCGGCTACGAGATGAGCGAGGACCTGGAGGACTTCGAGCTGCCGGAGGACGGAGACGACGAGCTGGAGGCGGCCGACGAGTTCGTGTCAGATTTACGTGAGTACTTTTAATTGTAGTCAAATTTAAAAGATTCCGCACCTCTTTAAATATAGACAAAGATAAACAAAAAAGTCAATTTATAGAACGGAGTGGCACATAAACGTTTTGTTTATTGTTTATAGCTCTCTTAAATAAACAAAGTTATCAAGTTTAAGTCCCAAGAAGTTTAAAAATGCTTGATTGTGATATTTAAAACTGCTTTTATGTATAGATGCTTATTTTCCAATAAGTAAATAAATAAGTCAGCCATGCAAACTAAAATTATTTAAAATTATGTTTAAGTAAAATATATTGGCTTCTCCTAACTTAGCTTTTAATATACCTTGTTTTAGACTTTATGATCCTTTTAATAATCCTGTTCCTACCCTTTACTTTCTTCCACAGCTCCACCCACTTATGAGCAGGCCATGTTCATGACCACTGATATTGCGGACACGGATGCGAACACAGTCAGCGAGTCCTCCCACTTCACACCCCGCTACCCCGTCTTCGATGTGGACACCTTCCAGACCCCGCCGCCAAATCCACCCCAAAAGAAGAGGCGCCGTCGCAAGAGACGACCCGCCGATCCTGGACAGTTGAAGCAAAGGACAGAGAAGCAGCCCGTGGAGTCGCCCGTGCAGATTTGAGAGCGCTTATCGCGCAAAATCACGACTATATCTTATCTCGGCAGTATTTATTTCTTTTTTGGTACGCAAGTGTACCAACCACATTGTTAATATGTATATCAACACATACCTACGTAATGGTAAATAAACAAACAAGAATATAAAAATGTCTACTGGGTGATATGCGATAAATTGCGACAATGCCTAGACAGTCAAAGTCAAGACTTTAAATCCATTTGTGTTATCAAACTTTACCGTTAATTACAATTTAGAATATTTTTATAAGTTGGCAAGGTTAACTATTACTTAACACATTTTTCCAAGTGAAGTACAGTCATTAAGCAGGTCCTGACCTAAAAATTAGTATAATTTAAAATTTTTACAACCAAAAACAAGAACATGAACTAAAACAAGTAAATATTGTCAGTTAGGCGTTGGCCGTAGACCAAACAAAAGTACCCTTTTTCTGATAAGCAATCACTGAATGTTGGCCAATTTCTAAACCACAGAGTACCGAATGTACTTTTTAAAAAAAGGGGCTTATTAAATATAATTATATTGTAGGTACAATTTGAAACATAACAACAAAATTTGTATTAATTTTTTTTCATTATATGATCCTACAAGATCCTTACTGAAAAACCACAATTAATTTGTAAAAAAGGGATATAAACAAAATTTTTCAAAACTAATTTAAACTACCTATTTTTAATTGAATGGATGGTGTCAACCCTGGATGAAGCATATGTTCTTCCAAGTGAGCTTCCATATCAATACACCTGCGGTTTGTTTACAAATGTCTGATTGTCTTGGCCTTGAAATTCGTAACAAAATAGCGAATATCGGTGTAACAACAAAAAAAGAGGCATCGTAGTGCAGTATCCAAAAGATTGTTTTCAATGAGCGCAGGCCCCAAAGCTCCCTCGTTGGCGCTCACTCTCTACCAAAAAAAAAGCTTTCGCTCTCTTGAAGTGATGATGTCACACGTTATCTTGCTCTCGCAGACCGGCGATTCTCGTTTGTCCATACTTCTCACTTCGAGTGTGACGCTTGTCTGTTGCTGAATAAATTTTTAGTTTGCGTGTCGCCACAAAATAATAATTTAATTTGGGAATTGTCAGCACCCAAGAAAGTTTTGTTACTAGAAGAGCTGTAAAATGCCTTCGAACTGCTCATTCGAGCTCGATCGGCCGGAACCCATTTACTATAGTGGAGAAACGATCAATGGAAGGGCCATTCTCACAACGACTTCCGAAAAGTCCGTCAACGGTGAGTCTAAAAAGTGATTTTGGTAAAAGAAATTCAGAAGTTTAGAATCTCCCCTTATCGCTGTTATAATAAATGTTGCTTTAGTGATAATACTAAACCGGTTTAATAGAATGCAGTAAACAAAACCAGTTTATGGAAATTACACTAAGTGTTCTACTTCTAACGGGAGGGGCTTTCCTCTTATAATTTATGAGACTGAGTTTTCCCCAAGTGCTTAATTGCAAATTCAAATAATTAAAATTGTTGCTATGCTTCGATGAGCTCAGTTCGCCCCCCATAAACACGTATGTCACAAGTGCCATTTTATATTGAATTCCAAATTATTTGGCAGTACCAAACAAAAAAAGAAACAATTAAGAAAGCTCTTAAAAAAGAACATATTCGTATGTATACTTAGAAAAAGACAGAGATAAGAGAGCAACAAGTATTTGATACAGTGGGCTATTTGCCAGCTTAATCGATTTCAGTTTATTTATATTTTATTAACTTTATCCCACTGTTTGCAAGGGAAATAAACAAACACAAAAGTTGAATCAACAAAAAACCAGCCGGCAAAAGCTGAAACCAAACAAAATATTACTAATGCATATCAAGGTACAAAACTTTAAGTACTCTTGATCGTTATGTACTCTTGATGATATTATATACAAAATTCAACACAATAATATAGTTACATTGCCAAGATCTGTTCAATACTTTCTTACCTTTTGTTATTATGCATCTAAATTTTTTATTTATTTTTTTTTTTAATTCTTTCCCCAAAGAGGTTTACATACTCTTCGAGGGCGAGGCGAAGGTGCGGTGGGACGAGAGCAGGACTCGGTCCAGCAATGGGAAGACACAGCACTACACGGAGCACTTCCGGGGCAAGCAGACATACCTGAATACCCAGACCAATGTCTTTGGATCCGGAACACTTCCCGCCGGCACGCACACCTACAACTTCTGCATTCCCCTGCCACTGGACTGTCCCTCGTCCGTGGTGATGCAGTACGGCAAGATCTGCTACGAGATCTCCGTGGTCATCGATCGCCAGTGGCGATTTAACAACGTCTTCAAACAGCCACTGACAGTGCTGCAGACCTACAACCTCAATATGAGCCCTCAACTGCTGGTGAGTCACAAGCAAATCCCCTTGGAGATTTAAAAATAGGTCAAAAGATCAAGATAAGTCTATTTAAATCAATAATAAAAAAATAAGTATAATTGTATTGGCAGCAAATTGACATGCAGTTTATATTTTTAGACTGCTTCCTGCGTGGTAGGGCAGTTGCATGAGTCAATATGTACTGTATATAGTAAATGCAGATGGTTGCATGTCCCATATATGTACATTAAACCAGCAATATACGCTCTGTGATATGGATAGAAACTATAAAGCTTATGGGCGTGTACAGCAAGAGATACACAAATTATTTGACAGTGACAATTTACCAAAAAAAAAGTCAACGTACAAAACTGAAAGTTTACTAACGTAGCCTCGAGCCTTGGGAGCTCTTACTTTGTATGTATCCCTACCAAAATAATTTATCAGAAAAACACTGATACCATAAGTAAGTGATAGCCTTCGGCGAAGGTTCAAAAATGTTTTGTTTTCATTAACGCGTAAAATATGGTTTACCGTACAAAGTTTAAAGCAATAGCTTAACATTTTACAAAAAAAATATATAAAAATTTTAAATGACTGCTTAGAAAAATTGTGTTCTGTGAAGGCAATGCAAGCTGTAAAAATATTCAAAAGTCATTATAACCCAACTGATTTTTACCCAAAGCGATAATGAATATACATAGCTTTATGATCCAAAGCGTGGCAGTTCTTTTATACGTGTCGCGGACGTTATTTTATGCAAGGTGGGCGTTATTGCACTGGGTTTTTGCAAGCACAACATTACACAATTGAAATAGTAAATAATTATCCAATGCCTTTAATCCACAGATGCCTTTGGTGCGCGAGGACATCAAGCACTTCTGCTGCTGGC
The DNA here is from genome assembly GCA_018150695.1 of Drosophila oshimai. Classification (NCBI taxonomy): domain Eukaryota; kingdom Metazoa; phylum Arthropoda; class Insecta; order Diptera; family Drosophilidae; genus Drosophila; species Drosophila oshimai. Next base: position 2,697,563 of record JAECWM010000003.1, on the reverse strand, counting down.
CCTGCAGCTCGGGTCCTGTTCTCTCGACCCTCACCATACCCTTTGGTGGCTACGCACCCGGCCAGAAGATCCGTTTCACCCTGGAAATCGACAACCAGTCGGGTGGCTATGATCTGAGCGGCATACAAGTGAAGCTTAAGCAGACCTATCAGTTCCAGGCCCAAACTCCTCATCACAAGACGCGCGAAAAGGAGCACAGCCTGAACCAAAGCTGCCAGGATGAGCGGGTGCTGCGGCTCTCAAAGAGGATCATCAACGGCACGCTGGCCATTCCGGCGGTACCGCCCTCTTCCCGCACCGACGGCATCATAACGGTCAGCTATCGGGTGATCCTGTCAATCAACATGGGAGACTGTCACATGGACTCGGACTTTGAGGTGCCGATTGTCATTGGCACTATTCCGCTGGCCCAGAGTGCAGAGGATCCCCGCCATGTGGCAGAGTGGATACCCCAGACACCAGACACTCCAGCCGGAGCTGCAGCAGATATGCCGCCCAGCTACGATAATTGCAGTGAGTACACAATGATGACAAATGTGGTCGTTTAAACTTAAAGAAAGTATATTGATCAAAGTACAATAATCGATTTATTGTATTGAGATTCTCAGTCAACAAAATCAAATTTGATTTTTGGAAAAATATCTCAAATTTTCTAAAAGGAATTTTACCTTCCATTTAAAATTACATTAAAATATATATCATTTTCCAGAACCACCAACATTCGAGGAGGCCACCAGTTTTGGCGAAAGGTTTATTGATACCGATGTGGATGAGCACAATCGCACAGATGACTTCATACCCCGTTACCCGATGTACACAAACTTTGCCATGCCTTCGGCTCCTCCGCCACCCACAGAAGATTCGGGCTCACCTCTTCTGCCACCCGTGCCCGTCCTATCGCTACCTCACAGTGCCACTGCCCCATCGAATCCTACATCAACAAACCCATCTTATGGCTGGAACCCCAACTCATAGACAAAAACGACTACCTCAAATGTAATCTCTAATTGTAATGTTTAAAAATTGCTTTTACTTGTTTAAATATAAAGCTAAGCTGCTTTTGTATCTGGAACCTCTTTAAACCTAATTTAAGCATAGATCATTCGTTTAAAAAATAAATATTTCGTAACACGTCGTTTATTAAGCTTCAGTTTATTTTTAAACAGAATGCTCTTAAGAAAGTTTATTTTTGCTAGAGAGTTCTTACTCCCAAAGAATGTTTAAGATTGAGGCTTTTCAAGTAATATTGTGTTAAGACGGAGCCCTTATTAAGTCAAGAAACATGTTAATAAATGATGACAAAATAAAACTTCAACCTGCATTGATAGTTATTTTTACAACATTTTTATCCCTATATCCTCTTTTAACTTCCTATTAAAACCAACCGCCATCAAACCAAGTCCCTAAATGTGTTATAAGTTTAAAAGTTTGTTTTTCTATATATGAGGTAATATTTATAAGAACATAAAATGTTCACTATTAACAGAATGTAAATAAAAAAAAATCTATATTTTTGTAGTTCTACACAAATGGTAAATACTGATTAAATTTGTGAGTGAAGAAAATGTTTTCCCAAGGGCTTTACTATAGAAGCTAACAATACCAAAAACTTTAGATTTTTGTTTATATTGACGCTGATATTCGTAACAAAATAAACAAAATCGTTTTATCAACAAAACCAATGAGAACAATACCTCCTCTGCCGCAATTGATGATGCCACAATATCTCGCTCCGAAAAACTGGCAGTTTTGATTGGGGTGTTTATTTTATTTTTTATTTCTAGTGTAAAGGCAGGGTAGTGACACATAAAATTTGGTTTGCGTGTCTGCAAACACACTTAAAAAATGGCCATACATATAAGGAACTTTTAATTGCTAGCCAACTGTTATTAAAACTTAAAACTGAATCGATAAATTACTACATCCAATCAGTCTGACTACTCATTTAAATTTAGCAATACTTATATAGACATTAAGAAAATTTTTGATAACAAACAAATTGAGTTCATAAAGCAAATGAGATTAAATGATTGATATTAAAAACGAAAATTAACCTACATAAATTAAACTTATGCACGTGTCGGAAAATTGTTTTGTACACAGACCCCTAAAGGAAATAAATTGTTTTACTTGGTTTGGAATATTCTCTATCATATTCACTATACTAATTTTTTTTATCCAATTTGAATCCGCTTTTTACGTTTCCAGCCACAGCAATTTATCAACAAGAAAGCAAACAAGCTGTTTTGGTGATTAAATTAATAAGTTTATAATTTGTGTATGATTTAATTAAAATGAAAATAAATTAGACGACTTTTTAAAGGAATACTATTCTGGATTGCATTCAATGTGCCTTGACTTCCTGCGACTGGGTCTGGTCCATTTCATAGTATACATAGCGTGGTCTGAAATCCAACTGCTCCCCGGACAAATAGTGCTTGTTGGTCTTGTTCAGATTGGTGGCAGCCATGAACTCGGCTTCGCGGAAATTCGATGCTAAAGGGGTGAAAGGACATATTTAGTCAGAGTTAAATTTAATCTAAAATTAACGCACCCAAAGAGGTCGTGGAAGCGCTGAAGTTTGGAGCCAATCTTTGGGCTGTTTCAGCGGGAGGAGTTGGTTCCGGAGCAGTGGCATCGAGCGATTCTTGCATTAGAAGTTTGCCCGGGCAAGGAGGGGTAACGTTGCCAATGAAAACCGGAATTCTGGTAGAAATATAGCGTTTTTCCTGCAGAGTCCTCACCAGCACCTCCACCTCGTAATTAAGCTGCAGGCAGGCACATCCTGCCTGACTCAAAGTGGCCGCGGTTTGGGGCACTTGTAGCATGTGAAGGTGCTGGAAATTCTCCAGTTCTCCACGAGGGAGGTTATGAAGTCCATGACTGCTACTCAAAATGGTTTGTCGCTCTACTTTGGTTTCCATGCGTTTGGGTTTGTTCCTCAGATGAGCCACATAGGTGCTGATCTGAACGAGGGAATAGACAATCTCTCGGAGTGGCAACTTCTCCGGATTGTGCAGCTTTACGTGCACGGAAATTCCCGCTCCTGGCGAATAACCCTGCCTTGGAATCTGAAGCTGCAAGTGCAGTGGTTTCATCCAAAATTTCAGGGTAGGGGTCTTCTCGTGGATCTGCACCTGACTGCTCCGAGTCTCCTGGCTGAGACTGTTCTCCGGGAAAATCTGCAACTGGCGTTCAAAAAGCATTTCCAGCGGACGATCAGCACTACTGTGGATGAAAACTTGGAGGGTGTACCGGATGTGTCCATGGGCACCCTCGAAATTGCCCGGACAGTTCTTGGGCAGCTTAACATGAAAACCGTAGTTGTAGGTTCCCGCTTCCATTATCTGGGGCTGTGCGGCCTCCGAGCCCACAAAATAATCGATTTTCGCAAAATAATCCACGCGATGATCAAAGTCCAAGGACTGAACCTGCAACTGCGGTTCGTTATTCTTTGGTTTCTTTTGCTTTTGGGGCTGCTGCCAGGCGGTGGTCGCATAGCCATTGGCCTCCAAGCATATTGCTAAAAGATAGGAAATTTTAGGAATTTAATAAATAATTTTCTTAATTTTTAAATTAGAGTACCTAATTTAATAATAATTTTGTTGCTCTTTAAATCGAATAGGAAATGGAAGAACTATTTTGCCAATTAACCGATCAAGGTATTGGTTAAATTCTGTTGTCGGGCTTTAATGTAAAACTTGGTTGACATTGTCAAAACAAACATAATCGATACAAAATATTAAATCAAAAAGAGTTGATACAAAAACAGTTAATTTTTACTAAATTGTACATTTTCTAACCTTTTTTTAAAACCTTGTTTTTTTCTAAAAAAATATAGTTAAAATAATAATTTCACAATATTTTGATTTACAAATCTATATTGAATTCGATTGCCAGCAGCAAATAACTGTGTTAATACAAATAAAATTATATTTTTGCAACAGCTCTGCCTTTTTGTTATAAATATTAAATAATAAATTTAGCGATCGATAAGCTTATCAGCTAACAAATACATAGTTAAGGTCCGTGCAGGTATTAGCAATTTGATTTCACTATCAGCAAATTATTAGCCAGCCCATAAACGAATCAAGATCTTGATCGGTGAGTCACTTGCACTCGATGGGCTTAATACACGGGGTTGCCCCGTGAGTCACGCCCTCACTTACCTTTGATTAAAGCACGCTCCGAAAGGGTTAGATAGACGTGACCATTGACCGTCTCACCGGCCCGATAGAGCCCCCGAGGATTGTCCAACTGGATGTCGCAGCGATGGCTCATTTTAACACTCTGCTCACTGTTGACGGCTCGACAGCTAACCAATGTCTGGCCGTTGTTGACAATATGCTGGCCCATTAAGAACGGAACTCGACTCGACCTTATCGGTTATACTAGGTGTGAATGCTACCACAGCTATGGTTAATATCGCGAAAGCCGTTATCTAATCTGGTCTAGGACGCTGCCAGCGAAGTGCGGCGTACGACGACTGTTATCAGAAAACCAACAATTTGTAATTTAATTAAAATGCATTACATCGATTGTCAGGTGTAGCCTACCTATAAGCGGAAAGTCGGAGTGGATGGATGATGGGTTCAAGGTCACCCGATTGTAGTGATAGGTCTTTAAGCTATAAGTCCTGTAACTTCTATTACTTCAGTTCTTAGATAAAAATAACTTCTACTTTACTTTGTATGCACAATTTTAAAAATGTAACCTATTTTTTTTAACTTCTAACCGAAAATAAGCCATACTTACAATAAAGTGTAACATACTTTTAAACAGCTAAAAATAATTCGTATCAAATTAAATTCATAATTAACTATGCTGTACTTTATGAAGTTATAAAGTTCGTTACTGTACCCCAAATGAAAATAGGGTAAGCCCGGATAAATATAATTAACAAATTGATAAGTTGTATACTGAATTTATTTATTGTCCACTTAAGAACGCATTAGTTGGTACTTAGAATAATTAGTTAGTGTATCAAGTCGAATATTTAAACCGTAATCGTTTGATGGATGTAGAAAAGCTGTAAATATGTATGCTAGAAAAAAGAGGTTTTGGCACTCAATAAGTTCGATTCGATCAATTTTGGATGGTACGCGAGTGTACAAATCTGCGCAATGTGAGCTCCCTAAAACTAGACGACGGACTAGGACCCGGCCTAAAAATCCTATATAAGCCTTAGTCTTGAACACTTAAGTTACTTGTTACTTTGGATGGTAAAACGTATATAAGACACTTCTTCATTAGAACAGGTGCTCGTCCTGCAGCTCCTCCTCGGCCTCAGCCACTTGGGCCCGTGGAAGTGGCTGATGCACCTGGGCAGTCACATCCAGGACCTCTGTCTCCTCCTCAGCATCTTGCTCCTGCTCCTCGACGTGCTCGGACAGTGGACCGCAGAGGGATCCAAAAGTGTCCAGACTTCGGCCCGTGTGATCCGTGTTAAGGGAGCCGTACGACCGGTACATGTGCATGTCCAGGCCAGAGTCCTCCATTCCTTGGGCTGGAGCTGTCCCGATGAGCGTGCTGAAGCCGGGAAACTTGGGTAAGTGAATGCGCTGAAGGACCACTGCATGGTTACTCCCCAAGGTCTGCTGACTTCCTGCCAAGGTGGCAAAACTGAACGAGGGCGGAACTGCAAGTACACACAAACAAAATTGTCATCAGTATGCCCCTATTTAGAAATCAATGTGATCCTATTGCTTGGTTTAAAATTTGCTAATCAAAGTTACATAAAACTTTGGGATCAGTTTAACAATTTTTCTTATTAGGTTGGTACTAAGACTAATACTAGTATCAAAAAAGTTATTGAATGTAACGAAATGTTTATTTTACTTTTATGATTGCATACATTTTTTAAAACCTTTGATCAGTTCGGTATTTTGTAAAAAAAATGTGGATGTATTCTTCTGCAATACAGTTTAATACTAATAGTTTTTATGAAAATATTGGCTTAAATTTTACTTGACCTTTTCTTAAAGATTTGTTTACAGACTTAACTGAGAGTATTATCAACGCAGTAATTATAAGATCGTGCAAGGGCATTATGTTTGTAACAAAACGATACAACGCCATTTTTTCAAATGCTAACACTGAACCAAAATATATTCATAAAACAAGGTTCTTACCACAAATTAGCCCATTTATGTCCTCTTCTATTTTAAAAATAGTTGGTGCATCTAAATATTCGAACCATTTAGAATATTAAGCTTTAGGCAGTAATATTCATTTGAATTGCTTTTTTAAAGCTTCTACTTAGTTTACATGTAGAATATTAAATAAGAATAATAATAAAAAATATGAACAATTAAAAACAATAAGCCCGTTTACCCAGTATATGCAGGTATTTAAAATTAAAACAACTAAATAATTAAATAACTTTCAAAAAGGTCAGTGCCACATGTGCTTAAGTTTGTTTACTAAATATTTTATACACGAAAATTTACAAAGGCTGAACTGCAATTGTAGAAACTTAAATAAACAAAACAGCTGTTTATAAAACAATTCTGGGGTTCACAAAGAAGACCTTATCCAAAAAAAATATTTAATTTACATTACAATGTACCAGACAGTAGTTGAAAAAAAAAATGTTTCACCGCAAACGGTAATTTTTTTAATGTATTACAGCTGTAGTTAAAACAATGAAAGTGCAAATTTTTAAAAATTTCTTAGAAGTTCTCGATAAAAATACATTTAATGTATAGAGTATAACATATTTACCACTACTAAAAAGCTTTGAAACCAATGAATATCTAAAACATATAAAAACTCACGGCAACTGTCGTACGAGGGTGGTTCATCGTCCTCGATAACTTGGTGAGGTTCATCGGTAGCCGCCTCTGCTTCGCCGCCAGTCTCCTCCTCCACCGTTGCTGGTCGGGGAGTCACCCGCTCTATCAGTCGCTGTCTCTCCGGCGTGGGCGTCCTCCTCACTGGCTGTTGGGTATGGACGGAGTCCCTGAGGTGCTGCAGCGATATGGTTCCAACTATGATCGGCACTGAGAGATCCGTGTCATAGTGGAAGTAGCCCGTCTTCAGCTTCACCTGCAGTGTGTAGTGGATGAAGACGATGTAGTTGGTGTTGAGGGTGGAGCGGGGCGTGTCCATGGGCACACAGATGCTAGACTCGTACTGCCGCTTGGACAGGCGCAGAGTTCGGTCCGAGATCAGCTCCTTGATCAGCGTCTTCGTGTAGAAGTTCCGCTTGACGGGCTTCCGCGAGAGGAAGACAAAGTGCTGCTTGATGGACACCTCCACGCCGATGATGTCGTAGTGCGGCGACTGATTGTCCACCTCCAACCGGAAGGGCACCTCCTGCAGAGGCGTGAATCCGGAGGCGGGCAAGGCCAGGGTGGAACAAATGGGACCCGAGATGCAGGGCCAATGGCAGAGATACTTAAGGTTTTCGTCCTTGACAGGCAGCTGATTAGGGAAAAAAGAAATAAAGTATTACATTTACAAATAAGGGTACATTATGTGTATCTATAGTTGCACAAAGTTTTTTTTTCCAACATTTTTTAAAAGTGCTTAATAGCTAAATAAATTCACACAACTTATAGGCTATTATTTTTACCACTTAACATAACCCGAACTTTCCTAACTCAAAGTCCCTACAATTCCAGCTCGTTGTTGGCAACTAAGAGTATAAATACACACTTTTCCGTTTGTATAGCTCAAAGTCTTCATAGTTCAAATATTTTTAATGGCTCAGTTAAAGGAAGATAAACTTCAGATTAAGTGGATAAACATTTGGTAAAAAATTAAAAAAATAATGCGTTAAAAGTCAAGGATTACCCTAAGTAACAATTTTAAAATTTTTACATTTTTTTTTTTGTTAGCAACAGTTTAATTTAATTTTAAATTGTTTGTGAAAGTTACAAAAAATTTGGCTTTTCTTAAATATTATCTTCTTACACACCCATTCACTTAAAGAACCCATTTAAACTTACTGCAAACTCTGTGTTGTAGTTGAGGTCCAGCGTCTGCACCACATTGATGGGCTTCCTGAAGACCTCGTCGAATCCCCAGGGCTTGTCGATGGTCAGCGAGATGGTGTAGGCTATGTAGCCGTAGGGACCCTTGCAGGTGCTCGGACAGTCGGGTGGGATCCTTAGAGTTAACACGTATACGTGGACGCCAGCCCGGAACAGGGTGTTATCGAACACATTGGTGCGGGAGTGTAAATATTGCTGATGGCCCGAGTAATTAGCCGTCTCGCTCTTGCCGCTCATCGACCACTGAACCTTGGCCTCGCCCTCAAGGGTCACATATACAGCTGGGAATTGCAGATTATATACATGTAGTATCCCCATTGGGGCAGGCTTTCCAGGGAACCCAGTCCAAACCCACCATTGACCCGCTTCACCTTGTCCGTGCGCAACAAAATCCGACCGCTGATGTACTCGCCACTGTTGTAGACTGGATTCAGGCGATCCAGCTGAAAGACACAGGTGGTGGGCATGGTTGCAGCACTTCCTTCCGGGTTTCAGTTCATCACTATTTGGGGGCTCTCAAAACAGAGCAAACGGAGCAACCCAACTTCCACACAGCCAGACGCGCACTGAGCTCTGAACAGCGAGTTCTTTGTCAGCATCCAGCACCCGATGTAATGGGGCTTTCGCTTTTCGGGGAGCGGAGGTGGCACCGAATCAATAAGCTGGCGCCTTGCGTCTGTGTAGCCGTCTACTGTCTGCTTCTGGTCTAATATTTCAGCGCGAAACGTTCGGAAATGGAGCAGCTTTTGGCCGTGGGTCCTTTCGGTTTCCTTTGTTTGGCTTTGGCTTTGGCCAACACATACACATACTACTATATAGTACATATATGGAGCCACGAAAACCGGCGACGAAACTACGGGGCGGATGCTGGCGAGGTCAGGAGCCAATATCCACCACATACTACGCTACATATGAGATATTACCATATATCAGGCGTCAATACAACGCCCGAAAGAGTGTCAACAAAATACAGAATCGAAAAGTGCGTCACAACAAGTACTTTGTTGTTTTATTCGGGGTGTTGGCCGTAACCCTTTGGCCACTTTGTTGCCGCATAACGTGGCACAATTAGGACCTCGAAATTATTTGGGCACTCACTCCGTTAAGTCAGCATGCATAATTTCGATAATGAGAGCCTGCCAGTTGACTGAGGGGTGAACGAAAATTAATGACTTGCATGAAATGAGATTTGCACAGAGAAAAATATAGAAAAAAATATTTCGTTGTAAACACTTTAATTATTTTTGAATTGTAGATTAGTCATTATTATTTCTTATATTTTTTTTATTTTATTCATATTTTATTCATTTCATATTCCCAATTATTTGATTTTCTTGAAATGGTCACAAATGGTTTGAACCCCCAAAACCACCCCCTGGATCCGCGCCTGATTTAAGCGCTTAAACATTTTTACAGATTCCAACATTTTTTAATAAGATATGGTTCTAAAAACGCAGCTAAACTTCCATTCTATTGAATTCTTAATATATCAGTAACATGACAATGAAATTCCAATCTAGGCACGTGTTAGTGTCGAACTTTGTTGTAGAAGTATTGCAATGTTAATTGCACGTACGACTGCTTTCTCTTCGGGCCTTTCAGTAAATAAATGCGTTCACAATGTTTATTTAGCGCTAAGGCGCCCATTTCCCGGGAACAGCTGTTGGCCAGAAACTGATTAACTGGCCCAAACAACTCGGGTTGACTGAGAGCTGTAACCGATTTTAAGCGATTAATTTTAATATTACTGTAGAATGTTGTTACTTACCCAAATTCACAAAGCAAAGTCTGGAGGATGCGATGGGGGAGTACAATGGCGGAGCTACAGTTCCCACAAACACAGGGAGTTTAAGTGGAGGATCCAAGTAGTTAGAGGTCTCTATAAAGTAACTGACATGAATGGGATCCAACTGATCTGCGTGGCTCATGATGGGAGCAGTCAATGGCAGGCGAAGTTCACTTTTCATGTCTGAACACTCTGATAAAACTTTCGTTACATTTTTGATCTTAACATTGGGTTCCTGACTTGCATATCTGATGTTTTGACACAGACGGGTTAAGATTTGTACAACTCCAACTTTTGAAATGATTTCATAGCTTACACTTTGACCAGGAACAAAAGCACTTCGGGGGAGGGTAAGGCTCATATTTAGAGTCTCCTTAAATTGTGGCTTAAGATCCATGAGTTCCAGACTTCTTCTTATCACCAGTCGCTGCTGAAAGCACTTGTTGTGTTTCCTCCTCCGCTCAATAGTAGCACTAAGCAAATACTCCACATTGCCATGAGGGAGTCTACAGGTGTCTGGCAGGCACTCGGGAAGCTGAAACCTATAGTCTCCCAAGAGGTTCGTACCAGGTTGTAGGACAAGTCCATTGGCCAACTTTTTTGTTTCACTTATGTGAACCTTTCTGCCTTTATAATCCACTTTGGCACACTCTAGATTCCCAGTACTATCATTGTGTTCAATTTGCGGGGGACCACGAAGTGACTCCCTCCAGTAAACTGATGAGACTCCATGGAGAGTGATATTTACGCCTGTCAAAAAGGAAAAAAAAACAATGAGTTGACCTCTTCATTATCTAATCATCGGAAAACATAAGTCTCGCCCACTCATTTGCCTAATGGCATCTTGCACTTACCCTCTAATGCAAAATGTTTTTTTCCGCCAACTGTCACAGTGAGTGAGCCCGAAATTTGCTCGCCAGTGTAATAAATGGCAGCGGCACGCGATAAATTAAATTCACAATTTATTGTCATTTTCCCTGGAATGGAAAATTGTGGCAAAAGCGGAATCTCATTTTATTATTGAGGTTTTCAATAATGTGCTTTCACGCGACAGATACTCCAGTTGCGACCTCGTCGACAGAAGGCGAACAAGTGACTGTGACAGCTTGAGGTTTCACCCGAAGCTGATGGAGGTCTGAAAAACTGTTTCCACACGAGTCGGCTCTACATGAGAAATGGCAGCAGTTGTACTGCTAATTTGGCCCGAAGTCTGTTTTGGCGGTGGCGACATAAAGATATAAATTCAGTTTATGGCCGAGCTTAGTCGTCTGAGATTTCTCTTAGATTATATACCGTGTACAGTGTACAGTGATCCGTTATCAGGATAAAGCCCGCCTCACTAAAACAGTTCATGTATATCTTGTGGGGTATACATAATATATTTTGCTCGTTTAGCTTTATTGAATCGGTTTGAATCGAATTGAAGACAGTTAAGACTTAGGAATAGACTTATATGATTTCTGGTTAGACTGGCTTTAAAATCAGAGGAAGTACAAAGTATATAATAAGAGGGTTTACACAATTTTAGTACAAACGCTTGTATATAAACTAGAGCAAAAGACACTTTAATATATTTAGTTTAGACACCTAAAGGTTATGATGATGTTATGACTTCTTCCAGCTACAATAAAATTTTTTTATGTGACAGGGTAGTGTTAAATAATAATAAACTAAGTAAAATTTGGCTAATATTTGCTTGTAAATTTATCATAGATACTTTATAAATACAATATTGGAAAATGTTAATATCGTGTTTAGTTTCGTTACTCTCCTTTAGGTAAAATTGTGCAGATTTTTTAGGGGTTTATTTTAATCTTAGGGCTAAAGGATTTTTTCTATCTTTTCACTACGTTGTTCGTATATATGTAGCCAGCGATCACTGTGGTATGGCCCTGTGGAACTGTATTTTGTTGTATCTCGATTACAATTTTAAATATTTTTCGAAATTAAAATGCATCATATAGTTTTTGAATGCGGAAAAAGTTGTTGCTCGAAATTATATATAGGAAAGAGAAGAATAATTAGGTTTAGATTTAGGGTTGATAAAAGAGAAGCTGGATTCAAATATTAAAATATAGGTACTGCTTTGAATAAACTTAGTTGAGTATAAAAGTAAAGATGGCTTTGTGTAGATTGCTTTAAACATTCTGCAAAATATTTATCTTCCTGGTTTGATTCTATAAAAAAGTGTTCAACTAGCTTTCTTCAGACTTGAGACTACTAAACGTTAGCGCCTTTCTATAATATTTTGATTTTGAGTAAATATGTTAATGTTGTTGCGGTTGCCTTATTGGTTAACATTTGATGCAGCTCTTCCCTTGCCTATCACCCTTAGTCCTCTTATTTCTTTTCGCTTAGCAGGGACTGTCCTCCAGGTGTGTTTGTGGTCACCTCCTCATCCATTTCCGCTTCCGCTGGCACCGAATCCTGACAGCTGAGAGTAAGGCGCAGCTGGGAACTGGACTCATCGTAGAGCGTCTCTGGGGTTTCGAGTTTCGGAGGAAGAAGTTGGTAGGGGTCGTGAATGGACGGTACAAAATGTTGCATGTTTTGGGGCGGTAATAAGAGAATAAATTTACAAGTTAAGCACATTTTGAAAATGTCTCTGCTCGGCTTACGTCTAGTTAACAGAGAAATGCATAGTAAGAAAAGTAGAAATCGTTAAGACAAAGCTTTTAAAATGTATAAATAACGTTCTTACGCTGAAATTGTTTGATGTAATTGTCTTAATCATTAAAATACGACATTTTGTTCAATATAATTTCAAATTGATAAAAGTATGTTCAGACGTATACAAACATTTAATAATATGTTATGATATCAAAAGTTAATAACAATTAATAATTTTGTAAATGTAAATTAAAAATATGTGTATCTAAGATAATTGAATAAGTTTAATATTAATTCAATGTAGTGAAAAATACTCCAATACTTTTTATATAATATGTAAATATAATTAAACGTGCAATATTATTTTGATACACAATTTTTATTTAATAGGAATAAACTGTAATACGATAAGTCATGGTTAAGTCATAGGTAAACAAGTAATGAGATTTATTTTAAAGAAGGTTTATTAGCTAAGCAGACGCACAGAAAATAGAAACACTAAGGTCAATAAACGGACACTTTGTTGTTCAAGATATAATTTAAAGATCGGACAAGGACAAACTTAGTTTTTATAGGTTATGGAGCCTCTTGGAAAGTTGGCTCGTTCAACTTGAAACGGACAAACTGGATGGGGTTTTTCTCTATCCAACATTAAATCTCATCACCTTAACAAAATACAAGACATTTAAGAAAGATACTCTAACTACTTTTAAGTAAATGAATAAACGAAGAAGTTGAAGAAAAAGCCACTCAGCCATTCAAATATTTTGTTAATTTTTGGTGTTTTCAGCTTTTGCATTGTTTTTTTTTTTTTTTAACATTTTTGTGGTAGTTTTTTATTGGAGGGGATTTTATGTGTCGGATTCATTGGAATCATCACTACCGGGCGGTATGGTCGGTGTCTCATATTCGTAATAGACTGGATAACGCGGCTTAAAGGGCTCACTTGTGGTAACATCAGCCTGAGCGGACAAAATGCTGCTCATGCTAACGTTTGTCAAGAACTCAGTATCGTCGCTGAATTTCTCACTCAGAGCCATGGCGTCTTCATACGAGGGCGGCACTGCAAATAAAGGGGATGTTATTATAATTCACAATAGTTATAAGGGTAAAAGTTTAAAACTGAAAAATAAAATGCAAATATTTGTAGTTTCCAAAGTTTTGTTAGGGTGTTAAATAAATATGAAGCCCTAGCTTGGTTGCTTTATTTATTTTGATTTTCTATGCAACATTTAATTTAAAATATTTTAATTTACTGGCCTGCAAACAATTTTTTTTTAATTTTAAAGCTAGGATTGTTTTTTAAGCGAAAGTTAAATGTATTTTTAAATTATCTCATGAGTTATTTATTAAAAACATTGTTTTAGTGAGTTTTTAAACATTTAATAATAGATTTTGTACAATAACTGCTGGTATAATGTACAAAGACGAAGCTTGTTATAATATAAATCTGATGTTTAATTGGAAATTATCTAAGCTGTTGCGCTTTCTTACATTTTATAACATTTAAACAATGCTAACTGGCATATATACATTTGAACTAGAGTCAACCAAAAGGAAATGTTCTTCTTCAAGCAGCTCTAGCTTTTAGTCCACCTTTATGGGCACTTTGTACAAGTTTTTCAAGTTCTTACTCATGGGAATATAGTCCGGGGGATTATCGCTATCGCTGGTCACCAATATCGCTGGCATGGCCGTGGGCCCTGAGGGCGGCAGTTGTTGGCGTCGATGAGGGCGTGGAGCTCGTGGGCGTGGGACTGGCATTCACTATCATATTCATATTGCTATTGGTCGGCAGTAGTCCACCCACAAGGCGTCCATGATGGTTGTTGTTGTTGATGGTGGTGATGCTGGTGAGGCGCTGCTGCTGAACTGAGGCACTTGACCGGTCGCCAACCCGATCCGGATCCCTGTCCCGATCCCTTTGGCGCTGCCGCTGCTGGGTGGACATTTGTAAATTTTGACTAACTACTTGGTGCTGTTGCTGCTGGCGATTGAAGCGCAGCAGGGCCTCCGGACCGTCCATGATCGGAATGCTGCCGATGGTCAGCGGTATCTTTAGCTTCAGCTTCCAGTGGAACTCCGTGGGGTTCACGATGATCTTAATCGAATAGTTAACGCTAATGGGGCACGTGGGCTTCACCGACGTGGGCGGTATCGAGGGCAGGTCCAGGTAGCCCCGATACACCTTCCTTGACCATCTCAACACGTTCCCAAACTGCTTCCGGGCGATCAGGTGCTTGTCGTAGCGGTACTCGTGCTGCGGATCGTGCGACTCGTAGCTCACCTCTTGCTTTAGCTTCACCTCGCACTCGGTGATGTCGATCGAGGACTCGTTGTTGATGTACAGCACGAAGTGAATCTTCTGGCCGGGTGCATATCCGCAGTACGGCGTCGAGAACTTCACCGTCAGCGGACCCGTGGGACAGCAGAAACTCCAGAAGCGCTTCCGATCGAGAATCTCCAGTGGCACCTGGGTGAGGGAAATGAATTAGTAAAGTTCTATGCTTTAAAAATAATCCGGGGTTTTAGTTTTATTTTAGAACAATGTAAAATTTTTTTATTGAAACATTTATTCACTTTATTGACTTATAAAACATTTATCTAATAATCAGGTTTATAAAAAAATGCATTTGATTGTACAAAATTTAAAAAACACGAAAAGATCATTTGACTTAACAATTTTGCTTTTCATTTTAAATTAAAAAAAAACTAATATGATGCGAAATTAATTAAAGATTTGTGACAAACTCAACCAAGTTAGGTTAAATATGAGTTAACATGAGTAAAACTCACCCTGTAAATGGCATCGGCGTTCAGGTCCAACGGTTGTATCACTGTAAATGGCAGCTTGAAGACCTTCGGGTAGCGGCCGGCCCGCTCGATCGTCGTTATAATCTCATAGTGAATCTGGCCGTACTTGCCGTCGAAGGACGTGGGCAGATTGTCGGGCAGAATGACGTGGAAGGTGTACGAGTACTCGCCGGCCGGCCAGTCGATGCTCGAGTTGTTTGCGCAGGATCCGAGCACGTAGGACCGCGAGGACAGGTACGATCGGTAGGCACGGCACATGGCGCGCTCGCTGTCGCGCGGATATCCCTTTTTTATCCAGCGTATCTTGGCATAGCCGCTGACGGTGACGTGGATGCCTGCAAAAGAGATGGCCCCATCCCTTCCGTTGTGACTAAGGATTGTCAAATTGAATTGCAAGTGGCAATACACTCATAAGAAAAGTAGGTCATAAAACAAAACAATTCTCATTTTCATTTGTAAAGCAACTAATCTTAAGTTTCCTAACTAAATACAATTCACAAAATGGTTTAAAACTACGTAGTTATCAAAATATTTAATTAACATTTTTTTTTATATTTTTAAAAAAAGTAAACTTTTGAAAAATTAATAAATTAGAAATAGACAAATTATAAATATATTTTGTTGGTGGCTTAATAATGTAAAACTACCCACAAAATATTAAATATAAAAGATTATTAGGCGTTTTAATTATATAAGTTGGTTTTACATAGTTTTAAAAAAATTTGTTAAACGTGTAAGTTTACTTTTTCAGCACTCGTTTTTATGGTTTACTAGATAGGATCACTAGTCCTCTAAAGATTTAATTTTAATAACAACGTAGTTGCCAGTCTCCACTTGAATTCAAGACATCTATTTTTTCAGTGTAATTGCCAGCACACAAAAATGGCAAATAACCACGCCTTTAACGAGTTCATGGATAACTGAAAATGGCGGCATGCCAAAAGCGGCACAACAACAGCGGAAAATTCCACTGTGACAGCTCAAAAGCCATAAATTATAGGAGCAGGACCGCAGGAGCAACGATTAATTGCACGGTCGGCACCCAATGAAAACAGCAACCGGGGGAGATACATTTTAATAATGCCATTAGCTCGTGTCCTTCGTGCACTTAAGTGCAACCGAAACCAAGTGACCGACCACATCACTCATACGCCCCGTGAGTCATGAAGCTTCGTATGTAGTATACATTCGGGGGCTGGCTCACCTTTGATGCGCTTGGTGGCGTCGACGCTGAGATCAACAACGCCGGATAGCTCTTGTCCGGCATAGTAGACACCTTGTGGATTATTATCAAATGATATAAGGCACTCAATGGGCATATATTGCTATATAGTTGTCGTGTGTTGTGTGTGTTTTCCGTTTGTTACCCCCTGTCTGTCTGTCTGTCTGTGTGAATGCTGGTGTGTTACTTGGTACTGTGCAAAAAGCAGGCCACAGTTGTAAAAATATCACTTTTGGAGAGTATGAATCGAAGTGTTTGGGAAACGGGCTGGATCTCGTTCATTTGCTATTTGCTATCAAGCCATTTGCACTTCGCCTTTGTCGCACTGCATTTTCTCGGCACCCCGTGGCCCACACACATGCACACGAAAAATTTGTGAACGTTTTCCACAAGCCACCGACCGTCCGACCTCCAAATTCTTTCCGCCGTAACCTACTTTTTTTTAGCACGCACTCACAAACGACACGAAAAATCTGACGCGGTTATGGAAATTTTTGGAAATATTCGCGACATTAACACACGGCAGAGGAGTATTAGTTATGTTTGGTGTTGTGTTTTCCTGTGGCCCCCTTTGTTTGTCTGTCTGTCTGCCTCCTCGTTCGCCTTTCTCTATGTTTTCTGGCTTGGGCTCCGTTCTCTTTTAGTTTCGTTCCGTTTCACAGCAAACACGTCCAGCAGCCGTTCGTGTTGGATTTGCTCTATCCGCATGTCATCATCGTCGCAAGGGTCCAAGCCCCCAGCCGAGTGCAGGACGACGCTCGTGCGAAGCCAACAGGACTCACGATTAGTCAGAAACAACAACCCCCAGAGAGTGGGGGAGAACACAGAAAGCCGCTGAACTCAACTGAGAATCACGCACACGTGCTTGCTTGTTGTTTGTTTTTGTACACGTTTTTTGGCATTTGGCTTGGTCCTTTTTCGCAATGCTAGGGTTGACATGGTGTTTTTACGTGTAGGGTAACTTTTATTTTCTTCCATTTATATTTCCTTTCCGAATTTAAGACGTAAGAGCAGTTATAGTTAGTCACAATTTAAAAAAATTAATTTCATTTTTGAATTTTATTAACCTACATCCCAAATTTAACTGTTGTGAACAATTTTTTTAAGTTTTGTTATTCATTTGCTCTAGAATTTATCTAGGTACTTAAAACCAAATTTTGTTTAATTTTTTATTTCGGATGTCATTTCAAGACACCGGTCCTTTACTACCCTTGCATGATTAATCAATAACTTCAATTTTTTAACATTTGTACAAATTAAATTAAATTTAAAAATAATTTTTCAAAAAAAATTGATTTTTTTGGCAAAGGATCAATGGGTTTGAAACCAAAATTTTGTCGACGTTTAAAACAGGGTGACCGTTATTAAGGGAGCTTAATGACGCAAAAGAGTGGTTTTTGGGATTTTTCCATATATTTGAAACATGTTTAAAAAAAAAATTTTTAAAGTCTTAAAAACAAAAGGCGGACTTATTGGCGTGATTCGGCTGAGGTGTTCTATCGTGTGTTAAAGTTTTTTTTGGTGGCTGACTACCATTTGTTTTGGCGGAGGTGGTGGTGTTGGTGGTGGTGCTGGTTGGTGGCTGGTTTGCTTCTCCGGCTCCTAGAGCCACTGGAGTTGCTGCCGAGGGCTCAAAGTTCTCGTTAATTGGAAGTACTGAAAGAGGAAGAATACAAATTAGAAGGTTTTTTTGTCTACATACAACGTCTACATCAAATGTGAATGTTCTCCAACTTCTCGAGTTTTATTTATGTAGTGCAGTGTTATAGTGACTCACTTACCGGGGCGATTCACGGAAAAATCCGCGATTAACGAGCCGGGCACGCGGTATTAGCTGCGATTGTGGCTGCACCACGTGCGGTGGTGGCTGCACCACGTGCGGTGGTGGCTGCACAACCTGTTAGTGCGGGTTGGTGGCTGGATGTTGCAGCAGTGAAGTGAAAAGCGTTTAAACGGCCTGTCCACTTAAGGGGAGCTTCTCATGTAGAATTTTCAAAAAATCAATTTTTTTTTTTTTCATATTGATTGATAGAATAACGTCTCCCAAAGTTTTATGACTCAACTCTAAATATTATAAAAGATATGATTGATTGAATCAGTGCGCTCGGTCGCGCTTTGTGTGCGATTTGGCGCAACTCAAAACTTTAAATCGTTTTTTCTCCAATCTGCTTTTAAAACGCGGTACGATTGCGAAAAACTACTCAACGATTTTTGATTTTTAAAAGTGTTTTGCTGATTATGAATTAAACGAGTGTAATCTCTGGATGGAAAAAAATATTTATACACTTTTAAGCCTTATTTAGCAAAAAAATGACGAAAAAACAGCATTTTTTTCAAGACGTGATTTCAATATTGTAAAAAATTTTTTTAAATAGACATTCACGCACTTGTTTAACACTTGCTGAATAACAAAAATTATTTGTTGTATGTTTGAGATGAAAACTTTGGGCTCCACACTTACCGCGATAAGCACCTCAGCCGAATCGCGCCGCATGCGACCTTCAATAAGTCCGCCATTTTGTTTTTTAAGACTTTCAAAAAAAAATTTTTTTTATACTTCAAACATGTCTTCAAATATATGCTAAAAAGTGACGCTTTCTCGGCCAGTGCTGCAAAGACTCTCGAGTGCGGTGTTGGTAAATGTTCCAAAATCAGTACAGCTAAGTAACGGTTTACAAATATTATTATAATATTTTTGTTATTATTATTATTTTATTATTATAATTGTTAATATTATTATTATAATTGTTAATATTATTATTATAATTGTTATTGTTATTGTTATTCTTAATTATAATTGTTATTTTCATTATTATTATTATTATCATTATTAATTATTATTTTGAAATACGGCCAAAGAAGGAGCATTCAGATTCTCTATCAGAGAGAGAAGATACACCACCCGCCGGAGCAGCCAGTGTGCATCCAGGGGCGTCATGCTGGGCTCCGCCTTGTGGGCCTCGGCCATCATACTGTTGGCCAGAAAGCACCACTTCCGGCCCGTGCTCTCGAGCAGCTTGTTGTTTGCATCCTTTAGATCGAACCGTCCATGAGTTTTGATTGCGAATCGCCTCACCAGGACCGACCCGATCACCTCCAGCTCAAAGCGGACCCTCACCTTGGCGCTCGCTGGATAGGCGGATGTCGCTGCCCTCGCCTCCGCCATGATTCCGTCCCACGTCCAGGACTGAAAAGTTGTTTTACCGTACAGCTCCGGGAGCATTTGCTCCACGTGCCCCATGGTGCTGTCCAGTGCGATCGTCAGGTGGGGCAGGTCCTCCAACACGGGATACCCCAGCGTGGTGAGAAGACTGTTATTGCTGCCCACGTCTGCAACGATGGCCAGGCAGTGGCCAGGCAGTGGCGGTGGAGCCCCTCCGCCTCGAGGACTATGAGCACCTGCTCCACTCCGTCCAACACCTCCGGGGCGACGAAATTACTGTACTTCATCTGGGCGTACGCCACCTCCTTTGTGCTGCCGTCCTCCGTGGTGGCCAGGACAAGCAGCAGGTATCCCTTTGAAGTCTGAGAATGTATGAGTGTGTGAGTGAGTATGCAATTTAATTGTATTTTGATACATACCTTGGGAAAGTGGATTTCGTCCACCATTAGGAAATAACACTGGCCCTTCATCTTCTTCAGGCTCTCCACGTTCAGGACCGACGGCCTGGGGTCCTTCACCTCCGCCAGGTGTTTTCTCCACCGTGGGCAGCACGTGGGCCAGGGAAAAATAGCTTAATTTTCGCAGATCCATGCTTTTACACAAAAATCAAATTGGCCGCGTCGTTACAGGTTACAGATACAGTTACAGTTACAGGTGTTTTTTCAGACCGGAATACCAAAAAAGCGCGCCGACTGGTCACACTGTCACACCGCATAAGTCAGTTTTTCGAAATACCCCGCACTTTCGCGAGTGAAAAGGCCCCAAAATCCGCCAAACCTAGTGACCTGGGGAACATCGAGTTTCGGAAACGCGCTCGCAAATGGTCGAAAAGACGTTATTCCAGCGCGCAAAAATTTCGCCGGCTGTGACCAGTGTTGCCGGCCCGCAAACCGGCATTTTCGCGTTTTCCTGTTTTCCCCCCACCCGACCTCGTACCGCCACGAAAAGCCCCTTAAAAGTTGCCCCCCCCCCCCCCCCCCCACAACCCTCCCCCTGCTCTCCCGATTCTCGATAGTGGGTTTTTTCTCGGCATACTTCGGTGTTTTTACCTGTAGGTTAACTTTGATTTTCTTCCACTTAATATTTCCTTTCACAATTTAAAACGTAAGTGCAGTTATAGTTAGTCACAATTTTAAAAAATTTATTTTATTTTTGAATTTTATTAACCTACATCCCAAATTTAACTGTTGTGAACAATTTTTTTTTGTTTTGTTATTCATTTGCTCTAAAATTTATGTAGGCTTAAAACCAAATTTTGTTTAATTTTTTATTTCGGATGTCATTGCAAGACCCCCTTTGTTTTTACTACCCTTGCATGATTACAATTATTTTATATTTTAAAAAAAATTTTCGCAAAGATAAATGTTTTTGCGTTTCTAAACAGGATCTAAAGGATCTAATGGGTTTGAAACCAAACATTTTGTTGACGTTTAAAACAGGGTGACCGTTATTAAGCATGATTAATAAAAAATAAAAACTAATTTTTAGCATACATATATTTGAAGACATGTTTGAAAAAATAAATGTTTAAAAAAATTTTTTAAAATTTAAAAAAAAAAAGGACTAATTGAGGTGCGGATCATTTGTCTGAGGTGATTAAACCCAAGGTTTTCAAAGTTTTTGCGGTGGTGGCTGCACTACCATTTGTTTTGGCGGAGGTGGTGGTGGTGGTGGTGGTGCTGGTTGGTGGCTGGTTTGCTTCTCCGGCTCCTAGAGCCACTGGAGTTGCTGCCGAGGGCTCAAAGTTCTCGTTAATTGGAAGTACTGAAAGAGGAAGAATACAAATTAGAAGGTTTTTTTGTCTACATACAACGTCTACATCAAATGTGAATGTTCTCCAACTTCTCGAGTTTTATTTATGTAGTGCAGTGTTATAGTGACTCACTTACCGGGGCGATTCACGAAAAAATCCGCGATTAACGAGCCGGGCAACCGGTATTAGCTGCGATTGTGGCTGCACCACGTGCGGTGGTGGCTGCACAACCTGTTAGTGCTGGTTGGTGGCTGGATGTTGCAGGATGTTGCAGCAGTGAAGTGAAAAGCGTTTAAACGGCCTGTCCACCTCATGTTGATTTCAGTTACAGGAAAACTGTCAACTGGACAAATTGAAGAACCAGTCTCCAAGTCGCTCTTGTCGTTGTGCCAAGGCGTCCAATCTGCTGCTGCTGTTGCGTCAAATTGAGCGGGGTTGTTGCTGATCCTGGTGGAGTTTAAGCTCTCTCTAAAAAAACGTGTTTTTACCGAAAAAAAAAGCACTCACCTTAACACTTTGAAACGCAAGAAAAAATGACGCCAATAAAGTGACGCTTTCTCGGCCAGTGCTGCAAAGACTCTAGAGTGCGGTGTTGGTAAATGTTCAAAAATCAGTACAGCTAAGTAACGGTTTACAAATATTATTATAATATTTTTGTTATTATTATTATTTTATTATTATAATTGTTAATATTATTATTATAATTGTTAATATTATTATTATAATGTTATTGTTATTGTTATTCTTAATTATAATTGTTATTTTCATTATTATTATTATTATCATTATTAATTATTATTTTGAAATACGGCCAAAGAAGGAGCATTCAGATTCTCTATCAGAGAGAGAAGATACACCACCCGCCGGAGCAGCCGGTGTGCATCCAGGGGCGTCATGCTGGGCTCCGCCTTGTGGGCCTCGGCCATCATACTGTTGGCCAGAAAGCACCACTTCCGGCCCGTGCTCTCGAGCAGCTTGTTGTTTGCATTGTTCAGATCGAACCGTCCATGAGCTTTGATTGCGAATCGCCTCACCAGGACCGACCCGATCACCTCCAGCTCGAAGCGGACCCTCACCTTGGCGCTCGCTGGATAGGCGGATGTCGCTGCCCTCGCCTCCGCCATGATTCCGTCCCACGTCCAGGACTGAAAAGTGGTTTTACCGTACAGCTCCGGGAGCATTTGCTCCACGTGCCCCATGGTGCTGTCCAGTGCGATCGTCAGGTGGGGCAGGTCCTCCAACACGGGATACCCCAGCGTGGTGAGAAGACTGTTATTGCTGCCCTCGTCTGCAACGATGGCCAGGCAGTGGCGGTGGAGCCCCTCCGCCTCGAGGACTGTGAGCACCTGCTCCACTCCGTCCAACACCTCCGGGGCGACGAAATTACTGTACTTCATCTGGGCGTACGCCACCTCCTTTGTGCTGCCGTCCTCCGTGGTGGCCAGGACAAGCAGCAGGTATCCCTTTGAAGTCTGAGAATGTATGAGTGTGTGAGTGAGTATGCAATTTAATTGTATTTTGATACATACCTTGGGAGGTGGATTTCGTCCACCATTAGGAAATAACACTGGCCCTTCATCTTCTTCAGACTCTCCACGTTCAGGACCGACAGCCTGGGGTCCTTCACCTCCGCCAGGTGTTTCTCCACCGTGGGCAGCACGTGGGCCAGGGAAAAATAACTTAATTTTCGCAGATCCATGCTTTTACACAAAAATCAAATTGGCCGCGTCGTTACAGGTTAAAGATACAGTTACACTTACAGGTGTTTTTTCAGACCGGAATACCAAAAAAGCGCGCGATACTAGCAAGTTTATTGACCTCCCGCCGACTGTTCACACTGTCACACCGCAAAAGTCAATTTTTCGCGAAATACACCGCCGCACGTCACTTTCGCGTGTGAAAATGGCCCCAAAATCGCGCCAAACCCTGAGGGGCTGGGGAAAATTGAGTTTTCGGGAAACGCGCTCGCAAATGGTCGGAAAAACGTTATTCCAGCGGAAGCGCGGCTGTTGCCGGACCGCAATCCGGCATTTTCGCGTTTTCCGCATTTTCTCCCCCACCCGACCCCGCCACGAAAAGCCCCTCAAAAGTTGCGCGCCCTCACCGCCCACCCCCACAACCCACCCCCGCCCCCGCCCCCCCCCCTCCCCCGAGTCTTGTTTGTGTTTAGTTTTTCTCGGCATAATTCGGTGTTTTTGGTGTTTTTACCTGTAGGTTAACTTTGATTTTCTTCCATTAATATTTCCTTTCACATTTAAAACGTAATTGCGGTTATAGTGAGTCACAATTTTAAAAAATTTATTTTATCTTGCATTTTCTTAACCAACATCACAAATTTAACTGTTGTGAACAATTTTTTCTAAGTTTTGTTATTCATTTGCTCTAAAATTTATGTAGGTACTTAAAACCAAATTTTGTTTAATTTTTTATTTCGGAATGTCATTGCAAGACACCGGTCCTTTACTACCCTTGCATGATTAATCAATAATTTCAGTTATTTTATATCATTTGTACAAAAAAATTTTAATTTAAAAAATAAATTTTTCATCAAAGATAAATTGATTTTTTGCGTTTCTAAACAGGATCTAAAGGTTCTAATGGGTTTGAAACCAAAAGTTTCGTCGACGTTTAAAACAGGGTGACCGTTATTAAAAAGTTTCAAAAGTGGCGCCGACTATCGGCAAAATAAAGAAGGATTCAGTGGCGACACATGGCGGCAATATTAAACGGGCTGCCATGGCGCCGCCTGGCGGCAAAATAAAATAAACTTCCTTTTGGCGCCATCTAGTGTAAATTACGTTTCTACATGTAGAAATTTACAAATATACCAAATTATGTCAAATATACCAAATATGTAATATTTTACTTCTGTTTTTATTGATACGGCAACTCTACGGTAAAATTAAAGTGCCTGCCGTGGCGCCACCTGGCGGCAATATAAAATAAACTTCCTTTTGGCACCATCTAGTGTAAATTACGTTTCTACATGTAGAAATTTACAATTATACCTATTAGTTCAAATATACCAAATATGTAATATTTTACCTCTGTTTTTATCGACTCTGTCAAAATATTTTTTAAATTTCAAAATCACGGCACTACTTGTCCATTTTGCATAGATTGAATTAGATAAGTACAAATTGATTTATTTTTTTTAAAGTGCATTATTACACATATTTAAAAGCAGGCTAAAAAACAAAATCGCAAATTGAGCGATGCAGAACGTTTCTTTTTTTGGTTTTTAGGTATATAATTTTGGTATCATAAGTCAAACTCACCAGAATTTGTAAGGTATATTTTAACATTTGCAGATGCGACCACATTGAATTGCGTAAACAAAAAAGCTGTTTATAATATTCGTTATCAGCCGTGTGAATTCGAAACCAGTTTCCGCGCCAATGGCCGGCAAAATCATGCAGTTGCAGTTCAGATCTCCGGCGGCCGTGATTCATATTCCCACCCTTCATTCGTGGATTCGTGGGTGCTGAATGTTTTTTTGCACATAACGAGCTCGAGCGCTATTCCTATTGTGTTTGCTAAACGGTTTAACAAGCAATAATTGGGACGACATGCATGTTGATGGATTGAACAGCAGCTCCCCAGTCCCCCAAGTCCCCCAAGTTGTCTCCGGTCCAAGAAAGCGTGAAACGTGTAAGTGCACAGTGGATTGGGTCTTGGTTTGTGTAGCGGGCTCAACTCACAAACTTTCTCTCTTGGCACTCCGACGAGTTTGTTTGCTTCTTTCACTTGTGTAATCTGAATTTGGCCCTCTTAACTTGTTTTCTTTGGCCCGCCGCCACTTGCCGCGTAGTCTTTCCAGGGGACAGTGGGAAAATGCACTCAGCGACGGACTCCAAAGATGGGCATAATTCAGCCAAGGCAGCCAAGGAGCAGTATTCGGATCCGGACAAGTACTTGGAGCACCTGCTGGAGGACGGCAGCCAGGAGGGGGACAGCGAGGCGGAACTGGAGCTGCCGCCATGGTACGATGAGCAGCTATTCAAGCGGTAAGTTGCGTGTCCGGATCGATGGGGCTAATTGTTCAGTGGGTATAAGTACTAGGCATTTACTATTACTGGAGTTAAGAGAATACATAGTGGCAATAATGCAGTAAGCGACCATATGTATATAGTATGTCTATTTGTATGGTAAGCAACCAAATAGCCTTATACTTCTATAATTGTTGACTTAATGGTTCAATGTTCAACAATGTTACAATTGCTGGAAACTAATTGTTATAACGTCGTAAACGACTTTTATTCTTATTTTAAAAATGGGCTATAAAAACAAAGAACAGCATATTAACCTTTAAACTTAGTGTATTCTTTGTTTATAAATATATCACAATAATAATATCTGTAATAATTTTACTGGTTTGATGGTTTGAAAAACTCTAGTTCAAAGCGGCTTAGGTTTGAAAAATTGTTTTCAAAAGACAAGAAGCTGGCTTGAGCATATAATTTGTTTTTTAGTGCGAGTGTAGATCAGTGCTATTGTGCTCGGTGGTGGGTTATACCACCGCTGCGCTGTTAAAAAAAAACCGCATTTTGTGTGATGGATTATGAATCTGTTTGAAAATCCGTTGGAAATTACAATGAATGTAATTTTTGTTTAATAAGTTCTTTAATCCATTCTTGAAAAAGCTGCAAAAATAACAAAAAAATAATAATTGCACACTATGTTTCACAATGAAGTTAAAGAGTTGTATAATAAAAACATAAATAACAAGTCAGCATCTTCTTTTTGACCGTTATCATAATACAAAATGTTTAACTTTTTATTAAACATTAAAATATGTTTTAACAAGTTTTTAGAATTTTATTTTTAAACATTTTTATTTAAAATACTAGTATTGTATTAATTTAACTGATTCTAATATTGGTGGATTAATTAATATTCTCCTTTTTTTCGCAGTGGTCAGAGCTACTTCAGCGAGTATCGCTTCGTGATAACTGCCGGAATGCTGGCAGGACTAATTGCCGTACTAGCTGTTCCCTCGATTCTCCGGGTGCTCTCGTGCACGCGCCAATCCTCCACAGCGTTCACCGCCTACCGTCGCTATGTGCGCACTATTTTCCACACGCAAGCCTGGTACAACAACAACATCGAGGACCGCGGGAGCAAGTTTTGGACCAGCATTGCGGCTGTTCGGAAGGCCCACGCCCGCTCCAGTCATGCCTGTGCCCGCAGGGGAGCTGGGCAAATCACCCAAAAGGATTTGGCCCTGACCCAGTTTGGATTCATTGGTTTCATCACGATGGGAGCTCATCGCATAAGCCTGAACGACAACGAATTTCTGGAGGCCACCTCGCACATGTGGCGTGTTCTGGGGCATCTGCTGGGCATTAAGGACGAGTACAACATCTGCGGGAGGAACTGGGCGGAGTCGAAGCCTCGCTTGGATGTTGTCATGCGAAAGGTTTATGCGCCAGCTCTTGAGAACACCAGCGAGGACTTCTACCGCATGACGGAGGCTCTGATCCACGGATTGTGGCACATGAACACCATGTTGTCCGTTGACGCCAACATATTCTTCACCAAGCGGCTGGCCTGCGTCAAGGGTTATGAGTACTATAGCTTCGATCATAGCAACGGAGTGGAACAAGATCCCCGACAGAAGCTCCACTACTACGACATGGGATGGTGGGATCGATTTGTCGTCAGCTATGGCCTGTTCCTCGTCACCTACCTGCACAAGTACGCCGTTGTGCGATGGTACTTGAACTTCCGCGTCTGGCTGGTGGATGTGCTGATATATTACTTGCCCTACATGGCCATTTGGAAATTTGGCGTTAAGTCCGCCTACGTGCGGATCTTCCGGAAAGGAGGGGAGGCACAAGATTTTACCTTGGGCTTTAAAGACGATTAGAGTGTGTTTGTTTATTCGGATTTAGACGTAAGTTATTTATCAGTAAAGAGGCAAAGGAATTGTGGATATAAGGAATCGAATTTTTTATTGGAGCGGCTTGTTATATTTACGTTAGATCTAGTTAATCATATAAATTCAACACTAAAAGTCTCGATGGAGAGGTGATAAAAGACCATCAGGATATACTTCTTAAAAACTAGCTCAGCGCTTGCTGATCGTCGACTTTAAGGAACAGCGAAAACACGAAGGCGACTGTTGGATGTTAGCTAGATTACAAACCAGGACAAAGAAACCCTTTTTTCACAGAGCTACTTACTGGACATCAAAGAGCACAACCAGATGAAAGGAGCCAGGCAGCTTAGTTGCATAAAAGTGGGCAGCAGTATGTTGCCACTCACAGAGCCGAGTCTTCCAAAAGTCATGATCAGCAGCAACACCATTGTCCTAGTGGATAAAACCATATCAATTTGTTTAACATCGGTGTTTATTGTCGGGAAAACAAACCGCATTAGGGTGGGAAATATCACCACAGACATCCCGATAATGGTGGTGGCACAGATGCCCATCATCGTCAGGTAAATGGCGGCCACTATCATCGTTACCATCGAAGTTTCCACAAAGTACAGGCTGCCCACCAGGAAAATGCAGATGAAGAGGAACAACTCTGCCAGGTTAAATTAAGGAAACCAAATACTTAACATTTAAACAAGAGACAAAAATAAATGTTTTCTCAAAATGTTTATAATACATTTCTAAATTGATTTAAATTGTAGTTCCTTTGGTAAATAATTGTGATTCGTCTCACGCTAAAAACTGATTGCAGCCTACTCACTCAGTATGTGATTTGCGACAAATCGGATGCGCAGCAGCGGAAAGATGAGCAGAAAGCCAACCAGGCCGATTCCCGCCACTATGATATTAGCCAGGTAGCTGTCTCTGTCGTGGTGCTGTGGGTTCGAGTTTGTTATTTTAGACCCCGAAAGCAGTGGCAAGTGATCTCCTACCCACTAGAGCGCACTCCACCCTCTTTGCCTCCTCGTTCATGGAAACGGCCAACGCGTTGTGCTTCAAGACGGCACACATGCTCGTGTCATTCGCGCCCAGAGCCTCCATTGCGTTCATTGTGGCAAAGATCTGTGGCATCCACAGACGCACCGAGTTGACACTGAGTGGGGAATTTATCAATCAAATAGAATGACCTTTAATTACACTAACTAATTTAATTTAATTAACTAATCAATCAATTAATTTATTTGTTACTAGAATTTTCGTTATGTAACCAAAACTTTACCATCAAATAACATTGTTGTAGGAAAAAGGCAAGAGGCCAAACTAAGCCATTGTAAAGATTGAGTAAGCCAACAATAAGCAGACAAGGCGATAATATTTTTCATAAATTATGATCTATTATAAAACGTGCTTTTTAAGGCTACGGAATATTTTAAAATCTTTTACCAAGAGCTTTACTCACCACATAATCTGGCAGAAGTGAAGGAAGTAAACCTGCAAGGCTATGGCTAAGTAGGGTTTGGAGAACATTGGTTTCAGCTGACCCACGCCCTCAAGGAACTTTCTCTTGGTGCGTCCAAATCTTTCGTTGAGTGTGGATGACCGGCCAGTTCCATCAAGATCAGCTGAGCGATCGGGTGTAGGGTCAGTAAGACGCTTCACCTGCACGTAATTAAACATTTTTAAAACAATAAAATAATATTTTATAACTGCTAGACTCCTACCGGATAGGATTCTTTACTCTTGCGTTTGTTCAGCTGGTAAATGCGCTGCAGTGACTCCAAAGCCTTGTTGTAGTTCCCCTGAGACATGAGAAACTTGGGGCTCTCGGGCAGGAAAATGTGTAGGAAACCGCTAAGCAGACTCGGGAGCGAGCTGACTGCGAGGAAGACCTGCCACGTGCGAACTGCGGGCGGTAGGCGGAGTTGAGATATGAGGTTCCAACAACCAGGACTTACCTACACTCCAGAGTGGACACTTTAAAGAATATGGGTACCGGCATCAAAAGGTAGGCCAGCAGGGGCACAATCATCGATGCAGCGGAAACACATAGACCAACGAAAAACATGATATACGGCCGGTGCTTCTTCCCATGGAACTCGGCCAAATAACTGACCACCACCGCAAATGGACCGCAAATGCTAACCGGGAAACTCATTTAATTAACTATCGATTCGATTCTTAATGTAAATGTACCTTACCTTAATTGTTGCATAAATAAATGTTAAGTTTTGGACAAAAATATAAAAACAAGAGAGGACGCTATAGTCCGGTTTCCCGACCATCAGAAAAACAAAACAAAAAAAACAAGAAAAACGCTAAAGACACTGACCCTCTTTAAAAAAAAAAGTGTAGCCTTCTTTTAAGCGCAATACATTTTTAATGCACTTGTATACACAATTTCTTAAAACTGACAGGATTTTTAGATATATGTGAAGATATTTTTAATACAAATTACATTTATTAAGGTCACTTTTCTCTAGTATTAAAAATGTGGGCACCACAGGGTTTGTGGGCATTAAAAAGGGGGCGCGCTCAGGTTTTGAACCATACTTGATCTGCTTTTAGAAGTCTGTGTGCAAAATTTGGTTGATGTAGCTTTCTAGTTGCCGAGATCTCGACGTTTGTACGGACGGACAGACTCTTCGAGTATCGCAAATAAAAAGACACATTGTGAAGAATGAAATACCGATTCATACAATTTTCCTTGCAGAATGGTTAGCATATAGGTAAAAGGCAAGGGTATTATCACACCTGAGCAAACATTTCTTTGTCTTAAAATAAAGTCAGTTAAAAAATATTTTCTTGAATTTAAATCCTAGTACTTAAAAAAATCAAAAAAACCTAAGGAAAAAGTTGAAGATCCCTTTTTTTTTATATATTTGGCACGTTTTTGTGTCGACTTACATTAGGCCGTCAAAGAACTTGAATGCCATCAGCTGGGCGGTATCCTGGCTTAAGGAGGCGCACAGGACGAAGATGCCGTCGAGAAAGCCGCCGGAAACCAGCACGGGCCGGCGTCCAATGGTGTCAGCTACAAATCCCCAGGGCACTGCCGAGATGATCATTCCCGCATATGTGACCGCATGCAGCATTCCCTTGTCCACAATGGTCAGGTCAAGGTCACATTCGGCCGAGGGCATCACATAGGAGAGCGCTGAGGCCGAGAAGACCATCGCTGTGAGGCAGGGCACCGCGCTGCACAGGATGAACACGTTGAACAAACCGAATCCACACTCTGCTATCGCGACTTCAAAGTCGGCGGCCTCCTCCGCATTATCCCTTACGCGATCCGCCATCAGAAAATAGATTTTTTAATACCAATCTAAATTTTGAAAATTACTTAAAAGACTCCTAGATTCTTTCGAAATGTGAAAATAGAACTAAACATCCTGGCAGCGACTCAGTTATACATCTCTTTAAAAAATTCGACAACTTCAGTTAACAAAACCAAACATTAATCAAGTTCCTCAAATTATCTAAGAATTATTAAAAAATGGCAACCATAATTACTTCCGTTTATTGAGATTAATGCTTAGGTAAGATTTATTTTATAAATAATAAAAACACGTGACCATTTAAAATACAGATTTTAGCTTGATGTTAAACTCAGATTACTATAGACTTACTGATAACTGATAAATAATTTATTACAATTTTCCGAACTTACTAAAACTATTTTTACATCGACAAATTTGTATCTTCGCATATTATTTATTTTTAACTTGGGCTTAAACCTGGTAAATTAGTAGAACTAAGCAAAAGCTAAAGTAAATAAGTAGTTAAAATGGTTTGGTTATTATTTACTTATCTATTATTACTAATTTACTCATAAATTTCAATCAGAGCTACAAAATCTCATTATGAAAATGTTGCCTTAGCGGGATTGGGTACAAACATTGACAGGACACCAGACACTGAAATTTTATAGAAATAGATTAATAAAATGCTTTTCGGAAAGTTTGGAAAATAAATCTTACATATCAGCACTGCAGAGACCATTATAAATGGAGGCAAACAACCAATTTGAACGAATACCGGGAAAAGTAAATTTCCGGACACTGCGCCAAGGCGTCCAAACATCATGGCAATGGCCACCACAACGGTTCTAAAGATCAAGCAAATAAGTTAAATTTTTTTTAATAGCTGGGATTAAAGACCTTACCTCAACTGGGTGGGAAAGAGGGCAACCACAGCTCCTAGGAGGGAGAAGACAGCAATACCCGTACATGTCAGAAAAGTTGCAGCCACAATGAGTGTCATCAGACTGCTTACGGAGAAGTAGAGCAAGAGGCCAAATATCCCCGAGAGAAACAGTCCACAAGCTGGTGAAAATAAATCCGTTTTTTTGATAACAATTACCTTAATTAAATTTAAAAAAATCAACTTACTCATCATACGTTTTGGACCCAGCAATCGGACAATTGCACCAGCAAAAAAGTAACCCAAGAACCCCGTAGCCGAGACGATAATGTTATTTATATACATGTCCATTGATATAAGCTTGGGCTAAAAAAATTTATTCCACAATTATATATATGTATATCACTCAAAACAAAACATCACTTCAACTTTATAAGTTTATCACGTTAAACTTACACCGGCAAAAATATAGTAAATAATATTCCTAAAGATATAGCCAAAGCAAATCTGTACTTCCTGAGATTTATAATACCGTAAATTACAGAGCTTATTAAGCTTAAGTGGAGCACTAAAATGCAGTTAGAAAAACCTTTTTTATCATACTCATAATAAATTAAGCCTGCATCAAAAAAAAAGTTCTTGAGTTGTGCAATTGAATTCTTTAAGCTTATTTAAGTACGTATATAATTTGGGGGGAGGCAGACTTTAAAACCAAGCAAGAATGATCATGCTTATAGATCTCACAAGTATATTTGTTTTTTGTGATAATCCACCAGTTAAAAATATACTGGCTAAAACTACAAAAATAAATACTTTCAGTTCTGTCTTTGTAAGGGTCCCTATTCTTAACTCTGACAAAAGCGCCTTATTATGAGTTACGCGTTGATAATCCTTATCTACAAAACCAGGGTTGTTACCTGCAGAAATTATGTTATGTCAATATCTGATACCCACCTCGGCGCAGGCGTTGGCGTAATCCAAGTTGGTCTCCGCCGTCTGGTTGACGCTGAACTCGAGGATGGTGCACATACTCGCGTCCACACCATCCCCGGCGTGCAATGCCTCAAACTCCGCCATGGAGGCGAAGAGCTGCGGCAGCCATAGCCGGATGGTGTTCATGCCCAGGAAGATGCCGAACTGCATAACGTAGCAGCAGAGTGCCAGTCCCAGCAGGGGCTTCCTTGCCAGCGGCTTCATCTGCTGCAGACCGGATCGAAGGCTCTCTGCCAGGGTGCGGGGCTGTCGCTTTGTTGGTCCCTTCTCAGACTTCTCCTCAATGGTATAGACAACCTCGTCCTTGTCGGCCTTGCGATTGGGCACCTCCTGTAAGAGGGCTTTTATCTGCAATAAAATAAGTTGGAAATGTATTACAAAACAACTGAACACCAACAATTTCTATTTTAGGACCGTTTGTTATATCTACTCACAGGATATGTGTCCTTGGGGTTTCGAGTGTTTACGTAATATATCTGCTTAAATGCCTGCAGCGCCTCCTCATTACGTCCTTGGGCCATCAAAAAACGAGGACTCTCCGGCATGAAGCAAAAAATCAGACCACTGACCAAACTTGGGATACCCAGAACAAACAGGAAAATTTGCCAACTGTGGACTAAAAAAATGTTGAGATTAGCTAATTGTTATATGTTTTAAAAAATCGAAAACAAGTAATACATTTTTTGAAAAAACTTACTTAAAAATATTTTTTTAAGGAAAATAATTGCAGATTTTCCCAATTAAAGAAATATATATATTAAAAGGCGCAAACTTACTGTTCAAGCCCAAGATCTGAAAGTCCCAATCTCGCGGAAAGATTCCCCAGGCCAGGAGTGGCAACGAAATAGAAGCCGTAGAAGTAACCATTCCAACGATCATGAGTACAGAAGATCGGTGTTTCGGGCCATGCATTTCCGTCAGATAGGTCATAAGCACAGCTGCTGGACCATTTACCCTTAAAAAATATTCAAACTAATAATCAAAACGTTAAGTTATAATAAGAAAAACAATAATCTATTCATACTTACATCATTCCTCCCAAGAACTTAAACACCACCAGCATCGTGAAATTCTGACTCAAAGAACTGCCAAAAACGCACACTGCGTCGACCAGGTAGCCCCAATATAGAATCTTTTTGCGACCCTTGGTATCGGCTAGATAGCCCCAGGCTATTGCCGAGATGGTCATGCCCGCATAAGCCACCGCATTCAGAACCCCCTTATCCTCCAGGGTCAGGCGGAGATCACACTCGGCCACAGGCAGGATGTAGGACATGGAGCTTGACTCGAAGATGGCTGCACTCTGGGCGGGAATGGAGATGATGAGCAGCATCAGGTTGAATATCCCAAAGCCGGCACCTTCGATTGCCTTATCAAAACTGGCAGGACCGTCCTCCGAAGGCGTGGCAGCCGCCTCTGCCGTACTATCTGAATTCCCATCCGCATCGTTGTCATTTCCCAGCTCTGTAATTGATAAGATGTTAGAGTTGTATTTACCCACAGTTAAATTTTTTATGGCAGACACTTCTAATCTTAGTCAAAGTTTATCCCATTTTTTTTTTTGATAGCATTGTCAGACCTTTATATAATCCATAATCCGATTTGATCTTATCTAGTAAAAATAATTAAAAAATTATGTTATACAAGAGTTCATTAAATTTATTAAATACAATTAAACAATTTTCAAGTAAAGGGGAAACCATAAAAATTGTTTACAAATTTAAAATAAATTTATACTATCCAGAGAGATAAAACTATTATCTTACTTATCAAACGACTTACCGAAAATTTTCCAGATTAAATTAGCTTAAAAATAACAGCTTAATTCAACCTTGATGAGGGAAAATAAGAATGTATTAAAGTCGCCATTGGTATTAGAAGCAAATTTCACAATTTTTAAAATTGATTTATTTACTATGTAGCAGGCCTGCGTGCTTCGCTGCTTATTAAATTAAATATTTTTGACTAAATTGTCGTAAACAATGGTTTTTTATAAATTACCAATTATTTACCGATCACTAACTATGTGTAACCACGAAATCGCTTATACAACTTCAATTATTTCCTTTACCTTTGCTTTTCTCAGGATACACTTTTTCAATATTATTAATCGACATCTCAGCGTTTACTGTTTATCTTTTTATAGCCGATTGTATTGTTCACTTAAAAAAGACCGTGAAAAGGGATTGCACCATGTTCTAATTCGACCGACAATGCTTGCACTTGAAACGCTGCGCGAGGAATGATCTCCTAGATAGAGAGGCACCTGCTTTTATCGAAGCTTTCCTTAATAAAACTGAAGATTCACTCACCTACAACTCTTATCGCGGTGTTTACAGTCCAAAGAACCTAGTAAGCTCGTAGAAAACACGCTTATACAAATACGTTGAGTTCGTATGAAAAAAAAATACTAAAACAAAAACCCATTTAAATATACTATAGCTCTTAAAAAATTCGCGAACAATTTTAAATTGTATGTCAATTTTAATTTAGTTCATAAGAGCAGTATCATTTATTTTTTAAAACAATATATCATTAAACGTTGCGTACGATAAGGTAGCAACCATCAACAGATAAGAATTGTGTTAAAGTAGAAAGTACAGTAAACCCTTAAAAAAAATATCTTTACGATTTAATCTATTGAAAACATTTTTTTATAAAACTAGATTTTTAAAATAATATGTAAGTTTTGCACTCGTTGACTGCATCACTTTTAGGGTAAAATTCGTGGATGCTCAAACGTTGTGCTTTTAACTCGGGCGAAAAAGAGGTGATCTTATCTGAGTTGACTTATCTCCAACATGACTTGGGCCAAATGATTGAATTACTCATAAGGTATAGAAGATTTTTATCACACAATATAGGTTTTGTTGTTTACATTAGAAGGTTTTTCTCAATATCCATCTCTATCTTAATCATCGCTCATCGCCGCAGCGCTCATCATCAAACTGGGAAGGGTTACTTATGGTATATATAAATAGTTGCTGAGCGTCTTTCTAATCCTGTAAATCTGTTATCTCCGGATTGCATAGCCTAAAATAGACTAAGCCTTTGTCGCATAATCTTCACTTAACTAGTGAAATCGAAACAAAACTTTTTAGAACATCAGCAGAAGTACCGTAGTGAGTTTATCCCAATAAAAGTGAAGATGCACTCGCTTACGGGTTTACAGTCTACAGAAGCTTGTTTTAGTAACTTTACTTCTCAGATAGGCGCTTTAAATGTGTTACTATTTCCGTTACTCTGTCTGGCTGTCCGTCTGTCTGTACGAACGTCGATGTCTCGGAAACTTGCACACGGACTTCTGTATACCCCACGCTGATCAAATTTTTTTCAAAACTTTACCACTTCTCTTAAAACGCCCACAAACCATTAAACTCCGCGGTGACCACATTTTTAATGCTTAAAAAAGTGGCTTTACAAAATGTTGTTTGTACTGAAAATATCTGTTGATATTAATCAACTGGGTAAGAATGTTAACAAATAAATAAATTTGGTTCAATTGATATCAGGCCGACAGAAGTGACTGAATCGCGGGCAGCGAAAACCTTAAAAATAAATATATTATTTTTTTATATTATTATTATTATATAATATTATTATTATTATTATTATAAATATATAATATTATTTTTTTTTTGTAATATCATATTTCAATAACAATACATCTCGAAACGATGTGTACAAAAAGACTATACAGCACACCTTAATAAAAAAAAATCCTTCGGATATCTTTTATATTATAACTATCGGGGGTGCCACAGAAACCGTTCCTCCCGAAGTCCGCCCAAGTTCCAACCCAAGGCAAAACCGTCGGTGCCACAGAAAACTCTATCATTTCCCCCGTGTTTTAAACGACAGTTTTATAAAATAAGCATACTTGCACCTTTTTATAAATAATGAAACATTTTTTAAAACAACGTTAATGAATTGTATGTGCTATCTGCATACAACATTTTTTATGTTTTGATCTTTTTATATTTTAAATTAATAAATCTCCAAAAACCGTCACCTCAAAAATTGCTTGTGTGATTCCGGCCAAATTCCACCCGAGAAACCAAAATGCCAACTTGCTCCAAATAGAAAATGCTAAATTTCGGAGTAATTTTCATATTTAAAATATGATTGTTATTATTGTTATGGTACGCTATACTATTGTTTATAACTATAACTATAGCGTGTCAAAATTTCAAGTGAAAATAAGTTGTACTTCTTGTGAAATTAATAAAACAAATCGTTGCATTGCAGTTAAGTGTGACCGCGTGTGGCAAAAAATACCGGCTTGCGTAAAAACCTTAAAAAACGACAAATTGTATAAAAATGCAAGTGAATTCAACAAATTTTAAACGTTATTGCCTAAATGTTGTTTAGTTTTAGGGGAAAGCATAGGAAATCAAAGCGAGCCACCGTGCTTTTGATTTTTATATTAGAAAACGCCGCTTTCGCAAAAGGATTCGCTCTGGGGGACTGATTTTATGTAGCGGCCTCTCATAAGAAGCCATGTAGTACAGGGATGGCTTCTGTTGTTTAGGTTGGCGGTCATTTTAAAATGTTGAACTATTTTGTTCGTTACGATTTATGTGTAGAGTTTTTTTTAGTTATTGGTATTGTCTTGCAAAAAAAAAGTAAAACTTGGCTTGAATTTATTGAAAAATAGCGAATAAATGCCAAATAAAAATAAGAAGTCAGCCCTGTCTTTTTTCCGAATCGTTAGTCCCAACAACAAGTTCGAGACGGTTTCTGTAGCACCGACGATTTTTTTTCCGAATTTCCGAAAAATTACTCCCCAAAACCGTCGACGGTTTCTGTGGCACCCCCGTATGTGTCCGTTTTTGAGTTTCTTGATTAACCAATTTTCCTTACGTCATTTTAACAATGGCATATGGATGCTTAGGCGTCGACTGAGACTAATCTTATCTTAACTTAACTCCAACATGACTAACCACTTTGGGCTAAATAAATGAATTACTATTAGAAGATTCTCATTTCATTCGGGGTGCCACAGAAACCGTTCCAACCAAAATATGTTGGAATTTACATAGAGAAGGGGTTGAAATTCGGTTGGAATTTGGTTGGAACGGTTTCTGTGGCACCACCGATTATATGGTTTTTATTTCTTACAATAGAAGCTGTTATAAATATGAATCCCTTATATTTCCAAAATCTGCCTCCATCTTGATATTCGTCCCGCCGCTCTCATCCATCATCCTAGAACTGGCAAAGCTAAGATTACTATGGGCAAAAATAAATTGGTGTTGAGCGTCATCGTTGCTTATCCAGTTAATTTGTTATCTCTAATTTCTACAACTAAACAAAAGCTACGCTAATGTCGCAAGATCTGGCTTAAATTAGTAAGGTTTAAACAGGAGAACCATAGTCTCTTTAGGAAAATATTGCCTTTGCGGGATTGGGCACAATTATTGACAGAATGCCTGACACTGCAAATAAATAGAATAAACTTAATAAATTGCTCTCAGAGTTATTTTAAGAAAATACTTACATATCAGCACACCAGAGACCATTATAAATGGAGGCAAACAACCAATCTGAACGAATACGGGAAAGAGTAGATTTCCAGTCAGGGCGCCAAAGCGTCCGCACATCATGGCAATAGCCACCACAACGGTTCTAGAGATAAGCAACTTTAGTTTAATCTGTATAATGGGTAGGACTAAAATACTCACCTTAACTGGGTGGGAAAGAGGACAACCACAGCTCCAAGGAGGGAGGAGACAGCGATGCCTGTTATTGTCAGGAAAGTTGCAGTCACAATGAGTGTCATCAGACTGCTAACAGAGAAGTAGAGCAAGATTCCAAAGATCCCCGAAAGAAAAATTCCGTACGCTGGTATAAATGATTCCGGTTAGTTAACGAAGATTACGTCAAAGAGCAACTTACTCAAAACAAGTTTGGGAACAACTGAACACCAACAATTTCTATTTTAGGACCGTTTGTTATATCTACTCACAGGATATGTGTCCTTGGGGTTTCGAGTGTTTACGTAATATATCTGCTTAAATGCCTGCAGCGCCTCCTCATTACGTCCTTGGGCCATCAAAAAGCGAGGGCTCTCCGGCATGAAGCAAAAAATCAGCCCACTGACCAAACTTGGGATACCCAGAACAAACAGGAAAATTTGCCAACTGTGGACTAAAAAAATGTTGAGATTAGCTAATTGTTATATGTTTTAAAAAATCGAAAACAAGTAATACATTTTTTGAAAAAACTTACTTAAAAATATTTTTTTAAGGAAAATAATTGCAGATTTTCCCAATTAAAGAAATATATATAATAAAAGGCGCAAACTTACTGTTCAAGCCCAAGATCTGAAAGTCCCAATCTCGCGGAAAGATTCCCCAGGCCAGGAGTGGCAACGAAATAGAAGCCGTAGAAGTAACCATTCCAACGATCATGAGTACAGAGGATCGGTGTTTCGGGCCGTGCATTTCCGTCAGATAGGTCATAAGCACAGCTGCTGGACCATTTACCCTTAAAAAATATTCAAACTAATAATCAAAACGTTAAGTTATAATAAGAAAAACAATAATCTATTCATACTTACATCATTCCTCCCAAGAACTTAAACACCACCAGCATCGTGAAGTTCTGACTCAAAGAACTGCCAAAAACGCACACTGCGTCGATCAGGTAGCCCCAATACAGAATCTTTTTGCGACCCTTGGTATCGGCCAGATAGCCCCAGGCTATTGCCGAGATGGTCATGCCCGCATAAGCCACCGCATTCAGAACCCCCTTATCCTCCAGGGTCAGGCGGAGATCACACTCGGCCACAGGCAGGATGTAGGACATGGAGCTTGACTCGAAGATGGCTGCACTCTGGGCGGGAATGGAGATGATGAGCAGCATCAGGTTGAATATCCCAAAGCCGGCACCTTCGATTGCCTTATCAAAACTGGCAGGACCGTCCTCCGAAGGCGTGGCAGCCGCCTCTGCCGTACTTTCTGAAT
The DNA here is from genome assembly GCA_018150695.1 of Drosophila oshimai. Taxonomy (NCBI): domain Eukaryota; kingdom Metazoa; phylum Arthropoda; class Insecta; order Diptera; family Drosophilidae; genus Drosophila; species Drosophila oshimai. The sequence goes on along the minus strand of JAECWM010000003.1, from coordinate 2,658,236 downwards.
TCCCATCCGCATCGTTGTCATTTCCCAGCTCTGTAATTGATAAGATGTTAGAGTTGTATTTACCCACAGTTAAATTTTTTATGGCAGACACTTCTAATCTTAGTCAAAGTTTATCCCATTTTTTTTTTTTGATAGCACAATTATTACGCAATAAAAATTGTCAGACCTTTATATAATCTATAATCCGATTTGATCTTATCTAGTAAAAATAATTAAAAAATTATGTTATACAAGAGTTCATTAAATTTATTAAATACAATTAAACAATTTTCAAGTAAAGGGGAAACCATAAAAATTGTTTACAAATTTAAAATAAATTTATACTATCCAGAGAGATAAAACTATTATCTTACTTATCAAACGACTTACCGAAAATTTTCCAGATTAAATTAGCTTAAAAATAACAGCTTAATTCAACCTTGATGAGGGAAAATAAGAATGTATTAAAGTCGCCATTGGTATTAGAAGCAAATTTCACAATTTTTAAAATTGATTTATTTACTATGTAGCAGGCCTGCGTGCTTCGCTGCTTATTAAATGAAATATTTTTGACTAAATTGTCGTAAACAATGGTTTTTTATAAATTACCAATTATTTACCGATCACTAACTATGTGTAACCACGAAATCGCTTATACAACTTCAAATTATTTCCTTTACCTTTGCTTTTCTCAGGATACACTTTTTCAATATTATTAATCGACATCTCAGCGTTTACTGTTTATCTTTTTATAGCCGATTGTATTGTTCACTTAAAAATGACCGTGAAAAGGGATTACACCATGTTCTAATTCGACCGACAATGCTTGCACTTGAAACGCTGCGCGGGGAATGATCTCCTAGATAGAGAGGCACCTGCTTTTATCGAAGCTTTCCTTAATAAAACTGAAGATTCACTCACCTACAACTCTTATCGCGGTGTTTACAGTCCAAAGAACCTAGTAAGCTCGTAGAAAACACGCTTATACAAATACGTTGAGTTCGTATGAAACGATATACTTATACAAAAACCCATTTAAATATACTTAAGCTCTTAAAAAATTCGCGAACAATTTTAAATTGTATGTTAATTTTAATTTAGTTCATAAGAGCAGTGTCAGGTATTTTTTAAAACAATATACCATTAAACGTTGCATACGATAAGGTAACCATCAACAGATAAGAGTTTGTGTTAAAGTAGAAAGTACAGTAAACCCTTGAAAAAAAATCTTTACGACTTAATCTATTGAAAACATTTTTTTACAAAACTTGTTTTTTAAAATAATATGTTAGTTTTGCACTCGTTGACTGCATCACTTTTAGGGTAAAATTTGTGGATGCTCAAACGTTGTGCTTTTAACTCGGGCGAAAAAGAGGTGATCTTATCTGAGTCGACTTATCTCCAACATGACTTGGGCCAAATGATTGAATTACTCATAAGGTATAGAAGATTTCCATCACACAATTTAGGTTTTGTTGTTTACATTAGAAGGTTTTTCTCAATATCCATCTCTATCTTAATCATCGCTCATCGCCGCAGCGCTCATCATCAAACTGGGAAGGGTTACTTATGGTATATATAAATAGTTGCTGAGCGTCTTTCTAATCCTGTAAATCTGTTATCTCCGGATTGCATAGCCTAAAATAGACTAAGCCTTTGTCGCATAATTTTCACTTAACTAGTGAAATTGAAACAAAACTTTTTAGAACATCAGCAGAAGTACCGTAGTGAGTTTATCCCAATAAAAAGTGAAGATGCACTCGCTTACGGGTTTACAGTCTACAGAAGCTTGTTTTAGTAACTTTACTTCTCAGATAGGCGCTTTAAGTGTGTTACTATTTCCGTTACTCTGTCTGTCTGTCCGTCTGTCTGTACGAACGTCGATGTCTCGGAAACTTGCACACGGACTTCTGTATACCCCACGCTGATCAAATTTTTTTCAAAACTTTACCACTTCTCTTAAAACGCCCACAAACCATTAAACTCCGCGGTGACCACATTTTTAATGCTTAAAAAAGTGGCTTTACAAAATGTTGTTTGTACTGAAAATATCTGTTGATATTAATCAACTGGGTAAGAATGTTAACAAATAAATAAATTTGGTTCAATTGATATCAGGCCGACAGAAGTGACTGAATCGCGGGCAGCGAAAACCTTAAAAATAAATATATTATTTTTTTATATTATTATTATTATATAATATTATTATTATTATTATTATAAATATATAATATTATTTTTTTTGTGTAATATCATATTTCAATAACAATACATCTCGAAACGATGTGTACAAAAAGACTATACAGCACACCTTAATAAAAAAAATCCTTCGGATATCTTTTATATTATAACTATCGGGGGGTGCCACAGAAACCGTTCCTCCCGAAGTCCGCCCAAGTTCCAACCCAAGGCAAAACCGTCGGTGCCACAGAAAACTCTATCATTTCCCCCGTGTTTTAAACGACAGTTTTATAAAATAAGCATACTTGCACCTTTTTATAAATAATGAAACATTATTTAAACAACGTTAATGAATTGTATGTGCTATCTGCATACAACATTTTTTATGTTTTGATCTTTTTATATTTTAAATTAATAAATCTCCAAAAACCGTCACCTCAAAAATTGCTTGTGTGATTCCGGCCAAATTCCACCCGAGAAACCAAAATGCCAACTTGCTCCAAATAGAAAATGCTAAATTTCGGAGTAATTTTCATATTTAAAATATGATTGTTATTATTGTTATGGTACGCTATACTATTGTTTATAACTATAACTATAGCGTGTCAAAATTTCAAGTGAAAATAAGTTGTACTTCTTGTGAAATTAATAAAACAAATCGTTGCATTGCAGTTAAGTGTGACCGCGTGTGGCAAAAAATACCGGCTTGCGTAAAAACCTTAAAAAACGACAAATTGTATAAAAATGCAAGTGAATTCAACAAATTTTAAACGTTATTGCCTAAATGTTGTTTAGTTTTAGGGGAAAGCATAGGAAATCAAAGCGAGCCCCCGTGCTTTTGATTTTTATATTAGAAAACGCCGCTTTCGCAAAAGGATTCGCTCTGGGGGACTGATTTTATGTAGCGGCCTCTCAAAGAAGCCATGTAGTACAGGGATGGCTTCTGTTGTTTAGGTTGGCGGTCATTTTAAAATGTTGAACTATTTTGTTCGTTACGATTTATGTGTAGAGTTTTTTTAGTTATTGGTATTGTCTTGCAAAAAAAAGTAAAACTTGGCTTGAATTTATTGAAAAATAGCGAATAAATGCCAAATAAAAATAAGAAGTCAGCCCTGTCTTTTTTCCGAATCGTTAGTCCCAACAACAAGTTCGAGACGGTTTCTGTAGCACCGACGATTTTTTTCCGAATTTCCGAAAAATTACTCCCCAAAACCGTCGACGGTTTCTGTGGCACCCCCGTATGTGTCCGTTTTTGAGTTTCTTGATTAACCAATTTTCCTTACGTCATTTTAACAATGGCATATGGATGCTTAGGCGTCGACTGAGACTAATCTTATCTTAACTTAACTCCAACATGACTAACCACTTTGGGCTAAATAAATGAATTACTATTAGAAGATTCTCATTTCATTCGGGGGTGCCACAGAAACCGTTCCAACCAAAATATGTTGGAATTTACATAGAGAAGGGGTTGAAATTCGGTTGGAATTTGGTTGGAACGGTTTCTGTGGCACCGCCGATTATATGGTTTTTATTTCTTACAATAGAAGCTGTTATAAATATGAATCCCTTATATTTCCAAAATCTGCCTCCATCTTGATATTCGTCCCGCCGCTCTCATCCATCATCCTAGAACTGGCAAAGCTAAGATTACTATGGGCAAAAATAAATTGGTGTTGAGCGTCATCGTTGCTTATCCAGTTAATTTGTTATCTCTAATTTCTACAACTAAACAAAAGCTACGCTAATGTCGGTAAGATCTAGGCTTAAATTAGTAAGGTTTAAACAGGAGAACCATAGTCTCTTTAGGAAAATATTGCCTTTGCGGGATTGGGCACAATTATTGACAGAATGCCTGACACTGCAAATAAATAGAATAAACTTAATAAATTGCTCTCAGAGTTATTTTAAGAAAATACTTACATATCAGCACACCAGAGACCATTATAAATGGAGGCAAACAACCAATCTGAACGAATACGGGAAAGAGTAGATTTCCAGTCAGGGCGCCAAAGCGTCCGCACATCATGGCAATAGCCACCACAACGGTTCTAGAGATAAGCAACTTTAGTTTAATCTGTATAATGGGTAGGACTAAAATACTCACCTTAACTGGGTGGGAAAGAGGACAACCACAGCTCCAAGGAGGGAGGAGACAGCGATGCCTGTTATTGTCAGGAAAGTTGCAGTCACAATGAGTGTCATCAGACTGCTAACAGAGAAGTAGAGCAAGATTCCAAAGATCCCCGAAAGAAAAATTCCGTACGCTGGTATAAATGATTCCGGTTAGTTAACGAAGATTACGTCAAAGAGCAACTTACTCAAAACAAGTTTGGGACCCAGGATTCGGATAATTCCACCAGCGAAAAAGTAACCCATAAAACAAGTAGCCGAGACGATAATGTTATTTATGTACATGTCCGTTGGTAATATCTTGGGCTATGGAAAACAGAGACAAAAACGAAAACTTTTAAACCCAATATAAATAAAAACCCACGATAAGCACATTCAAACAACCAATAAGTAAAAATAGAAAACAGTTTTCTGTTGCTTCAAAGGTAGTATGCAGAAGCACATTTTTAGATAATTTTTTCCTAACATATGTATGCATATATGGGACGCTCGTTATAGGAAATAATTTCTTAATGTAAGGCATTTTTTTCAAAACTTAAGGCAATTGATTTTCCTGTAAAATGAAAACGAAAACCTTGATTTTCTGAGACTTAAAATAACACAGCTAATATTGAATAAAAAAAAAATTTTTTAATAATTGAACTATATCATTTTTTTGTAAAGTCTTGTAAAGGAAAAACCATGTTAAATAACCCACCTCTGCGCAGGCGTCAGTGTATTTTAAGTTGGTCTCCGCCGTCTGATTGACGCTGAACTCGAGGATGGAGCACATACTCGCGTCCACACCATCCCCGGCGTGCAGGTCCTCAAACTCCGCCATGGAGGTGAAGAGCTGCGGCAGCCACAGCCAGATGGTGTTTACGCTCAGGTAGATACCGAACTGCATCGTGAAGCAGCAAAGGGCTAATCCCAGCAGGGGCTTCCTTGCCAGCGGCTTCATCTGCTGCAGACCGATCCGAAGGCTCTCTGCCAGGGTGCGCGGCTGTCGCTTTGTTGGTCCCTCCTCGGACTTCTCCTCAATGGTATAGACAACCTCTTCCTTGTCGGCCTTGCGATTGGGCACCTAATGTATGAGGGCTTTTATCTGCAATAAAATAAGTTGAAAATGAATTACAAACCATTTGAACATCAACAAGTTGTATTTTAGGACCATTTGTAATATCTACTCACAGGATATGTATCCTTGGGGTTTCGGGTGTTTACGTAATAAATCTGCTTAAATGCCTGCAGCGCCTCCTCATTACGTCCTTGGGCCATCAAAAAGCGAGGACTCTCCGGCATGAAGCAGAAGATCAGCCCACTGACCAAGCTTGGGATGCCCAGAACAAACAGGAAAATTTGCCAACTGTGGACTAAAAGATGTTGTAAGAGATTGAACTAATTGTTATATGTTTTAAGAAATCAAAAACAAGTAATACATTTCTACGGAAATTTGTTTGTTATAATTGACACAGCTGCCGTTGACTTGGGACATTTTTGCCATATGCAGTTTCTTGAGTGTACTTTTGAACTAATTTAAAAATAAGAGGGTAACTTTTTTTGAAAGAAAGTAATGCTTTCTCAAAGTTCCGTTGCAGACGTTACAAAAAGTGAAAGTCAAATATGAGGCTTATGTGCATTTCCACATTTTTTACCGTAAATAAGGATAATCTTAATTTTAATTTGTTGCGGACGTAAATTAGGGTGTTATAAATACTTTTAGCCACGGTTTGGTAGTTTTTTCCACTTAAAAAAATAGTTCATCACGTAAACGACACTTTGTGAACAAAATATTGTCATTCTAATAGGAGAGAAAATTACAAACGAAAACAGGTCTAAAAAACCAGAAAAAAATGTTTGCTTATATTAGTCAGTTAAGTCATAAAAATTAGTCAAGTTCTTTGTCAATTGCTTAGATTAGTTGAGTTTCTTATGATTTAAAAAAATAATATTCGGACAAAATCTTGTAGCAATATGTTTTAATTAGCTTTTTCGTTTTTCGGGCTGGTTTCAAACTTCTCGGATTAGACCATAACAAATACTTTTTAAAGGAAAATTATTGAAGATTTTCCCAAATAAAGAAATATATATTAAAAGGCGCAAAATTACTCTTCAAGCCCAAGATCTGAAAGTCCCAATCTCGCGGAAAGATTCCCCAGGCCAGGAGTGGCAGTGAAATAGAAGCTGTAGAAGTAACCATTCCAACGATCATGAGTACAGAGGATCGGTGTTTCGGGCCGTGCATTTCCGTCAGATAGGTTATAACCACAGCTGCTGGACCATTTACACTATTAGATTGAGTAAAACAAATAATATAAACGTTTACTTACACAAAAGAACTGCCTTAAACTGGAAATACTCACACCATTCCACCCAAGAACTTGAACACCACCAGCATCGTGAAATTCTGACTCAAAGAACTGCCAAAAACGCACACTGCGTCGACCAGGTAGCCCCAATATAGAATCTTCTTGCGACCCTTGGTATCGGCCAAATAGCCCCAGGCTATTGCCGAGATGGTCATGCCCGCATAGGCGACCGCGTTCAGCACCCCCTTATCCTCCAGGGTCAGACGGAGATCGCACTCGGCCACAGGCAGGATGTAGGACATGGAGCTTGACTCGAAGATGGCTGCACTCTGGGCTGGAATGGAGATGATAAGCAGCATCAGGTTGAATATCCCAAAGCCGGCACCTTCAATTGCCTTATCAAAACTGGCAGGACCGTCCTCCGAAGGCGTGGCAGCCGCCTCTGCCGTACTATCTGAATTTCCGTCCACATTGTTGTCATTTTCCAGCTCTGTAACTAATAACATGTCAGACTTGTTTGTACCTTTGCGAGGTACCGACCGCCTAATGGGGTGCTCAATATTCTTGTATTTTCGTCCAAGAAGCTTTTAAAAGACGGTTAGTTGTCTCAAATGATTTTATATCTATGTACCTTTGGTTTTCTCGAGATCAATGTTCTTTTCCGACATCTATCGGCTTACTGTGTGTTACAATATCTGCTTGCAATTTTCTTGCTCTGGAAATTGTGGTTCAATTAATTAATTAATAAAAGCGGAAGCACAAATACATGTAAATTATAGTTCCACCGAAAATTGCTTACATTTGCAACGCTGCGCGAGAAATGACTTCCTAGATCGAGTGGCACCTGATTTTATCTGAGTAAATCTCAATACAACTGAAGATGCACTCGCTTACATCTGTTTTATCACAGGTTTAACAGCCTAAAAAAGCTTGTCAGCTAACAAAACAATTGCTGTTTGTTAAAAAAAAAAACAATTGACTTTAGGGAATGGGTCTCTTCCCGTACGTTTGAGGAAAAGATTAAAATAAAATCCACTATAATTTATTATAGTTACTGTAGTTCTCAGACAGCCGCTTAAAATGTGTAATTATTTCCGTTACTCGAAGAGTAAGGAAAGGCTGTGAACGCTGCAAATTTCTGTCTGTCCGTCCGTTTGTCTGTACAAACGTTTGTAAAAATTTGCACACATACTTCAGTATACCCCACGCAGGTTGAGTTTGTTTTAAAACTTTACCACGCCTCTTTTAACGCCCACAAACCGTAAAACTCTGCGGTGCCCACATATTTAATGCTAGAGAAAAGTGGCCTTAATAAATTTTGTTTGTATTGAAAATATCTACCCAGATATCTAAAAATTCAGCCTGCTTTTAAGCGCAATAAATCTGTAACGCACTTGTATACAAAATTTCTTAAAACTGGCCAGATTTTCAAAATCTTTAGATATCTGTGTAGATCAATGCAAATCAATACAAACAAACTTTTATTAAGGTCACTTTTCTATAGCATTAAGGTTTTCGCGGTTTGTGGGCGTTTAAAGGGGCGTGGTCAGGTTTTGAAACATACTTGATCTGCGCTTTGCTTATAGAAGTCCGTGTTCAAATTTTGGTTCTAGCTTTTATAGTTCCCGAGATCTCGACGTTTGTACGGACGGACAAACGGACAGACAGATATTTGCAACGTTCACAGAATTGGCTTACTTCAAGTATCGCAAATAAAAAGTCCTTCGGATTTCTTTTAGACTATTTTATGGCTTACATATTATAAATACATTTTGTAATCAATATGTGTCCGTTTTATGGGTTCCGAATTCATTTTTAACCAAATTTCCCCACGTCATTTTAACAATTGCATATAGGCCAAATGCATGAATTACTCATAAAAGATTCTCATTACATTATATTTTTATTTTTATTTATTTTTTTCTTTTATTTCTTACAATAGAAGCTGTTATAAATATGAATCCCTTATATTTCCAAAATCTACCTCCATCTTGATATTCGTCCCGCCGCTCTCATCCATCATCCTAGAACTGGCAAAGCTAAGATTACTATGGGCAAATATAAATAGGTGTTGAGTGTCATATTTTCTTATCCAGTTAATTTGTTATCTCTAATTTGTACAACTAAACAAAAGCTAAGATAATGTCAGTTTAATGTAAGGCTTAAATTAGTAAGGTTTAAACAAAACATTTTAAAATGTAGTCGTGAGCTTCATCAGGACCAAAGTCTCTCTAGGAAAATGTTGCCTTTGCGGGATTGGGCACAATTATTGACAGAATGCCCGACACTGCAAATAAATAGAAAATAATTAACAAATTGCTCTCAGAGTTATTTTAAGAAAATACTTACATATCAGCACACCAGAGACCATTATAAATGGAGGCAAACAACCAATTTGAACGAATATTGGAAAGAGTAGATTTCCTGTCAGGGCGCCAAAGCGTCCGCACATCATGGCAATGGCCACCACAACGGTTCTAGAGATAAGTAACTTTAGTTTAATCTGTATAATGGTTGGGACTAAAATACTCACCTTAACTGGGTGGGAAAGAGGACAACCACAGCTCCAAGGAGGGAGGAGACAGCGATGCCTGTAATTGTTAGGAAAGTTGCAGCCACAATGAGTGTCATCAGACTGCTTACGGAGAAGTAGAGCATGAGGCCAAAGGTCCCCGAGAGAAACAGTCCATACGCTGGTAAAAATAAATTCGGTTATTTGATAATACTTAAAAATTAAAAACGCAACTTACTCATCATGCGTTTAGGACCCAGTAATCGGATAATTCCCCCAGCAAAGAAATAACCCACGAAACCCGCAGCTGACACAATAATGTTGTTTATATACATGTCCATCGATATCATCTTGGGCTATTGAGAAAAATAAAAAATAATTAAATCTTTTAGGTATACTTTTTAATTATTTTCCACTTTAAAAATCACGAAAAACAATAATAAAGTAAACTGATATTTAAATTTTGCCTAACTAAGCATTCGGGGGTGCCACAGAAACCGTTCCGCCCAAATTCCAACCGAATGTCCAACCCCTTCTCTATGTAAATTCCAACCCTCTTTGGGCGGAACGGTTTCTGTGGCACCCCCATTAAGACGAAATAAGTACTTTCAATTTGCATTTCATTAAATGTTTACGTGATACGTTTAAAAATTCAATTATACATACATTAATCTTTAGAAATAAACTTTTTTGATAAAGACCTAAAAAACATGTTTTTTAAGAAACATTAAATAACTCAATGATTAATCGAATGTTTACAAAAACCATTCGACCAACATCAAAAAATTCTAGTTTTTTAAAAGACAACATTAAGTTCATCGACTTATAAAACTCTTTGTAAGGGTTCAGAGCTGTGACTGATTACGATGATTTTTTTGGAAGCTGAGATAACCACGTCACGACTACGACGATTAGGCAGCAAGTGAGCTATTAGGTGAGATAAGCTTTATCTACAGATCCCGGTCTACTATCTCCAGATACTATCTGAAGTAATGTACACACACATAAAATACATAACATATAAGCTGTCGTCAAGTCTTATCTGATACCCACCTCGGCGCAGGCGTCGGCGTAATTCAAATTGGTCTCCGCCGTCTGGTTGACGCTGAACTCGAGGATGGTGCACATACTCGCGTCCACACCATCCCCGGCGTGCAATGACTCAAACTCCGCCATGGAGGCGAAAAGCTGCGGCAGCCATAGCCGGATGGTGTTCATGCCCAGGAAGATGCCGAGCTGCATAATGTAGCAGCAGAGTGCCAGTCCCAGCAGGGGCTTCCTTGCCAGCGGCTTCATCTGCTGCAGACCGGATCGAAGGCTCTCTGCCAGGGTGCGGGGCTGTCGTTTCATTGGTCCTTCTGCGGACTTCTCCTCAATGGTATAGATAACCTCGTCCTTGGCGGCCTTGCGGTCGGGCACCTCCTGTAAAAGGGCTTTTATCTGAAATAACATTAGTTAAAAGTTAATTTCAATAATAATTCCAAGAATATTGTTGTCAAAATGAATAAACCAAGAAGGTATTGGACCGTTTATATAATCTACTTACAGGATATGTATCCTTGGGCTTTCGGGTGTTTACGTGGTAGATCTGCTGAAAGGCCTGCAGCGCTTCCTCATTACGTCCCTGGGCCATCAAAAAGCGAGGACTCTCCGGCATGTAGCAGAATATCACCCCACTGACCAAACTTGGAATGCCCAAAACGAACAGGTAAATTTGCCAACTGTGGACTGGATTCAATTTGGATTGAGATTAAACTGTTTTAGTCGACTTATATCATTAGAAGGGGACCTACACACAAAAAACATTGACATTGATATGAAAAGAGCTTTAAATTAAACTTTTTTTTTTATCTCTCTTATATTCAAAATACTATGAAAATTATTATTATTAATACCTTATTATTTTAAATACCTTAACCTTTAAAATAAATATTTTATTAGTAATCTTGCAAGTAAGTAGTAGAATTACTTAAAATATTAAGAGTACATTTATCCAAAGTTGTAAGAAATAATTTGTATTTATGAGAATTTATTTGAAGGTTTTCTAAGCTACAGGTTTATAGTATAACAAATGACGGAAACTTACTGTTCAAGCCCAAGATCTGAAAGTCCCAGTCTTGCGGAAATATTCCCCAGGCCAGAAGTGGCAGTAAAACCGTAGCCGTAGAAGTAACCATTCCAACGATCATGAGAACGGAGGATCGGTGTTTAGGTCCATGCATTTCCGTCAGATAGGTAAAAAGCACAGCTGCTGGACCATTTACCCTTTATTTTAATTTTAAATAATATTGAAAAGGTTAAATTAAAATAAGGAATAAACTAAGCGTACTTACACCATTCCTCCCAAAAACTTAAACACCACCAGCATCAAGAAATTCTGACTCAAAGAACTGCCAAAAACGCACACTGCGTCGATCAGGTAGCCCCAGTAGAGGATCTTCTTGCGACCCTTGGTATCGGCCAGATAGCCCCAGGCTATTGCCGAGATGGTCATGCCCGCATAGGCCACCGCATTCAGAACCCCCTTATCCTCCAGGGTCAGGCGGAGATCGCACTCGGCCACTGGCAGGATGTAGGACATGGAGCTGGACTCAAACATGGCTGCACTCTGGGCGGGAATGGAGACGATGAGCAGCATCAGGTTGAAGATGCCAAAGCCGGCACCTTCGATTGCCTTATCAAAACTGGCAGGACCGTCCTCGGTGGGCGTGGCAGCCGCCTCTGCCGTACTATCTGAATTCCCATCCGCATCGTTGTCATTTTCCAGCTCTGTAATTGATAAGATGTTAGAGCTGTGTTTGACTACAATTACATTTTGCTATGGCAGACCATTTTATCTTCTTCATCTCAGTTTTTTTAATAATAAAATTTCGTACTACGCAAAAACATATTCCAACCTCTACACTTTGAATAAATCAGAGCCATTATATCTGACTAATCATGTAGTAATTAAAAAAATATATGCTACAGGAACTAAATTCGTTAAGTGAAAATATTAAAAAAATTTTTTTAATTTGTTAATACAGACAATTATCTGGTACCAACCAAAAAAAATGTAAATCTTACCTAAGGTTAAGGAAGCTTGGAGTTATTTATTATTCCAAGAGGTTACACTTTTATGCCATTGACTAAAAAAAATTACAACAAATTTTTAAGCTTATATTATCATAAAATTTACATCTTAGTCCAAGATTAGAGACAAATATATAACTAAAGTCACAATAAGTATTCCAGGTTAATTTCACAATTTTGTATTATTGTTTATTTAGAGCTTTACTATTAAATAATTTAAAACCATAAGCAATTCACATTATTATGCACTTAAATTAAATTCATTTTATTTGTTAATATATAGCCACTGACTGTGTAAAACCATGTTATTTAATTTATATCCTTTACCTTTGCTTTTCTCGGTATTCACTTTGTCAAAATTATTGTTCGACATCTCAGCGTTAACTGTTTGTATTTTTTTGTATTTTACAATTGGCTCGTTCTTGAAATTGATTATACAACTATTGCGTTCCAGTTGTTGTTTAAAAGCACAAATACAATAATTTTAAAAGTTCACTTCACAGTCGCCGAGTAAAGGGATTACACCATGTTCTAATTCGACCGACAATTGCTTAGACTTGTAACGCTGCGCAAGGAATGATCTCCTAGATCGAGAAGCACCTGTTAGTTAGGCCTCAATAAAACTGAAGATTCACTCATCTAAAACTCTCTTATCGCGGGGTTTACAGTCTAAAGAAGATAATAAACTTATAAAACCATGTTTATTCAGAAAAAGCACGTTGCGTTAGGTGATGATACAGTACGTTTAAAAATAATAGCAAAAAAATTTATATTACATATTACAGAAATAAAATTTATTATACATAGCATTAATAAAGAAAGCTAAATCCCTGAAAGTCGAAAGCTTTAGTTTTAAAGACAACAAAGCTACGGATACCCATTTTATAAAATTATATCTTAATTTGTATATCTACTACTCTCCTCAAAAACTAACTCAAGCAAATAAGTAAACCTTAAAAAAGTATTTTAAAAAATTTGAAACCAGCCCGAAAACGAAAAACAGTTTATTTAAAACCTGTTTTTACAAGATTTTGTTCCAATAGCAAAATATTAATAATAAGTTTAACAACAGAAACGCACCCAATCCAAGCAATTTACTAAGAACTTGATTAATTTTTATGACAACTGATTCATTTTAGCTAAAAATATTTTGTTTTGATGTTTTTTTTTCTGTTTTTAAGACCTGTTTTTTTTCTCATTTTCTCCTACTAGAATGACAATATGTTAAGTAGCTTCTGTAAGACATGAGGTAGCAACCCAAAGAATACAAGAAACGTGTATAGTGTTCACGTTTCTGCTCTAATCAGAAATTTAGGACCTCCCTAAGCTGCAAATACTTTTTAGAAACAAAAATAACTTCTGTAAATGAGATTTTTTAGTCAATATGTATCCATTATACGACTCCGGGCTAAATTATCACCTTGAGTACGTCATTTGGCTGGTGAAATTTGTGGACACTTTTATCTCGGGCCACACGACAGAGGAGTGGTCTTATCTGTGTTAAACTTATCTTCAACATGACTTAACACATTTGAGCCAAATGAATGAATTACTCATTAGACATGGAAAATTCTCATCACACAATGTGGGTTTTATTTCTTACACTAAAAGCAGTAATAAATATGAGGGGCTCATTTTTCCAAGCCATTCACAATGATCAGCACAATCTTCAGTGCCGATGTCCAGTCTTCTGCCAACTCATTCGATAGCATCCACTAGCTTGCACAACATACGATCTTGCTGGTAGATGGGATCATTCTTTGCCGCCGCATTTGCCTCCAAAGAATCCACCTCCGACTTTATCGCCGCCCCGCCGCTCTCGTCGTCATCTCCCAGAACCGGCAAAGCTGAAAACGCTGTGTTCACAATCTCACGCACCCGTTCCAAGTGCTTTTGGAAACGTGTGGCGGTCTCCACACGCTGTCGTTTTTGCATTTCCATCATGACGCGCAGAGTTTCCCTCGCCTGATGGGGCCGAAACTCATTTAGCAGGTGATGCATGTTTACAAACAACAGACTAAGATCGTCAATCTGAAAAATAAAAGGATGTCATAGATTATTAATAACTCTGAAAATTAAATTCAGTTCTTAAAGGGTTTCAAGGGTTTTAGATCCCAAAAAAGAAATGAAGTGAAGTGAAGTGAAAATAGCATTTTCACGATTGGTAAATTAAAAAAAATTTTATTTGTTATAAAAATGAAAATAATATCTTTTAAAGTTTAAACACACAAAAAAAATGAACTATCCAGAGAACCTAACTGGTGTCAGATCAATCGAAAATTAAAAAGCTAATTTCTATCTAAAATTAAAAGATATAAATTCTTCCGTAAGCGGTTGTTTGTGAACTCAAGGTCAAAGGCGGTTTAGATTATAAAAATATAAGTCTTATACCTGCTTTTCTTTTTTTTAAATTTTCTAAGCGTTAAATCATTAATAATACTTATTCTAGTTTTGGTGTGCATAACTATGTGCGGTTTTACAAGCATTCATCCTCTCTGTGGACAACAAAGACTTATAGCATTATAAAGACTTATAAAGACTTTGACCTATAAAGACTTTGAGCATTTATTATCATCTTTCAGCAAAATCATTGATCATTAATATCATTTAAATTCCTAATCTAAAACTAAAGCGAGTTGTTGAAGATTTTTATAACTTTATAAGTGAAAGTTTAAAAAGACTTAAACAAGTCTGGTTAATCACTTGAAGAACACTGCGGAAAAACCATAGGTGCTATATCTGGGATCAAGGTGTTGCGATGGACATGGCCAAAGGCTGATCAAGAATACATTGGCTTTTATTAAATAACCCTGTTATATACATCCATATAAATCCAGGCACAAAGCCACTCTAAGAATCATAACTTCGACTTATGGCTTTTAAGAAGGAATCTCCAATCCCGACCTTACCTTCTCAGTGCGCCGCGGACTGTCGGGATTCAGGATGAGGAAGTCGATGAGGTCCAGGAAGTTAACGAGCAGCGAGTGGTTAAGCTTCTTGAGCTCCTTGCGCCGGTCGAAGTGGATGGGGATCAGCCGCTTGATGTTTTGCGACTCCAGGGAGCGGATCATCTCGTCGTTGTTGTACTGGATGCCAAACATACTATAAACTTCGTGCTGCGAGGGAGGCGGCGGTGGACGGGGCGCGCGATTGCGACGGATGTTCTCCTCCGTGTAGTTGGCTATATAGCGCTCCGGCGGCATGGGCAGGCTGGACACCTGCGTCTCCTGGTTGGACATGTTTGCGACTTCAGCCTCCTTTTTACTCACGGGCAAAATAAACAATTAATGGCACTAGGGATGTGAATATGTATCGATACTTTTATTTAGAAAAAAATATTTGTATCGTGGTATTTCCCATTTGCAAATCAAAAAGGTTTTCAAAATCGGGTACGCCCATTTTAACTCCCTTAAACCGAGAAAATCTGTAGAAGAGAATAAAGGTGCAAAAACACCAATTTTTGTGGAGTTAACATCGATACTATGGCGATAATATCGCTCGTAGCCAATTATTAAGGGTATTCACGCATTCCTGCAACAAAATTATTATATTTAAATAATTATGCAAATTACATTTTTGCAACATTAACAATCAACAGTTATTTAACTGAGAGCTTCACTTGTTATTATTATTAGCATTTCTTCGCAATCTTAATGACATGATTTTATTTTAGTTTCATAGTCTGAAAAATATCGGTTGTAACATAGATGTTCTCTTCAATATTTATGGAATGGTTTTTTAAAATTCCGAGAAAAGAAACCTCGACTTACCGTAATTTTAATTTGGACATACAAAATATTTTTAATTAATTTCTGTTTCGATTGTTTCTTTGTTGTAGAAATTAGATTTTAAGTAAAATTAAAACGTATTGCAAATACCGTATAAAACGAAAACATCTCTATGTTATTTGATTAAAAGTTGACCGGCTTGGGAGATTTTGAGAGGATTTAACAAAAATAAAAGTGTCGCATTTCAGTCACAAGTACGCTATTATTTATAATAGAGGTATTGTTTCATTCCCACCGTTCCCATTCGATACTTTTAGGGAGACCATTCCTGTACAGCTTCGCTGTTAGCAGCAGCATTGCCCTTCTACATTAAATTTCGCGTCCGTCTTCTCTCTCATTCGCGCTGGGAGAGCAAAACAAAATCGGAAATACATATATTGCGAGAGTGAATAGGAAATTATCCCTGCAGCAAATTCGCGCCAATTCCTTGCCGAAAATAAGACTCGGTTTACCGCAAGTAATCAGCCCCATTAAAACAACCATAGGCAGCGTGCCTCCACCATTTTGTTTTCGTCGCCCCCTCGTGTGCATTTTTGTTGGTGTGAGTGGCTGTCAGTGTTTGTGCAAGAAATCACCAGAATGTGCGTAAAGTATGCGAATTGGGACTTAGGGCAGACATTTCGTAGTTCAGACCACTAAGCCATGGAGCGGGCCTCATCGGAAGAGTCGGGTAAGTGACGCCATCGTCCGAATCTTCAGCGCCCCGGGCGATCTTCGATTAAGTCAGCGCTATTTCCAGTGTACCGCGATTGTGCTAGTGTGCTAGTGTGCGTGCATGTGGCCAGCCGAAATAAACAATAAAGCGGATCTGCGATTGGGTGTTTTCTTTTTTTTAACCAACTCTCCGATTCTCTTTTGAAAACAGACTCCGGCAGCGAAGCGCGGCAGCAGATCTTGGAGGTGGCCAGGAACCGCCCAGGAACCCATGTGGCCAAGTGCATCTTGCAGCACGACGAGCGACCAGACTTGGCCTCGCTGGTCATCCTGCTGGAGGAGCTCTCCAAGAACACCGACTACTCCACGGACCTGCGGATATCACTACACTATGTGAGTGGGCCAGTACAGTGGGTGTGCGCTAACCGAAACCGAGCTAGTTTTTGTTTGACCAGAACTAAACAGACAGATGAGAACCATCTGATGTAATTGCATAATTTTAATCATATTTTTATCACGTTCATAGCTAATTTTGTTTCTAAATGGTTACTCTAATTAACATACAAAATGTTGTTTTAAACTTTAAATTTTAAACAATTTTATTATATTTTATTTTTTATTTAAATACTACCCAGAAAATGTGTCTTAAAAGCTGGGGTCACCCACTTTTAAATGTCAAAATGTTCACTCAGAAAAGATAGAAAATTATGCTTTTCACTTAAAAAATTGTTCATTCTAATTACAAAGATCTACGTTAACAAGTAGAACAGAGGAACTTAGCTTGTACCATTGCTTTGGTATTTATTTCGAGTAGAAAACCGTATTTTATAAGTTTAACTAATTAAAAAAATAGTCGAAAATAGTTAAGTGAACCAGAAGTCACTAAAGCTATGGTTTAGGGGAAACCAACGTTATTAAAAAGAGAAAACTAGTAAATAAAAAATATAAATAAAAAGTGAACTTTTTTTTTTTAATTTAACCATTAGACAATTTGTAATAGACAGTTTAGAGGTCTAAAATTTTCATAATCTTTAATAAATCATTTCCCTCTTTCAGTACATTGAAGAGTTCCTGCGCCACTGTTCAGCAAACCAGCAAGTCTCGCGGCGATCGGCCATCGTGGCCGCTGGAAGTGTTCTGCAATACAGCGGAAAGATCTATGGAGATCGCGTGGAGTACATGTACCAGGTGGTGGAGCACCAGATCGAAGCCCTGCTCACATCGGAGCCGCAGAAGCAGCTGCCCAGCGGAAGCAGTGGGTGAGTTAAAGAGCAGATTTTACCATGTGGAGTTGCTGAGAGTTGGAGACATGTGCTCTCCGATTGTCGCCATTCCGTCTGTTCGGGCAACGTCTGTTATCAGGTGCCGAATACCGCTTATCGAGGTCTCTTCTACGCCCCCATCTTTGGCTTTGTTTACGTTTATATCAAAAAAGCCGGCTTCGGTTCCCGTTAAAGCACATGTTAATGAATGGTGGAACACGTTTCTGTGCTCTCAAAAAAACAAAAACTCAAGTAAATGAGTAATAAGCAGAATGCAAAGGAAAAAGAATTAAAAGCACACTATAACCACTCATAAAATTAAAATTAAATAGGAAAATGTAAACTTTATTTAATAGCTTCTCCAAATCATTTAAACTTTGTAAATAAAAACCCAGGCCAAACAGTTCCTTAAAAATCTAAAATTACTTGACCTAAATGATTAGAACCTAATCAGTTTATGAAGATTTTAAAGAAACAAAAAAACATACAGCTGCGGCCAACACGGCAAAAACCTTTTTTTAGAGGTAAAAAAAAGTAACTTAGTAGCAACCTAATCATTTATTTCTTATATTTTCTTAAAGGTAAAACTATAAACTAACTGAAACTAATGATCAAAGCTCCATTAAACAGTTATTTTATACTTTTTAAAAATTTTACAAAACAACTTGTTTATCCTTTGTGAAGTAAAGATCAACAATTTTTTATTGTAATTATTGTAATTTAAAAAAAATTTAATTTAAATCTGAACAATCGTTAATTTAATTAAATTTGATCTCGCCTAGTTCCTACAAAAAAAAATTTTTACTTAAATAAATTAAAATACAAATACAAATTTGATTTGACCCAAAGCAGACAAAATTAATTTTTTTTTTTTTTTTTTATAAAAAATTTATTTTGAAAATCAAATATCACCAACATACGACTCTTCAAGCCTATCACAGCCGACGCCAAGCCAGCGGAAAAAACGCCGCGCCAAGAAGCTGACTAAAAACGAAGTAGATCCCTATTTGCTCACTGTGGAACCGCGGAAATTCAAGACAATGGCTGACGAGAAGCGTTTTAGCACGACGGGCTTTGTAAAGTGCACAAAGAACCGGACGATAGAATACCTTTACCAAGATCACACGCCGCCCAATCTATGGAGACACGCCCCCATCGTGGATCCACAAAATCCTTACGACCTAGATGAGAAGAAGCAATACAAATTGTTTACCTATCATGTGGAGCATCGGTATAATACCCTGCTTCCAGATATTCCATTCGAGCGGTTGAATCTGATCAAGGAATATGTGCAATCAAACCAAGTGAACGTCGCAGAGATCCTCAACGAGCACATGTCCACCAAGGATTACCTGAACGAGTATATAGCGCTAGAGAATCAAATGCTGGCCTCCCGCTTTGGAGCCACAGTCAGGCCAAAAGGAAGAGTGGTTGAGCAGGCGAAAAGAACGCTGGAGGACGCCGTGGATACGAATTTATCAAAGAGGGGGCGACTGGAAGAAGATGAGCCCATGGAAATGGAGGAAAGTGCGGCCCCCCGATGCATTCGACATTGGCTCATCAATGTTGGTAGATTGCGATCAATCAATCGGCACGGGCGACGCTCTGCAAAATCAAATATCAGTGGATTCGGGCCTGGGCGAAACTATAAACTTTAGTCAGGAGGACAACACAATCAATACCACGCTGGACGTTAGCCAGGTGGATAATTCCACTTTAAGCTTAAGCCAGACAGAGAACTCCTTAAACCATGCTGAAAATTCATTGAGTGTAAGCCAATTAGACGACCCACCGCTTAGCAGCACGTTGGCAATCAATGAGTCAAGCGTCCTGGACAGCACGAAGTTAGATTTGCCCGCCAAAACCGAGGATTCGCTAGAAGAGCTGTTGCTAATCGATTCCGGGATCGGTATGGACGAAGTCTCCAATTCCCAGCTGCATACAGGTAATCCAAAGGCTAACTAACGCCTGCCAAGCGTACTAAGGATAAGTGTTTTTTTAATCATTTTGTTTTTGATTTGAAATACTCACACTTTTGTTTCTGTTTATGTTTTTTTATTTTGGTTCTTGATCCCACACTTGCATCCCTGCATTGCAATTGTAACGGCAGGCCAGTCTTTTGACGATGAAGGTGTTGTTCTTTCAGATTCAGGCCACGATGTGGGAATGTTAAGTCTCGATGTCACCCAGCAGCAGCAAACGGATGTGGAGGCGGCTCAAACAGTTCAGGCCATTGCAATAAATGCCGAGGTAGCGGTGGATGTTCCAAGGGAGGTCTGCTATCCCATTGTGCTGAATATTTTGGGGATCCCGCATAAAAACCTGCGTCGTAAATGTATTTTTAAGCTTCCAACAGAGTTCGACTTATTCAAGCAAGCGGTAAGTAGCAAAAATTCAATCATTACATTGTTGGACATATGTATTTTCATATTTAATATTTGTTTATGCGAACTGAGTTAAGCGTATTTAAAAAATATTATTAACACAAATTTTATAAGCCTGGTTTTCGTTTCAAAATATATATTTTTTTAAACCACGAGATGGACTGTCATGAAATGTAGACCAGGCTTTTTTTATTTTAATGATTTGTATGAATGATGGTATTGATTATCTTTAAATTTCAGCGACTGCCCAACAGGCGAGAGGCAGAGCCAAAACCTCCAGCAGCTGCCAAAACCGTGGGGTTTCGAATAGTAAATGAAGCTTCCCAAACAAAGGAAGCAATACCCGGCTCTGCCGCAATGGCAGAGTTTGACAAACAATTAAATTTTCTAGGCTACAATGAACGTCCGCCTATCCTTGACCCACGTCGACCTACCCGTGACTCAGGTTTTGATTTTGAAGATATGCGAGCCGGGTCAGGGGCTGTCTCAACCACTGAAGAACTTAAAGTTGAGATTGAAGACCCTTCTGATAGAGAAAGAGCAGAAGCAGTCTTGGAAGCCGAAGTGATAAATTCCGGAATAGAAAATGCATTGGGTGAAACGATAGCCTCTGAGGTGGAGACCAGCTTAGAAGCGATTTTAGTCCCCCAACTGGATAGTGGATTTGAAAGTGCAATAGAAACTGACTTGGACGTGACAACTGAGCCCACAAGAGTTAAAAACACCACTGAGCCAAGCGCAGTGGAGAGCAGTACTTTAGATGTCAATCAACTACAGCAAACAACGTTGATAGACAGTTCAACTATAAGTGACGAAGCGCAAGCGGAGAATTTGACAGCGAATAGTACAGCTCCTGATTGTGAAGACACGGCAATCGAGCACTGCGATGAGTCAATGAGAGGCGACTCGCCACTGGAAACTGACGATGTCGATTTACCCGATTCCAGCTCTACGGTACGTATTGGATAAACATTATTTGATAAGCGCAAATACCAATTTGATCGTTATAGATTCGCGACTGGCACAGGCGATTGGCACCTGCCTTGGAGGCAGCCCACGAGCGACAGAACTTCAATATCAAGGACCTGGGCACTGAGATCTTGGAAGTGTGCCAGGCGGGCAATGGCACAGCCTCTTTAGCCGATGTGATGGCGGGCAAGGATCCCAGCATCATGTGTCGCTACATGCTGGCCTCACTAGTGCTGGTAAGTCAAGAAGTTAACACGAACTGGGCTTCCATCCAATAACACCTTCTTTTGCAGATAAACCATGGAAACGTATCTTTAAATCATGGAAAACGCGATAAAAGTAAACCCATGGAGATGTCAGAGTTTTGCATGCAGCTGAAGAGTACAGAGCGTGTCGAAATCCATCCTGAGGATGACGTGGGTAACGTTAAGGCAGCCAAGACGAAACCAGCGCCGGTGAAGCGAAAGTCAACGGAGACGGCTATTCCCGAGGTGTTTGCAAAAACTGTGCGGTTGATAGAGCCCATATCTATGAAGCGTCGGTCTCCTTCTGATGCCGATTCGGGGATATCGTCGATGGCCTCCATGTCATCGGCGTCCCTAAGTAATAAGTAGTCTTCAGTTCTGTATTATGTGTGTTTAATAGTTATTATATAGTTTGAATGTAGATCGTCCTCGTTCCAGTCGTAGCGCTCAGTTTGTGAAATATGTGAATCCTTGTATTATAACACTTGCAGGACCAGCTAACAATGCACCTTTTTCCAGCAGTACCGCAAGATCAGGAGGCTGTCCTAGATTCATGAGAGTTTCGGTTTCGAACAAATGCCACAATGCCAGATATGGGTTTACCTTCCTTCAGTTTTGTACAAATAAAGTTTAAGTTTATTAGTTTTAACAGACTTACAATTATGTCAAACCTTTTAGTTAAGCTTATAACGCAATATTTGTTTAGTTTATACTACCAGTATTATGTAAGCTCGATTTCCTTAATCAAATGAATATGTTCATGCGTCCTTTTAGTTTTTCCTAAATATTTTCGTTTAATTTTTTCATTTTTAATTTACATTTTTGCTTTCGAAATTTCTATATTCCTTCTTTCTTTAATTCTTATATTTTTCGGCTTTACACATCTAATTTTTTTAAGTTACTTTGACATTTTTTAGTATTATTTTCTTTTCATTTTGAATCATTTTATTTTCTTTAAAAAGTTCCTTACATTTTGATTTTTAACATCTTTAATTTCCATTTGGGGAAAAATAGACAGTTGTTTCGATTGGACAGCAGAAAGTGTTTTGGAAATCCATATGAGCTGATAGTACTAGTATCAAGTACCTGATCTCGTATTGTACAAAATTATAAAAACTTGATTTCTTCTGACTTTTAAGTGTACATAAGGAAACCATCAAATAGTTATACACCTGTAAATATTATATTGTGTATTTTATTAACCAGAGTGCAAGCAAATGTCTATTTACAAAAAGTGCAAAAAACCTAAGTTTTTTTTTCATAGGCCTTAGTGTAGTTCTTAAGAAATAAAACAAAATAATGCAATCAATCAAATATGTTTTAATGAAAAAATTCCGGAGCATAAGCTAATGCTACTCCGAATCGCTGCTGCCGGACTTGTGCTCCTCCTCCTTCTTCTCCTCAGTCTTGTAGTGGCGATACTCCTTTTTCAGCTCCCACATGTTCTTGTGCGGGTTCTTCATGTTGTAGTCGCAGACGTCCTTGAGGATCTCCTTGAGATAGCTGATGGGTTGGTTGGTGATCTTAACCAGATCTTTGATATTATAGTACTGATGCTTCTCGAAGGCGTGGAAGAGCATGTCCATTACGGCATTCTTGTCGTCGCGCGCCTTCTTGCCCTCGGCCTTCTTTCGCTCCCGGTATTCGATCTGTTGGTATGATTAGTATTATTAATGTTCTGGTAAATAACGTTGAGAGGACTTACATTGTGGGCGTGATCCTTGACAGGCTTGAAGTTCTGCACGATCTTGTCGATGGGCTGCACCCGGCGCTGTGGCTCCGATGCCTTGCGGATGGACTCCAGCTTGAGCTTCATGTAGCAAGTGTCGGCGATTGGGCGGCACTCCAGCTTCTGGACGATGCGACCCTCCATGTACAGCTTTTCGCTGTCCGGCTGCGCCGCCGCCGGAGTCGTCGAGTTCTCCTTGCCATTTGGTAGCGGCCGCCGGATCAGAAAGCGCATTGTGCGAGAACACCCCTAGCGTTTGCTTCGTCACCTGCGACACGTCCAGTACGTGCTCCGTGGGGATTTTCTCGTCGGGATCTAGGGCCAGGACGGCGGGTGTCAGCGAGAGCGAGACCTGGGCCTTCTGGCCGGGCGTCTTGTTGATTCGCAGCTTGCCCACGTCCATGTTCGAGGGAGCCTTCTCCCATTTCTGGGCTATGTACTTCGGCACCTTCACCAGCCACACGCCTCGCCCGGCGTTCGACAAGTCCAGGTCCTTGTCGATTATCTGCGTCTTCTCCTTCTCGTCCTTGGACATTTTGATTATACTTTTCTGTGAATATTAAATACGGATTTTCTAAGCCACTTCTTTTATTTGAGATTTGTTTTTTTATTGTGGCGCAGAAGTAGGGCTGCAAAACAATTAGTCAAAAATACAGAGTTTTAGTATTTCTTGTCTGGTGGTGGAACGGTGGAAATTAGAACACGAAGCAATTTTTATTTTTTAATTTTCGCGCTATCGAAGCCAATTTTTAAGCAAAATAAAAGGCAGAGTTATTAATAGGCTTATGACACTACATTGTTCAATTCATTAATTAATGAGTTTAGAAAGACACAACTATAAATGACGATTAATGATTTGTTTTTCGTTAACAAGGCTGGTCACATAAGCTTTCAAGAACAAACTAGGCGGCAAAACTGTCCGACTTCAAATTTGGTGACAAATAATATGTATATTAAAAAGAAAAACATTAAAAATGATTTAGTTAGTTTATAACTCGGAATATATCACTTATTAGAAAGCCTGATTTTGTTTGAAGCTAAAAGCCAACCACGAAACAAACCACCAATTTGCCCACCAATTTCTGTTTTAATTTTCCTTATTTTTCAAAGCCCTGTTGGCCGCATAAAGTGTTAAAACACCCGAAAACAGCATTCAATTTTCCTTTGTTTGCACTTCCATTTTTTCCCGCCGAAATTGTACTTTTTAGATACGATTTTTTATTGCTCTTCGTGGAAATACCTCAAAAAAGGAAAAACCATATGCATTGGGTATTACTGCACATCATTGGAATTGATTAAGTGCCGATATCGCTGCAAAACGGCAGCGGCAATCTTACGGCAGAAATGTAAAGATCTTTTCAGCACCTATGCCGAGTGTTTTTTTAATGAGTATTTTTCAAGTCATTAAATTGGTTAAAATTGAAAATGATTCATATGTACATGTTTCTAACTTTAATATTAAAATTCACAGTAAAAACTAAGCTCGCATACATACTACAAAAATTACAGAGTGTCCATGGCCTAATAAGACAAAACTCGGTTTCAATGTTTAAACACATATTTAAGGTATATCTCTTTAAAGTTTACGGAATACCCCAGATATTAACGTTTTCTAGGAAAATGTATGGTTTTGTGACAATGTTAAAATTTAGGACGGCAGTTTCAGTTACTTTGCGCAGTTGTGTTGCAGCCCTGGGCAACCGCGGCCAGGGCTGCGCTCCACATCAGCTGATGCCGCGCTTGTAATCCTCCCCAAAACAAAAAAAAAAAAAACAAAAAACATGAAAGCTTTACAACTTCCAGCGTCTTGGCCGCGTCATGAAAATAAGACTAGCCGACTGTTCAACCTGCGGCCGGGGGGTGGTGACGTCGACGTCGGGGTGGATGAGCTCATACGAAAGCGAAAAGAAACAAGTTTAGGTTTTTGGAATACGGGCGACGCGACTGCAGCTTCAGTTCAGTTCGACGCGAAACCCCAACGACGCCGGACAGAGCGAGAAGCCGATTTACGAAAAAGTGTGTGACACAACGGGCGAGGAGAGTGTGTGCGTGTGAGAAAGAATCGTACTAGTGCTAGTAGCAGCGCCTTTTCTTTGCCACAGCCACTAATTGGTATCAAAAAAAAACAAAAAACTAAAAAGTACAACAAAAAGCGCGGTGTTACGTGGCCGCCTTTCATTTCGAACCAGTCCAGCTGAGCTCCTAAAAACGCTTCTAATCACACGCACACATACACGAGCGGCAGTTTCGAATTTAAATCTAATGTTTAAATTTTTTATTTATGCCCCAAGACCACAAGGAATTCGAAGAGAACGACAAATTGGCAGTGCGAATAAAATAGAGGGCAAATAAACTCTTCAGCGGCTAAAACAAAATCGATAATTGGCCCTGCGTCCGGCCGTGTGAGTGTGTGTGAGTGGGCGAGTGTGTATGTGAATTTGTATTTGTGAGAACGACAATTGGAGCAATGCCTGCTGATTGATAGCAAAAAAAAAAAAAAAAAAACGGGGAAAGCGAATAAAGAGGAACAACAACAAAAGAGCGCGCAGAGAAAGAGGAGTAAAGAACCAAATAAGTGCAGTAATTGAGAGATTATCGCCATGCAATCGCCCAGTACGCCCGTTAACAGTGCCCCGGTAACGGTTAGTGCTTCATCGGACATCCCCGCGGGGGTCAGCAGCACCCCCATTCGCATAAACAGTGCCAAACAGCACGCGGGGGGTGGCGATTCCCTGGCCCCCACCACACCGCACTCCCACTCGATGCCTGGAACACCACAGCAACAGCAATCGAGCAGCGTTCCCACGGGCAGTCACCTTCAGCTGCAGACGCCCATTCCCACAGCGGGGGGCGGCGGGGGTGGTGGTGCCGTGACCCCCTCGGCCTTGTCCATGGGCGCATCGAATCAATCGCTGGGGGTCAGTGTTGGAGCCGCCAGCAGCGTCAGCGGCATAAGCATCACGCCGCCCAACAGTGCCGGACTGCGTCAGTCGACAGGTGAGTTGGCCGCCCACCCGCCATTGCACCCGCCCCTTTCCTATCGATGTCGTTTGCGTTCCATTTCGTGTTCTCTCTTCCAGTCAATGTCACTCTCACCCTCTGTCCCGCTCTCTCACTCACATTCGAATCAAATGCAAACGATTATCACAAAAACACAAACACTCACACACAATTGCGGTCAAAAAAATAACACAAAAGAAGCCATTCATGAAATGTGAAAACGTACAGTCGAACTTCTTTTTGATAAACTAACTGGGACTCCAAATATTAAATGAACCTAGTCTACGTTTGTCTTCATTTTCATATCATTTATCATTTTTTTTATTTTTTCCTTTCAGAAGAAAAGAAAAAAGTTTCTTAAAAACTATCGAAATTATTTCTGGTGCAGTTCTTAAAAAAAACCATTGTTTTCTAGTGTTGTTTTTAATTAAATACAAAAATAGTTTACTTTTTTTTTCTGTCGTTTAAGTGGAAAAACTTCAAGAAAGTGAACTTCATCGTCTTTATTGCTTTAGAATAATTAAGTGTTTATAAGTACTCGTGTTTATATTTATAGCAGACCGTCTTTATAAGGTTTTATCTTATCTTAACTTTTCGTTATCAATCAATAATGATTTAACCATTAATAATTTGACATAGTTTCCTGAAAAATAACAACAAAATTAAGTCTATGAAACTATATGTTTGTTGCACTTTATTCAGGTTAAGTAACGGAGTAAGAAAATAAGACAAAAAGAGCTTGTGAACATTTCACAGCTCATTTTTTGACCGCATTTGTACAAACGTTCTGATTGCCTCCGTATAGCTTTCAGTTGTGAATTTTGTTTCCGTATGCTGTGTGCTTGGTTTGTGTTTTGATTTCGCTGCTAATCACATTTCAAAACCTCTGCTCATTTATCTGCCAGCTGATCCGTCCCCACCTTCAGCGCTCCATCACCCCCATTACCCCATTAATACCAGGGGCCACGTTATCGCTTAACACTCGGCTTTTGTTCGGCATTTAGCGCACTTCCGCTCTGCGGGCCCATTCATTCGAGCGAGATGTTGGTGTTAATTGATTTACATACCAGTCCCAGTTGTCTGACTCTCTGACAGAATGTTGGTAGGCTACAGGCTACTTGTTAGTCCGCAAATTTTGGGGGGTTCTTGGTAACTGTCAAATCTGTTCATGGGCTCTTGCCATTTGCACCTGTGCGGAAACACACGGCCAAGGTTTGTGAATTTCAATGTGTTTACAGCTGGTTCCATGGCAATTAAATCCCTTTGGGCGGTGTTCATCTGTCATCCGTATCAATTAACGAAGTAATTAAGTTCTTTATGTATGTATATTATGTAAATAATTCAGTTAACCCGCATTAGTTAGCAGCGCAATGTTTGTTTAACCGATAAGACTCATCACAAAAGTTGCCTTTCCAAGCCATTTTATTATCCATTGATGACATCACATTCTGCTCGCCTATATTTATCTTAAGTTTAAAATTCAATTAAAAAACTTTGGCTCATTGCCGTTTTTTTGTTTGGATTTTGTATATACATAAATCATTAAAGACCATATGTGACGTTCCTGTATGTCTGTATATATAAAGTTTATATTGTTGAGTTAATCGAGTTTAATCTCGCTCCGAGACTGTGATCTCATCCTTCTTTTAACATAATGATTTTTTCTCGTCACTCGTAGAGTAAAAGAGAATACTGTGAACGTTGCAAATGTCGGTCCGTACGTACAAACATCGAGATCTCGGGAACTATAAGAGCTAAAACCACCAAATTATGCACACAGACTTCAATAAATAAAGCGCAGGTCAAGCCGGTTTCAAAACCCGACCACGCCCCTTTTAACGCCCACAAACCGCGAAACTCTGCGGTGCCCACATTTTTAATGATAGAGAAAAGTGTCCCTAATAAATGTTGAAAAGGGTAATGAGTAGTCGGACAACAAGACTATAGAGTTCTTTTCTGTATTCCATGGACTTTGTTAGATTCTCTTAAACATTTTTAAACGCTTTTTTCGCTATGGGTTTGTATTTCCTCTCTTTTGAGTGTCAAGATGTGACACGTTTTGTCTAGGCTTTGAATTTATTTTGAAGTTATTTATGTAGTTCAGCATATTAAATGGATAGATATAAAAAAACCGAGTAAAGATTTAACCAGTACATCTTTGAAATTCCTGTTCAATTTTGCAGCAATTAGTTAACCTGCTGTCAGCCAACATTTGTTCCACATTTTTTTTTGTGGTATCGATTTGGATATGACTTTTACTTTGTATCTACCTGTGATAGGAATAGGGGACGGCTAGTTGGTGGTAACATGGTAACAAACTTCGTTCTATATGATTTTGCACACGCACCATTTGCCTCGATATCATTGCGGTTTTTGTGTTGTTTATTGTTTGCTTTATGGCGTTCAACTGCCATCAAATTTTTACTTGC
Organism: Drosophila oshimai; assembly: GCA_018150695.1. Classification (NCBI taxonomy): domain Eukaryota; kingdom Metazoa; phylum Arthropoda; class Insecta; order Diptera; family Drosophilidae; genus Drosophila; species Drosophila oshimai. The sequence goes on along the minus strand of JAECWM010000003.1, from coordinate 2,629,611 downwards.
ATGCTGTATTACTTTATAGCTTAGATATACATGTATATACAACTATACAAACACAATATACATTTATATACCTAGGTGTAAATTCGAGTGGACCTTCATGGGTAATAACTATGCAACTGTTCTTGTATAATGAACATTAAAGGAGGACAACCTTAATTTTAAATTTTTACGTTGGTAAAAATGTCTCCATTAAAAATTGAAAACAGATGTTCTTTAGGATTAGCTTATTAAAAATATTCCTGCACTGACAAATTCCTGGGAACGGCACTCTACGGCACACTACTATATATATTATATAAACACAATTAACTCTCATCCTCTTACTCACTTTCCATCCGAATGCGACTTTATAATTACCACTGTAGTCGCCTCCTCTTTTGCTGTTTATTTTTCGACCCCGGGCGTTTTGCACTGTAGGTGCGAATAAACAGCACCCGCATGGAAAACTATGCGGAAAAGTGCATGTCGTAAATGGTCGGAAAAGCGTACACCTGCCAAACAGGTAAACACACCTTTGAACTGTCCCTCTCAATGTATCGGTGGCATATGGAAACGTTCATAGGTGCAAAAAGAAAAATTGCGTACAAAACAAGGGGAAAAAAATCGATGCATGACTACATTTTCTGTGGTGTCTTCATTTTTGGTTTAGTCATGGCTTAAGTAAACTGATTTTTAAGGATAACGTGAAACATATCAGCACTCCTGGTGTTTTGATAAAAGGGAATGATTTTTTAATGTTATTTCTAGCAAACAGGACCGGTTTAGGTAGTATTATTATGTGAACACATGTGAATAACATCAAAATTTGTTAGTTTGTAAATAAAGTCGAATATGTGTATTTTAATGTGGTCATTAAAAAAAAGTATACGTACATAATTTTTTACATGTACAATATAATCTTAGATAAATTAACTAATTAATTTCCTTGGGTATTATTAATGCGTTTTTAACTTAGTTTTCAAATTGGATTCAAAGCTTTAAAAGTGAATTCAGTTTTCGGCTATGATTTCTTTACCTTGTTTTGTAGGCCATCTGTTTCTAGAGAACCTTTATGAAAGAGGTGAAAGGGAGGATGGTGGGTAGTGGGTCAGTGGATTCCACCCCTTTTGCCACCCACAAGCCTAGTTCTATTTTTGTTTTCGCTAAAAATTCTTTAACTCTCTAAAAGGTCAAAAGTGACATAAGAGTACAGGAGAGGGATGTAAACAGACCTGCACAGAGAATATAGTTCAACAAATGCTATTGTTATTATACTGTGCATAGAAAAGTAGACTCTTATGTTTTGGGGAAAAAAAATAAAAGTTCTCAAAACATGATTTATCATTTCAAATATTTTTGAATAGTTTAATTTATAAAAGTGTTTCGACCATGTTTTTGTCATTAAATTGATTTGGTTTTTTGTTGATATATAATAATAATTTCGGTGGTAATAATTTAAAAAAAAACCTTAGACGACAATATGGATTTGATACTAGGGGTTTTCTCTGTGTTGTATCTGCCGAGTATTGCGATTTACATCTGCATTTGCATACTGAACGAGCTACATGATTGTGTGCGTTCCTCTTACTAATTGTGTGAAGGTGCGAGTGTGTTTCAATGAATATTTTATAGCGTGCTTTTCAGCAAATTACAGTCCAATAAATAAAACATTAAAGGGGTTAAACGAAAAGGGCGGAGTTTGAGTGCAATTCTGTGTACAACCTCGATTGATCTTGGTTACTTCTTGAGTGAAGTTTCTCGTTGAAGTCTTTATAGGAGCCATAAAATATAGTGGCTGACCCCTGACCATACGCTGGCTATCCAATGACCTCCAAACACACACGAGCGTGTGTGACTACATTGTAATTGGATTACGTAAAAAAAAAAGTAATTTTGTGGAGGGGAGGAGAGGTTGAGGAGGTGAGGGGTTATTTGGAGCGGCGCCATTTCAGCGGCCGAATGTGACGTCATTTTGGGCCAAACCCAGGAAAACTCAAATTGCACTAGCTGTGCACTGTCTTGCATCAGTTGGCATCCTTCAGCCGACAATTTACTTAGCTGCCACACGCGAAGGATAGAGTGGTTGTAGCCATAATTTTCGCTGCAACACCAAAACACTGAAAAAAATAATTCAGGCTTATATTATTTTAATTAAAAGCTATCGCAAATAATTGTATTTCTTCAGATAAAATACCCAGAAAATATTGTAACCTTATACTTTAATTGAAACCTAAACCAAAATATGTATTAATAAATTTAGAAGAATATATGTGTGTGTTCGTTGTACATACTATTGTACATAGAAATAGAAATTCAAAAGTATTTAAAAATGTTTGGTACAATTTCTTGACGTGCATGGCAAACATGTGGGCAACGACATTGAGCTGAACTTTGAACTATTTGAACAACGGGGGCGTGTTCTAATTGCGTAAATTGATTGCCTCCAAGGCGCTGGAGCTTTATTTAAAATCAATCAAGGCACTGTATTGTCTCGGCCATCCTATCGCCATCCGCATCTGCATCGCCATCGCCATGGCAATCTTAATTACCACCAGCCAGGCTGGCGCCTCCTTGGCGCTACAACCGCGTGCTGAGCTCCCATGTCGGATAGCAGACAATTGATGAGCGGCCATAATTAAGGCCGTAATGGTAATGGATGTGCTTGGAGGCGTTGTATCGGGGCTTTCCAGCGCTCGATTGGATCAAGTGGCTTAAGACTTAACCCTGTCAAAAGTTCCCCACTCTAAACAATATTAAACTAAAGTAATGATAAGCGTAATCTATGTTTAACAACTTAATTGTTTATGCTTCATTCTTAGCATTTGAAGGCAGAATCTCTTTCCTTTGACGACAAATTTGAATTCTCTTTTAATGGTCTCCTCATGTTTAATACTGCTATTATCAAAAAATACTATTATCAAAATATATAGATTAGGTTTTAGAATTCGGTTGGAATTGGAAGTTCTGTAACACCCATAATTTAATTGTTTGGTCAATCTTGATTTATGACCTCTGAAACTCTACTGACTCTTCAATGTTTTTGTGTTTTTGCTGTAGGAACTATGTTCCTGATTTAGAAACAGTTCTTTGCAGCGTTTTCTGTCTTAGTTTAGTTATGTCATTCTGTGTGTTTTGTGTGGCTATCCTTATTGTTTGTGTCTTTGGTAATAACTTTATTTGTACACTTTGTCAGTGTGTAAGTGTCGTGCGTAGTCCTAAAACTGTCTGTACCAGTGACCTAAGATCTATAAGCCCATAATCCTATATAATATAAATATCAATATACATATTGCTCGCTTTCTTTTTCTCCCCCGTATATATGTGTGTGCTGCTAACTGCTCCTCAGTATTCGATTTCAAATTCAAACGGCGACCTTCGCTTAAAGTGCTCATGACCAAACTTCCGTCCACGGACAGTTTGAGCAACAGTCCGGCGCCATCATCGCCAGGTGAAGTTCCTTAACAAAAATAAATGAAAATTCCAGCACAGTTAAACAAGCGTAGATCATCGCATTTGATCACATATCATACTTTATCGATTTTTTTTTTTTATGGCTTGTTTTTGATCATTGAACAAACATTACAAATTAGGGTCGTCATTTATCAATAAGCTGAGCTTTAATTTGCTGCGATATTTTCATTGATCATGTGGTTATAAAATTTTTATTTAGCCTTGTTTTCTTGCACACATTTATTCAGCGTGTTAGAAGCTAATATTTGCATCACTTGAACCATCACAAAAATTAAAAAAAGTATACATTTTGTCTCGATTGGCACTATCCTATATTGTAAGTGAGCATTTACTGAAATTTTAGATTGAAAATAGTGCCATTTGCTATGCTTTAAGTAACATCATATAATTTTTATGATTATAACCTGATCCGCACACCAAATACAATAGAACCCTGGCTAAGAGGCGCGTTTGTATGCATTTCCCATTTGGTAATCCGCTTCACCCAAACACACCCACCTAACAACCCATCCATGCGTTCCAATTTTGGTGTGACGCATTTCGCCTTTATTTTTGTGTAGAGCTTTTGTTGCGCTTTTAGTGCTATTGTTTTTGGCGCATTATTATCAAACGATTTTGCGATTGTTCGGTGCGAGAGTATTATTAATAATACTTAAAGTGCCCTGCCACTCAACTTCTGCCCTGGATAAATTAAATGCTTGCCATGGCAATCATATCTTATCACGACAGTTATGGCATTCATGAGAGTTTTACAGCCCGAAAATTTTGCACTTTGATAAGAGCCAATTTGGCCATAAACATACATTACATACACAGGAAAACACTAAATCGGTTTGATTATGAAACAAAAAAATGGTAAAGGATTTCCCCGAGGGGTTTTTGAGTAGTCGATTGACTCACCCATGTTGTGCTTACCATGAATATGACAAATCACCACCTACAGCCGGCAAAACATATTCCTTTATCTATACTGCTCCACATGGCTGATAAGGTCTATACAGACATGTTCTGATTTCAGTGATGAGTAATCATTGAAACTTAGATATCAACTCTACGCACCTGGCTTCTTTTATCCGCTCCTTTTTGTGGCCTACATAAAATCAACAGGTGTGAAGTGGTTCCTATCTATGCTCGGCCTAAAAGGGCTTATCTGAGTGACATAATTATGATATACTTAACAGGTGCTTCATAAAAGTAGTTCTTGAAATTACCTTTATTATTTGTTGTTAGACGGAAAAATATAAACCTGGTATATATAGATCGGGTCCCATTTTAAGGTCCCATAAATTTAGTTTATTTTAAAAGGCCATGTACATGTATTTTGTTGTATTTATCAACTTTTTATCTATGTAATTTCATGTTAAACGATGTGTGAATAATAGTCTAGGTGATTTCCCATATTGGGATAGGTAACGATGATCTTATCGTGAGAAAACACAACTTTAATTTGTTCCCTCCATATAATGGGGCTTCAAACATCTTGAGGGTGAGATCATATATCATTTGGACTTGCTAATAACCTCATAGATACCGCCGACAGAGGTTTACCGCTCTCCCATTTTGAGTTGTATTCAAGAGAGCGCAGTCAGCGCTGATATCGTTATCTGGGCAGAAAAAGCACACAATGTATCTACATAAATATCCACGCATACGCTGGCAGTGGCAGAAGCGGCGACTGAGGCAGCGACAGAGAGCTGATCTGCTCACTTTTCACATTTTAGCTAGGCAAATCTTTTCTAATTCTTTTTTTTTGGTTTCATAAATATGACGAGAATTTGGCTCTCGGGTCAGCTAGGCCTCTGCTGCGTCGCTGCTACTGCGCTGCTGCTGCGCTGCTTCGGTGCTTTTGTCATTTGCCGCTAGTGCTTTTGTTGTGTTTGTGCTTTGTGTGCGCGTTTCGGGCAGACTCAATATATCTCAATCAGTCGGCGAGCGGCCAGCGGACGAGCGGCAGGCAGAAAATACTAAAAAAAAAAAAATATAAATAAATAAATAAAATAAGCCAAGCAGACGTCGGCGTCTCTGAATCGGTTCTCGCATCACGCATACGCCATGTAGTGCCGCCCAGTAAAACGTGAATGAGCGAAACACAACAAAATATGCAAAAATAAATAGAAACACAATTTCGAAACGCAGTTTGGAGCGGTGTGGCTGGTCATGAATCTCCTACAAAGCAAGTGACAATTAATAAACCCCCAATTCGAAGGAATTATAATTCGTTTTTTCTCGTCTATGTGTGTTTTGCATATTAAGAGACTGACTCTTTTGGGAGGCCTTTATTTTTAGCCGAGCAATAAAAATAATTAATAAGAATGCGAAAGACACGAGGGCAGCGGCGGAGTGGTGATGATTAAAGTGCAAGTGCGAGACACACTTGACAATGTCAGGCGGTGCGAGAGATCTCGAGATCTCAAGACCCAGAGAATCTTACTCCCTGTGTGCCTCTACGTATCTTGTGAAATAAAATAAAACAAATTTGTAAAATAAATAAACCGCTGAACCTTGGATCCCCTGCCCTGCCCCCTTGAGCATCGCACCTTGAGACATTGTCGGTGTGCGTTTTCTGACCCGACCATCGTCTGCTTGAGATCTCTTTTTGTTTTGTATTTTTCGCGCTTTTTCCATTGTTGTGTTTTGGTTTGATCTCGTTTTTCGGATCGTAAATAGCCGATGGAAAAATTTCCAAAAACAAAACAAAAAACCTACCATCTCATTGCTAAATCGATAATTTTTGAAATTCAAATCATCTTATTTCCTATAAAACAACATCACACATAACTCCAGTGATACTAAGTTCATGATCAAAGAAAACTATGATTTTCCATATTACAGGAATCGCCAATTGGGCCTCAGACAATCGGGATGGCAATCTGGCAGATAAGGCAAGTAACTTTGGTTTTGAGTAGTTAAACCGTACAAAAAATCTGGGTTATTTATGGGCAGGGTAGAGATAAGAACCGCTACGGTTCGTTGTTGTCTAATTTAGTTATAATCGATTTGCTGGCGGTGTGATAAACAGTAATAAAAATAGAGGTCTGGGTACGGAACATGCTACGTGTCACATTCTGGCATAAAAGTGAAAATTGTTTTTGGTTTTTTTTTTCTGGCAGCTAAGCAAATTATAAATGCTAATTAGATTAACAATGAGTTTCGGATTTCGTCTTAGAAAATTAAAAGCTTACTAGGCAATTGTCGCCGAACTTTTGACGTAAGCGCAGGAAAATTTTAGCCGAAAAGCCAACCAAGTTATTACGAAATACAGCAATGTATTTTAAGTATATAAATATTTTTCGTTGCTGCAATGGGAAAAAGGTTTAGTGATAGAAAAACAATACTTATTTAAGCTCTCCTTAATATATTTTATCTGTGTTATGTCCAACAGTCAGCTGCAGATGCCGCAAAACTTAACAGAAAAGAGTCATACAAGGCCCAGAGGAAGAACTACAGGCGGGAGAAGAAGCGAGTGGCAAGTGAGCTGATGAATTCCCTGCAGGATCCTGCGGTTATAGTGCTGGCAGATTGGCTAAAGGTGAGCTTAACAGTTTGTCAACCTGTTTGGAAGTAAATTTTAATTATTTATTTATCTCTTAGGTTCGCGGAACTCTCAAGTCCTGGACAAAACTATGGTGTGTACTGAAGCCCGGACTGCTGCTTATTTACAAGAGTCAGAAGACCAAGAGCAGCCACTGGGTGGGCACGGTGATGCTCACATCCTGCCAGGTGATCGAACGGCCCAGCAAAAAGGATGGCTTCTGCTTTAAGCTCTTTCATCCCATGGAACAGTCTATTTGGGCGCCGCGAGGACCAGATAAGGAAACCATTGGTAAGTTCGGTTTTCACTGTCACATTGTGCCTACTATTTACCAAACAATGGTATATCTAGTTTGGTTAAAAATAATCTTCCATTCTGTTACTGAGTAAAAAACCATTTAGAAAAGTGTTACAGAAAAAAAGAGTATTTTAACAATTATGTAAATATGAACTTAGCATTGTTTCACATAATTATGTTATAATTTCTAAAGGTGCTGTTGTTCAGCCGTTACCAACTGCTTACCTGATCTTCCGAGCTCCCAGCCAGGCGGCCGGCAAGTGCTGGATGGATGCCCTGGAGCTGTCCCTGCGATGTTCCGCCCTCCTGTTGCGTACCAACAGCAGCACTGCTCCGTCGTCCAGCTATGTGGGTGAACCGTTGCCGGTCTCCCATGAGACGCAATGGTCGGAGGCCGACTACGAGAAGCACTTCAACGATCAGGGTAAGTGGGCACAGTTCCTGGTACTGCCTTCAGCCGAAGCGGAGACTTCGCGCTCCGAAACCAGCCTGTGCACATCGCGGGCACCCACTCCGCTGCTGCAGCAGCTCTACAGCAGCGCCGTTAGCAACTGGGAGCGCACCAAGCGGCTGCCACGCTTCGGCCACCAATCAGAGCAACGGAAGAACTCGTACAGCGATGCCTCCAGCGTGGAGCAGGGCATGGGAATGGGAATGGGCTTAGGAATGGTACAGCGAAAGCGGCGCCAACTGAGTCCCATGAGCAAGTCCATGTCCTTGGGAGCTACTCTGCGCAACAGCAGCTCCAGTGACGAGGATGACGAAGACTACAATCACAGCCAGAGCAGCATGCGGCCCGTGAGCGCTCCACCCGATTGTCTAGTGATGCCGCGATTTCGTCTGAACGTCAAGGGTGAAAACGCCCCCGCTTTGTTGTCGTTTTAGTTGGTTGCTTGTCATTTAGGGGGATATCACATTAGAAGGCGACTATTAAAACTTTTTGACCTCAATTTGAAAAGCGTGTTGTTGAGGCTCTTAAACAACTTGAATTAAAATAAAACGCTTTTAAGGGTTTAAGACTACAGCAGTTTACACATTATTTATATTCTTAAATTCATAGTACAACAAAACATAACAATGTTTTTAAAATTGTTTTCCTATTTTCTTAAAATTAGTATTTTCTTAAACATTAAAATATTTTAAAATCGTAGGGATTGTAAAGACCCCTACTAAGATTTACAATCGGTCTATCGTATCGTGTGGTTTCCCCCAGGAGTTAGCTAGTTATCATCAGACATCATAGTAGCCTTGAAATAAATTGTTCAAAATTCGTGTTTTGTGTATTCACCGTCTGCGACCGTTTGCTCTACTAGTAATGCTATTGATCCTTCACAGTATTGCTTTTGAGCTCAAGTGACAGGTGGACTTCGGTTAACCAGTCTTCGCCAGGCTCTGGCTGCTTGGGAAATTTCCGTAACCTATTTACTTTATCGAATAGCTTATCTCATCGGTTTGACGTCTTTTTAGATCTGGACGCTGACAGCCAGAATGAAGCACCCAATGCCGTCATGTCTGGCCCGGAGTCAGAATCGGAGTCGGACCCGGCAGAGCCGGTGATGGAGGATGGCGGCGAGCAGCAGTGTGAGGAGACCTCGTACGTGCCCTTCACCGAGGAGGAGTTTGGCGAAGTGAGTGAAAAACAAAAGTAGCGCTGGTCCTTATATTTTTTTAATATCAATATTGTTTCTGTTTCCAGCAAGGGGAGCAGGTAGAGGAGTTGGCTGAGGAGAACAAGAGCCTAATTTGGTGCATTGTCAAGCAGGTGCGGCCGGGGATGGATCTGAGCAAGGTAGTGCTGCCCACGTTCATCCTGGAGCCGCGCTCATTTCTGGACAAGCTGTCCGACTCGTATTATCACGCGGACTTGCTCTCCAAGTGGGTGTACGCCGATAACCTATTAGAATTATTAGTAATCTGACATCGTTTCCAGGGCGGTGCAGGAGGATGACGCTTTTACGCGCATGAAGTTAGTTGTGCAATGGTACCTGTCCAGCTTCTACAAGAAGCCCAAGGGTCTGAAAAAGCCCTACAATCCCATTCTGGGTGAGCGGTTCCGATGCTTCTGGCAGCATCCCAGCGGCAGTCGAACCTTTTACATTGCGGAGCAGGTCTCGCACCATCCGCCCGTGTCGGCTTTCTACGTGACAAACCGCGAGGACGGCTTCAGCATCACCTGCTCCATCCTGGCGAAATCGAAGTTCTATGGCAACAGCACCTCGGCAGTGCTTGAGGGCGCTGCCACGATGACGTTGCTGCCGCGCGGTGAGTGCTACACGGCTAACTCGCCTTACGCCCACTGCAAAGGCATCTTGATGGGCACTCTCTCCATGGAGCTTGGGGGCAAGATAAACATCGAGTGCGAGAACACCGGTTACAGGACGGAGCTCGAGTTCAAGCTGAAGCCGTTCCTCGGCGGCTCCGATGCCACCAATGTGGTTGCGGGCAAGATCAAGCTGGGAAAGGAAACGCTGGCCACCATCAGCGGCCATTGGGACAAGGAGTGTCGGGTGAAGGACTCCAAGACGGGGGAGGAGTCCGTGCTGTTCAGGGTGGATGCCGAGACGCGTTCCAAGCGCCTTACCCGCCACTTAGTGCCGCTGGAGTCGCAAGAGCCATACGAATCGCAGCGCCTGTGGCAGCACGTATCCGATGCGATTGCCCGCGAGGATCAGGTGGCCGCCACCGAGGAGAAGACCGTGCTGGAGGAGCGTCAGCGCGCGGAGGCCAAAGAGCGGGCCAGCACCGAATCCATTCACAAGCCAGGATCTTTTCGAGCTAGACAGCTACGGCCAGTGGCTGTATAAGTACGCCGATCTCCGGCCCTGGGACTCCCGCAACGACGTGCGCCAGTACGAGTGCCAATACAAGGTGCTCACCCAGACGCGACACAAGTCGGTGCCCATTGTGCATGGCGCCGAAATAATCCATCCCCTGCGCAGCTCCCTTGAAACCCTAACCCGCACGCAAAGACAATCATCGGCCGGACAAGCTTTACAGCCGGGCGGTTCCTCAGTGGCCAAGGCCAAGAACAAGAGCCTTGTGCTGGCGCCGCGGGACACCAACTCCGATTCCAGTCAGTCACCGCAAGGCGCAGTGAAGCGCAGCTCCTCCAGTGCCATTAAGCAGTGAGTAGAGTTGGATTTTAAACTTTCAAATGTGTACATAGGTGTAGATGTAGGTTAAGATTCAGTCGTTTAAGAATGGTTGTTTTCACCAAAACTATTTAACTTAATTTAAAAAATTGAAATGACTTTCCGAGTACTATAAACTAAATTATTGCTTAATCTGAAACTTCTATTTTGATAGATTTTTGGCGAAGATATTAATTCATTTAAGTACAAAACTGAAAAAAGGCTTTTGTTTTTAATTTTATATTATTTTATTAATTTTATAATATTCAACCAGAAGATAATGTGTTTAATAATCGACGTGTCCTTATTGCAGACTCGCTGTTGCCGTGGACCAGGTAAACCGTGTGCTGGAGCTGCACACTCGGCAGCTGAACGAGATCAAACAGCGCCTGGAGCGCATGCAGTACTCGCCTTCATCTAGCAACCTGAACGGGCAGTCGCATCACCTGCTGGGCGGTGGTGTGTCGCAGTCGACGGTTGTCAAGTCGCTGATCTACGCTCTGATCGGACTAACCTTCAGCCTGATCCTGCGCTGGCTGTTCAAGTAGAGTGGAGTCGTTGTTGGTGTCATTTCGTTTAGACTTAAGCATACTTTTGGTCAACCTATAGATAACAAATTACCCTTATAATTACACACCTAAGAGTACAGACAACTATACCGACTTGTACATTAGGTCTTACTCAAATGCCTTCGCACGCTGCCAGCGATTGACCCCCGACCGAGGCGCGTGGCTAGAACATCTGTTGTGAGAAAGTCTAATCACGAACTATGATTAAGAATAAGTGTTTGTCGTATGTAAGTCAACGTCCATGTGCAAGTCTCTTTCCCATGTATCCTCGTAAACTCTTTACTCAAGTTAGACACTCTGGGTAGGTTAGGATATTCGATAAATATAATTATACACACATTTACGAGTAGATGCACCAGATTTCGTAAAAATTCCAATATAACCGATGGTACAGTTAGCTAGTTCGTTCTTCGTTTCCTTTTTTAAACTGCTACAAATTACTGACACGATTTAGGGCGAAAAACAAAGAAACAATGCTCGAGAGGCTCTCTGCCCTATACACAACACACAGTGCAACATACCTTAGAGATTTAATGCAAAAAGTGCTTATAGTTATTACGTTAAGTATATCTCTTATATGCGACCCGTTTTTCCTCTTCCCAGAAACCCGCAAACTGGATTAGCATCTGTCCTAAAAAACTAAATAAAGTTCCCTTTTTCAAGTCAATACAATTGTGTTTTCTTAGCTGTTGAAAGGTGGGAGATAAAGAAAATCTAGAAAATAAGATAGAATATATTTCAACTTGTGTCTCATTTCGTTGACAAATTACACTGATAAGAATCTATTTAAATAAACTGACAGGACTAGTTTGATTGCACTTCACCTTTGTAAAATTAATAGAAACCAACATTTAAGTTTTGTTTTGCATGTTTTATTGTTGTTTTAGCTCTTCGCTTCGCTTACAATTACAAGTAGTTTATATATATATTTTTTTTATATATACTATATATTCTCTACAACATTTACCATGGATCTCTGTCAATTCATTTATAGCTGGTTTTACTCGTTTTCTCATCGATTCACTTAATTTAGGGACTCTTGTCTCTCCGTTTTCTAAGTTTTTGTTCTATAAGCAACCCGGTTTTCATTCCTTCGTTCATTAAATGTATTATTGATTATTATTATGCGATCGCCGTTGCCCCGCTTGTAGTCATGTGAGTAGAAGATGCTGCTAAATATGCGCTAAGAGTACACTTATATAAATAGTTGTTTTTCGATTTCCTTTCGGTTCGGCTCCGATGACGCCTTATGTAAGTTTAGAGCGGGCGGGGGTTACACACAGTATAGCAATAACTAGTTTTACTTTAATTAATTTACTTTACTTTGCTGGCGGGCTTAACATTTAACACGACGAGAAAAGCTGAGAGAAGCCGATATTCGGAACAAGTGGGTAGGGAAAGGGGGATTGGGTGACAACAGTTGCAGTGGGGGGTTGGACAGCTTTAGTGTGGATCGATTTGTTTGAGAAAGATGTGTCGGTACGAGAAGTATACCAACCAATTGACAATTCTAAACCATTTTTTAATAGAAACAATAGAGCAAGTAAAAGTTTTAACTATCAACAAATAAAACGATTGTTCCTTGTAAAGGAAATATAAATGTTGTATAAAAATAAAATATTTAGGTTATATACGAGCTAAAATGAAGTGTTAAGTATGTATGTGTATCTCAAAGCAAATCACCGTTTATCTCGTTTAACATGACTAAAGTCATGTTTTAATTTAAAGTAAACTAATTGTTTTGCTGGTATAATTGGATTTAAGATCTTTATCAGAACTAAATATATTAATTACACACAAAACCGGTGTATATTTCTAGTACTCAAAAGGTTTGCATTCAGGAGCTGTGTAAAGAACAGAACAAGTTAATATAAAATATAAAAATTCTTAGACTAAATGGCTTAGAATTGTCTGGAGATAACTTTGTATGCACCGACTCAAATCAACCCAACCTAGGATAGTATAGAGTTTAGGCTTAAACACCCTGTATCATATCATTCGTGGCTTATGCGAATACGGCTAGCCTTAATTTACAATTGGACACGCATGTGGATCAGCTCTCTACGATATAGTTACATACAATTGCGCTCTGCACAGCAGGTAAATAACACTTTCGAGTATATATTCAAATATAGTATTCATGTAATCGTATTCGTATGCCGTATATGCGATCTATAAGTGTATGTGCTATGTGGCATGCATATTGCACTATTCCTCAATGGCTGCTTGACTGGCTGGCTGGCTGCGGACCTGGATCGCATCGCGATCTGGATCTGGAGTGGGTCTAGCAGGTGTGCACCCTCAGGTGGTTCTGCAGCGTGCTCTTTTGCCGGAACTGTTTGGGGCAGTAGGAACAGTTGTAGGGCTTTTCGCCGGTGTGGATCTTCATGTGGTTGTTGAGTGTGGCCACCTGCCGGAAGTTGACCTCGCAGATCTTGCACTTGTACGGCTTCTCGCCGGTGTGCGTCTTGATGTGATTGACCAGGGTGCTCTGTTGCGAGAAGAACCGCTGGCACACGCTGCAGCCAAACGGCCGGTCCGGATTGTCGCCCTTCAGCATGTTGATGTTGCCCACCATGGTCATGCGGCCCGGCGGTGACCCGCCCGCCTGGAAGTGCTCCACCTTGGTATTGGCCGCTGCCGTGGCCACCACCGAGCTGACCGTGGTGCTGCCATCGAGGAAATGCAGTAGCGGATGGTGGTCCAGCTGGATGATGTTCGGCGTGCTGCCATGCAGACTGTTCGGCAGCAATCCGCTCGTCAGCTGCTGCGTCCCAGGCGCCAGAGGAGCGGGCATTGAGTGATCCACTGCAGGTGGGCGGTTCGGTTTAGAGTTGGAGTTGATTGGTTGTTGGTATGTCGAGATTGGCATGCGTACAAGATTTAAATAAAAGCTTCGTTAGGGAAGAGCGTTAATAATCAATGCACACAGTGATAACAGAAAGCGGCTCATTGGTAGGGCGAACACACAAGCGGCTCACCTGTGGCTGTGACGGCTCCTCCGCCGCCTCCTGCTCCCCCTCCGCCACCACCAGGTCCCCCACCGCCGCCGCCGGCGATCTGGTGCGTGTGCGTCTTGAGGTGGTTGGTGAGGGTGCTCTGCTGGCGGAACTGCATGTGGCAGTAGGAACACGTGTACGGCTTGTCGCCCGTATGGATCTTCTTGTGGTTGGCCAGGGTCGCCAGCTGGCTGAAGGACTTGTCGCACGTCTCGCACTTGTACGGCTTGGGATCGATGTGGGTCCGCTCGTGGTTGTGCAGCGTGCTCAGCTGCGGGAAGCGGCGCTTGCAGACGCTGCACTGGTACGGCTTCACCAGCTCCTCGGCCGCCGGCGAGCTGTAGCTGCCGGAGTACAAGGTCTTCGAGATTTGGACGCGCTGATGCTGCTGCTGGTAGACCTGGTGCATCTGTGACTTCCTGTGCTTGCCACTCCCTGGCTGCGGCTGATAGTTCAGCAGGGACGTGGGCGTGCTGGATTCCGCCGCTGTTCCCCGGGAAGCAAACGAAAAGGCAGTTAAATCGTTGGCTCTAGCTGGGCGCCACACACTCACCCTTGTGCGTCTTGATGTGGTTGATCAGGGTGCTCTGCTGGCGGAAGTCCTTGGCGCAGATGTTGCAGGTGAACGGCTTCTCGCCGGTGTGGATCTTAACGTGGTTGGTCAGCGTCGAGATCTGGCGGAAGGCCTTGTCGCAGTGCTTGCACTTGTAGGGCCGCTCGTCCGTGTGGATCTTCATGTGGTTGCGTAACGTGGTCAGCTGCCGGAACTTGTTCTTGCACACGTGGCACTGCTTCTTCTTGCGCGGATCATCCACCACCACCTCCTCCTCGCTGATAACGCTCTGCACCTCCTGCTTCATGGGCGAAATGGGCGTGTGGTTGCCGCCCCCACCACCACTGTTCGCCGTGGTGGTGCTTATGTCCAGCAGGTGAACCAGCGGGTGCTGTGGATGGAGCATGGCCTGGTGGGTGGGATGCTGTATGGCCTGCACGGCGGTCAGTTGGTGCAGGGCGAACGGGCTCTGCTGCAGGCTGGCCAGGGTGGTGGGCTGCTGCTGGCCAGGTCCTGCCCCTCCACCGCCACCTCCCCCACCGCCTCCACCACCGCCATGTGAGGCTGGCAGCTGGTAGTGCTGGTAATTGGCCATGGCTGCTGTGGCGGCGGTCGCATGGTTCAGATGCATGGTCGCTGTGTCTCGTCTCTCCCCCCCGAGGTTTTCCGGATTGGGTCCTAGCGCGGATCTATCGTCTGCCCATCGGCGTTATACAATGGCAGCCCCGGACGGCCCTCGGCCATTCCCCGCCACTCCGCGCACCGCTCCACACTCCTCTGGCTTTCTCTGGTTTGTTATTTTAGCTGTCTGCGCTACTTCTGTGTACTGCTGCTGCTTCTTCTCCTCTTCTTCTCCGCGGCTGCTGCTCCACACGCTGCTTCCACGTAGGCTCGGGAATGCTCGAACGCGCGCCCAATTTGTCGCCAACCGCCCAACGCACTGTTTGCACCGCTTTAGCTATACTTTGTGGCGCTTTCTCGGCGGGTTCTGCAATTTTTCCAGGCCACGCTTTTTTGTATCCGTATCCTTATCAAAACAAAAATGACTGGCGTGGTTTTCCAGGGCTGGGCGAACGGCCAGAGCTGCACCCCCGCCGCAGATCGAATAATTGGCGAGGGCTACCAATCGAATCGAAAAGCATATCGATCTCCGATAGCAGCTATCGATTTATCGAAGTACTCAGTGGTGGCAGTTTAGCCAGTATTCTACTGCAGAAATTTTAAATTATTTCAACGAAATAAAACAGCTAACAATAAATGACAACAAAATTCTTGTATTGCGTATCAAGGTGTTGGTCGTTTGACTTTGTGAAAAAACAGCACATGACAATTAAAATATAAATATAGCTATTTTGTAGCCATTGAAGATAATTACTTTGGCTACTTTTTCCTACCGACAGTTGTCAACACTGGTGGCTTGGCGTGTTTTGCTTTTTTGCGTAGAAAAACAAAAAACCAAAACAACGGGGGGAGTTTATAGAATAATACGCAGTTTGAGACACTTGCACCAACCGAGGTCAAGGATCATCCCAGCCATGAGTGAGGGCGAGAAAAAGGAGGAGAAACCAACTACGGGTTCGAGTTCCTCATCTAGTGACGAAGAGGAGGGAAATGGAGGTTCGTCCAAAACGTCACACACAGTGTTTACTGTCATTTATTAACCAGATTCGATTTCAGATAGTGCCACAATGGATATGATTCGACGCTTCTTTTCACAAACTCTGAACTTGGGCGGCTCCACGGATGAGAAGGCGGACATCAAAGTGGATAAAGTAATAAACATTCTCCGTAACTCAAAGTTCATGTTTTTTAAACTACAAATGAATTCCCAGGTAATACCCGATCTGTCCTTTGAGGGTTTTGCCGACCACTGGCGAACGCATGGTTTCCGGAACATTGTGACCATGGTGGGAGCAGGCATTTCCACCTGTGGGTATACTAACATAACTCTCGAGAACCTCTATTAAATTACTTCTTTTTAGCCGCTGGCATTCCGGACTTTCGGTCTCCAGGCTCTGGTTTATACAGCAACCTGAAGAAGTACAAGCTTCCCCATCCCACGGCCATATTCGATCTGGATTACTTCGAGAAGAACCCTGCTCCGTTTTTCGCCCTCGCCAAGGAGCTGTACCCTGGGTCTTTTATTCCCACACCGGCCCACTACTTTGTCCGTTTGCTGAACGACAAGGGTCTGCTGAAGCGTCATTACACCCAGAACATTGACACTTTGGATCGACTTACGGGACTGCCCGAGGAGAAGATCATCGAGGCCCATGGCAGCTTCCATACCAACCATTGCCTGAAGTGCCGGAGGGAATACGACATGGCCTGGATGAAGACGGAGATTTTCGCTGATCGCTTGCCCACCTGCAAGCATTGCAAGGGCGTTGTGAAGCCGGATATTGTCTTCTTTGGCGAGAACCTGCCGCAGAGGTTTTATATGAGCCCGGAGGAGGACTTTGAGGATTGCGATCTACTAATAATCATGGGCACCTCGCTGGAGGTGCAGCCGTTTGCTTCACTGGTTCAGAGACCAGGATCACGTTGCCTGCGTCTGCTGATCAATCGAGATGCAGTGGGCCAGTCCAGTTTTGTGCCCTGGATGGATCCCCATGAGCGATCGCTGCTCTACGACAGGCCCAACAACACCAGGGATGTGGCCTTCTTGGGCGACTGCGATGCTGGAGTCCTGGCGCTGGTCAAAGCTCTAGGCTGGGAGGATGAGCTGCAACAGCTCATGACCAGTGAAAAGAAGAAATTGAACGCTAACCAGCCGACAAAGGGGACCAAAAAGGTCCAGCAGGTCAAAGATTTACCACATTCAGACCCAGATGATAAGGCTTCCAGCAGTCAGGCCAAGAAGGATGCTTCGCTGTAAACTAGCTAGGACAATTCGCAGTTAATTTGTAGTTGTTGAAGAGTGCAATTCGTTTACATGGATTACGTGTATAAATCGGACAATGCGATGTGCTGACTAAACCCGTGCGCTTCATTTCGCCTCCGCTTCCGGCTTTCAATTATTCAAGTGCCATTTGTGAGCCATTAGCGTGTCCCTTTTGGCCGGACCACCATAAACCGCAAAAACTGATTGAGTTGCTCTGCCGTTTCCGGCGCACAAAAAGCAGAAACCACCAACAAAGGTTAACTCTCGACATGTTTCTGCTCGCTCTGATCCGGGCTCGGAGTCGGATTCTGTGCAGATACTGATTCCGATTCAGTTACAGCTGCCCAGCCCCTTGACATCCTCAACCGCTGTTGTGGGCGTGGCATGTGGCATTCTAACTGCCTGTTTGTGTGGCTTCCACTGATGTTGCTGTTGCTCCCGATGATGTTTGCTGCTGCTGTTGCTGCTGCATCAACTTAATGACTCACAATCTGTCCCCCACAAAGCGAAAGAGACACACACGGCAGTTGGTAATGAAGCTTCTGCGGTGAATTGGCCAATAGAAAATACGTACGAGCTGCACTAATTAAAACCAAGCTCCCAACCAGGCCAGCGGGTGACCTCCTGCCGGAGCAGGGAAGCGGATATTGTTAATCGTCGGCAGGGATGGTGGGGCAATATCATGGTTAGTGGTAAGTGGGTGGCGGATGAAGGCTGCCTGTCAACTTTGGGCCAGCTTTGCTGCGGATGCATTAGGAAATCAAATGCAGCCACGGAAATATTGATAGCCACGCAATTTGTTGCAGCTGCAATTCTAGTTGCTGTTGCCCCAGAACTTTGGCAATTAAAGCTAATGGCCCAAGATCTTGTCTATTTGCAATTTTCCCCGAGTGTTTCCATCTCAGCGAATGTGTGGGTGCACTGAAAAAATTGTTTACTAAATACGGATTTATTCTATGGCTTTATAAATTAACATTTTTGTAAGTTCAAAATGCTAAAAGCTGTATGTTTTATATAATTTAATTGTATTCACTGTGACTGTTTACAAACTTACATATGAACTAGAATTTTGAAATCAATAAAACGAAAGTTTAGCTAAACTACTTATTTAACAAATCTTGGAAATTATACAAAATCAAATTTCATTTAAGTATAAAAATACGGGGCGGTAAATGGGTTTTAAAAATATTTTTTTTAAATAAACAAATTGAAACTCAAACTTTTTAGTGCTTTAATATTATACACCTTAAACCTCGTTGCCTATAAACGTATGAAAAAGTCTTTATATGACAAAAAATTTGAATATTTAAATTTTTTAAAACATGTTTTTTTATTTTTAAGTTGAAATTTTGTGGGGAATCGAATGTTTTCGATCTAACTTTTTAGGTATCAATTCACACACTTTTCCTATAATTGTTGTTTCAGTGTGTTTGGCCCACTCACTCAAAATTGACTCAAGTTGGCTCAATATTAACTTGACTTTCACCTCCTCTCCGACAAATGTGGAACGCCATTAAGTGCACTCCATACACACGTCATTGAGGAAGCTGTGGGAACTGAAGGGGCAGGTCATATTTGTGTGAACATGTTTCATATTTGTAATCAAAATGCGATGCTTTCCACCCCGCCACCCACCGCCCACTCACTCTAAGCCTGTTCATCAATGGCATTGAAAGAAAGGAGGGGGCGGGGGACTGATGAAATCGTGGACATTCCCCGATGTCATCAGCGACAGCTGCGCTCGCGCTTTGATATTGAATTCTTGACATGATTGTGTGGCGCACAGCTTGCCAGGGAATTGATTGAGACCCAAAACACAGTTTAAAGGCACTATAAACCCCGACCACAAATAACTCAGCCGAGGCTAATAAAGCAGGGATCGCCATCGATTGTTGTTTGGGCCTATTTAATGGGCGCTTACTCAAAAATATGCTCTGTTATCGTAGCATAAACGAAATCTTTATGAATATTTTATTATTGCTTTAATAAAAAGAAAAGCACAAGGAGCTGCGACGACGGCTGCCAAATGCCGTTCTCAAAACGCAATTTGTGTCAATAAATGTGGGTATGTAGCAGTGTGTGGGTGTGATGGGATTACCAACAGGCGTGTTCAAAATAATAGGTCTTAGTTAAAAATCAACATTTAAGAGGATTACTATACTTCACATGACTTAATTTGAAAAGACTTGGATATTACCTTGTATGAAATAAACTATTTTTTATATTTTAATTTGCGAGCTCAAGTATCCGTTTGTCTGCAACAGTTTTTAGATCATCATGTAATTATTGCAACACAAATTGTTTAATCGAATTGACAGAAAGCGTAATAGTTCTGCCTAATGATTATGAGTTTTGGAACTGAAATGTGCCAATTAAAAGATGAAAGTTAAATCGAACAGAACAGAACTGTAGAAAATACCCTATTATGATAATACACAAAAGAGTAATAAAATTTGCCCAGAGCTGTGTGAGATGGAAGCAACAGTTTTAAGATCATAATGTAATTAATTCAAAACAAATTGTACAATCGAATTGACAGGAAGCATAATAATTCTTTCTAATAGTTATGGTTATTAAAACTGAAATGTGCCATTTTAAAAATGAAATTGAAATCTTTCAGAATAGAGCCGTCGAATTAAGCCTTTTATGAAAATAAACAAAAGAGTTACAAAATGTGCCCAGAGCTGTATGAGATGGGAGCTCAAGTTTCCGTTTGCATATAACATATAACATCCCAGGCGAATCGGCAGCAGTTGCTCATAATCATTTTATGTGTATGTTGTACACAACATACTTTCGTGCGCATAAATTTTTATTTACGTCTTTGTCAACACAATGCTCCAAAAACGATTGAGTTGGTGTGCGGGGGGTTGCCCCCCACCCATATGCAAAATTAAAGTGCGATTTGAAACGCTGCTTGCCACCCGGATCCAAATTGGCGGTTTTCGTGGCTCCAAATGAGCTGCGGTGGTGCTTGTGCATGTATGTATAAAATAAATTTCAGCTGCGGTCCCCCGACATCCCCAATTGATGTCGATATGATGAACAATAAACAGCATACGAGTCCATTGGAGTGTTTTTTTAATAGAATTATTCTCAGCATCGCAGCCATCATAATTCTTGCCGGGCCGCAAACAAAACAAAACCAGTTTAGGGATTGCCATTAATGAAGTGTAACGAATTGGAAAACCAAATAATTCGCATTGATTTCGCTGGTTTGGAACCGCAGGTTGCATTGATTTGGCCCAACAGCAAAAACGGGTCCATGCCCAATTGATTGGCCAAAGCCAATCTTCAATGAATAAATGAACGGATGCGGATGTGTGTGGGCTCGGGTCCGGGTCCGGGTCCAGGTCCAGGTTTGTCAGGTGCATTGTCGAGTGCATTTAATTGTGGCCCAGTACGCACAGAGCTCCCCGACAAAAGGATTTTCCCAGGGTCCCTGCAATGGCAGGAAAAACTCCTCAAACAGATAGAAAGAGAGGAAAATGATTTAGCCAAAATGGTTGGCAGTGGGCAGTATTTTTTTTGTCGCTTTTCCCGTTTGCATCTCGATGTGTTTTTGGTCGGGTTCGATTTGGTTGGCCATCGGTTTTTGTGGTTAATTGAAATTTTTCATTTGGCCCGTTCTGTCCGTCGCCTCGACGGCTTTAAATTCATTTTGAATTGTTAGTTCTAAGCCCCGGGCAATTCCCGGGCGAGTTCGCAGCCTGCGCCAAAATATGCAATAAATTTTGAAAAGCACAACGACAACAAAACTCTATTCTGTCACTGGATTATGTAATTGCATATACACTCTCGTATATTTAAATTCATACAGATACAGCGCAATCGATTTGCAAAAACAATTATCAATATTTAATTCGTTGGTGGTTTTTGTGGTCGCCGGCAAATGCTAATGAAATATGGAAATCTGTTTAGGCTTAAAGTAATAACGTCAAGGCATTAGAATGCAGCTCGGCGACGAAAAAGTTAGCAAATTAAATTCTTTTAATTAAAGTTATAATTTCTCACAACGAAATGGGCAATGGCAGTGGAAAAACCCATTTGGAGCGTGAAAGAAACTTGCATTTGCAACATTTCCTCAGCCTGTTTCCTTCGTTTCACCTGTTTCGCTTGCAGGATGTGTCCGGGCACCTTACCAATTTTCCCAGCCCCTCATCCTTATCGTCCTGGCCTTCTGTTCCGACATTGGTAATTTAGAGAAAATTCTGGACTAGCGGCGTTGGGGGGCATGGGGGTTTAAGTATTTTGTACTCGTTACTTGTATTGCCTTTTCGATTTGCACTTTACACGCTTTCATTACACTTCGTTTCCGTAGCAGGGAAAACGGCAGAGAGCGGGGAAAAATGGAAATACTTGACCCGAAACCGTTGCATTGTTAGCATTTAAACTGTTTCTTTGCCGTTGCGCTTCACTTGAACTGCACACTCGAGAGATACAGAAACGGTCGAGCTTCGCTAAGTAAAACGTTCTCTTATTTACAAAAAATATTTAAAAATTGTGTCTATCTAATAAAAACGTAATAAAAGTAGGCCTCTAGAGACTAAATTTACCTGAATTTTAAGCTCGATTAACGAATTAAAAAATTCTGAAGTACATTTTTTATTTTAAAATCACGAACATAGTAATTCTTAAAAATAATAAGTATAAATTTACAATAAGAATAGTAGTACATGTATTACAGTTAAAACAAGAAAGAACGCAATACTTATTGATCTCTTAAAAAAAAAAAAAAAAAACAAACGCTTAAGTCGCTAGCCCTTTTTAAAAAAAAGTGTAACCTGCTTCTAAGCACAATAAATTGGTAACGCACTTGTATACACAATCTTTTGAAACTGGACAGATTTTCAAAATTTTTAGATGTCTGTGTAGATAATTTCAATACAAACAGTAGGGGAGAAGTGGGGGTTGTGGGCATAGTTTTGTTTTTGGCTTATAATTACCGAACTAGTGCATATTATTTGGACATATTGGTATCTGTGTAAAGCTAGAGACCTAAACTAACTAATTATGAAGAAACATACTTGATTTCGTCATGCGAAAAAATTTCATATGGACTTTTGTAAAACCGTAATTTTCAGCTAAAATTTTTTTTTGGGGGGGTTGTGGGCACCCTGGGAAAAAATGCTGCAAATGGAAAAATATGGAAAAAAAACCGCAACCAATATCAACATAACAACAATTTTTTTATTTCAAAGACTACCTAGGCATTATTCATCGTCGGAAACACAATTTTGACATGTGTAATGACTGGCCCGCATGTCAACACATTTCAGACGAAAAGCTCGATCGCAAAATTACAAATCTTGGTGATAATCCCTCTCAGCGGGAGAGGATCCTTTTCCAAGAGCCTAAGATTTCTACAAGAATGTTCTAGAGGGTTCCAAACAAATTTTGAAAACAATTTTACAAGAAATTGTAGGTTATAAAAAAATTTGCGAAGAAAAAACGGGTGCCCACAACCCCCCCAATTTTGGTGCCCACAACCAACTTTAGCAGACATTTTAAGAAGTAATTAAAAAATGTGTTTGCATAAATTTTTTGGTTCAAATCGATATTGTTCCATTTAGTATAATACTTTGACTAAATAAAAATGCATCACACTTACCTTCTTAATCGATTCACTTTAATTAATACACTATTGAAAATCTTTGAAAAAAACTTCACCACCTTTTCCAAGCACAAAAAAAACCAATTCGTTCATTTCAAAAAGCAAACGCGTTCGTTTACGTTGATATTTGGCATAAATCATACATAAGGTAATTGCTTGCGAATGAGATTACCAAAAGAAGTCAATCTTCATTTTGTGAAAAGATACGTAGGGGTGCCCACAACCCCCCCATGCCCACAACCCCCACTTCTCCCCTATTTCTTAAAGCCACTTTTCCCTAGCATTAAAAGTGTGTGCACCACAGAGTTTTGCGGCTTGTGGGCGTTAAAAGGGGCGTGGTCGTGTTTTGAAACAAATTCTGTTATGGTTCCCGAGATCTCGACGTTCGTACGGAGGGACGGACTGACGAACAGACAGACGTTCAAAGTATTTTCTTACTCTACGAGTGTCGCAAATAAATATATTAACCAGTAACAATTTTCATACGAAGTATTATTAAACTTAAGTTCGGTTTTTTTTTAAATAGTTAATTTAAGGGGTTTAATCAAAGTATCTGATCTTTCGTCGATTTAATGTCAGAATTATGGAAGCTCTACTGTAGGTAAATGGGGGGAATATGTAAGTGGATGGGCGGTATTATCTAAATACCCAACAGCAGCAACATTTTGCAGCTGCAGTCTCATTATCATCCACATCGACAGCCGAATCATCGCAACGAGCACTCATCTTAACGTCAGTGGAAATGATTGCTGCCCCCGAAATGCCACCCACTTTGGCAGCAACCGACATGCTGCCTTGACACTTTAAGCTGCAATTTCGTTAAAATATTTTCAATCGATTTCGTTGGTTTATCGCCAAGTTTATTTCCACTTTCTTGTTGTTTGCCAGTTGTACTCCTTCAGTCCTCGGCCCTCTCCAAAATGCAGCACATTTTCCTTTTCCTCCCTGCCAGATCTTACGGAAATGAAATGTGTTTCTATTTTAGTTGCACAAGCTTTATTTTTTCGTGTGTGCATTTACACGCTCGAGTGTTTGCCTCAATCTCGAGGAAGAGGTTTTGGTAAACGAATAAAAAAAGACCAAAAGAAAACGCAGGCTGCCTCTTCAGTTTATTTACAAATGGCAAACAGCAGGACCTTCCCTCGACCAAATGGCTAATATTTGCACAACATTTTCGGTTCCCGCCCACTCATCTCATTTCTGCAGTGCCAATCTGCATAATTGTGCGGCAACAAAATGTTATTGGGAAAACATTTTCCACCTAGCACACACAGTGTCAGCAGCAAATGAGTGTTTCAAGGACAACGACTAATACAGCGGTGTACTATAGTGAAACTGATGTCCTGGCTAATTACCATGCAAATATTTGCACATTTCCATGAACTGACAGAGGAATCTTGCAGAGCTTGTCGGATGCTTGTCAGATACCGTCAGATGTCACAAATGGTTATCAAGCATACGCAATGTATGCCGGGCAGTTGATGAGCTGTGTGTAATTGTTTCTGACTTGCCAGAGAATTCACTGCAGGTGATAGATTGTGGGTGTACTTGATATTTTTCAAAAAACACTTCTGAATTGACTCAATAAGCACTTCAAGGTAAATTAAAACACTTGGAAAATCAAATGCGGCTTAAGATAAATCTGTTCATGTGAATTTACTAGCATTTATTTATTATATACATTTTAAAAAGGTGTAAAAATGGTAATAAATTATTAATTAAAATCATAATCAAAGTCATATTAAGCATGCACTTAAACGAACATGTTTAATTAATTGTGTTAAGTTGACTTGTGCTACAGTAAAGTTTCCTATTCTATACACATGTATCTCATTTTCAGATAAGTCCTATTTCATTGGCAGTCTGCTTTGTTTTAAACAACACCTGCACAATGCACAAATGAGACTATTTATGGTAAGATACTTTTCAGACACATTTAACTTTCAGCTGTGCTTTGAAACATTAAATTCAGATGCACTTATTGAGCACATGGCATTGTTATTCAGCTGGAGCGGAAAATTAGCAAGTGAAAGTCGTGAAAAGGGAAAACTCATTTGCATGGCTTATTCCCCTCGCTGTTCCAGCTGCCATCGGCCATAATGAAGTGGCACGATTTACGCCGAAGCCTTCATGTTGCCATTGTTTAGTTGGCTGCCAAGGACTTCAAGGACAACGCTGCACAGGGCCTTGTTTTGCTATTCATTAATGCAGCTGCGAGCCTTGATTGCCGCCGCGCCTCACTCGCCGTTGTTATTACTATTATTTAAATGTTAATGGATGGGCAAATAAGATTGTATGTGGCACACACAGGCGGGGGTAAATCGGCTTTAACATTGTAGGCAATTTAAAGTTCCTTCTGCGGCCAGCACTTTTCATTAGCATGCAAGTGCAATTCGGTCTAGGCAAATTGCCCGCCAGCAGGCACCAGATGAAAGCATAACACAAAACTCTAAGCCACAGCCAGCAAAAAGGAAAAGAATTTAAAAACAAAAAAAAACACCTAACTAAAAATCCGCTACGCACTCACTCACTCATACACCCACATCCGTAAACCTTCTGCGCTTGGGTTTTGGGCCATATGTTGCCACTGCCACTGCCACTTGTGCAGCTTGTGGGCCACATTGCGGTCGGTTTGCTGGTCAGCCCGTCGCCTGCGGTTCTTGTCCCTTTTCATACCGAGTCTGTGCGTGTGCGAGGTGTGTAAATTCCATGTCTGTAGACGGACACGCACGCAGACAAACACGTAAACGCACAAATCTGCATTTGTGTCTTGATTAGTGTTGCATACTTCAAGGCGCGGCGTGTTCGGAATAGTTCTCGTTGCCTTTGTACCCGCTGCTCAGACATTGTATAAGTGAAGCAGTACAAAACAGGTAGATACTGGGAGTATCGGGCATCTCTATGTCGGAACTAGTCTTTTTATTTAATATAACGCGGTCTTTGTTGACCACATTTGGTTAATGACTTAAGTTTCTTTATCATCTCAGGTCTGTGATTGGTGTCCCATATAAATAAGGGGCGCCTATCTTAAACTTTTTAAAAACGTATACCAAAGGTTGCACAAAAATAAGTAGATCATTTAAGTCGCTGAGTACTGATTACACTTTCTTTTTTACATCCAGAGACCTAATACATGCATCAAAGACAGTCTGCCACATAAAGAGTCTTCCAACTCCTTCATTTTAATTGGTTATGA
The DNA here is from genome assembly GCA_018150695.1 of Drosophila oshimai. Classification (NCBI taxonomy): domain Eukaryota; kingdom Metazoa; phylum Arthropoda; class Insecta; order Diptera; family Drosophilidae; genus Drosophila; species Drosophila oshimai. The sequence continues at coordinate 2,603,386 of JAECWM010000003.1, read as the reverse complement.
ACTTCATCAAACAATTTTATGATACGCTTTATTTTAACAAATAGTAATTTCTTTTAATTAAATAATAAATAAATAATAATATTTAATATTAGTACCGAGATTATAACACAAGAGCTCTTAATTTTTTAAGTGTATAACAGGCTAAAATCTTTTAACTTAAACTTACTTTTACCTTTTATCAAAAAGACGCAGTACAAAATGTCATAACGTGATTTACCAAGTAAAATATTAATCACTTTATCACAGCATTCCCTCCTTCACTTATTGGCCACCCCCCAAAGCGTTTGAGAAGATAAATATTGTTTCATGGATTTTTAATGCCATTGACTTTTGAGTAGCTCCAACTGGGGTAACACACCGCTTGAGTGTTTAATTGCCCTTCAGTGCAGAGCCATGTGTGCCGGGAGGGGGGAATAGTATGGTTTTTTTGCTCTTTTTGGGTAGATCCCAGCAGGTTGTCGGGGCAATAAAATCGCCGCCTGCTGTGCACTCAAATGACCAGGACCAGACTCCCAGCCTTCTTCCTTTTGGGCTCTCCGTTCTCCATTGGATTGGATGCCAGTGTCTCCATCTGGTTTTGCTTTGGCCCGCCAGGAGCAAATCCTTTAATCTGCCTTTCAATTTCAAATAACCCAATGGTTAAGCACTCGCAACACTCACACATTCACTCCGACAGTCTGCTTGTCTCGACAGTCGGTCTGTGTTCCCACATTGGCGACGGGAATGGCGACATCTCCAGGCGTCCTCCGTCCTGCGTCCTGCATCCTTAGCCCCACACTGTCCACAGAATTTTCTGGCTGGCCAATTGAATTGTTTCAATTGACACTTGGCCTGGTCCTGGCTCAGTTTTTGCCGACTATCTGCGGACCTTTACGTTTGGGGCTTTGTTCGCATTCATAATGAAAGTCAGTCGTTTGGCCGCATTGTTTTCGCTAATTTGTGGGACCGCTAATTGGCCATGTGCCAGGGGTTACGAAAAAACACTGGGAAAAATTTTGACCTAAAATTTGATCTGAAAAATCATAAAAGGCACTTCCGACATTGAAACCTTAATATATCAGTTGGTAAATGTACATATATATGATAAAAACATAGGATTTCTGATCATTTTTAAGCACCCAGGAGTTTAAAAAATAACTGTTTTTTAAATCTTTATTTTGACATAGCAAAAACTTTTTCTTAGAATTTCTTTTGAGGACGTGACCAAGTGATTAACCTTATCAAGGGTGATTTCTTAGTAAGTCATACCTAATAAATAAAAGATTGTAACAACGTTGAACACTACAAATTGTACATTTTCTTTTTAACAAGTTTTAAAAGCAACAAAATCTTTGCTAAAAATTCAAATATTTTATATGAGCTTTAAAAGTATTTTTTTTGATTTTTATTTAATCTGATGTATACATAGGTACCTACTTAAGAAACTAATTTGCCATTGACAGAGTCGTATTTTTTATCACAGTGTTCAGGGTCGATTTACCAATGAAAAGATGCTTTAGTTAACATGTCTGAGTTCTAGGAACTATGTGATTGTTAAACTTAACTGAGGACTTCCGCTTGACTTACCCGAGGCACCCTTTGTTATGTTCTTGATTGTTTACTGAATTATGCAAATATTGTAATGTGCTGTGTGCGTTTCATTAGGTTAATGTCTGGGCAAACAAAGCCCAGTTCCAGTTTGCAATGATAGGACCAGCCGGAGGTTTTCAATTACAGTTCGAGTTAAAATCAATTTGCCAGCCAATCGAAGCAGAGTCATTAAATGGCAGTCCTATAAAAGCCGCATTCATGGAAAATGAAATCGAAGTGCAGTCGAGATGTTGCTGCAACCGCTTGCTATGCATTTGAGCCAACTTCTTCGGCTTATAGGTAAGGAAATTTTGGCTTAGAACTCCTTAGCCAATTATAACATTTTAAACTTTAGTTGGCCAATACTTTGCAACACTTTCATCCATTCTGATTGTCTACAATAATTCCGGAACTGCAACTCCGCTCCAGTGTGATTATTTAAGTGCTTTGGAATTAGTTCTCCGAGATTTACGTCAGCCTGTTAGGCTTCAATGGATAAATGTGGCGCTATTAAATGACCTGGTGGCTTTGGAAAACCAAGTTATGGGTGCTCTTAATAGCAGTGTCACAGAGGTAAGTTTTAAAAACCAAACATTGCATTTACATTTTTTTTCTGCCTACGGATAACTTCAAAACCATATAAAATATAATAGTTTTCATTTTGTTTAATAACAAAAATAAATAATCTTAAAAAGGTTTCTGTTATTTAATTAAAAATATTTATAAAAATTCAATTTAAAATCGTAAAATCCAAGTTCGATTTAATTAGCCAATCTTGTAATTTTTAACATTTGACATAAACTAATACACAAATATAAAAAATATTATTTTGAATTTGAATGTTTTTACATAATTTGTTCTCATAATTTAATTCTTTTGTTTTCCAAAAACAAAAGACTGAACAAAAGACTGCACTAAACAAAGTTTTGTTTTACATGTGTCCTCTCAGGGATTCATTACCATATTGTCGCAGACCAACCACTTTATACACGCTCGATATTATGCAACACGTAATGCTAATATGCGACTCAAGGATAAGCGATATTTGTTCCTGTGCGAAGATGAAAGCCCTGCGGAATTGCTGCGCATGGAGATACTGCAGTGTGAGTACAGGATGTGCTGTACTTGTTAATGAAGGCGCTACGGAGATAACCAGCTCCAATTGAATGTTTCTGTCTTGTTCCATCCGGTTCATACACTCCGCCAGCATCAATTTATTAGCTTAAGCGGTGACTTCTCTCCTCCCTGGGGGCGTGGCAAAGCATTTCAAACTCGAAAAGTTTCCCCACTCGCCCCACACAAGGGGACTTCTGCGTAAACATGGTCGGGAAACCGCCGCAGGACATTCGTGGCCAGTTGATCAAACTTTAACACTTGCCAATAATTTCAACGCTCGACGGCGCCTTGTTCAATTGTAAACTTTGGCTTTTTTCGGGCTTGGGCTTTTTCCTCCCTCTGGCTTTTGTTTTTCTTTTATTTTTGGTCACTCTCTGCCTTGTTGGGACCTAATATCGATGTTGGTTTTCTTTTTATATACCCTGGACTCATTGAGTGTTGATAAACGACGATAAAAACAGGACACATTTTAGTTTATATTAATAAATTTAAAGAAAATGTGCAAGCGTGCGTTATTCCTAAACTTGAGTTGTCGAAAACATTGAAGAATTTTGATGCATAAACGTTTTACAACTTTTGCTTTCGGATCTTTGGTTTCAGAAATGTTGAACATGTTTGTTGTGACCTGTTCTTCAACAAATTAGTTGAAAAATTTACGCCAAGCCATTTCATTTATGCACCAAGGATTCTGTATCTAAAAAGAAATTTAAAAACAATACATTTCTTTTGTTAAAATCGTATCTGTTAAAACATATAAATGAAAATGACACCTAAGTACTGGGTAGATCTTAGTCGACGTCTCTTGATTTCTAAATAACGTTCCTGCTCTGTTTTTTATGTCCCTTGCCCGATTGTTGTTTCTGCTTGTCCAACAACTGGAAATCGCTGTAATGCGCTTTAGTCTACCCCCACCATCTGATGGTGCGACCTGGAACCGAAACAGAGGCAGAAACAGGAGCCCGAACAGGGACGAAAACAGGACCCCTACCAGCCCCCAAGCGCAAAGGAGGCGCATTGGCAAACAAGAGAAACAACGACGATGTTGGGGGCGAAACAGGAGGGGCAAAGACCACTTCTCCCTACCGCGACATCAATTTCGAGCTGTGGACACAAAAGTTTGTCGGTGCCTCTGGTAATTTGGATGCCGTGTTCCTGGACGCATTCTTGCCGAACGAAACTTTTGCCGAGCGGGTCGAACTTTATCCCAACAAGCTGCTCAATCTGCAGCGCCGCAGCCTGCTTGTTGGCTCCATTACTTATGTCCCATATACGATTACTAATTATGTGGTAAGTAATTGCCGGTTAAGTTTATATTTATCGTTTGTTGTTGTCCTGCTACACTGCCAAAACAAGCATCCGATTTGGAATTTTGCATTCTTACGAAAATTGCAATGGTAAATTATTTACATAAAAATATAGTCAAACTTCTGATATAGTAAAATATTTATCTAAACATATTTTGTGTCGGGCTGATTTGTTTTTGCATTTTTTTCCTTTTAAAATTGGCAGAATATAGAAAATAAATATTGTTTTTATAAGTAACTTTAGTTAATAAGTGGCAAACATATTGGAAAGTATTTAAAGCTTCCAAAAAGTTACTCCAAAATATTGTAGTATATCAAATGTTGTTATTTGCGATACTCGAAGAGTAAGCAAAAAAAAATGTAAACGTTAAAATGTCCGTCTGTCCGCACAAACATAGAGATATCGGGAACTATAAGAGCTAGAACCACCAAATTTTGCACACAGACTTCTATAATGCTAGAGAAAAGTGGCCTTTATAAATGTTGTTTGTGTTGAAAATATTTACCCAAATATCTAAAATTTTTGACCATTTTTAAGAAATTGTGCATACAAGTGCGTAAAAAATTTTTACTGCGCTCGAAAGTAGGCTAAACTTTTTGAAGAGGGCTAGCTAGCAGTTTTTTAAGAGGGTAATGAGTATCGCAAATCTTAAAGTCGGGAAACCCGATTATAGCGTTCTTTCCTGTTTTTTAATCGGTCTGTGGTCTTTTTGAATAGTAGTGTTATACTGTTTTTTTCTTTCTATTTTGTCAACCTTCAGAATGTTTAAAATATTAAGTTATAAGGCACATTAAACTGTTTTTTAAAACTCGAACCCACTTATCATACTAACATTGATATAACTATGATTTTGACGAAATTTTTTAAACACTTTTGAGAGAAAATGAAAATGGAAGAGCTGTGACCCTGTTTTATATTTTATGTTTATAAAATTTTGGAGAGTGTACACATGCATGCATACTTTAAAATAAAAATTTAAAAGGAATCCAAAATTATAAAAAGATTCAAGAAAGTTTGGATTTTTTTTTACAATGAGTTAAGCTTTTTTTTTCTGTGCATTACTGTTGGCTAGCCAGCTTAACCAAAATGCCAGAGATTTGCGCGCTTACATTAAGCAAAGCCAATTGGTCGTCCTTGTTCCCCACCTCCCCATTTTCCCACCCAAATTGTTGAGGACTTCTCATCTTCATCTGGGCCATTCACATCGTTGTCTTTGCATTAGTCGGGCTCAGTGTGCGAAGTCATCATGAATAAATGTCCAGTGGTTGCCTCTTTTCCCCAAATATAGTACGAGGATTGCTTGTGTGTGTCTGTGTTTGGCGGTAATGGTGTGGGTGCTTAGTTATTTGGCTTTGTTGTCGTTGTGGGCAACAATTTCGGCAACTAAAAATGTAAGCACATGTTGTGCTGCGGTGCCTAGTCCATGTTTGTGGGGTTGGTTAGTAATCACTGGTGGGGAGTTGTCAGGAGCCGGTTCCATGATTTGTTCGACTACAAAAGAGCACTGTGGACAGCAAAAATGTTACAAAGTAGATGTTATTAAATCCAACCGAACTATGTCAATATGCATAATTGAGTTGAATTTTTGTGTGGTGAATAACAAGGCCACAAAAAACGCAGATTTGGAAATATTTGTTTATTTCCTGAACTCTTGCATATTTCCATGATTTAGATTAAAAATAAAATTTTTAAATATTTTTTTGGTGAATTTCTTAACTTTGTTAAGAACTTTGTTAACAAGTAATACATTTCCATTACGTTGTATGTCGGTAAATAATGTCTACTACAATTTTACAGAGTTGTCAAATCTATTTAATAGTACATTTAATTAACTATAGTTTCTTAACGATTTACCACTTGTAGAGTTTCAATAGCTTCAAGGTTGTTGAATGGCTGAATTTTCCGATAAACTTGTATGTAATAATGCTGATTAGGGAATAGCTTTGAAGTTGAATTATTATCCATTGGTTTTGAGCTTCACATACTTAGGTTTTTAATTCCTACAAAATTTGTAATAACTTATCCATAGAAGATTTTATTTCTTAAAAAAACATGCTATGCTTTACATGCTTAAAATCCGCTTTATCCCACTGTGACCACAAAATGTGTTAAAAAAAAAACCGTGCTTTTGTTGTCATTTGGCAAAAGTTTTGTTCGCACTCAATTGTTTGCCTTAAGGACATTTGCACATTTGTAAACACACGCACACCCCCCGAACGACACACCCAGACACTAACACAAACACCAGCCTTCCCACACACACACACAACCTCACAGACAGGCAAACAGCCACAAGCATGTGCATGTGGTTTTGTTTGGGGCTTGGCTTTGGATCCTGCACAGGACCAACATTGATTTAAATTACGTGTTTCCATTTAATTGCCGCCCGACGAGCCAAGTGTCGATGTCCATTTGAGTGTTACTTTGTATCCCGAATGGTGTGGGTGTGAGCCTGGTCCTAACAAGACCATTAACGAAATTAACGGAGACACTCGATTGGCCGGCCATAGTTAACCATTCATTATCCATTAACCATTAACCAATTGCAGCCCGCTGGCCAGGGCGACGTGGATCCCATCCATTCACAGATGGCCAATCATTCAGTTATCTTCGACGGCGCCGAGGCCAATATAATGAAGACCTTCTGCCAGGTGCACAACTGTCACCTAAGAGTGGAGGCTTGTAAGTAATAGTTGAGTAACTAACACATTTTTGTGTCCTTTTGATTTTAGTTTAAGTATTTACGTTCTTGAAACATAAGTAGTACAAATCAGAACGGTCGAAATTGGACGACAATGTCTTATTATTCCTGCCATATTTAAAAATGATAAAAATCAAAAAACTTACCATTATAGATTTAAAATTTTTTGTACGACCGTGTTATAAATTTAATGAATATCGACTTCTAACATAGGAACTTTCGGATAAAATGTTATTAATTAATTACAAATGTTTTGTCATAACTTAAAATGTATTAATACTTTCATTCTTAGTATTTATTAGGCCAAAATTTCTGTTTATTTTTAAGTCCAACTCCTAGAAAAGTAAAATTTTGTTTAAAAATGTTAAGCATATTTTTTAAACCTCATTTCGCAATTGATTAAATGCGGAAAATTTTTATAAATTAGGTATATTAAGTTCAAACTTATCCCTTTTTTTCTTACAGATGGAGCCGATAACTGGGGCGGTATTTACGAAAACGAATCGAGCGATGGAATGCTGGGGGACGTCTACGAACAGCGTGTGGAGATGGCCATTGGCTGCATCTACAATTGGTACGATGGCATCACAGAGACCTCGCATCCCATAGCACGTTCCTCGGTGACCATTTTGGGTCCAGCCCCAGCGTGAGATTCCTCTATGTTGCTTTTACAAACTGGAATCGTCAAATTATAGTCGCTGTTTTTCAGACCTCTACCCAGTTGGCGCACTAGCATCATGCCTTTTAATGACTTCACTTGGCTGATGCTGATCTCAACCATTGCGATGTGTGGTACGTTTTTGTACCTGATGAAATACGTCAGCTATCGACTGGGGTTTTATGGAAATCAAGAGACATTTCCACATAGCACGAAGCTGGGAAAATCCATGCTGGACATATTTGCCCTTTTTATACAGCAGCCATCGGCTCCTTTGAGGTAGGATGAACTTAAAAGAAAATAAGTTAAGAAAAAAATATACAAAAATTAAATATATACTTTACCTCCGTTATATTTGACTTGCCCTTACACTATTTTCAAATGTTTCATAATGGTCAAATTATCAGTTCCACGTGTCGTATACGTAATTTGTATATGTGAACACTTGTAAAGTACCTACGTTTAATTTCGAAACATATTATAAATTTAATATGAAAAAGTATTAAGTAAAATATTTTTTTAATTAAAAAGTAATAAAACACAACCATGCAGTTAAAACATTTTAAAAAGAAGAGTATTTTTTAGCGATTTCGATTTTTGCTTATGGATTTCCCTGATTTGTCATTCTGCTTTTCAGCTTCGACCGTTTCGCTCCACGCATTTTTCTGGCCACTCTTTTGTGTGCCACAATCACGCTGGAAAATATTTACAGTGGCCAGCTGAAGTCCTTGCTTACTATTCCCTTCTACTCCGCCCCTGTGGATACAATCGAGAAATGGTCCCAGGTGCAGTGGAAGTGGGCAGCGCCCTCGATTATCTGGGTGCACACGGTAGAGAGCTCCGATTTGGTAACGGAGCAGATTTTGGCCCAAAGTTTTGAGGTGCATGATTACAGTTATTTGTCCAATGCTATCTTTATGCCAAACTACGGATTTGGAATCGAACGATTATCCTCTGGAATGCTTATAGTTGGCGACTATGTGTCAACGGAGGACCTGGAGAATCGTATTGTATATTCGTTAGTTTTTGTTATTTTTGTAATTATTTTAAAACTCACTATTTGCGGAAGGTCTTGCGCGACGATTTGTATTTTGATTACACGCGGGCAGTTTCAATACGTGGTTGGAAATTGATGCCTGAGTTGAACAAACACATTCGGACCTGCCAGGAAACGGGTCTTTATTTGCACTGGGAGCTGGAGGTAACTATTATAAAATAATTTAAAAAAGTAGCTACCTTAGGGCTTACGTTTATACTCAGAGGAACTTTTTTTTTGAAAAATAAATATTACTGACATTACTGAAAATTAAATACAATAAATTTATGCTTATAAAAGGAGTATTAAGTATGGTACATTTTATATAGGGTAGGAGATATGTTTTATTTGTTGTATTCTTTAAAATTCAACTTTAAGAAATCATCCGATTGAAAGCGCTTGTCTATATATCGATTCTTTTAACGTACTCTTTTAACCACCAGTTCATTGAAAAGTACTTGGACAAGAAGAAACAGGAAGTGCTGATGGATCTCGCCAGTGGGCACAGGGCCAAGGGGGCTCCCCAGGCTTTGGACGTGCCCAACATCGCCGGTGCTCTTTTCGTTCTGGCTTTTGGCCTCACCTTCGCTGGCTGTGCCCTGGTCATGGAGTTGCTGATCTATAAAGTGGAAATAAGCAAATAATTTGGTCATTAAAATGATGCCCGTTTGTCCGGTACTGTGGAGAGTGACCCACTTCAACCTTGGCTTTAAGCACACGTGTCGCAGCAAAAATCAAAATCCCATGCTGCACGACACGCAAAAGCCACAAAAACCTCGCATGACTGGGGAACTAAACTGAGGGATGGACAGAGGAAAAGAAACTGCGGTTATACACCCGGATGCGTAATCTAAGCCCCTGTTTAAATAAAGTATAACAAGTTTTAATATTTTAATGAAGTATTTAACAATTAGACAACCTAGTCAACTATTAAAGAAGTCATTTTGGTCTAGTTTGATTTGGAAAGAGTACAGCAATTTTAATCCTTAATACTTAAATTTAATGGTTATTATTTTTATAAAATATGAGTTAAATATAATTACCTTATATGTACTAGAACTAAACTAAAGCATGCATGTGCTTGTTTCTTTTAATTAATATAAGCAAAATATGAAAACCAAGTTTGAATATAGTAGATCCTCATTTGCAAAGAATCTCTTTTTTTTCTCAGTGCGTGGTGGCTGTACCCATGGGAGAAATATGACGGCAGTTTGCCAGACCAAAATGGACCACTGGTATTGTTGGCCTGGGATGGATAAGCGTCACGGCCGAGTGGCCTACTAAAAAGTGAAAAGTGAACCCAACTCCCATTTCACCGGGCGCAGGAGGCACTGAGTTGTGGGGCTCGATTTGTGGCACTATCTGCTGCACTTGCCACGGGAATGCGGGAGGATTGGGTGATTGTGGATATGCAAGCGGAAAATGGCTTTTGCCCTGTATGCTGCGGTAATTGGAAAAGCGTTTAGAGCTAGACGAACGCAATTTCGTCGCCGGTAACATTTTTAATGATGCTCTTAATTATCGCTGTGGGAAATTATTCATTATCACTAATTTGCCGTAGCTTACAGGCCACTCGCATGTTGAAGCTGAAGAGTCTAAGCGATTTCTCATCCTGCCCCTCCTTTTCTTATTCCATTTACTCCCATCTCTCACCTGCGTCTGCAAATACGACTTCATTTGCTCGTTAACAGCTCGTTTCAAAGCGACAAACAAACAAACCAACCAAGAAACCAACAGTAGCAACAACTACGATTGCAGTCACAGACAGCGGTAACAACAAGTTGGCCAACATGGCGGCTGTGTCATTTCCGTTGTCGTTCCTCTCGTCCCTGCGTTTCTTACTCTTTCACAAGGTACTATAGGTACTTAGGAAAAACATGTTTCTGAATTAAAACAACATTTGTCTGAAACATCTCCAATTAATGCAATTAAGCTTTTAAATCATACGCACTGTTGACCCTTATCCAATTTGCCACATGGTCTTAACGCTTCTTAATAAAAATAATAATATAAGTCTGGAATATTATATGCTTATCACTTATACGAAGTGTTCACCTGATCCCGTTTTGCTTATTTTTTCAGATAGAAATATTAAAAAAAAATTAATTTAACTATCCATTAATTAAACTCAAACTGATTACAACAATTAAACAGATTTGAATTAAATAAAATATTAAACGTAAAAACTTAACTTTTTAAACTTGGTAAAAACATTTATTTCGCGGTGAACTATAACTTATAAGGGTAAAGGTGTTTTCGATTATATCTATAAGTACCTACCTATATAAGTATTTTTAAATACAAATTAAATAAAAAGGACTTTTTGAATCAAAATTAATTTCTTACCACCTAAAAAAATTTAGGGTATTAAATGCCTCGGTTACTGCAGATCAAATTTTATTTTGTTTATAGCTAGTCCAAGCTTTTGCATATTTCCGCTTTTGTGTTTGGAATATTTAAGTGAGTGCGCTCAACTTTGTTTGCTGCTGATGTTGCTGTGATTGCTGCTGATTTGCGGCTGCTAATGCATCTGTTTGTTTCCGTTTGTCAGTAGTCACTTTACTGTTGCCGCCAAAGTTTGCACTTTGCAGTGCCAGCAATATGACAATTCGCTCGTTTTTTGGGTTTGCCAAAAGTTCTCGGATCGAATGAAATTTGCGTGCAGATAATCGCCATCAAAGGGTTCAATATGCGGAAAGATAGATAGAAAAGTTTTCCGAAGCCGAAACTTAAGTTCATAACTTTTGCAACTGCACTTAATTAAAAGAGCCATGGGAAGAGGAAAATTTTTCACATGCAATCAGTGCAACCTGCAGCTTCTCAGATTTTAACTTAATTTATGGCCAGCAGCCAACAGGCGATAATTGAAATTATATGAAAGCGGGGCCAGCCGGCAAACTCCTTTGGCCGCTGTAAATAAAATAAATCTGTGCGAGGCGTTGTCGTCCGTGTTGAAATTTACGCGCTCCGATAAAAGTGCTATCCGGACGGGGTGCTTAAGGGGCCCGGACTCCAAAGTCCGGAGTCCGGAGTAGATTGGCACGTGCAACTGCAGCCAGACGACAGCCCCGATAAAATATGAGCTCGATCCGGACTTTTCGGCGGCCGAGAGGTTGAGGCCTTTAAATTGAATTAGCCATGGCGCAAAGCGAGATTCTTCTGAATTTTTAATGGCCCACCATTCGAATCGATCCAATTAGAAATTCTGAATATCTTTCAGCCTGCATAATTGCCGGAGTTTTTCGTTTGGACGACGATGTTGCCACCAACAACGGCCTCCATCTCACGGCTCATTATCAACGCAGACGATGCTCCTCCTGCCTGTGCGACAATTTTTTCTCAAGACGTCGGTAAATTTATCGCTCATAATTATTTCATTTTACAGTCTGCTGAAGTTCCCAGGCAAACGACCTCGTCTTTGACGTGCTTTTAAATTTAAGCGGCATTTGTTTGTTTTCCGTCGGCGTCCTTTTTAATATTTTACGAGGTGTTTGCTATTGGCTTCCCCATCAAACTTTTGGCTTAGCCTAATGCTGCTTAGAAGGCATTACACAAATGCACTCGCTGGCACAGTTTTCAGTTTGCACAAGCCCCTATTGTTCTACATATAAACCACCCAGAAAACAAACCCCCCCTTAAGCTCCCCCTTAAAAGTGTGTGTAGTGGGTGTTCACTGTACAGGGATGTACGGGGTGGATGGCGCCAATCAACACACATGAATACGCGGCAGGTGGGAGTTACCTCAGTGCTGGCTGCATTAGCATAATAAAACAACTGGGGGAAAGTTTAAGCCAGCGCTTGACTATTCAATTGCAAAGAAGCGTTTACCCTGTACAAAGGCCAAAAGCAGACAATGTTTTGTATTACAATAAAAAATAAAAAAATCAACTTACAAAAAAAATTTGGTAAAAAGGGTTGTCATGGTTAACAATATTAAGTTTAAATTCATTTGCATGCAATTTCTGGTGGTTAATTTAAACGTTATTCAAGTTCATAAAGTTAAAGAAATCGCTTAGAACAAATTCAAGATAATAAATAATATGTGAACAAACATAAAATACATTTAACAGAGACCATATGGGTTCACAAACTTGTTTCATTTTTAATGGCTAAGGAAAATATAATTTAAAAGTCAGTTTTTACAGAAAAATTTAATTTTTTGTTGTATTTCTTTTTGGTGGTTTTATAAAAACTATTTTTGACGAGTTATAGTGAATATAAGTTAAAAACCAGACGGACGGGTAAAATAACCAAGTCGATAAAACAACCAAGTCCTTTTCTTGTTTGTAAAAATATATACAAACAACTTTAATTGTACAGTTGTTATGCCGTTTATTAATAAAAAACATTACTTCTACTACTAAGTTACAAACCAAATGGATGGATTACTGAGTATGGAAAACACTCGTAATTCCAGTTGAATGCTTGCAGCCTGCACATCCTTTGCCACCAATTACAGGGTATTACGTGCACAAAAAGTAGATCCCGCAAAAGTGCAGAGCTGCTTTGGCAGGCTTTTCAAGCATTGCAATGCAATGCAACAACAACAGCAACAAAAAGAAAATGGTAACAACAACTGAGGAGCGGCGGAGGGGGAGTGTGGTGAAATAGTCGGGGGAGCAATTAAGCAAACATGTATTTGTGCACATGAGTGTGGGTGTGCGTGGGTGCGTTTGTGTGCCGTGGGAATTTAGGTAAATTGTTTTGCACTTAGCTAAAAAGTTGGCGTGCCAAATAAATACAGGGCACAAATTCGGCTTAAGCTGTTATCTCATGTGCCGTTTCACTTAGCTGCGTTTTTGGTACAGATCTGGATCCGAATCGGGATCGGGGGCCATTAATCACAAACGTAGGCTTACGAGAGAAACGTTCAGAGAGATGGAGTGCAGAGGCGTGTACAGGGGAGTTCTAGGGTCCATAGTCCACGTAAACTTTAATTTAATAGCTGTTTTCAGATCGAATCCTTTATTTTTCCTTAAACCTTAAGAGAGTTAAGTTGGTAAAATCGATAAAAGTATGTTACCAAACTTTTAAAATATTTTTGAAGCACAAGTGGAGTATCTACCAGTGTGTAAATACAGACTCAAATGAAAATTTTTATTTATGATTTTAGATATTTTAATTGCTTCTCATTTAAAACAACATACCACTATATACTTATTTTTATTTAAAAAAAATTTAGTTTTAAAGACTTCGACAAGAAACATTTTTTTGTAAAGTTTTCTTTATCTTCTTGACTATTAAATTGATTCTAATTTGCTCAACTTGAGTTAGTTACTTATTTTTAAAATCCTTAGATTTTATTTTAATTGTGCTTTTTTTTTAAGTGCTTACCCCTTAAAATATTGCTTATGTCCGCCACTGTACTTGTGTAATTGAGGAGTTACATTTGATTGGCAGGTTCTCTTACTCTCCGGCTTATAAATGTAATCTTCTCTCTCCTCGCCACTCTCTTCTTCCCGTTAAAATGACGAGTGACAACAGCCAAGTCAAAGCGGGCAAGGCAACAACAAAAACACGGCCGGAGTAACAGAAATGTAAGTGGGCTCAATCCATTGACTATCCTATCGGTATCTGCCTGAAAGAAGACAAATGGCACTCCGCCCGGGATCTATGGCTACCAAATGAAACAGAGTCACCTCGCAAAGTCTGGCATTTTTTCCTATCCGTAAAGAGTTCAAAGTAGGACGAAGGAGCCAGGAGACAGTCAAAGAGAGTTACCAGAGAAAGGGCATAAAGGCAAGCCGTGTCGAAATGCTGCTGACGTTTCACATTCAAATGCTGCAGGAATAAAAAAAATTTCTTTAAAAACCTTAAGGACGAAGTTTGTTTACTCTGAGAATTAACTCCTTACAGAAATGAAGTTACTTAAGTCTCTAATAAGCTTTATTTTATATAGTTAACATATCTATTTTATTCTAGTCCTAAAGCTTAACAATTGACAAGAAGAACCGGCTTCTCCTTAATTGTCTTGGAGTTTTTCTTAAGTTTAAAGTAAAAATTAAACGTTCAACAAGCCTTATTGCCTAGTGATCAAATTATAAATTAGGATTTAACAAGCCTTTCAAAACGTTTTCGTTGAAATTGCTAGATTGTGTGTATAACTTGTACATTTCTCGAATTAACCAACCAATATGCCCCTTGGGAAGGGAAACTATGTACAATTGAATATGGATTGTAAGGACAAGCAGGCGGCTGGGATTGTGGAAAAGCTAGTCTCACTGGTTGCCATATAAATTTTGCGGTCGGCGGCCATAAATCAGCGTTTGGCTGTCACCCATTTTCCCAGTGTAAATCGCTCCTCCTCCTCTGCCTCTCCCTTTCCCACTTCCCGGCTCCTTTCAGTGCTCACCGTCTTTGGCTGCTAAAGCTGCTCTCTTTAACTGGTCATTAATTACAAATTATATGCCACTCCTGGCGGCAGCAACAAAATCCTTCTGGGCTGTCAGCTGTCTTGCGAGTGTCGCCCGACACACAAATTAATGTTGACACCGTCACCAGGTCCTACACACTGAGCGAAAATTACTACGGTAGTTACTTGTTAGTTAAATATTTTAAACTAGAAATGTCTTTTTTTTCATCAATGCCCATCTGTACTTATGTAAGTATTCTGAAAAATGATTTGCAATTTATTTGAGGCATAATAAAATCCGTTTTTTTTGGAAAAGTTTGGTAAGACTTATACTTCACACTCAAAGCTGTGTTAATATTGTAAAACTAGAATCACTCTCAACATTTGTAAGAAATAAAAATATTAAACAAATATGATACGATATGTGTAATTATGTAGGTATCTGTTGAAAGTCACAGCCATACAAAATACATTGATACAAGTTAAGATTACCGTATAAAGCAGACGTTATTTAATATTTATACGTTTTTTTCTCGGTGCATGTCTCCAGATTCCGGGATTGAGTGGCGGCTTCGTTAGCGTTGATGAAGCAGCCGCTGCACTTCAAAGACGCATTAATAATTAATAAGATTGTAGTCGGGGCAAAAAACCGGCGACCGGGCAATTACTTGGCTCAGGTTGCTACTTGGCCACTTGGCAGCTGCCAAAGGATCTCCGTTCCCCCAACCGCTCCCCACTTTGCTTTGCGTATGCAAATATTTGGCCCCTTCCCCACCGCAATGCTCCGCTCGCCGCCGCAACGCACTTACAAATTCCGTTTCAAATTCAGAAAAGTCATTAAATAATTTTCCACACTTGCACTTAACGCCTGCCTAGGCGGGTGGAAAAAAGGGGGCGGGTCGGGTCGGGTTGGAGATACTTGTCCTGGTCCCATGCATGTGGATAATGACTCTGCCAAGGCAATTTGATGTATAAACAAAATTCTGCTCGGCTTTTCCTGCATTTCCCCCTGCATTCCTTCACTGCGTTCAGTTCGCCGCAGACGGCAACTAAAATATGAAATGTGTCTGTCTGAATGCTTGAATTTATGTGTAGAAATCCACTCAGTCGGCTAAGTGGGCCAAAAAGGCGTGCACAACGTCTTCAGTTATTTACACGGAGATACTAAAACTAATGACACAACATCAGTGCCAAGTATCATGGGCTCGTATCCTCTTGGTAATAATATTTATATTTTGGTTATACATAATTATAAAAATAAGTTAAAACTTAGTTTTATTGCATTTGTTTGACTTTGTGACTTTAAAAAAAATTAAAAGATTTTATTAGCAATTTTTTAAAGTCGATTCCAAGTTAATTTGTTCAAGGGATCTTGGCTTCATTTTATGTTGTAGCCTTTTTTCACGATGAAAAACCAAAGGTCACGTTGATTGATATATTATGTTGACTCACATAAAAAGAATCATTAAAAAACAAAACCTTTTTGTTGAATTGTTTGAGTGGAAAATTTTTTTAATTAACGGTAAGGATTAGCGATTGAAAAAAGTGTAAAGAATAATAGAGTTTTTTTTTTGATTGCTCATTTAAATCCAACCAGCAATTATTTATGAATGCATATTTATTTAAAAGTGTATGGGAATATTTAAGTCCAATATGTTTATCAATCAATATGTGCTTTTGAAGTCATTTTAATTGAATCCCATCTGCGTGCCATTTAGTAATTAGTTTGTCAATAAAAGCAGAGCTATTCAGATGCCAAAGCCACTCGAACAAAAAGGCGTGAATAAGCCCTGAATAAAGCTAATGTAAAGTCGCAAAACAGCCAAACGAGAAGTGGCAGGCATTGAGATGGAGAAACGAAGGCAAGGACACGTCCTGCCGGCAAGGACTCAACCAACATTTCCGGCTCGATTGCGGCTTATTTGATTTTCATTAGGCATAACTCAATTTGAAGCAAATAAAATGCGCTCAGCCGCAGATGAGCTGCTTATACAATAACAGCAGGCGGATCCGGAGATGGAGGTGAAGATGGAGATGGAGACCGGACAAACCAGGAGAATAAAGCGAACGGAAACGGAGATGAGGGCTGGCAGACGGCAGACAAGTGGGCCCAAAGGGAAGGACCCGGCAAAGTCCCAGTCATGGTCGAGGTCCGGAGGCTGGCTAAGGAACTTCCCAACCGCCGAGTGAAGATGATAAAGTTAAACTACAAGCCACACAAACAATGGGGTTCGAGCTGCCTCTGAATTGAGAAAATCAAGTAAAAGCCAACCTTTTGATTTCACTTCCTGTTAATATTGCCCGTAAGAAAGCGTCAGTTGGGGAAGAGAAGAATTAGAGTTGGCATGTGTCTAGGAATTTGTACCTGAATATATAGGTACCTACCTATTATTTACAACAAAAATCTATAGAAAGTCCACATGTTGAATTTTTGGCTAAAGTTTTTTCTAAGAACATTTTTAGATAAACTGGCAATACCTTCTAGTATCGTTTTCCAAAACTAGAAAATATATATCCTCAAGACGTCACCGACTTATTTTTAAGTAACCAAAACTTTTACGAAAATCTTTTACCAAATATCGTTGAATATTTCACTGAAACAACAGATTAATCGGGTCTTCGATAATGGATTATTTTTTTTAATTAGGCTTTTAAGATTTTGATTTACCGTAAAGAAAATAAATTTGTAAAACTCAAAATTTGCTTTACATTTAAAGTTATTGAAGAATACTTAATAAAAGCTTATTTACCTAATGTTAAACCTCACTTATCTTTGAATAGAAGTACCCTTTCCAACACTGGAAAAGACTGGCCTGTGGGATTTCAGGGTGGGGTGGGGAAAGCTGGAGCACAATCCACAAGCATAAGTAACTTTGGCAGCCGATTAAGGTGAGATGCCGAGCAATGCAAGTTGAATCTCAATTCAGGACCTAATCAGCTCTGTCTACCCGAATGGGGAGGCTTTGTGAGTGTGTGGGGTGTGTATTCTGCTCGACACCCTGGGGAGATCATTATATCGTCGGTTTAGCCCCAGTGAAAAGTTTTTTTACCTTTCGACTTCTTAGTCCCGGGCAGCTGATAAAGTATTTATGAGCTACAGCACACATGTAGGCAATCGAGCCCTCGATTGTACAGGTGGCAAAAAGAAAATGAACATATTCAATAATTTTATTAAATTAGAAAAATTAAAAATAAAATTCTAGAAAAAAAAAAACAAAGTTTTAAGTATTATACAAGTTGAAAGCTTCTAAAGACCTTTACAAGCAAAGTCATCTGGAAACAAACTTTTTCCTTAATCCTTTTACAACTCTTGAAGACGCTTCGAAGGACAGTAAGTGGCCATTTTGGTCTCCTGATCAGCAGGCAATAACTACTAAAAGTGTTTTATAAAATACGCATATATGCACATTCGTTTTGGTTATGTTGAAAAGTGCTTATAAACTTTGCACTTATTGTTCTAGTCTCCTCAAGTCCTCCGGGTTTCAGCCGCTTGTTTTTCCCAACGCAGTTTTCCCTTAGTGGTCCCGCTCCCAGACAACTTTGGCTCGACTTTTATTTGAGTTCTCCTTCACCTTTGAAAGACCCACGTTCTCGGTGTAAGCTCGGTTTTCAATTTCATTATTTCTGCTCATGCTGGTTCCGATTGTTGTTATTGTTTTTGGCAGTGCTTCCTTTGTTTGCGGTAAACATTTATGTATTATTTTGTGATATCATCAGTAAATATTTTCTCATTTTATTAAACTCGAGCGTAGAAAGGCGGAGAAAGTGAAGGGCCAAAAGTGGTTGGCAAAGTTTTGGCCGACTTTGTTTTGCATAAGCTATATGGTTTGTTGTGCGTGTGTGTGTGCACTAATTAAATATGGAAAAAGAGCAAAAGTCTTTCGAAGATAAATCTGTTAAGTGGGGGCAATTAAATCAAAACTAAATGCCGCCTTTCAACATGCCAAAGCCATTTATAAAAACGAGCAGACAAAGGCGACAACGAGAACCACTGAAGCACCCAGTTTGCAAACCGCGCAACCACTCCCACCCACAGCCACAGCCACTTGCACCCACAAAACCATAAAACAAAAGCCCGAACAAAAGCTAATTAAGTTTATGTCACCGGAAATTTGTTTCACCTCAAAAACCTCGAATTGTGTGGAAGAGCCGGAGCCGGAGGAGCAGCAGATAAAATGTACGTGGCCCCGTTTTAGGTTGTCACACGGAGCGCAACGGCGATGGCAACGCAATGGAGCACGGCGAAGGCGGAGAGTTCTGAAAAACTTTCATCTCGAACTTGTACACACTCATTGGCAATTAATCTGCTCGCCAGCTAAGACAAATGTAATGTGGAGTGAACATTAGTTCCCCCAGCGCGCTGCCATTGCAATTCCACTTGTGCACTTTGAAAAGCATTTTAGTTGGTCCTGGCAACTCGGTAATTCGGTTAGTTCCAGCGTACACACAGAGAAATGTTGGTATTGAAATCACACAGTATTATTGTGGTATAATTACTTTTTTATGTTTCTTTTAGTTTTAAATATTTTTAAATTAAAAAAAATGTATGTTTTTGTATCGGCTATCGACATTTGAAAGGGTTCGGTTTCTCTTTCATTACTTTTTTGTTTAATACCGTCTTATCAAACATACTTCTGTTTTTGTTTCACCAAAACCTAGTACGGTTCTGAAAACGTGTCAACCAATAATAGTTGTAGTAAACTTGAACAGAATAAAATTGGGTGCGCATATAGAAATCCATTACTTAATACCGCCTGTTTAAAATATGTCTTCTATTATCCATTATTAAAAATATTTATTAGCATGTTTTCGATTGCAACAGATTAAAATTATTAAATGCTTTTAAGGCCTTGAGAAAACTCCATAAGACTGAGATATTTCTCGGAGATGACGATGTTTAACCGACGGTGTCATTTTTTTTTCGCAGTGACGAAGGCTGCAGGACTGGTCACGCTAATGAATTGATTATCTTAATCTAAGCGGGCGGGAGCCCAGTTCATTGTGCATAACTCGGAGACGTTGGGTGTCAACAAGAATTATTAGCTTGTCTGGACTGTCGGCCTGCGGCGTGTTAAGTTGATTTACGAGCCTTTTGTGGCCACCGAGCTTGAAGCTCGACACTCGAAGCTTGAAGCCTGACGCTTTATGGTCGATTTTTATGGGCTTTGCAACTTTGCAAGTGCAGCGCCTGAAACTTATGCGCCATATAACCGAAAAACGAACGATTGCACTCTGAACTTTGCTCTGCTCTGTTTTCTACTGCTCGTAGTTTCTGCATTTTTTCGGTGGCAACTTCTTGCACCTTGTGCACATTGTCATTTGGCCAATTACATGGTGGCTTCTTGTCGCTACACTTGCAAAAAAGTGTTGAAACCGTTTATAATGTTTTTTAAATAAGGAAATGGACTTGACTTGGGCTCAAAATTTTTTGCATTTGAATCACTGAGAAAAACTGAGCCCCAAAAAGACCTCATCAAATGGCGTTCTTAAAGTCTAAACGTTAAATAAATGTTTTTTGTTTTTAAAATAAAATTTTAAATTGTTGTATGCTTTCAATTTAAAAAGGAAACTACTTGCAAAGTTAAAAAAAGAACTTTGTGCTTAGAACTTAACCTGATTTACCTACATTTAACTTTTCGTCTACTTTGTAAACTAAATATTTACAAATTTAAAAAACTAAGAAAATTTACTTCAGAAAATGTAAACAATTCTTTTGACCTTTTTTTAAGTAGACCACCGATAGTTTCTTTTGGTGGCTGAGCTTTAAATGGGCGTGGACAAGCGCACACTTGACGCTCTATTGACGATGTTGCCAAGCTCCCCCTCAAGTGTGTACTTATGATTCCACCCAAACGACCCTCTTCACGCCCCCTCCCCTTTTTTTTTTTTTGGAATTTTCAGTTTGCGTTACTTTGGGAACTTTTCTGGTGTCGCTTTTTGCACCTCGATGACTGTTGGCGGCTGTCGATGTCGTTGGGTTCGTAGTTGTCAACAACTCAAAATGCTTCCGTGCAATCGCTTTTTACAGCTTCCGAACAATTTGATTTGATTCCATTAAAAAAGTTGCTCTAGTGATTTCCGTCAAGTTCTCACCTCTCATCGCGCGGCATGTGAAGTTGGCAGCAGTTGCAACGGATACGACATCACTTAAAAAAAAAGTTTCTTCCACTTAACGCTATAATACTGGAACTGTACGTTCATGAAACATGATCCTTTTTTGCAAAATCATTTAAGATAGCTTTTAACGTAATCAAAACAAAAAATGTGTAAAAATGAATGTGAATTTATTAAATATTTAAAATGTTTAGTTTTGAGTGTACATTCTTCCTTCCTGCCCTCTTGGACTTCCGGTTCGAAGACTGCTTCATAAGCCATGGTATAAGGTTGAGTGGTGCGAGGGGGCTTGTCTAAATAATTGTGACATTGGCACGTCAGCATCCTGCAACGCGCGTCGAGTGTTGCATACTTTTGAGCACACCCCTCCCCCCTCCCACTTTTTCAAGGACTCATCGCCGGCGTCGATGCATGTCATTTGCTGGCAGATTGACAAACTTTTGTGCGTTCCTTAGGACGTGGGTGGGGATTTGGGAGGGCGTGTGATGAATATGGGGACCGTCAGCGTGTAATGTCAACTTGCAACTTGCACTGATGCCAAGCAATTTCAATTGACGACACGAACGATGGCAATTGCCGGTTTTAAAGGGATAAGGCGACATAATGATGGAGCATAAGGGCTGCTGGAATTGTCATAAAAACGCTTTAGCATCGCTGCAGTCGTAAAAGCATCACCCAGGGCGAAGATAGTTATAATTGCGGAATGGGAGTTGTTAAACCTGAAGTCGATAAAAAATAACAGACCCCGAAATGTGGAGAACAAAAGCCAACAGTTGACTCAAAGTAGAAAAAAGGCAAATATTTAAAAAACAAGACAAACATTTTTTTTTATAATAAATGTGACTTGATGATAAGGTAAAAATTTTTCTGTTGTAAATACCTCTTTTGCTCTTTCTCAAAGTTTTCAGCTAGCAAAATTATAAAATAATTATAATTACAAAATAATTAATTTGCCAAAGCAACACTGCTATTATCTCCAATATTACTTAATTACTCAAAATTTAAGAATAAACAAAAATAACAGATTTTCGGTAAAAGGTCATTTGACAATATTTCTGGCTAAGTCTCTTACAAAAAAAGGGTATACTTGTCCTTAGAGAAGGCAATAATTGGCAGCACTGTCTCAGAGGGTTATTCAACTGACATTTATGCAAATCGAATTTCGGGTTTACAACGTCAGCAGCCAAAGGGTGTAATGTTATATATAAAATTTACTATACCAGCTGTTGCCGATTGTCATCATTCGGTTGGCTATGGAATTTAAGCTCTGCAAATATGCATTTAACACACTTTGGCGTGTTGAGATGTGGCACCAGACTGCCCGACGTATGTATGTATGTATAAATAAAAATCGCCAGCAGCTGTTGGACGGACGGATTGGGGTTGGGATGGATGACTGCTTGGGACATGGGACATGGGACATGCAGTGCGGCATTTTGAAGAGCATATGAAAAGTTTGGCTCCCATGTTGTCGCATGGAATTTATGATGAATTTTCCAACTCGACGCATATTGCAGAACATTTTTGGGTGCGTTCGGCCTAGGCCTGATTCATCCTCCTCGCTTCTCTGGGCTTTCTACCATGAACTGAAACCACAGCAGCCGCAACGCAGGCAGAACCAGAACCAGGGCAGCATTTGGTCCATGCCTTGTTCCAGAGTTTTTTTTTTTTTTTTCGAACTCAACGCAATCCTCCTGCCTTCCCCAGCTTTTCATGTTGCCAGTTTGGCCCGCTGCTCTGTTGTTCGGCCACATGACGTAGTCGTCCTGCATCCAGAGTCCGCAGTCCTGAATCCTGAATCCAGGAGCTGCCCAAGGGTGCGTACTCTGAAATTGTTTTATTGCTGTTAGAATAATTTGAATGCGATTTGACATGTATGGTATAAAGCAGTGAGTGCATAACTGCCGCTAACCAATTCAGCTTAAATGAAATTGAGAAACCACTGCACAGCAAAATTATACACTTGTGTTAGTTTGTTTCCTAAAATCATGGGTTCTGATATGGGTTCAGCAATATAAAATATTGCTTAAATGAAGTCAACTAATTAGCGAATGAGTTGTTAGGTAACGGCTTGTTGTATTGGCTTACCGCACTAATTGCGCTCCCAATTTCGTTTTTAAGAAAAGACTTTCAAATGAAACGGAGTAAGAAATAATGTTGGTTTTTCACAATGTTTCATATAAATTTTCAAAAAACAAGCCTTAAAAACTCTGCTTTCTTTTCTGCTTGGTTTATGGTTAATGTCTGCTTATAAAGAGCTAAAAATCCTAAAATGAAGAAGAGGTGAAGAAGCTTTGCTTTTTTGGATTGACTCAACCGAGAGAAATACACAAAAATAAAGAAAATAGTGAACCAAGCCCAACTAAGATTACTGAGGTAGCAGATTTGAAAAAAGCTTTAAATCCTTGTTAAGACATATTCAAAACATTTTGAAATCCCACTACCACTTATCCCAACATTTTTCAAAAAATACTTAAGTCAGCAAGAAATTAAATAAACAAATTTAAGCTAAGGATTTAATTACATTATATTTCATAACAAACAAGCGAATAAGTTATTTAAGAACTTTATATTTACATTGGCACACAATAAATAAAACATGAATGGTTTGTTTAAACATTTTCTAACATAATCTGCTTGATTATTCCGCTTGTTGGGGTAATTCTGGCTCCATCCCATATTATTATGCCATTGAACAGGCCATAATCATAATCATAGCATTTATCTAATATGCCATCGAAAATATTTGCTCATTTAATAAGGGAGCGCGATGCCTGTGGCGGCCATTGACTGAAACCGATTGGAAGCGACTCCCAAACCCGAACCCACATCCACATCCACACCCAAACCCAAAGCACAGCCAAAAATGAAGCTGGAATGCGAACGATGGTGGGCGCAAACAAGTCGCAAATTGAATTGATTGGCGGGTAAACAAGCGGCGACCCGGATGCCACTCCCGAATAAGGCGGGTAAACAGATCCTGGAGCAGACCATAACCAGAACCTCTAACCAGAATGGGGGCCATGGCCAAAAACCGGTAGCAGCATCAGCCACAAGCCCTAATTGAGCGTGAACATAGAGAGCATAATGCGCGGCCGGAAAGCGGACTTCAATTTTGATAAGAAGGTCTAAGCTGGAACTGCGAAATTTGCAATTAGCTGCCCCAGTAAAATTGCCCAGGCAAATTGTCAAAGAGCCGGTGAAATTGTTTACAAACCAATTACAAACTGCGAACCTCAGACAATGGCAGCAGATTTCCAGCTTGCTGACCTTTGAACCCGAAATTAAACTTCCTCTTAGGGCCTTCGGGCACAGATGCTCCAAAGTAAAATCCAGCGGAGCGCCAAAAATTGCGTTATCTTAATGAGTTTAAACGTTAATCAGGCAAGGCAAAGCCACCGAAAAATCGCGGAAGGATGCGGAAATGGTGGCCATTTCGCTGGCCACCGCAGTTGGCCAGTGGGCCACAAAAAAAAAAAAAAGACTGCGGCAAACGGAAGTCGAAGAGTCGGGCAAAGTCCAGAGTTCGAGGCGGCACGGATGCATATTAAATTAATAATTTGACCTCATCCTGTGACTGCTGCTCGGAGCTAGAAAGCTAGAAAACTCGAGCGAGGGACTGGGCTAATTTCTGCATCCGCCCGGCCAGATTTTGTTTGCTGATTGCGACAAGGACAACATTGGTGCGGGGGCCATGTTGCGCTAATGTTTCACCCGAGACCGGAGACCGCAGACCCGAGATTCGGACCCGGTCCCCGACACCGAGAACGAGAGATAAACAATTAAAAACTTTCGCAATTTGCGGTAATTCCACTTTTAACCCCTTGTTCGCCAAGTGCTCATAACAAGTAGCTAGTAACGCTTTGCGCTAAATTTGGATTGGGAATAGTTCACATAGAAGAAAATCGTGCTGGGACAATAAAATATGTCCCCAATTTGGTCACAATTCGTTTAAGAACGAAAATAATTAAATATATATTTGTTAATTTATTTGATAATTATAAAAGATAATTGAATACATTTTAAAACCGCTTCGTTTACCAAATTTTAAGCCCAATTTGCTTAAAGTAATTATTTTCTTATAACATTAAACTTGAATGTTACTTATTTAATTGAACTTAAATTATTTAAGCGATTTGATGCATGTGATTTTACTTTTGAATAGGTCTTCAGTGTAAAGAAGGGCTCGGTATAGACTGTAATCTTATCAAAATTTCTTCAAAAGCTCCTCTGACTGATAATGTCTTAACTCAGTTTAAGTTGGGTGCAATCGTGTAATTATTGTTGATTTTGCGCACGTTTTTCCTTATCAATCAAAACAGAGTGCAAACATTTTCACCCGGCACTTTTTTACTTTTCGTGCCTATAAATACCCACAATTATTATTGCTGACCACAAACAAATTTCAAAGTATTCAGTATACAGACTTCAAGAACGTAAGAACACAATGGTTTGCAAAGGTTGCGGAACTAGTGAGTTAAAATTTATATATTAAAAAAATTCCCTTAAAAATAATAATAAATATAAATTTTATAGACTGCAAGTGCACGGACACGAAGTGCGGCGACAATTGTGCCTGCAATCAGGACTGCAAGTGCGTGTGCAAGAATGGACCCAAGGACCAGTGCTGCAAGACCAAGTAGATGCATCGATCGATCAAATGAAAACCAATAAATAAATCCTGTATTCAAACTTGAGGCCAAAACACATATCACTTGCATTGGTTGTCCATGGAATTTGTGACAGAAGTGATATTCGCTTAATTACAATTTGGTGTGCGACGCTAAAAATGTGCAAAGCACACACATGTCGAGGACAAATATTTACCATATGTGGCCCAGAGGCCAAGTCCTCTTCTGGCCAAGTGTCACACTTTTGGCCAGGGTCGCATTGCAAAATGCGCAATTATTGCATTTGTGGCGCGTGGCAGGCGGCTGGCAGGATGGCTGCAAAATTTATGCGGTCTCATTTGGAGCGGCGACGAGGACACAACTCGAAATTGTGACACTTGTAAGTGAGCGTGAAATAATTTCGCGCATTAAGTGCACGCAGCGGGGCCCACAACAATGCGGCTGCCATTAGGAGTGCAATTGTTTAAGCAATTAATTAGCACTGCTCCCAGAGCAGTATCCTGAAATCCTGAAAAAAAATATGAAAATATGAAGCGCCCGCCACTTAAGGACTTCTTCCTCTCAGATTGCCTTCATAATAACCTCGGAAAAGTGAGTTTGGCGCGAAGGAGGAGGAGGAGAAAACTCATGTTTCACTCCAACAATGAACTTTGGCGGGCTGGGGAAAAATTCTAACCGCAAATTGCGGAAATGCCTGTCTGGGCCGTCTGCTCGTCTGCCTCTCTAATTGTCTGTACATAATTTAGGCAAACATTTTTAATTAAGTGCAATGCTCGACGCACACACAAGAACATGGTTTGGTTTTTAATTCCACCATTAATCTTGCGGAGCCATTGCGAGGTGTACTCGAGCAGTTCAGCAAAGCAATTATTAGGAGTTTCTTAAACCGAAAGAAACAGTTGTTTTTTGTGCACAACTCACAACTTTATTTACCGCTCTGTGGTTAGCTGGTTTTACTCTTTTTTTAAATGGTTATATTAGCTTGAGCATCCCATTCGCTGTGACTTTAGATAAAACGTAAAATGTTCTACATTTTTCTTCATTTAGGCAGACAAAATCTTAAGCGAATTCGGTTAATTATAAAAGTGTCCATATCTAAGGCAAGAACTTGTTGAGTTACTTTTTCAAGAGAATGAAAACTTGGCTTTCTTATCGCCACGTTTTTGTTTTTCTTGTCTGCGGCACTCGTAACTTTGCCGCAAAATTGCTTGTTTCCGCTTCCGCCCCCTTAACCCCCGGCTGCCCCACTGATAGATGCCATTATGACCTACACTTGGGCATAAGTTTTCCCTCTTGGCCGACGACGTTGTCGAGGCTAAGGCTGAGGCTGGGTCTGCTGGCAGCAATTAAAGCCAATTATTCTGAAATAATTGTTTTAAGCAGATTTCTTGGGCGGCCCTTTGTTGTATTATTTTTTTTTTTTTTTCTTTTTAGGTTGTTTTGTTAGAAGAGATTGTGACCCCTGATGTGGGCTTTTCCCGGCTTTTGTGGTTGACATTTGAGTTTTTAAGCCTTTAAAGCGATTCGCATTTTCAATTTGCAATGCGAAAAGCTCGTTAAAATAATTTGTCACTGTATTCTGTTTAATTAAAAAGTTTCAAATGAATGTGCGATGCCATTAAATGATTCTTCCCAGCTTTTCTCCCTCGTTTCTGTGAGTTTCTGCATGCCTAAAAAACAATTAACCCAACTGCAATGCCATGCACAGCATGTGTGTCTGTTTGTGGGTGATTTGAACTCGAATCCTCTATAGTGGAAAAAGGTTGACAAAAAATGGATTGGAGGAATAAATTAAACAACATTGTTTAACATTTAATATTATAAAATTTAAGCCTATTAAATGTTGAACAAAAATACGTTTAAGACCATTACCCGCTCAATTTGTTTTCATTATTTACGCATTCAATTCATTAAACAAAGTTTTTATTTCAGTTAACTATTCGGAATTTCCTTCCATTTGCTTAATTTTACCCAAATTAATCGTTATCATTAAATAATCAAATTTCTCTTAATGGTAAAAACATATGCTGTCTAGGATTTTGTGCTTTTTTAAATTATTGGATTGTTAGGCAGCTCCTAATAATTAAATTAATAATTTTTGAGCGCGGAAAAAAAAGCTTTAAATTTCTACTTATATTTGTTTTTAAATTTCTTTAAAACATTTATTTTTCTGAATAAATCATTATGAATTAACCCTACTCAATAGTAGGAAACTTAATATGATATGTCTGGTGCAATTTGTAATATTTTTTTAGCAAAGTTACAGTTGGCAGTAGTTGTAGTTAAATTCATGAAGATATTTATTTATATTATCACAAGCTACAGTCTTGGTTTGTTTTACCGGTAAAAAATTCGTTAGGGCAACTTGTTGTAAACCAACTTGAAACATGATCATGAATGTTTAAGTTACTTTATAATAGCACGAAACTAATTTTTTTAAATTGTTTAATTTTGATTAAGTTAGTGTGCTTTCGTCCCAGGACTATTTTGCGAATTGGTTTGTTATAATCCAGTGTATGCATTTGCCTACAATGTGTGCGGCTGCCTTTCTGCATGTGCATTTCTCTACAATTTCATTTGCGAGCCCAAAAAACAAGAGCAAAAAAATGTCCTATACAAAATTCGCAACGGCAATGTTGTATGTGTGTGTGTGTGTGCGTGGGTGAGTTTCACAATAAAATTTATTGTTGTAGTAGCAATTGTTGTGAGCTCTTTGCTTTTGTATGTGTTTGTCACCCACAATGTCCGTCAGGGGCTTCATTGTTCAGCCACATAATTAATTGTCGTAGTTTTTGGGTGTTAAATAATTAGAAAACAAGTTTTTCCGCAATTAATCACCCGAAGTGAGCAGGAGAGAGGGTTTCAAGGATATTGGTGGCAGAATCGTGGGTCTGGTGGCTCAGTTTAATGGTCGAAAAGTCTTTAAACCGCACTAAGCTTCAAATTAACCCCAACAGCCCATCAATTCATAAGAGGAAATGGGCTCTAATGTGCTTCTTAAGCTCCGATTGTAACCCATTCTAAATCACAACATAATCCCATAATTTACATAAATTGAAGTCAAATCGCAGGGACCAGCATACAAAGAAGGTTGCGACCCACACACAATAAAAAGAAAGAAAAAAATCACAAAAAATAAGTCCCATAGATTCCCCCACACACAAACATTGGTCTAACGCAATTTGCCCCACTCAAATATCATTATGTCATAAATTGATGTTGAATCCTTGTTCATTTATGAAATATCCCCCATTCCATTGTACTATATGTGTGTCTGTGTGCCTGTGTGTGAGCGCTTATAAAGTTCACAAGTTCGATTTTCCCAAGTGCTTCGGGGCTGGAAAAACTGAGTGTGTGGGTGGACACGAATTTAAGTTTTTATGAGTGCCATCAGCATCAGCGTCATCATTAGCATCACCATCATCACCATCATCATCATTATTGTTCGATTGACCTTTCTAATTGCCAAGGTATCAAGTTTAAAGTGCGTTCGATGAGGTCGTAAGAGATGGAAATTTGCATCGCAAATGTCCTTTAAGCAGACAAAGAGATGATGCTAATGAAACGTCAATTATGTGCGACCGTTTACAAGTAGCAGAGGAAAATAGGACAAAAGTGAATGCTAAATGCCACGACTATGATGTACCTTACATTTAATGATCTTTTGAACTTGAGAATATTTTAAAATATCCTTACCTTAACTTTTAGCTCATTGGAGTTGCATATTATATCTAAAAAAGATGGGTATAATTTTTATAATAATATGGTCTCTGTAACTTTTTTTTAGCTAATTGTTAGATATCCTTCTAGAATGTCCAGGTCGCTTCCTCCTCCTTTTAAATAATTGTACACCGATATATTGCAATATACCTTTCGAACTCTACAAATACCTAGTACAAAAACGAGCACGTGACCAACTTTGTCAACACTTGGGGCATATCCAATTTAACCCTCAAATTGCTGCCATTATGACAGCATCAGGAGCAGGAGCAGACTCAGGAGCATCAGCAGACGGAGACCAGCTGAGTTATTAGCGAATCGTGATTGGCATAAATCAATGCAGGGGGGTATGCAGGGAATGCACCTGCCGTAGACACTTTGCCAACTCACTGGCCACTCTTTTACCCTAATGGGCTTCAAGCCAGTGAAAAATTTATGAGTGCCATCCGTCTGCCATTCCCGCGAAGGTCCTTGTCGATGACATTGTTTCGTGTTCCGCTGTGGGCTCACCCGTAATCCCACTTACATCAAGATGGATGCCGCTGATGCGCCATTTATGCTGAAATCGAAATCGAAAGCATATCGATCACATTAACATAGAATAAAGACAAAAGCGGATTTCGTTACGTCGCTTTGGCGCATTGCAGATTTGATTTGCATACTAGCAGTGCGCGAGATTGTTAAGAAATGCAAATGCACGAATGGAATAACTCTGCTAAATAGTTGACCCAACGATCTGTTTATGTACTCCGTGCTCCTTTCCTTGCTTTGTATGACAAAATGCTGGACAAAGGATTTAATTAGTTTTTCTTTCATTTGCGATGGGAGCGCCGGGTGTAATTGCTTTTGAGCAGATATCACGACACGCGAGAACATTTCGTACACGAAACTCGGGCAAAAGCCAATTCCTAAAATTAGAGGAAACGCTGCTCCGGGAACGAGTGACGACAGGATGCGATGGGGGCAGCAGCAGCAGTAGAAGCACGAGCAGGAGGAGGAGCTGGAGCAGGACGGGGATGCCTTTTCTCTAATGAAATACTTGTGTCGTGCGCCTGTCGACATTATTAACAGCTTCCGAACTTTTGAATTTACGAACCGGGCAAAAAACGGGAGCGAAAATGGATTAAAAACTGCAATCGCCAGCGCCAGACACTCAAAGGGAAAATGTGAAAAGTGTGCTAATTTCCATTGAGAGCTGCACTGGAGCACAGGAGCATTACAAAGGCAGCGCATGAAAAGTGTTTAATTCAAATTAAGCACTGAGCACAAAATCGGAAATTTTAACTCAGATTTAAGGTTTACTTCTAAATTCCGAACTTGTAGAAGTTAACATTACAACGACAATTTGTTATGAAGCCTGACTCATTCCTTTTACTTTCTTGTTTTTAAAATGTTATATTTTTTAATATTTTAATTAATTACTAATTTAATGAACTCAAGTATAAAAAAAAGTATGATGATACAAAATAAATAATAAATACTAACCGATTTTAAAGTATAAGTTAAGATAATACTACGCTTATGATTTAATTGTTGTAAAAGAAAATTAACAAAAATGTAAAAAAGTTTTAATTGCTTAAAAAGATTGCTCTATGGTCTTAAAATAAAATTCAATTATATAATAAAGCAAGAAAGAACGTCTATAGTGCGGAATTTCCCGACTATAAGGGATGCTCACGGTATACTCATTGCACCTTTTGGTTTAAAAACAGTTAGCTAGCCCTCTTCAATAATGTGTTGCCTGCTTTCATAACGCAATCAATTTTAAGCCGCCCGATCTCAAATTTACAAAATATTCAAAATTTTGCCTACTTTTGAGCGCAATAAAAATTTTCAACGCAGTTGTTTTTATCAACAATTTCTTGAAATTTTCAACGCAGTTAAAACGTATACACAATTTCTTGAAAATGGTCAGCATTTTGCAAAAAATTTTTAGAAAATTCCTAAGGGTAGATAGTTTTCAGTTACACGAAGAACACTTGCAAGGGCCACTTTTCTCTAGCACTAAAAATGTGGACGTTACCACAGAGTTTTTCCGGTTTGTGGGCGTAAAAGGGGCGTGGTCAGGTTTTGAAACAAACTTTTGATCTGCGCCTTTGCTTCAAAAAAGTCTGTTTTGTCATCAAATTTGGTGGTATAAAGCCTACTTTACAAAGTTCCCGAGATCTCGATGTTTTTGCGGACAGACAGACAGAACGGACGGACGGACGGACAAATACAGACATTTGATCGTTTACAGATTTGCTTACTCTTCAGTATCGCAAATAAATATATGTACAAAATATACCTGATCTTTTAGCTTAAAAAATACATTTAAAACTTAGATTGACCACTTAGAAATACTGAAATTGCAATTCATCGGACTTTTGAGACTTTCTTCATGTCGATTTTTTCGGAGTGCGCTTGACTCTGACCATGGCCGGAAAAGTAGCTGCTGTTTGGCTGCTTCCTGTTTGGTTGAGTCAAGTGCAGCAGTAGCAGCAGCAGTCGCAGTCAGTTTATTTATTCCCTCAGCCAGTGGGTTTGTGCCCGGGAGTTGGTGGTGCCAGTGGTGCAGGTGGGTGGGTGACGGCGGGTTCAGGATCGGGACTCGCACCGAATAAGTCGCAGCCTTGGCGACAGGAAGCCAATTTATGTGCTTTGTGTGCATTTTTTGTTTGAGTTTGCTATGCTTTTTATTGGCAGCACAATTTATTCACGAACATGGTGGCACCAGCCCAGGCCTCACTCTGCAAGAGTGTGGGTGATGTTTATTGTATAAAGGATATATGGTATTGCTAGAGCTACAAAGACCAATATTTTTTATGTGCATTTGTACCGAATGCCGACTGAAATAGTTTGGTTTGAGATTTGATAAATGCGGTCCTTTAGTTGAAGATTTTATTCACAGTGAGTACCAAGTTCGACAGACATTATGAATATTATAAAAGGATAAAAGAAATTCAAACAGTTTTTTTTTAGTTTGACATCTTATTTTCATTTATAAGAATTTGCTTTGTTTCAAAAAATGTAAATGGTTGTTGGTGACGCTCTTAAGTTACGAAAATTCCGTGATTCAACACTTATTGATATAAAATAATTTTTTGTTGCTATGTGTCAGTTTTTCGATTTTAAACTTCTTCATTATACCAGTGAATTTAAGTTATTTCGTCGTTCACTTTATTCACAGTGCAGTTCGGTCAGTCTGCAGTCTCTTGAGGGAATGCCGTTGACATTGGAAAATAATGACAGAAGATCATCAGCACTGTGCATTTATCATTCTTCGCTTTTGCAACTTTACGCATATGGGCAATTTCCGATTGAGCGACAAAAGGCCGTGAAGCGGCTGGATAAATCCACAGCATTGCTTTAAAAGGGACCCTTCCTTCTGCTGACATTCCGATACCGAGAACCTTTGCCATTTTGCGAAGTTAACCTGCAATATTTGTCGTTACCCGATGGCTGGTCCTCTCGGCATTGTTGTGTGCGAAGCTTTTAAAAGTTAATAAATCCTTTTAACTTATTCCATATTTCAATGCCGCTGTTGTGGCGGCTGTGCCTGGCTCTTCGCTTTTCAGTCGTTTAAATCGAGGAAAACGCCAGCCCACAATATGAGCTTCCTTTGGCGGATGGAATCAATGGGGATGCTGGCTGAATGAAAGCAATTCTGTTTATTGAACAACATTATTCAAATGGAGTTGTTGCTCGGCGTAGATTATTGAGCTGTATTGTCGGCTCGATTTGTTCAACTCAGCACAAAGCAAAACATCATTCATATCAGTTTATTGTGGCAAACAGGCCTCATCATTAAAGTTTCTATCAATTTCAATTTCTATTTTCGTTTCAATGTCAATCTGCAGGCCCACAGAGACACTTGGAGTGGGGACTAACAGTGGAGAGTGGCTCATAATATATCATGGCCATTGTCAGGCATTGTCTTCCATTTCCGACTTACATTTCTCGAATATTGCGTTATTTTTCCGTTTCTGGCCTTACGCTTTTTTTGATTTGTTGTGGCAACGAACATTTATATTCCTTCTTGTTTCGTTGTGCGGCCTTTTAACGATTCATTTTTTATAAGAGAGCTCGTCGACTTACAGTAAGCTCGGATTCCTTTCAGGACTGGCCCTCCCTATCACCATGTATTTTTATTATTTATTATCCGTTTTAAATCCCAGCTAAAGATCATTATACACATCAGTGCGTCCGATTGTGAGAATCGCAGCTACTTCTGATTTTCTGATTTCTTGTTTTCGACGTTTTGCCAGCCTCCTCAGTTGGATTCCGGACTCCACTACCCCGCATCCGCATCCTCTACAAATTCCCCAAACCCAAGCAGTTCGCAAGTTTTCGCCAGAAGCCCTGGCCAGAAAGGGAGGAAAGGAAGGACGCACAAGCGCAAAACGAGGCTGGCTGGGAAAACGATTTAACTGAAAATTGAGGTTGAACTTAATCATAAATCAATGCTAATGATGCTAAAATGCTAGAAAATTTCCTACCCATCCGGGGACGCCACTTGGAGTGGATATCACTGCTCGGGAGGTTGGAGGGCGAGGATTTGCAATGCTGGAATTTGCCAAGACATCCCCCACGTCCTCGTCCTTTGGCCACTTGGCAGATGTCTGACTGTCATTTATTACAATTGCTTTGACTTTTGTTAGTTTGTTGTCGTTGGCGTTTTTTATTATGCATCTCATTGCCGGATATCCAGTATCTCTGGGGTATGGCTGCTTCAAAGAGTGGGGCCTGCGGGATTCGTAATCAGTATTCTCAATACCATAGCCCCATTTATTTTGGTGTATAAACACAAACTTTGGGCCGAAAGCAAGTCATTAACAATGAATGGCCGCAATTAAGGTGGCTTTTGGGTAAAAAAGACTGCGTGCGATCAGCGCCACTAGATCCGTATCAGCCAAAAAAAGTGAATGCCAAAGGGGATACCCAAAAATCAGATTCTAAACATGATTGACCGCATCAGCCGAACGAATTAAAAAAATTAAAAAATGAAACAAGTCAAATTTTTAAAATTAAAAAAAAAAATTTTAGTTGTAAACTAACATTAAGTTAAAATAAGTATAAGTTAATTATGATTTTTTTCCTAAATAAGGTTTAATTTTTCAATTAAAAAATAATACTTCAATAAATCTGAGTTCTAAAATAATGTTTATCATTTTAATGATGACTTCTGTTTACAATAAATGTAAGCAAGCAATGTGTTCAAAAAAAGACCTCATCTTGTAATTGTAATCTTGTATTTCTTTAATAATTTTTTTGTTAGATGTTTTTCAGTATGAGTTAGGTTAAGTAAATATATGCATATTGGTGGAAATTAATAAACTCCTTTTATTCAAAATAAATTTAAATATAAAGAAATTCTTTATTGACTTTCAGACATGTTCTAATTATTGTTTTATTCTTCAAACTAATATAATTTATTGAATTTTATTACAAAATATTTTAAAGTATTTTTGTATGTTACAAACTTTAGTTATCAAACTCAACCTGAGAACTTTGAGATTTGCTCAACGAGCAGGGGTTATCTCCTCCTGTCTAGCCAATATCCGTCGGCTAATACCCGTATCCTTTTTAATATACCTTTGGCCAAACAAAGCTCGGGACTGATAGCTCGTTAAAGTGACGCCATAAAAGGAGGGCGAAATGTGACGCCCGAGAATTGAAAAATTCATGAAGGCAATGCGAAGAAAAGTCAGGTTGAGGAATTGCCTGACTTAAGATGCCGAAATATGGTTACTCTATGATGTGTAGATATGTAACACCAAAAACTTAAACATTTACTTGTCTATAAAATTATATTTTAAAATTGTTAAAATAGGCTTTTAAGTTACATTAATTGAACAATTTTCACAACATCATTCGTCAGTTAGCCCACATATGCCCACAGAAGGGCATTCTACATGCTTATGTATTCAAAGCACTTTAAGTCATTTATATTTCGATAAAAGTGTTTATGCAAATCTTGTAAAACGTAATCGTAAAGCGGACGAAGAACCGCCAACGTTACGAAAGCCAATGTCGAAGCCTTAAAGCGCATTACAAGCGCCGCCGGCAGATCGGGGAAAACAGGGGGAAAACGCGGGGGAAAACCCGGGGAAAAAGAGTGCGAGAGGAATGGCATCCGAGTTGTAAAAATTGAAATAAATGTATGCTGGGACCCACACCGACATATTGTATGCAAAACGCGCCCGAATGCGTGTGCGTGTGTATCTGTGGCATAAGTTATGCCTCGCTGGTGGCCAAATGGACAGGGGGGTGGCCACCTCCCACCACCACCCACCTTCCATCCAACTCTCGAGCTCTTCTGACCTCAGGCCCGACCACAATGGAACCAGAAATTTTTGCAAATAGAAAATTGAGTTAGCTGCCCTCACCCTCTTACAAAAAAAAAACACACACACAAACAAAACAAATGCGTGAGGTGGCTGAGGTGCGTTGAATTTGTGGAAATTGCCTTTTTACGAGCGTATTAGCATGCGTGGGTGAGTCGCGTGTACACTGAGAAAATATGTATAAAATGGCGGCCACATTTCCGTTTCCGTTGGGCGTGCGAAAATTGAACTTATTACAATTTAAGTTAAGAAAAGCGCAATTCTAGGTTTTTGGCCAGGAAAAGTTTAGTTTTTAAGTTTAAATTGATAAGGCTTTAATTACCAACTTAAATAGTCTAATCTACCTACTAAATTGGTAAAACATAAAAAAAAAATTCGTATGATCTTTTTCAACAAATTTATAATAAGGAGTTTAATTTTATTTTCCTGTGGAGTCATTTGTATTCGCGTGTGTGTGTGAGGGACTCGCGGCTAATGTGTCCCCAGCGAACGAAGGCGGACCCTTCAGGCCACTGGCTCCTCCTCCCTTTTTGGTTTTTTATACCCCTGGAAGGCTTCTTTTGCCGCAGATAAATCAATTTACTCTTATTTTATTTGTATGCATAAGTTTGCTTGAATATAACAGTATGTGGTGCCTGCAGCCTTAAATTTTGAAATGATTTGTAAATTTGTTGTCCTCTATTTCACCTGTTGTACAATTTCAATTTGAATTTTAAATTAAAGCTAAAAGCTTTTTTTTTAAATTAGTTTGTATAGTCTTATTTGAGCATAATTATTGAATTCGTGTTGAAAAGCACGGGTTTCACCAGCAAAATAGTTTCATTTCTCCATTTAGGCAACGCTTTTGTGCTCACCTGGATTTTTCTTTTTTCACCTGTTTGAGTGATGATGGGAAAGCTAACAAAACATTTTCCAATTCATTGAGTTTTACAGTTGCCATCCATTGGCGTCATCAGTGATTTGGGATTGTTGTCCCGGTTGCCCCTTCTGCCATTTTCCGAGATATCAATGGGATACCGACTTGTACTCTTTGTCACGTTCGTCTGTGTGTGTGTGTGTGTTTGTGTGTGTTTGGGTAAATGTGTGTGAGTGAGAGACGTCAACAAATGTCAACATGCGATTTGTCAAATTGTTGAGAAATCTCTATATATAGTAAGTGCGAGGCAGCAGCGGCTTCCTGCAGATTTGGTCGAGCGTAAAAATGAAATTAGATTGACATTTGATACATTTCCTTTTTTTCCGTTTTCCACTTTTTTTTTCTTGTATGCCTAGCAGGAGAGATTTGCTTATAGCCCCCATCCCCAGATCGCTGTCACTTTAAATCCCCGGCAGTCTGTCAGTGAGAGCCACCTGGGGGAATATGCATACTTATCCGAACAGACGGCGACACACATGCCTCAATACAAGGCAAGTGCCTGACATGTTTTCGATTTTTGGGATAAACAAAGAGCACAACAAATCACTAAAGTGAAAAGTG
This sequence comes from Drosophila oshimai, assembly GCA_018150695.1. Lineage (NCBI taxonomy): Eukaryota > Metazoa > Arthropoda > Insecta > Diptera > Drosophilidae > Drosophila > Drosophila oshimai. The sequence continues at coordinate 2,566,381 of JAECWM010000003.1, read as the reverse complement.
TTCACAAAAAAAAAAAAACAGGGAAATAACGATAACATGAAAAACAATTTACAATTGACATGTAAATAAGCGTTGGGCGGAGAAGGTTTCCTGGCGACGCAGCTGGCATCTAAGCAAAGTTCTTAAATTACATTTTATTTTGTTATTTAGTAGTTACACAAATTATAGTTTTATTGTCTCCTTAAAAAAAATTACGTTTTTTATATTTTATTTTGATACACCCTTTTGCACCCGACCCTTGGATCCGCACCTGAAATCAATAAAAACTAAATGACAAGTTTTGTTTTTCAGATTTAATTGGCAACATTTTAGCCTCAAATTTATAGCTCAGTCGTTTAAATCAATGAAAGCCAATTGAAATTTCTGAAGCTTACATTTATTAAAAGCAGTTGGACTTGTAAAAGATTACATGACAAAGAGAAACATTATTAATTGAATACAAGCTTTAAGTAAAAAAAGGATATTGTTATTTTATATACTTGGTGTACCCTATTTTCGATAGTCAATAGTTTGGGAGCTGGGCTAATGAGACTCTCCGGGAGACCGCAACACGTTTTGGCACTCAAATATTTATGCGCATCTTTTGAGCTATAAAATATTCAAACACATCGTCACCATGCACTCAGTCAACACTTTCGCCGCGCTTTCCGCGCATAAATTTTGACCTTTGCTCGGTTTTGGCCCCGACTTTCTTTGACAGCATCAATCTGGGAGTGGCGGCGACCCGCAGGCAATCCCATCGGCAAAGTGCACACAGCCACTGTCACTCCGGATCAGTTCGCGGGATTGTCTGCTGGCAGTTTGACAGTTTCTAGCCTAAAACCTGCAACACGCCGCGCTTCATTTTTCTTCATTTAATGCTGCTGGCTGGCTGGCACAACAGCTTGAGTGCAGGCGCCTCTGATTTATCTGCCAGTCAGCTTATAAATATTTCAAGTGCTTGCATTTTAGTGCACGTGTGCCGCATTATCATCATTGGCCTGGCCAAAAGACCCTGGCCGAAAGAGCAGCGTCGAGCATGCTTTTAATATGCAACGAAATTTCCCAAAGTCGGGCGGATGAGTTGACTGAGATTTTCGCCCTTACACAAGACACAACCCAGCTGCTAAAAATTGCGGGGGGAAATGGCTGCATTTTATGCACTTTGAGCTGTTGCACACGGAAAATAATTAGAAACTAATTAAACCAAAAGTTAAACTTATATTTGTATATCTTTCGTAAATACTTCTTTACTAAATTGTAATATTTTTTTACAAACGTATAATTTTTTTTTTTACTAAATAAATGTAATAATAAGTTTAATACCTAAAATTGAATCTGGTTAATAAAATATAATACTTACCTTTAAAATAAAACAAGCCAAAATAAAATAAAACTTTTAAAAAAGACATAAAACTAAATGTATTGCAACAGCATGGAAACTCGTATATATTTTTAATTTTTTTCTTTTACAAAATTTAAGTTTTTGTTAATATAAGTAGATTAAACATTTTAAATAAGTTTAAATAAGTGAAGTTCCCTTTCAAGTACTTACAAAGATATGATATTAAAAATTAGTTTCAGTGCAAAACAAATTAGGTTCAGGCCACTCTATCATGGTTTAAATTTTATCTGGCTCTGTTCTTAACTTTGATTGTTTTGTGATTGGTTCATTATATGCAGTAAACCTAGGGGCTGGCTCTTTTATGCTATTGCCGAGGTGATTTAAACTAATTAAAATATTCAACAAATCCAAGGAGGCAGCATCTTTAAAGTGCCATCAACAATATATTGCCATGTGTGTGTTGCTCTGAGCAAGTTTACTTTATGGTTGAGGTAATTTAAAGGCACACAGACACAGACACAGGCACAACGTGGGCAATATTAACTAACGCACACACGTAGGGACTAAATGAAATTCATGGCATATGTGCGTGCGTTCCATGCGTGTGAGTATCAGTGTGTGTGTGTGTGTGTTGGCTGTGCTGGTGTGAAGCGACATGCATGGCATGGTGATAGTATCTCTGGCCAGCTTCCTCCTCTAACAGCTAACAGCTAACAGCTACTTTTGCCTGGCAGTAACCAAGCCACCGTGCCAGAAAGTGGTTTCCTTTTTGGCTTCGCTCCCCCTTCTCCTGTTTTCTTTTTTTGTTAAACATTTTTTAGGAATTCCTCTGCCGCTGCAGGCCAAATGAGATTTAAAGATGGGATAAGGCAGAGAGACACACACACAATTATGGCACTTTCAGCAGTAAGCAGCAGTAAGTTCTGGCCACACACTTGGCCCGGTTTGCTTTTCGCTCTTTTCTACTTTTTACTGGTCTGACTTTTTAGCATATTTCCCTTAGCATATTTTTATTTGTAGCATTTATAAGTGAATAAGTGCGCGCATTTAAATGCCACTTCCTGTCCCGGTCCAGCCTGGGTTTGGCCTGGTCTGGGTCTGGGTCTGGGAATCATCGTATTCGCTCCGAGGCTCATTATGTATGCAGTGGAACGTTTTTTTTTTCCTGCTCCTGCCGCTGCTCAGCATTTTATGCACGTCTTGCCAATTTATAAATCATTTTTGTTTGTCTGTTTGCATTTAGCCTGTTTGCTGCCGTCTGTATGTTTGTTGGGCTTGGACGTGGTCGGCTACGTGGCGTATACGTAATGCCGGCACTTGCATATGTTCGCTTAGTTTTACTTTAGCCCACTTTATGCCCCTCTGTCAGTCGTTCGGCCTAAACATTATGATTTATTTTAATCATGATGCTAAATGATTTTTTCGAGGCTCATCTTTCACTTTTATGACCTCTGACAAAATTATTTTCTTGTATATTCCCAGGTTTGTAATATCAATAAAACTCACAAACTAATAAATCATACGGAAAGCTGCTCATTACCATGGAAAAGTCTGGAAAACAAAGGTGAATCCTGTAGATACTCACTCAAATACACGGATAAAACACGATTTGCGATGGAACTTGGTGGGATGAGAGGTGGTTGAACACTGCCCGGTTTATATATTTGTCGAGTTTTTGGCCAGACTAAAAGCATTTCCGTGTCGCTGTATTAGATTTTCGTGTTATTTTATTGAATTGTTCGTTTCTTTTGAGCACAACGAGCTTTCTCTGTAGTGGCAGCATCCCTCAAATATGATCCTGCCCCTCATCTTGGTTCATTCGCCCGGCAAATGACCCGCATATGTCTCTCCGGACCGCCGGACTTTGGCATAACGTCCGTCTTGAAGGACATTGAATAACACGCAACACTTGAGCGGACACATCCGACTGGATTTCAATCTCCAATCTTGTGTGAATATGGATGGGCTCGGGATGAACAGCTGGTGGGCAAACAGAGTTGGAAACGGACACAGAAATGGTGGTGGGTCAGTGGTGTTTCAGTGGTGCCACAAGTACGCTTGTTGTCCGCTTGTTGCGCACTGAATTATTTATTAGGCATGTGTTCTCCTGCTTTTGCACTAAGTGTCATTTTGTTGGCCAACAAAATTTGCCTTGTTCCGTTCGGGTTTTGCGTCTGCCCCTGCCCCTGCCCATCAAGCACTGTGCCAAAGTGTTTGAATATTTTATGGGGCCCGCTCAAATGATGCACGCAAATAAAATAAGAAAAATACAGCACAAGACGGAATATACGAACAAACAAATTGATTTAAAGTTGAGTTCTGCTGTCGGTAATTAAACTCAAGATTTGCATAATTTGATTTGCACTGGATGAGAAACACAGGAATTTAATAAACTTGCAGATTCTGCACCAGCCTAGTTCCCGTACTTTTGTTTTGCCAATTCTGTTTCTCCTTTGGTTTCGGCCAAAATCGAGTGAAAAACACATTCCCAAAATTGCCAGAAAAAATGTGCAAAATTTGCACTCCTCGAAGATTTTATGTTTGAGCTTCAGCTCGAACCAGAGCCCAGGCACAGGAATGCAATCAATTTGCAAATTTTCGCTACTTTGCCGCGTTTGCAAATGTTCAAGTATTTGGCTCCTTAGCAGTTTTTCTTACGTTCATACGTACATATATACGAGTGTGCATATATACTCTTTTTGTTCCCATTTCACCACTATTATTTTCCCCATCGCATTGCCATCTATTTTGTGTTATTTCTGCACTTGGCTGCTTGTCTGGCATCGCGCATCGAACGCTGAGCCTGAGCCTGTCTATCTGTCTTCGATTATACACAGAGAAAAATATTGGTTCAATATGGTTAAATTCAAAATTGTTCTAAATTATTTATGTCATCTTAACTGTAGGGCTTAACAGATTCAAATTAAAAAGAACCAAATAAATCTGTCTTAATAACGACAATACACTAGTTAAAAATAAATTAAAAATTTTTTTGAATTTCTCAAAACAAATATTCTGGTAGTTCTGTCCTAAGCATAGCTTCACAATTAAAGATATTAAATGATTTGGATAAACATATAAGAACATCAATATTAAAACTTTAAAGTCTTACCTACATTTTAGGTAGACAGTAAAATCGTGGATGTTTAATTGTGAAGCTGTGTTATAACTGATTCTTTTTTTAACTGATTTAAATTTAGTTTGATTTTAATTAAAGAAACAAAATTTGATAAGGAAATCAATTAGATGACAATAGGAAACTACAATGGCTTTGATTTTCCTCGGTGTTCTGCCTTTTTCCATTTTTGCAGCCCTGCTTTTTGTTCCTTGGGGAAGAGCGTTATGCAAATGCAGCTCCACTGGGTCTTGGCCATGTTTTGTTGCATTCGCTGGGGCCAAAGGTGCTGCTTTGCTGGCTTTTTGGCAAACGACGTAAAAATAGTTCACAGTCCGCCGGAGCAATCGGAGCCATCAAAAAGGGCTCACTGATCATTGGCCGGGGGAGTGGGTAAAAATGCACTAATGAAAACTAGAACTGGGATTTCGCACTTTCCTGGAATAATACCTCTATATGCATGGCTTCCTCTTTTTATCCGACTCGTACATTTTTCGCTTACATTTGCCATGTTCCATGTGTAAAATCGACAAATAATGGATGCCTCTGCTGGCAAAGCGCATTTGAATATCAATTCAATTGAATTCTTTGTGCTGTGGCTCAGGCTGATTCTGAAGTTGAGGCGTCTCCAGCTGAGGATGCTGTGGTGCATATTTCCTTGCAGCCATGGCTCTTCCTTCGGCATCCTGGCAATATACATTCCCCACAGCGTTATGCAAAGGAATTCGTAATGTGGTAACTCGCGGGTGCGAGTGTGTGTTCGCCACCTTATGTGCAATAAATTGCAGCGAAAAATGTTTTATACTTTCAGGCCATGTCGACGAGAAATTGAACTGAACTTTAACTCGGTTTCTGTTTTTAGGAGGTCGATGGCGAGTAATTAACGAAATTCATTTGTTTTAAATTTAAAAGCAACATTATTGGGAGTACAATAAAGTTTGTGGATTTTTGTTGGGAATATTGAAGCTTAATGGAAAAAAATTGTTAAACATTCAATACTTGATGTATTGTATGTCGCTAGCCACTACTTTTTTCCATCAATTTTTTGGCTTTACAGTAATTGACCTTTTCGTATTACGCAAAAGTTGTTTTTTAACCAAAAACGAATAAAACCGATTGATTACACTTTGAAATGAAAATGTTTCCAGATGCAACAATTAAATTTTAAACTGTCCTGATGTATTAGCAGTCTAAATTTAAATATTGTATTTTGATTTAATTTGACAAAGCATCTATTGAATTTATTACTCGTGATTCCTAGTGCTCAGGTAATTTTTTCCTTTGAGTGAATAAACGGATTCCCGTACTAAACGCAGATAGGAAATTACTATTAATTAGCCCCGTTTCAAATCAACCATCACCGATGCTCACATACTTTTGCATTAGCCTAGTATGTATTTCTATATGTATGTTTCAAATAAATTATTCTGCTCACTCATCAACATTTTGCGCTGTTATAAACACGTTTTTAATTAAAATTGCAAAAACAGGCAAAACATAGATGTGGCAATAAAAGCAAACAGCAAACAGCAAACATGTGTGCGAGTGAGTGGGAGCTGTGCTGTGGGGGAAAAAAATATGATGGCAGCAACTTCAATTAGCACAAAATAAAAGGCAATTCCAAGTAGAACAAAGCCAGCAGCGGCAACAAAGTCACTAACAGACAGAGGCCCACTTTCCCCTGGAGAAAGAGACGGAAAAGCGGCAGCGAAAGAGAGGGCACTACTGAAGTACACAAAGAGGCGCAACAGTTTTAGCAATAAAATGGCAAACACGTAATCATCGCCGCCTGATAAATGTGCGTGCAACAACAGCCATGACTACTCTGGTACAGACACAAAAACTTGACATTATTTTTGATTTTAATTGAATTTTTAAGCTACAAAAAAATTGAGTTAAGAATTATATTTGTGTTGAGATCTTAAAATATTTGGTATTCATGACAAAATATATAAGAGAAACATGTACTTTGATTTTATTGCGTTGTTTTAATTTTACTCTACTTACTTTTTAAATACGAAAGGGTTTTTTGTGATGTTTTGAAAGTTTCTGCGTGGTGTTATTAAATGCTATGCTCTTAGCCTTTCCAGTAGAGTTAAAAAATAATACAAATGTAGTGTTAATACCATTATTATTACCGAATATTTAAAAAGTTCCTTTTAAAAATTCCCAAATTTGTGACCAACTTGTAGGATATTTAGTTTCTCTTTGTGTATAAGGGCCATACATAGCTCACATCATCGACCTTCAGCATTTGCACCATATTAATGAACTGGTAAGCCCGCATCGCGTATCCGCCCTGTTTCCGCATTCATTACGATTCATACTCAGTTTTGCTATTCAAACATCGTTCGTCCTGCGAATGCTATATAAAATGTGAAATAAATACCTACATATGCTTGTGCAGGTATACTGTGTACAAAGGCATTGCCACTTAGCGGCATCAGGTTATACAAATTGAATAAAAAAGAAATTGTTTACAATTTATGCTTGCTTTCAAATCAGGGGCACAGTACGGTGAGAATAGAGTATGAATTCTATTCAAATGGGTGTCGCACAGCAGCCATGTGTGATTGTGTGGAAATTCGTAACATTTTAACCCCTCACGTGCCAGGAATGAATTTTCTGTGTGTGTGTGTTTCAGCCAAGGCATCGGAATTGTCCTCACGTCTAGACATAATTTCTTCAATCATTTATTACCTAATTAAGTGGAAGTATAAATGCCAAACTCAGCATGCCAATGGGCGTGGCGGGTCAAAGGGGGCAGGGGCAGGGGCAGGGGACAAAAGGGCAGGCAAAAAGGAGGTCGTGTTATTTTCGTTCTCTTCTGGGCCACCGCCTTTTGTATGCGAATTAACTGGCAAAATTCCAATGATTGACCTTACTCTTTGTTGTTGGAGTACGTGTGTGTTTGTGGATGTGGATGTGGGTGTGTGGAGTGCAGTCGAGTGGTTCCCCGGGAACTTGAGTTTAAGCCATGAAACGGCGTTGCCTTGAGCAAGTGTCTTTGTCTTCGGCTCATCTTTTGTTCCATGCCTCCACGTACAAAAGCATTGTGTGGTTGGCTTTTCTTTTCAGCCAGTTCGTTTTGCTTTTCTGCTGCCGCCTTTTTGCCCTTGTTTACCCTGCTTTGTTAGTGTGTGTCTGTTTGCCGTTCAAGCTGGTCTTCTTCTTCTTGGGCTGTCTTTGTTGTTTACCGCCCCTGCACCACCCACCACCCCCGCCCTGTTACCCCATTGTATCCCCGGCTTTGTTCGTTTCGATAGTGTCACATACTTAGTTGCCGATCGGTGGGGGACTGTTTTGGGGGTCAATAATGAAGTGCACATCGAGAGTCATGTGGCCCAGAAATATTTGTAGCAGGGAGTTACCGAAATTGAAGAGACCCATTTAATTCGACAGCATCACGCTGCCTTTTTTTTAACGATTGGTTCCTTGTATTCTGACAAATCAACCTTTTTAAATTACGAAATATTTGTTTTCTGCTTCAAATTTGCATATTTCAAAATCGCAGTTCTAAACCATTTTTTTTTCGTAATATTCTTAAAAATTTTGTTTGTGTCAGATACTTTAACATGTCGTTTATAACAATCTAAAACAAAACATGAAAAATAAAATTACTACTTACCAGAAAAAAACAAATTTTTAATAAATAATTTCAATTGAAATGGGACGTAAAAATATAAATTCACTGCTTTATAACTATTATTATTATTTCGCCGCTCCAACAAATCAATTTTGTTAATGTTTTTAAACATTTCATTCCCGTGTTTATCTTAGAGTTGTACTTACCCATTGACAAATTCCATTTGAGCAAATAAAAGTGGACATTGTATACTTTCTATATTTTGTGGTTTTCTTTATTTTTTTGCTGTTGCTTTTCTTGTTCTTTCACTTACATTGTTTTTATTACAAATATGCTACGACGTATCGTTTGTTTTCCATTTGCTTTGCATTATTCCATAATTTATGTTTAAATTTATCCATGTACCTCAATTCGGTTGTATACGCTAACATAAAGCCCACTTACTTACAAACACACACTCGTATGCATCCCTAACATATCGTATATTTATATATCATTTACTCATAGGTTTCAACTTACAGCTTTAAACTTGAAGTGTGGCTCTCGTATTCCTCATGCATAATTTTCTGTCTGACATTTATTACGATGCCTTTGTGATTTGCTATCCTCGAATTTATACGTATCCATGCTACAGATTGCTATTTGAGTGCTAGGTTTCTTTTAGCATTTTGCTTGCTTTTTACATTAATGCGACTATTTTGTAATTTTCTCCATTTCTCCTTCGTATTTTCATTTTTTATTCATCATTTTTCTTTAACGGTACTTTACATTGTAGCTACGCTTTGTCTGCACCCTGCAACTGAAGGGATGAGATGAAACAATACTCTTGACCCGCCACTGATATGGTGTGAAACTATAACGACTTATTTACTGCTTTTGTTGGCCATTAAACGATATGGATAGGAAAGCAAGTTAACTTAATTTCGATGCCTCAACAATTCTACTTAATTCCTCTATTTCTAGTGACCTATGAGCTCCTCCGATAAGTTAGTTGCTGGTTGGATAGCCTTAAATTCGTCTAATATTTAGCTAGAAGTTTTTCAAGCAGGTTTCCAATAATCTTTACATTTCTCTGCTGTTTTTGTCTTTAGTTGTAGGTTTAAGCGTTGCTTTTCTAGAGACTATTAAAGTAGTTTTCAATGCTTTCTAACGTTTATAACTATACGCAAATGTATATTTATTTATATATTTTTATTTGGGGGTATATTTTACTTAGATATGCTGCGGTTAGTTCTTAATTTTTGTCAACAGTGTTATAATTTGCATGGATATACTTTAGTAATATGGTTTAGCCCTTGGTGTATATATTACATTATCGTTTGACTAACAGAAGCGCAGGCTAGACATCGTATGGGTTTAGGTATTCATAAGTATGTGTATATATATTTATGTGTATAAACATAATACATATCGCCGAGTATATGCATTAAGGAAGACATTTTTTCATGATTGTGACCATTTTTAATCTGCGCAAATTTTACACTGCTACAAGTTTCCGTCCAAATGGTCAAGCTTAGGCTTAAAGTGTGTAGTGAGTGTGTTGTGTGTATCCTAATGTCAAACACTCAATTTATATTTACCGAAATTCCATTCATTAAGTTGTTGTTCCTTCTTTTATTTACAATAGCAATACTTTTTCTTTACATAATTTTTTTAAGGCTCAAATGAAATTTCGTTCAATATACATTTTGCTTTAGCTGCTTTTTTTAAAGTTAACCAAGTATTTATACCATATGTAAGGTTGACTTAGGCATGTGTTTTTTTGTTGTATATCGTTGTAAATACTACTATTTTAATATAAAGAATTATGTACAAAAGATTCGAGCACTCGAGGGACAGTGTAAGAATTTCGTTTCTGTGTAAAACTCGTTTAGGTGTTCATATTGATATGTACTGTTAGTATTTAATTACGTCAATTGAGTTCAAAGTGTTAAGAGTATGTACAGCGAACCGAAAAGGTAATCAGGATTCCGGGACAGCAATGAAACCTGTTGAAACGAGGCGAGGTCACGGCTTTTGGCCTAATGAAATTGTGGCAACAATCGAAATGCAGGACGCATAATTGATAATGAAACCGTAATTGTTTTCGCGCGTCCGAACGAAACGTAAAACTATGAAATAAATTAACAATACCGCTTTGCACGGCCAGCCGGGAATGCAAGTGTTAAATGAGTTCGTTCGCACGCCTGAATTTTATTTGTTTTTCCCGGCAGAAGGAAAAGTAAAAAGGCCAGGCCACATAAAAGTGTAATTAAAAATCAAAAGAGAGCTGGCATATCCAGGAGGGGATCTCACATTCTTTAACAAAGTAAACACTTTTAAGGCGGTTAATAATATTTTTTTAATTGAGGCTGGCAAGAACTTTGTAGAGCTTAAACAGCAAACAAAAAGAGCAGTGGAATGACCGTTAATTGCTGTGTGTTTCTGGGTGAGATAATGATGAACGGACAGACGGAGAGGATTTGTATGTATTGTTTACCGTATAAAACACTAGCTACGGATAGTACTTAATGCTTATCCCTTCTATATACATGCCACATGAAAATTCAACTATCGAGTTGCTTCCGTTAATTGCTAACAATATTATTATGTAGACAGCAGTTTCCTTTCACATTAAATTATAAATTAATCTAGTTGAGTTATAGGCATATGCTCTATGAGTATTGTATGTATATCCCATAATGCTTCACATACGTACGTATCAAAAGAGACAGCAACATCGTCAAAGGTCAACAACAAAGCTTCACAAAAATTGCAGCTAAACACAGAACTAGCCCCTAAATGTATACAACACATTATGATTATGCTATGAGTATGCACCATATATGTATTCATAGTTTATATGTAGTTGTCGCTATCGTTCCACATATCGCATCTTGCCTGGCGCAGTTCCCACCGATTATCCCCCTACAAATATTTACTACGTACAGTTATGCAATTGTCCTTGCCCTGATCCTTCAGCTATGCGGCTGTCATGTTGCCGCATTGCTCATACGCAGCGTTGTCCAGCTGGAAAGATAAGCCAGCGCGAGCATGGCCACGTAGAGCAGCCGGTGGCATCCGGCAAACTGACCCGGACCATGACCACTCCGGGCCGCCGCACTCGTGCTCTCCGGCCAAACGACCTCGACTTCGGACATTTTGAAAATGCTCAGCAGTCGGTGGGATTGGAGCTCGCTGTGCTCGCTATTTATTTGATGACTGATGGTCTTCAGTACCGCGGTGCACTCGTCCTGCAAACAGACAGATAAGCAGTAATAGTCAATTGGATTAGTAAAGAAAATGGATTTGCTGAAGATGCGTTTTCATTGAAATAATAGTGTTTTGGACAATTTCATATACTTATAGAGACTATTAAAGAGAATTGTAAGGATAAACAAGCAGTACTTAGTTTAATGGAAATCGCTATAAATATTTTGAAAAAGTCTCCAAAATGTGGACTGGAAATTGCTTAAATATTAAATGTAATTTTTATTTTAATTTTTTGTATACTTTCAAGTGATTTAAAATCAATAAATGTATTTTTCAGTCCCTACAAAAAATTTTCAATATGGGTTAAAACCATTGTTTAAAGTATAGTTTTAATATATAAATGGATCTGCCACAAGATTGAAATTTCGAAAATCTGAATGCCATTGGTGACCTCTGTGTATTTGTAGTGCCTGTGGCATCCCAACGAACCTTCTCCTTACGCAGCAGCTCAATATCCTTTAGTTTGCCGTCGTGCGGCAGACGCGCAGCAATGATTATGTTTTCCTCGGTCATGTTGAACAGAGTGAGGGTGCACTGCGTCTGGACGGGTGAAAGGGTAAACCAGTAACGGAATGTAATTAATATATTGCTGGCCAGGCCAAACTTCATTATGCGTTCGCTCGGACGGCGGCTTACCTGATTATCGATGTATGTGGTAACATACTGCTGCAGGGCTCGCACGGCATCCTGCACGCCCAGGTTGGTGTGGGGCCTCAGCAGCGCCTCATCGGCGGCACTGTAGCCCAGCAACAGGAATATCCCACCTGGAAGCGAGAGAGTACGAAAAATGTAGCCAGTGCAACATCAATTGCAGCAAACGTAATTTACTGCAAGGATCCGTGCACGAAAACGCACGCAAGTGGCATGTGGCAGGTGGACAAGAGGCACGCAACCTTGCTGCCACAATGGGTCCTTTTTTTGTGTCAAATACGCTCTAAAGTGGCTCCTCAGCGAAAGAGGTGCCCTGACAAAGGCTTTAAAGAAATGAGTGCGGGCTGCACTTGGAAAGAAATCGCCTTTATACATATTTTCAAGGTGATCGGAAGAAGATGTAATGTAAAATAAAAACAACATAATTAAAATAGGTACTTCCAAAATTTTTTGGAACAAATAGAAGAATGTAATAAAAAAAGACCTACAGTTATTAACATAACACAATTGATAAAAATATTTACAAGAATCCTTAAGACTGTCGACAAAACTTCAATATAATCAGATTAGAACATGTTCTGTAAATTACCTCGACTTACGTAGTTTAACTGCGATTTGTATAAAAAATGTGCAAGGTCACTTTAAGCAGTCAAAAATTTCTTAATTACGAATCCACGTAAACTTGACAAAAACAAAAATCAATCGAATTGAGAAAATAAAATGGGGTCTAAAAGTATACCTTGAAAATTTCTATGCTGTCCTTTGGTATTATTCCAACAAACTTACTTATTTAAAATATTTAGAAGCATACCTTATAGACACATTTTTAATTTTTAAACCCTAATTTTGTGGGCACCAATAAAAGTGTTGCAGTGTAGACTTGATACGGAGTTCTTAAACATCCAACTGGGGGCAGCCGCACAAAAAATGCTGCTGCATTCCTCCTGACAGCACTGCCTCGTCATTGCCTGTCGCCGGCGATAATCGCTAAGTGCTTAACGCACAGCGAACCCGACACGCCACCAAAGGACCGCAGGTGGCAGGGGTAAAGGAATGAAGAGGACCTGGAGGAAGCGACTCACCTGGCAGAACGTACTCCCCGAGCGGCGGCTTCATGCAGATGAAGCGGCCCGAGTAGCACAGGCAGCGCCCGCGGAACGCCTGGTAGGCGGGGGAGGCGTGGCTGTAGAAGGCGAGGGCGGTGCGGCAGGGGGCGAATGGCACGCAGAGGGCGTGGCAGGTGAGGGTGAGCGACTCGCCGCAGCTGCATAGCTCGCTGCACTCGACGTCGTCCAAGGAATATATCTGAAACGGAATTACCCACAAAGAGGATGGTGTTGAGTGTCGAGTGGAAGATTAAAATTACATTGTACGGCTATATTACGTATACGCCAAGTGAAGTCATAATTAAATGACGGCACAATCAAAAACAAACTTTATACTCCTGTTACTTAGTAACACGGTTTTCTGTTTTCAACTTTAAATGCGAATGTAAATGAGCTAAGAAGCACTAACTCAACACAGCCAGGCAGAACTTTAGGTTATATAAATGCGCTAAAAAGCACTATCTCAACAAAGCTGGGCAGAAATTTGAATGAAATATTTATTTGCTTTTATCTGGCTTCGTATTAATCTTTTTTGTTTTAATTTGTTCATACATAAAACACACTTTAATTGCTTGAATATTAAAATTGACTTGGTCTTAATTTACTTACCCGTTTGCTGCTGCCTTCACGAATAAGTTGATCCGATTGACGCGGTCGCTGAACCACACAGTTTCCTGCAAATAAAATTATATTTAAAGCTTAATTGATAGAATAATTCATTAAACTAATTTGACATAGAAAGCTGATTCATAAAATCGTTTACCACTTTAATTTAACTTAATTTTCACTCTATTCGCAACACGTTGTTGTGTCTGTCTCTTTGATGGCATGTTCTTGACTTCACACCACCACCAAAGGACACACATCCCTTTTTCTGGTTTTTGGTGGCAGGCAACGTACACAATGCGACCCTGCCACTCATGCCCAAATAACGGATGTCCGCCACTCATGTGGAGCATTCATCATGTCATCAACGCCATTACGAGCTTTTCCTGGCCAAAAACTTTTGCCGGCGAAGGGGTGAAGGTCCGTGTTTATACAGCACAAATTTGCACATGCATACTCACTTGAGACCGGTGGGGTTCAAGATTTTGCCACTTAATTACTACCAACGGGCCCTTTAAACTGCCAAGATGAGCACCTGGGGCTTTGCCATCTAATCAAAATCCTTACTTTGGCCTAAGTTTGCCAATAAAGCCGCCATAACATGCACATAAATAATTGAAAATAGCTGCACGGCGGCCAACAGTTTACAATGGTTAAATATAGTTTTAAAATCTGCACCTCACTGCACGAACAAAATCAATTATAGATGATGGACAAACAGGTTCAGCTGCGGGCTGGCAACATTTCATGCAAAATTCAAAGCCAAATGTCCCAAGTGTCTAAATAATTACAACGGACGAGCTGACCACACGGGATGACGGACTGACAGACTGACAGACTGACTAACTGACAAACAGACGGACTGATGGACGGGGGGCAAACAAACAAACTCATTTACATTTTTAATGATGTTTGTAAACACGTTTCGGCCCGGAGTCCCTGTGATAAATGGATGGACAATAAACGGTGTTCTCGGCAGGAGGTTTTAAATAACGGAAGTATTATCACAATGCAGTCGAGTGATATGTGTGCGTTTGGCATTCAAATCATAATCGGATTTGGAATGTCCTAGGATCACAAGACTGTCCGTCATTTTGAAGGACCCTTCATGCGATTTGGCGCTCATATGTTTCTGTTCGTATGTATAATTGCCACATCACCCGAAAGCAAACTCATTTCCGGTTATGAGCATGGTTGTGGGTGTGGGGTTACCATTGTGGATACTGAATTTTAAATGATTGGCGCACAAAATATTAAAATAATAATCACGGTCGGCGCTGAGTTATGCTTTCAATTAGCCAAACAACCGCAGTTACCGCATCAATTATGTCGAAAACTTCAAAACGGAAACGATACCCAGATGTACAAAAATTAAGTATGATGTGTGTGCACAGGGGGAAATTGTGGAGTTGGAAAGGTTTGGCTTTATTTTTGGCATACCTTTAAATAGAAATGTATTCCCATATGTTCTTTTTTATAAAATAAACATAAAATAAACAGATGGTGAGCAAAAAATATAATTATTTTTTTTCTTGATTATGACTTATCGAATTCTCACACCACTAACTCCGTGTGAAATCTTTATGTAGGATTTATTACTAATGAAGTTGGTTGTTTAATATACCTAATATATTCGTTTTAAGATGACTTACTTATTTTGTAAACCTAGGACATCAGATTTCAAGTCAATTTAATAATATGATAAAAATAATAACACTCATTCTATATTCTATAGCTGAGTTCTGAGTGGCCCTGCTAACAAATTTTTGTAAAGCTTGTTCAACTTTAGATGATGCATTCCAGATTTTTATTATACTTGCCCTCTAATTAAGAAACAAAGGAAAAATATTTTCAGGACAGATGCAACCTCAATTGGATTCTCGATTCCAACTCACTTGGTGGTCCAATTTATTACCCACTTGCATTTACTTACTTGGCGGCTGTGTTGTTGTTGTGGTGGCCATTGTTGTGGTTGTTGTGGTTACCGGCTCCGTGATGCTGATGCCAACAAATTCTGTTGTTTCCCTTGGGTCGACGAAAATGACTGGATCATCGAAATCTACACTGCCGGAGTTACCTCCACCACGTCCCTTTCCGCCATTTTTACGTCTGCTGCCATTGCCATTGGCATTGCCGTTGCCGTTGCCGTTACCATTGCCATTTCCATTTCCGTGTCCATTGCCGTTGCCGTTGTGATAATCGTCATTTCCGCCATTTCCGCCGCTCTCGACATTTACGCTGGGCAGCGGTATTGAATCGGGCGGATCGAGATAATTGTGTTCCACCGATGCTGGCTCTGATTTCTCTTTTGGCTGCCATTTTGTTGTCATTTTTTATTATTCGGTTTGGTTTTGCGTTTCGTGGTTTTTCAATTTTGTTGTAATGTTTTTTTTTGTTTTTCATATTTGTTTTTTTCCCGCATTTTTATTTATTTATTTGCATTTTTCGTGGTTTTTGCGGTTCATTGTTGCAATTGTTGGTCGTCATTGTTGTTGTTTTGGGAGTGGGAGAAAAGATGTTAAAGAGTTTGAAAACGAATGCGGATATATAGTATATTTGTGTGTAAGGGGGGCTTAATCTTTTTGCTGCTCCGTCTGCAAAGGCACGAGCAGCAGGGGCTGCAGGTCAGGAATTGATTGCTTTGTCGGTTTGCCAACCCGAGGAACTGGGCCACAAGTAGAAACTGAAACAGAGTTTTACCAGGACGCGGAACCACACTCAAAAAAAGGAAAAATGTAAATGTGTTTTAAAATTTCAGCTTTCTATTACAAATTTAAATATAAATTAACTGAACAGAAATTAACAAAAATGTGATTTTGTTTTTTGTAATTTTAAAATTATGACTAATATGCTAATCTGTTTGTATACAATTTATATTTTTCAACTTCAACACCATCTAAAAAACGGTTTAAGCAACAAACACACAAAAACATAATTATTTTAGTCACCAAGATGTTTTAAAATTTAGTAACAAATTAGATGAATATGAACCGAACTTCAACTTCGTTTGAATTGTCCTCATTTTTATTATTTTTAATGTTACTCTTTTCAAAGCCTCAAAATAGCTTTGAGGTATACACATTAGGTTTCCGTTCTTGTTTAAAAATTAAAATTCCATTTTTCACTTATAAAATGTTTTACAAAATATATCACAATTAAAAACATGCAATCCAAATTTCCAAAGAAAGAACTAAAATGAATTTTTTAGTGTGCAGCATTCAGTGGCCAGGATCTGGGCAAATTCCGGAGCAGAATCCAGGGTGTGGACCAGGATGTGGACTTTGGTTTGACCTGGCTTGTTGTGTGGCATATTGTCCGCTTTTCCGTTCGCCCAGCCACGCCTCCGCCGCCCCATTTGAGCCACTGATTGAGTGCTGATTGGAAAACAGAAAACGAACCGACGAACAGACGGACCAACGGACAAACCGAACGGATTGATGGAGGGGTCGCCGGGGGAATTTGGACAGGTAGCTGTTGTTGATGCTTGTTAAAATCGAACGGAACGGGTCGAATGGGATCGGCCACTGGTTGACCGCAGTGGGGCAATTAGGACCCAAATGGGAGTATCCGACGCCTAAGTAGGCACTCACCGCACTGACGTCCTTGAAGATGTGCGTCGCCGGCTTCCTTGGCGTCTGCTTTGGCTGCAGGCTGGTCGTGGTTGTTGTTGTTGTGGTGGGCGGTGGTGGGGGCGGTGGTGCTCGCGTAGTCGTCGTCGTCGTTGTGGTTGACGTCGTGGTGGTCGTCGTTGTTGTAGTGGTGAGGAAACCCAGCTCAGCTAATCGCTTCATATGGAAATCCTTTTGAGCCTCAACTGTCAATTTCAAACAGATTGCACAAGTTAATGAGCGGACGAAGGTATACAGAGAAAAATACTTCTTCTAAATAATTTTTTTTTAAATTAACCCATTTATCATTTACATAAGGCATTTAAATATTCTTTAAATGCTTACAAAGTCAGTAAAAAAATGTGGTTTAAAATTTGTGTTGATTTTTGATTTAATGGAACGAGCCGCACAAACTATTTATTTGATAAAAAAAATATTTTTTAGCTTTGAGAAAGTAAAAGGGAAGTAATTGTAAAATCTTCTGTGACTTACCCACACAAGGATTCATCCACAGCAGGCGTCGCCATCCCACGCACTGGTACAGGTGCTGGGGATCGGTGCCCTGGCAGGCACAGGTAGTCCTCAACATCGTGCCAAGGATGCCAATCATGGCCGTTCGACAGCCACTAGGCCTTCCAGCGCACTTTTTGGTCACGCTGTCCACGGCGCAGGCCTGCTCGTAATACTCCAACTTTAATCTGGCAGAGAAAAAATGTATGATTACTTAAACCACAACGGAAATAAAACCCTTGGGTTGAATTCCCCAAAAAAGATTTTTTTAAATAGGAGGTACATAGGAAGTAAATATTTATACCCATTTATTTAATGTTTGAACACATACTTAATATTTACTAATAAGATAAATCAGAGCTTTTTAAAAATGATCGTCATCAAAATTTGTATGGAACCAATTTGTATTTGTATATAATAAGATTTATAAACATTCCAATTAATGTCAATTTTTTATGGAAAACCTAAAATTATTTTTGATAAGTTTTTAGCCAATAAGCCAAGTCTTATCTTAGCCTCTTTAGCTTTTTTTTGTTAAAACTTGTCAGCCTTCTAGTCTTGTAATACGAAAATTTTTATGGAAAAACCTTAAATCCATAAATTAAGTTTTGTAATGATAAGCAGTCTCGTAAACCCCACGTAAGCTCCTCAAAAAAAGGTGCCGTCTTCCATCATTCAGGCAGTGCCTCTGCCGATGTCTCCGTGCCTGTCATGCGCCAGTTAGCTGCAGATGCAGTTCTCCTGGTCGCATGCCCCACTCTCCGCCAGAGATGCCGGTGATAAGTGTGCTGTTACCTGCACTGCAGCTTCTCTCTCACCTGAGATTGATGTCGACCAATTTGTGCCTGAATTACTCTCGGCATCCTACGGCATTTCATCGTCTTGGGGCGAATGCTTATTTTACCGCCGCATCAGAGGGACTAAATTTATGAGGCCCCAGTCTCAGGGATTTTCGGTCAAGTGCCATGCGACGTATGCGTAATATTTCATTTGCAGCTTATCGAATCGGGGCGACGACTTGAACATTCCAATTTAATTGGATGTCGCCTAATTGTGGTTGCAATTTCAGGTACAGAATGTCAGCTTTTCACACTGACAATCTAATTTTGATTTGTCAAAGGTTGAACTACTAAGCAGCTGCATAGTAGTTGAAAAAAGTCAAAATGTCAACCGTTTTGGTTTACAAAAAATCTCTTTAAAATCTCTTTTATATGTTTAGCTTACCTACGCTCTAGCACAAGCTAATTAAAATAAGTAAAGTTTTAAAAAAATTAAAGATTTTGAAATTTGTTGCGAAGTGGTCCTACTCTTATTGTTCTCAATTTACCCCACTTAACTTCGGCAGAAAAACGCTTGAGAAGTGCCATAACGTTTTTATAGGGATTCTTGTTTTAAAAACATGTTTGCTACTTTTTCCTCAGAAGACCTTTCACAGCCCTAAAAAGTGCATATTTCAATATCACCCACCCACTTATCTCAATCTACGACTGACTGAAAGTTGAGATTTTCTTGAGTTTTTTTGGTTGCGTAATGCCAGCAGCGTTTTGTGCAACCAGAGGCTGACTCACGCAGCCGGCAAAGTGCAGTTTAAGACGTCAGAGCTGCACATTCGATGGCAGCCAAACAAATGGGCATTCCGCCCGCCCCACTCACACGTTCGTGAGTGGCACGTGTTGGCGCACAACGCGTCGTATACGTAATAAGTCAACATAAGCACTCCACACGTTGCCTGGAACTTCTCGGAGGCAATGGCTTTGCGCCCTTTTGTCCCCTCACAGGCTGCAGCATACAAAATGAGCGTCATTAGTCCAATTTAGTTGTTTACCAAAGCAAGTGCGATTCACTTAAAAGGCAATTAATTTTCAGAGCCACAGCAACGACCACGTACTTTGCGGTCGTTCAGCCGTAACATGATAACAAACAAACAAACACGCAGCAAACCCACCCACCACGCACTTCTAAGCATGTGCATTCGAGATGGAAGCTGGAGGGTGCAGCATCGTATTTATAGCTTAACTTTGTGTCTGACACATTCACGCGGTCTGGCCTGCAAGTTCTCTAATGAAGAGCTGCGCCGTGGAGATTGAGGATATGAGATGCTTTCTGAAAACTGGTAATTTTATGCCCCGCTTGCTGGCAACTACAAAATTTTGGAGTGCCAAACTCCGGCAGCCAAGCGACTAACCCGTGCTATCGTGTCAATTTAACGAGTTCACAACAGTGTCATCAAAGTTGCGGCTTTCGCAGACTTTGCCGTGGCTAAATGTCTCTAATTCAATATCAAGGCGCGCAGGAGACATAGTCTGTGAAATTCCATTTAGCTTAATTGAATTGGGAGTCAAGTAATTTACACATATTTGGGGGTTGTGTACACAGATGGGTTCAAAATGAAAGCAATAACTATAACTATAACTTTAACCTTTCTTAACAAATTTTAAGTAGTAAAACAATTTTAAGTGTTATTTTCGTTAATAGGTAATAATGCAGTTAAATTTAGTTTCCATTTAATCTAATAGGGCAACATTTTTTATGGGGTAAAAAGGTAAGCGGTCCTTTTAAAAAACTTTGAAATTTTTTGTTAGCTTTACTATAATTTTAATTCATTTTGTAAGTTCCTTAATCGAAAGATAAAAATGTGCGCGCAAGAAATGTTTTTAAAATGATTGAGTTCTGCCGTTATTGACTGCAAAAAATTAGCAAAGATTGCTTTTCTTCCACTTTTAAATCGAATTTCTCGCACGAAGGAGCACTTCCAAGGATTGTCTCATACATAGCACACCGATAACTGCAAGACCCACCGTTCCATTTATAATTTTGTTAGGCTGTAACATATACATACATCAGTTATAATGTATAAAATCTGTTACATTAACAGTAAATTAGGTTATTTTTCAAGAAATATAAGTATCCTTTTGGACGTATTTTACGGTCAGTGAATATACAGTGTATCGTGCATATTTCCGGTAGCGTTAAACGCTCTACGCTCGATTTATGAATTATGACCCTTGACCCACCTGCACTCGCGGTCCTCCTTGCAGCTCTCGGCGACCACATGACAGGCGGGCGGTGGATGGTAGTAAATGCCATTGGAGCTGGCCGGATTACTGTTATCGGGCGGTCGCTGCGCGCACACTGGATGCAGTTTTTCCTGTGCAATCATGCACATGTCGTGCCGATTGCCGTTCTGCTGGACGATGCTTGTTTTTCTGCCGGGGAACAATGGGTTTGTTGGTTTGCTTGCCACCAGTACCACTCGGTTGCCCAGCCACTTACTTGCATAGACAAAAGGCGATGTCCAGATTGAGGTCCTCGTGGGGCCCCTTGTAGAAGGCCTGCAGCGAGGACATGCACGCGTTGCGATTGCACCGGTGCAGCTCGCAGTGCATCAGCATTGGCTGCAGAGACGATGAGCAGGACGGATCTTCTCGGCAAGTGTCCAATGCCGTGTGACAGGTACTCTGCGGGGAAAAGCGTACAGGGAGAAAAATTTTAGAAAGATAAGTACCACACCGAAAAAAATGTACACCAGAACGTGTTAAAAGTTTTTTTTTGGGGTGCACGTCTATGGTAAACTAATTAAATGGTTTTAGATTGAAGTATAATCTACTGAGAATACCAAATTGTGGGGCTGCCAGATTTTTGACAAAAATGATTATTATTATTCTATATTTGTTTTTGAGTTCTTCGGTACACTGAATAAAATCAGCTTTGTTTCTTAAATCTTGATTAAATATTTATTGGTTGTCCAGCACCAACAATGTGGACAACACCACAAAAGCTTAATTTTTTTAAGCTCTAAAAAATCACGGGAAAAAAATGAATGATTTTATGATCTGAAAACAATTTACCTCTAAGCTCGACAACTATTTTTTTTTAAATGAAACAATGCACTTAAAAATGTTTTTGAAGAATTTTAAAACTTGTTTTATTGTGTCAGATACACAAAAAAGAGTTAGTAAAATGTCGTAAGTCATTACAATATAATTAACTTTTATGGCAAACAGAGCTAATGTTCAAGAGAGCTTTTGGAAACTCTTAATAAGTGCTAACCAGTAATTTTTTAAAATAACATATGAATAGAAAATAAAATGTACGATATTGTACGTGTAAAACAAACAAATTTTTCAAAGTAACAGCTAAATAGACAAATTCCAGAGTTTATTTTGTTAGGTTTGTTTAACCACCTCGAAATAAAGTGATATAACAAACTGCATTTTGTGTAAACAACTTTCATTTTGACGAAGTAAAATAAATAACAATATAACTGTGGGAATGTGCTATTTGCATGCCAGAAAGAGGGTGCAATATTTTTCAATGTGCACTGTAATAAACGCTCCAAATTGTGTGAGCTGCACTTTGCATTGTCAATGTCTCGTTTCGGGGCTTTTCTTTGCACTCACCTGAAAGTGTTGCTTGATTATTTCCGTTGAGAGGTCAACTTCGACATCCTGACCACCTGCAACCGGCCAAACGTGCCCAAGTGTGTCAGTCGCATTTGCATTTGCATTTGCATCGAGTAAATGTTGCCCGGGGGAGTCGGTTGAATGGGGATTTGTCGGTGAGTAGATGGTGACCGCAGCGGAGATGCGTAGAGAAAATGTTTCAAATAGTTCATTAGTTTTCGATTTGTGCAGCCCTTTTCCAGCATATTCGATTCGGATACGGATTTGCCGCCTTTTCCCGGCGCTCGCAGACCCAAAAACCCCCGTGCCGCCTGTCCCCAACCAACTTGGTGAACTGCATTAGCTGCTTTAATCCAATTGGGTTTGATTTAAGCCCAATCATCCAGCTGTTTGTTGAAATGAATTGTAAAATCGCTGATTACGCCAATCGAGAGTGGATGGTATTTAGAACTAATTAAAATATTGAATTTATTGGCAGCCTTTGTTTGTGCATATTTGCCGCTGCATGGTTCAAATTAATTTCATTTATTTATAGCCGTTTTTAGCCTTTTATTTGATTATTTACTCTCAATTGGCTTATTTATTTATGGGATTCAGGTGTAATTTACACATGAAGCTGTATTTAGCGCTCAACTGAAAGCCAGCTAAGTGGTTTTGATTATGGAGCATATAGGCCTAATCAAAACTCAATTACTATATCATATAGCATATTCCATATCAGAGTTTCAATATAAATCACGGTTGATGGTTGGTTCGGGTGACAGCAGTTATCGATTGCATTTTAATTAACCAACTTTTTGTTCGCTCTTCAGTTTCAATTGGTAATCACAAAACGTTCAAATGGTCCCGCACCCCAGCCCCTCGCACCAGCACAAAAAATGATCGAAATTATTAAATAAAAAAAAACCAAAATGCACATAAATAACGAAAATTAAATGCAAATATTCCACAAATTTGTTTATCGCCTATAACTGGAATTCGGGGTAGAGAGATTGAGAGTGAGAGTCGATTGGGGGAGTTCGGGGTATTACTTCAACGTTTTGGGGGCGTGGTCGCAGGGTCTGCAGGGCTGGCAAAACACAACTAAGTTCTATATAGGTATATGAAAGGTATAAATTTATTGCTTTATTTATTTCGACTTTAAAAACTACCAAACCTACTGATAAAATTATTCTGTTTTTGGGGGGATCGGCAACGATATTCTAGCATAAGACTGTACTCCTGTGTGGCAGTGTATTTAAATATGGTTATGATTTATTTATCGGGTTTTCTGGGGTCCCAGCTCGGGGTTCATGATTCTATGCTAATGTTCTGACGACTGTGAGAATGTGTTTCTTGGGTATACTTATTGGTTTTCTGTACTCTTTGTGTGTGTGTGGTCTTTAAAGGAAAAACATAAACGCGTCGCTGCAGACTCAGCTAAAATAAAATGAATTTATGCTTCAAATAAAAAAAGGTAACGAAAGTAAACGCAAATAATTAGATTTCAAACGGAACACAGAATAAGCCAAACAAAAAGTCGAGCGACGGCGGAAAAGCGAACGAAAATCTTTTAACAAAATCAATTTGTATGTTTCGTCTTGAGGGGAATTTCCCGACTGATTTTAGTGAATTCAACCTCAGGTTGTTTTCAGTATTTGTTTGAATAGAAGTCCTGAAGAAGGAAGTTTTTGATGTCTCAGTGGCTTTGTTGTATGAAACAATGAACTTGATGGCTTGTGAACTTGAATGTAAAATGTATGACACAAATGTTTGCATTAGAGGGGACTGAACGATGACTTGGATCTCAAAAAATTTGATCGAAAACGCTTTAATTGTTATGTTTGATTGTAGTAACTGTTATTGTTTTGGATTCAAAAACTGGGTGCGTTGGAAAAAAATTTGAAAAAGTGTGCTTGAATTGAATGTAACAAAATTGGGTTGGTTTTCTTTGTTTAATTTTTAATATATATTTAAGGAAAAAATTAAATGAATTTTGTTTAGTTTTGGGTTTTTTTAGGGTTTTCATTTTGCTCACTTAACATACGAAAAAAGTAATTATCGAAAATATTCACAACCTTTACACAATTTTATATATTTTTTGTAGGTTTGTTAGATAAACAAAATGACAAACAAAATTCATAGTAAAGAGTTATTTTTTTTAACGCATTGGAAGCAAATTGTTTGTTTTAATTTTTGTTTTTGGTATATTTCTTGTAGGAAAATTTCAAAAAACTCTCAAAACAAATGGCAAGCTACGTAAAAAGAATTGAACACAAAAGCAGTTGAAAAAGTTCGAGATATGTAAATATTTATATATGTATAGAAATTGTAAAGTATAAATGTAGTTGTAACTATACTTAGGTTTCATTTGTTTTTTATTCGTTTGATATAAAAGTTGAGCAGTTGCCAAAAATTATGCACAAAGCCAAGGGGCGCATGGATTGCGCCAAATTGTTGTATGTATACTTATTCACCTTTAACAAAATAGCAAAAATTTGAATGAACTCTATTTGTTGATTTTATTTTTATTTTGAAAAAATTTATCTGCAACACGGGGGTGTATTTGGTTACAGGGGGACGACACAAAACGGAAATCATAAATAAATTCACAAAAATCTATATAAATGGTGAACGAACAAAATGAAACAACGAACTTTTTTTGCCTGTTAATTAGTTCTAGGAGTTTGCACACACATATCTGGATTTGGTTGGCTGTGTGTACGGCTGCGTATTAATTTATTTATATATTTTTTGCTTGGTTGGTTACGTGGATTCTGTTATTTATGGATTACGTTCATGCTAATACGTGTACACATACTTTGGTAGTAAACACCGGCATTTCCGTTTCCGCCATAGCCCAAGCCCGTATCAATGATATCGAATGGTTCATTATCGACAGCCGCCGCTGCCATGTGCCGCTGATGGAAGCCGCTTATATTGAACGGATAGCTGGGCACGCCGTGCATCGAGCCCGGATAGTTAAAGCTGCCGGACAGGCCCAGGCCCAGGCCAAAACCGGAACCGGAGCCGGAAGTGGTGACCGTACCGGAACCGGAGCCGGTGCCCATGGCTATAAGGGGCGTATCAATTAGGGCCAAATTATCATTGAAGATTCTCTGATGCAGTTTCTCGTCCATGCCCAATATTCTTACTGCAATTTGAGGTTAGCAAGAAGAGAGAGGGTAGAATGGTTGTAGTTGTAGTTGTGGTGGATTGGTTGTTGTTCTTGTTCAGTGCCATCTATAAAGTTGTTTGATTTGTTGTTGTAGTTGGAGTTGGAGTTATTGTTGTGACTGTTGCAGCTACGCATCATTTGAGTAATCCAATCAGATTCGCAATAATTTCTGTATATATTTTGTTGTAGCACTTGGCTTTCTTACAATCAATTTTATAGCTATTAGTGAGTATACTTTTTATTGAAAGTATGGGAAAAAAAACACTTAAAAAGAAAACGATATTGTTCGAATGCCGAAGTTACTTGGCACAAAGTAAACAAAATGTCTAGTTGGAAAGAAAATGATACAGATAGTGTCAACGAAACGAGAGAAAAACTAGCACAAACATACAGAGAGAAGTGTTTGAAACGGTGCCAACAATTATCATTCAAAATTAGTGCAGGGCAGACGAGTAAAACGTTTTGCATTGAAACAGAAAAAGAAACACAATCGGAATTGTTTTTAGCTCCCCAGCCGATTTCCATTACAGGGTTTTGCGTCTCGCCACGCTTCAAATGCCATTTGCTATCAATGGCAAAACATAAACAGAAGGCAAACAGAAGCTTCTGTCTCTGTGTCTGTCAAATGTCATGCGCTGATAGAGCGGCCAAATGGCAAACGGTCGGTCTCAAAACGGTTCGCAACCGCAGCAGCAGCAGCTTCGCTATCACCACTGACACTCAGCGAAAATAGGTTAATTTTTAAGAATTTAATTTGTAAACAAGAGATCTAAAATAACTTTAGATTTGTTATACCTTTACCTTTCTTCTTCATATTCGTGTTAATACTTCCATTTGGAATTTATTTTGAAGTTGATTTTTTATGTTTAAAGTTAAAGTTTTTTTTTTTAAAGAATATTTTGTTATAATTTAATCAAAGTAATCCATGTTTAAATAACTATTTTTTTAAAATGTTATATTTTAAATCATGCATCATGAAACTTATTAAAATTGACTCAAAATCATATCAGTTTCGGATTTTTCACAAATTATTTAGGTGTTGTCCAACCTCTAAATATTTCATAATATACAGTCTCAAATTGTGTTTATTAAATATACAATTTTATATATTTGCTGGTATTGGCTAGCTCTAATAAAAATTAAAATTAATATATTCACAGCAACAAATAAAATTTACAGCTAGGGTTTTAGGTTCAAATATTAGTACCAGAAATAGAAGATTACTCCTTTTCTTTATTATTTATTTAGCATTTACACACCTTTAGCATTCTAAAATTTTTAAACTGAAAAGAATACTTTCACTTTTTCGGTAACTTTTGTGGTGTCAGTGCTGGAATTGCTTATCTCGCCGAGAGCACGCCGAAGTGCGCTTCATTTGCGGCGTCTGGCAAAGCTCAAAAGGATGCCAATCCCAGTCCCATTGGCACCCCTGCTCAAATGTCTGGAACGAGGGGGCAAAGGAGAGCTGTGGGGGTCCGCTGCTGGCGCTAAATGGCCAAGGATCCGAAGGATTTGCCGGGAGACGTGCGACGTATTTATGTTTGTCGCTCGCATTGCCATCGCAAATATTTGCACAACAAACAGAAACGGGATTGTCTTGGGGGTGCCTTGAATGGGATTAGCTCCGTTTGTTAACTGTTATCGCGCTTGTAAGCTCCTGTCGTTGAGTGGATCTGTGTCATCTAATTGTTGCGTATACGCAGCGTTGCCTTCAATACAAAACGTTTCAGCTGCACTCGGGTCATTGCATGCCATTTAACATTTAACCAAAGCGAAAAGTCCTATAAAGTTGAATGTGATGGTGCAGAAAGGCAGCACACACAGACACATAAACATGAACGTAAACATGAAGTGTGCAGATACGGTGCGCGAAATTTAAACAAACTCATAAACAAGGGAAATAAATTTGGAGAATGTGCAATAATTTGAAAATTACATTCTGGCCAGTGCGTGTGAAACTGGAAACGCGAATGTGTTTGGCGCTACCATATCAAATAGTCGTGGTTTTCATGCCCTAATTGGGAAAGCTGAGAGCAGCTGCATTACATAGATACGCACACACATAGAAGTGCTTGGAAGGGCGGTGGTATTGTGGCATCAACATCGCCCTCTGCTACTTCTAAGTGGATTGTACAATATTATGAAAATATTTATTGCACGCAAACATTGTGCGGATGTACCCCATATACATACATAGAAATGTGGGTGCTCTAGGGGTGGTGGTGGTGCGCTGGGTGCTCGGTGCTCGGTGGTTGTGGGTGGGTGAGGTGTTGGTGTTGGTGTCCCTTGCAAAGCGTGCTTGCTTCATTTTGTTGCTGGCGCAAAGCTGACAAATCGGTTTATTTGCTTTTTAGTTGTGCTTAATTAAATTTTCAAATTGAACGCTCAGCTTAATTTTTATACACGAGATACCTTTTAGAATGGGAGTATGAGAAGTTAGTTAAGGAAAGATTACATCGCTTACTGCAAATAAACTAGTCAATTTGATTTTACAAATTGAAAATTTTGCAGGTACTCGTGTATTTTAATACGTGAATATTGTTGCAAAGATAAGGTATTTTCTAACTAGTTTTGCTTTTCCCTTTAAATATTAAATATTTGTTTTAAAATTTTTTATTAATATATATTTTTTTTTAATTGACAATTTAGTTGACATGCTTTGTCTAATTTATAGGGTATACAAATTGACGACTTCTAAATTTTCTGTTTTGTTTATTTATTTGCATCTGCCATTGTTGGCTTGTATATAGCGATATTGATGCCATTTTGGAAAATTTAAAGCCCTCGAGGCCGTTGACAATGTTTATGCTTTGCATTTGAGAATCCAATCAGCAACAATAACAATTTAATTTAAATTTAGGAGCTAAAAAAAAAGTGTCACTGGAACACTGCCTTTTGCTTTAATATTTATGCATATCTCCCGCTGTGTTGGGTACAATATGCTTACTAAAAATCCGATAACCCGCCTATATTCGGCGTTATTGTAGTGGCTGCTTGTGTTGTTAATTTACTGGTCGCTATAAACGTAAATAAACCAAGTGACGGTGGAAATGTATGCAAATCGGCTTGTGTGTTTGCTCATATTTACAGCAATCCCATAGCTCGGCAGCTGCAACAATAGACAAAGCTGTATGCAGAACTTAACAATGCACCATGCAGGCTGCGGAATTTATAACTTTGTCGAACAGATTGCCGAATACGACGACAGGGGCACAAAACACTCACAATGATGATGGACGGCCAGTGTCAAATTGCGAGTGAAATTTGTGGCAATAAATAAAAAGGAGATACGCAACGGGCGATCAAAGGACTAAACAAGAGAAAATGCATTGATTAGGCCATTAACTATTGCAGAAAGGCTGTTTTATTGTGTTGGGTGAAATTACTGAGTCTGTAAATATGCAGCAACCCAAAAGGGGAAATATAACATAAATCGACAGAGAAAACATTTTCATGAACAAAATTTCTTGGCGTAAGAACGGTTTATTATAGATACAAAAATATCTTCAATATGTTTAAATAAGCTTGACTCAGATAATAGAATGCTTGGGATAGGAGCAATGGCTAAACATTTTTTGATATTTTTTGTTACAAAAATTACTTTAAATTTAAAAAAATATCATTTTGCAAAAGTACAGATCAATAAAATCCAGACTATTTAAATACCCAAATACGTAAAGTTAAAATTCAAACAATAATTTAGAAGAGACAAATATTTATATACAATTTTTTTGAAACTATTATTGCTGCGAAAATACAAAGTATGAAAAAAGCTTGTTTAACTTGGGTATATTACTTTAACAAGTTCCTTTTGCAGACTCTTGATTTTTGTTTTGCTTTATACTTAATGTTTCTGAGTCAAACTGGCCAAATATTTTTCTTAAATAAACACTTCATGTATTAAGTAAGACATGTTGTTTGTGAACAGTTGTTTTCTCAGTGTACTGTGTATATTTATTAGAATAGAATACCAATAAACCAAAAGCCGCGGTGGAGTGCAAGGCTAAAGTTCTTGGGCTTTCCTTTTTGATGACGCGTTAAGGGGTCGAAATGCTAATTTATGGCACTGGTGTGCATTGCATCAGGATACTCGTGTGCGTGAGTGTGTGCGTGAGTATCTGTGCATTCATGGAACTGCAACTGATTGCCCCTGCAGATAGATAATGCCATGGAGCGAGCTGCAAACAACAAAGGACGCCAGTTGGCCTGGCCAGAACGCTAGAGTCTGCCAGCTTTGTTTGCCTAATAAGCTTTCTATGTGAGGGAGAGGGTGAGATGAGTTAGAAAGAGAGGTGGGGAAAATAGTGCAATTGGTGCCAAAGAGAGAAGGGCTTTTAAGTGCGCTTGAACTCATCTATCTCCTTATGGAATACTTACTTACACGTCAATTGACTAATTTATGACCTGACCTTTTGCTTCATTTTTAACTCGAAATACGTGAATGTTTAATTTAAATTAAACGTGAACCCATGGGAGTCTTGTAGATTTTCATTAAAGACTGAACTGATTTAAATTTTTTGTTTAATAACCTTAAAAAGTGTTTTGAAATATAGTAACTCGGCTTTAACCACATGTTAACAAACGCATGTTTTTGGATACTTTTAGGTTTTTTGTCATTTAAATTCGAATTCTTCGCTGTGTTCCTTTATTCTTTTATGTTTTGAGTTAGTTTGAAACCCAAATTTTTAATTTTTACTTAAAAATGCACAGGTAAAGTTTTTACACTCTTTCGAATAAACAAATTTTAATCAAAAACATCTAAGATTTTAGTGTTTAAGTTCGAAATGTATGAAAATTAAAAGTATCTCAGCTCTTAAGATACCACTGACAAAACACCAGGCTTACAAGTATTTATTTAGCTCCCATAATTTTTAGCTGAGGCAGCAACTGTTGCCATATACTTAGACTTAACAATGCCCAGAGCGAGCGGATTAAATTACAGTGCAGCCTGGCTATGTGCAATTAGTGAACTCACCTCGTTCATCCATTGTGGGGCCAGTGTAAGTGCGGTGGGTTATATCGCTGCCGGCAACTAAATCGCCGAGTGCTGTTTTGTGCATTTTGGTGCCAGTGCTGAATAAATTGCAGAGTTGTATAGATAATTAAGTGCAAATTGCAAAACAGAGTGCAAAGGAAGGGATGAGGTGGGAAGTGGATGTAACTAAACAAACAAATGCATAAGTAGATTTAGCAAATTACATAAATCTCGTTTGTTACGGAAAGAAAATGACTTAAGTTGGTCATTAATCGGCTTAGGGCATTACGAACACAATGGCCAAAGGTTTTGATCCTCATCCAATGGTGCAGGTCAGCTGCTGTCTGCAGCCTGGCAGGCATTATAAATTAATTGTGTCTCCGGCTCTGAAAGCCCGAGCTCACTGCAATACTTACTAAGATGCAATGCATTAAAATCCGATTACATAAATGCTCGACAAGTGCCCGGGGAGTCGATTTGAGCGAGTGCTCGAGAGTCGTTTGCCGCTTGCCTGTTTATTTGCCAGCAGCTGGACTTATTCATTAGTTGGCTTTTTAACCGGAAATTGTGGCATACCCAAGTGAGTCAATTATTTTAAAAGCTTTTTGCATAAAGTTTTCAGCTGCTCGGTGGTTAAGAGTGGAGTTAATGAAAGACTGCATGGGGGAGGCAATCACAAGCACGCACATATGTGAGCGGTTCTAAACTTTCTGACAAACTTGCCAGCCGAAGATGCCAACTTAAGTCCGGGGCAAAAGTGTGAAAGGGGGAGGGGGGAGGCTGGGAACTTTTCAACTTGGCCAGTCCCGCATACTTAGGTGGGCTGGGAACCGTGGGTGCTGCGCTGCCTGGCAGTCCAGATCCCGTCGTGGAGCTCTGATCACCGTGGGTGTAGTAGGTGTGCAAGTGCGGATGGGAGTGGGGATGCGGACCAGCATCCACCACCACCACCACATTGTGCTCCAGCTTAACCCCTCCGCTGTTGTGGTGCACTGACGGTGGCTTCTTATTGGCCACCACCTCCACCACCACATCGTCATCGTCGTCCAGGGTGTGCGGACTGTGCGAGGCGAGGACCAGGGGATTGTTAATGCCCCACGACGGCGGATGGAGGTAGTGCGGGTAATTCGAATAAATCTCGGCTCGTATGCGGTCATCATAATCGTCGTCCTCCTCGTCCTCATCTGCGTCGCCATCCGGATCCTCGTCCTCCGTCTCGTTGCCCTCGTCCTCCGGATCGTTAAGTCCGTTGGGTTCGTCGTGGTAGTCGATATTGTTGGTCATGAGCTCGGTGCCATTGATGCCGTGGTGCTTCTGTTTCGGCTTGGGTTTCGGTTTCGCTTTCGGTTTTGGCCGCGGCTTTGCCTTTGGCCTTTGTTGCTTCAATTTGGGCAGACCGTTGGGGAAAAATATTAGTCTATCTGGAAGGGGGAGAAAGCGGGAGTGGGGTCGTGGGGGCGGGGCATGCGTGCGGAAAAATAGAGAAAAACATTTAGTGCCGGTGTGGTGCAATTTGTTGCTATTAAACCAAGTGTGCAGCTGTGTGTGTGTGTGTGTGTGTGTGCGGGTATTTAATTAGTGCAATTAGTGTGTACTAGTATAATAAAATTCAGCACAACCAGGACAAGGGATCATTCTGCTCTGGGGTGCCGTTAATCCATTAGTGCAAGTGGCCGGGTGAAGTGAAAAATGAAATTATGCTTTAAAGAGTTTTCGTGGTCTGGCGTGGTGAAATCAAAGCTTTCAACTGACTGAGAGAAATCTAGCCCTACCTCAGCACATTAAGTAGCAAAGAACAACTGGATAGAGACAGTGTGTGGGTGGTTCAGGGTGTTAGTATTGCTTGGGCTAGCTTAAGACTTAGATCTAGGGTTAGAGAGAGTTAGTTCTAGAAGTGTTTGTTTCGGTGCAATCAATCTAAAGCACAGACTCAGTTCGCTGGGTGGCGGATTACTTTAGCGAGTGACTGTATGTAGTTATGGGCTGATAGCTTACTGCTACAACAAACTTGGATAGTGACAGATACAGAGAGAGAGAGAGATAGGTAGAGAGAGATAGAAAGAGATAGCACGGCAGCTTTGGTTTACATTGATATACATTCGTATACGTGATGGTTAGGTTTACTGAGCATAGCTAAAATTCGTACAGTATGATATATATTGGATATAGGCATATTGGTTACTGTATACTGATCGCAGAACATGGGTTTCATTTTGGGTTTTCTCTAGTTGGTTTTTGATGCAGAAGCGTGCGATAGTTTAGTTTCTGGTTTTTGTTTAGGTTACTTAAATGGTTAGGCTAGTTTCGGTTTTTCAGCGTTTCACAAAATTACAATAACCAAAGGAATCAAAGTCGTAAAGGAAACGGAAAATGAACTCAAAAATCAGTTAAGAACAAATCAAACCAGTTTCGTTGTAGGCAGGTAAAAGTGATCATCATTTACCGTACGCTTAAGAAGGAACACAAGAACTTGATACCAGAGGTTGACAGAGAAAGAGAGACACAAAAGAACAGAGGACAATGAAAATAAAAACTATATAGTATTTCCACGATTTTCAAAGCTTTCGCTTTCGTTGCTTTTTTTTTTTTCTCAGCTGTTTGTGTTGTTGCTTGTTGTAGTTGTTATTGGTTGTTGGTATAGTTGTTGCAGTTATTGTAGTCACGGTCAACTGTTCAGCCTCGTCGGTCGAAACTTACCCACACACGGATTGTGATTAACAATATTAAAGATACGATCACAGCGCTTTTTCATATGGTTGTTCGGGCAGATGCACCCGAACATGGGCGACAGGCGGAGATTGGTCCAGGAATCGTGGCAGGCGTCCCTGAAACGAGAGCGATGATAGCCGCTGTTAAACACTCATGCCATCCCAAAGGTGGGGTCTAAGAAGTTTCGGTCTTCCAGACCCAAACCCCAGCTAATTGAATTCATTTCGAGTCCCTAACCGCCGCAACCAAAGCCGCATCGCCAGCGACTTCCGTTCGGGGGCATGCAAACTTTAAAATTGCCAATTACATCAAAAATGCATGTGCACTTTGAAAAACTCAAAGTATGTTGCAAGGTTTTTTTGTGTTCTTTGGAAATTCAAGTAAAAAAAATAATTACATATATATATTTTCTACCTATGTATAAATAAGGCTTTGGTGACAACAATTCATTTAAGAATTGATAACAATATCCTTATTTGGTTTTCTAAGATTAATTTTCTCTCTAAACGTTGCTTAAATTTTAAACATAAGCTTTGGTCGCTTAAAGTAACCTTAATTATTACATAATTTTAAATGTCATTATAACTGTAAGCTATTTGTTTAGGAATTCGGGTTATAAATCAACTGAATTGATTGGAATATAATTGATATGCTAATGTCTCCGTTAATACTAAATAAAATTCTTATTGGCATTTATAAATTTATTTGCATAAATAAATTGCACAAAAAATTGCGCTTACGATTTTTTTGGTAAGAGGGTTCGATAAGCTGCACCTATATTTTAGCTTTGAACTCTTACCTTAAGAAAACTCATCTAGAACCCGACTATACAATCAAAAACTAACTTTCAAAGGAAGTTGGTAAATTAAACTCTCCATTTTTTGAGTGTACCCACATGGCGCTGCAATTAATATTTTATCGCATAGGTGGATCTCAGTTCGTACCGAAACCCACAGCCAGAATGCCAGGCATGCGTGCAGAAAGTTTTAGGCTATGTTGAAGGGATGAGGGAAAAAGGGGGTGTAAGTCGTAGTAGAAGTGGAGAACTTTAAGACCAAGTTGGAAACTCTGAACTGAAGTCAACTCCCAACTCCCAACAGCCGCCGCAAAGTCATTTCGAGTTATTAAAACATTCAGAACGTTTGTATTCAAGTGTATCGAGGCAACGAGCCATCGAGCCATACAGGCAATGAGCCAGACGAGTCCTGGCAGGGAGGAAATCGCGTCAGCAAGGATATGTGATGGCTAAAGGAAGCAGCAAGACGCCGGAAAGCAGGAAGTTTCATTTCGCCTTCTGTTCGCTTAACTTGACTCCTGTTTACGCTGCTGTCTGCTGTGTGCTGTGTGCGTTGTGTTTTTTGCCAATAAAATCGAATATCGAAATTGAATGTTGCAAGGTGGCTCACCCCATTCCTTGCAACCCAGGTAAGGAGTACGGAGTACGGGTGTGACCCCTCGAATCCGCTTTTTGCCGACTGCCAATGCAATTTGCATTTGTCGTTAACCATTAAGCGAAACGGCCACGTTGCGGCAAAAGGCAAATCAATTTTCTTATTAAGTCAAACACGCTTTAATTTAATTTTCATTATCGGAATTGGCTCTTGGTAGTGGACCTCGGCTCTCCATTTTTATAATTTACTTGACACTTTAATCGTAGCACTCTCGGAACTGCCAGGAAATTACGCTATCAACGATGGTGTAGTTGATACTTCCTTTCTGAATAATGAAATCGATTTTTAAATGGTTTCTTTTTTAGCAGTTTTTTTTTAAATCCTTTTTTTGGTAATAATTTTGGCTTCAAATTGGGTCAGTAGCTAATTAACTTTCATCCTACTGTTGTCTAAAATGCCTGACAATATTGATATGCATTTTTTATCGATATCGATTTTTGTATGTTGTAATGTAAGCAAAGCGTAAAGAGAACTATAAAATATATCTCATCTGCAAAGCTTATCCGTTTTACGTATTGGTTCCTTTTTAGTTTCGACTGAAAGGTTGTGTTAAAAATTGTTAATTTCGGCTTTGTAAGCTGTTTTTAAACTTGTTCAACAAAAGAATTTCGCCATGAATAATGTTTACATGCAATTTTTTTACTTTTAAAATCCAGAACTTAAAGTTTGACATATGATAACCCAAAAAAATAAAACATATAGAGATTTACTTTTGAGAACCTATAGTGAAATTAATTCAAAATGACTTAAAATATGCTCTATAATTAAGTTAAATTTTCCGTTGTTTTCTTTTAGTGAATACCTCATACGTTTTTTAGGTGAAGAAATTGAAAGTAGTTTTAATAACTTTCAAACCCTTGACCTACCTGTTTTCCATTTTGCACTTGTTGTCGCGCACTTTGCAATGCGTTTTGAAGTCCTCGAAGAGCTTCAGGCATTTGCGCTCCTGTTGGCAGACGGACAGCGCATGGTTGCATGTGGGCAGGGCATCAATAGGATACGGATCCTTCTCGGCTGCAGATTCCAACACAAAAATCAATTAGGAAAATGAATCATTTATGAGATGACATCTAGGACTCACCTTTCTTCAGCACAAATCCGCACGGATGATCGAAGAGAAAGTCCCGAAAGTGATTGCAGTCGGGATCCATGCCGGGTTCTTTGCACAGGCAGGTGGGCCGAAAGAACTGGAAGGCCTGCAGGGTACGAAGGGCAGCCTGGCACTTGGTCACCGTCACCGTGCTGCAGGACACTGCAAAATAGGAGAAAAGCCAGCGAAATTGAGTACAACATGTTGTGGCCAGTGAGTGACAGTTGGATCCATTTGGGGTATTGAAGCGGATATGCTTAATGATCTATAAATGGCAGCAGTGCTTAAACTTTGACATATAATGTCGTGGTGGTTCATTTTGGGAAATGCACATCGATTACCGACTGTATGAGTGGGTGCACTGAGGGAAAACAACTTTATTCAAATTCAGAAAAATAAATACAGTAAAAAATTGCTAGTGCCGCTGTAGTTTCCACATTTTTCCAACATTTTCCAGCAAGAAGTTTCAGAATTTTTAGATTTTCATTCATTTGCATACATTATTTAAGAACAGTGTAATTGAAACTTTGATCAAGGATCAATTAAATTAGTTTTGTCTTTTATAAATATAATATTTTTCGGTACATCAAAACACACTTCAAACAGCTTTTAAAATGAAAATCAGATGATTGACTTTAAAGATAATTTCTTCCAGTGCAGGTGTGGGCCATGACAGTTGTTATAAATGGCAGCCAGACAACTACAAACCAGACACATGTCATAATAAGAGCCGAGAGAGAGGTTACAACAACTACAATATGAATAATTGAGTCTCCAAACAAAACGGTCGATTTAAGCGGCCAATGAAGCGATGCGCAGGGAACGTGGCCCGGATAATATTTTATAACATAATAAATTATGTTACACATCTACTACACACTCGGATATGCGTGGGTGTGTGACAGCTTATTCGAGCATATGACAACTACTGCGACAAACAAAAGGCAAACATCTGTTGGCCATCCATTGTCCTTTGGCCATAAAACATAAGCCCTACTAATAAACCCGGCTACGCCAACACTTCACAAACACAGCCAACCGGAGACGCACACACATATACATACGTATAGTAGTATCCGAGTCGTGTGGCTCGTCATAAGCCGTAAAATCGCCAAAAAGCAAAACAAGCAAACTGCCGGACAATGGGAGCCCAACATAATGGGAAGCGAGTGGGGGCCTTGGTCATGTGGCTCATGTCACTCAACTGACCCGATCCCCCCCGTTCGGTAACCCCTGTGATTGCCCCACGACCTCTCCAATAACGCCCTTGTCCCATGCAGACCGGACATGATTATTTGCTAGTTGAACATAAAGTTCCTTCCGCCAGGGGTTTTCGGGAGCTGGGATGGATTCACACATCGACTGCGCAACAAGTGACATTTTTCACAGGCATCCATCATTTTTATGCCCCTTCCTGCCACACAGTTTTATTTTTTTGGGTGTCCTTGCGGATTTTTGGATTTTGGGATTTTTTGGGTCCCTTCGTGGTGTCAATTAAAACTCGTTGACTGCGGATCACAGGCGAAACGCAGAGTACTTATGTTCTTACACAAGGAAATGGAAAAAGCTGGTTCAAAAGCCTGCAAGTATGAAAGCTCTTTCAATCATATCCAAAACAAGTTTTTAATCCAGATAGCACAGAACTATTTTTTCTAAGATGAAAAAAAATTTAAAAAAAAAGAACAAACTTGTGAAATGAGGCTGTACCTTGATGTGTATTTTAGTTTATGTTATTACTTTGCTGAGGTGAATAATAATTTTATCAACCATAGTAAGTACTTTATGGCCAATTTTATAAAACCCTGTCTTACAAATGCATCGTACACGTAGTAAGTACTTTTTCTTTTGCAAAAGTTTCTTTCAGTTAAATTCTACAAAAATTTATCAATACTTTAGTGGCCAGGCAAAGGAGCATGAATAAAAATAAATCTGTACTAACGTCATTCGGATTTATGCAACCACTTTTTTTTAAAGTAAAATTGTTAGTATCATATTTGACCGTTAAAATAGTCATTTTGTTTGTGCAATGGCATTGTAAGAAAAGAATCAATTGCAAAACAATGATGGCATTGAAAATTGGGTTTCAGAATTGCTTTTTAGATGGTTCAAACAGTCTAACCGTATTATTTAACAATGCTTCGTTGAGATTTAAAGTGTTCATATTTATAAATTCATATATTTTATAGTATTACAAAAAGAACGGAACCTAGAACTGTAGATTTTCGTATGCCTTACAATACCAAACATCAACATATGTGTCTTCTCTCCGTGTGGTGAGTGCATTTGACGGCTAGCTGGCTAACAAGATTCTGGCTGTTGGCCCCCAGCTCCTGGCTACCGCTTTTTCTTTGCTAGTGGCACCTGGCTTCGGTTTCGTCATTGCATGCTGGGCGGTCATAAAAAATAAAGCCAAGGCGAGTGGTTTTTATGCTTCGTCGCCATCAAGCGACGCCATTTGCTGTTTGTTTTTTTTTTTTCACTGCCGCCGCCATTGCCATTGCCCTTGCCTTTTACTGTTATTGTTAAGTCCTCAATTCGTTTTTATTCGAAACGCGTTTCCGGTTGTTGAGTTGGTCGCTGAATTGGTTCAATGATTTCTTTGTTGTTTGTTGTTGCCAACCGACTGAGTGTGTGTGATTGCTGCATTCGCCTTGTTTTTTTTTTTTGGCTTGCTTTATTTGATTTTAGTTTGGTATTTGTTTTCCTTGGCCTGGCCATTGTTTTTATTATTTTTTGACGTTTTATGGCCGTCTGTAGGTGAAATTTATGAGTCATTTATTAAGCTTAGCCATTCAAAGGCATATTAATTACGATTGAGTTAAGCAGGTACTTTGTGTTTCAACTATTTCGGCCAGAATGTCCTGTTTCCGGCGGGACACACACATGTGTGTCCTTTGTGTTCATGTTAAACGCGGAACGTGCAATGTGCACTGTGCACTGTGTGTGCTGTGTTGATTTTATTGAACCATCGACAAGTGCCACGGTGGCTCAAAGTGAGTGCCTCGTTTTAAAACGGAAGTGGAATGCCGAAAAGTATGCCATGCAAAGGCACGACTGCTGCGCTGCAACTTCCGGCGAAGGAAAAGCGAGCAAAAATATATTTATCGCCCAGATGGGACATCGAAGCTGCTTTTAAAGGCTTTCGCCGGTCGTGCCGTCGCATATGAGAGAGCTGGGTGAAAAACGGGAAAATTGGGGCGGGAAAACCTGCATGAAATGCAATTATCATAAATATTCAGACACTGTTCGCTCGCGAGCTCACTTTAAGGCACATCCATATTTGGAGGACATTTAAAGGACAGCAACGCGACAGCCATTAACCTGCACGACCAACAAAAAGTAATTTCACTTTTAAATGAAAAAGTTCAAAGTGCGTTTGTTTATGCCACACACATACAGACACACACAAACAAAACCCACATGAGACGCTGGCCATAAAAACAAATGCCAAATGATTTTTGTTGCCGGTTTTCTGTATGTTCTGCTCCACCTCCCCTATGACAAAAATTAGGCGCTGGCCAGCAATTGCAATCGTAACTTTTTATGATGATGCGTTGGCATTTGCAATCGAAATTGAATTGGAGAAGGGCTCAGCTCAGACGTAGAAATATATTTTTGAACAAGTAAAACAAAATATGATAAAGTAAAACGTATATTCGTTTGTTAAAAAAACTCAATTTTAAAAAAATTCAATGTAAAAACCAGCTAAACAAAGGTTAACCCTGTCTTTGGAATAGTTATGGATAAATTGTTTATAAATATGAAATGCACACAATCCTACTTGAAATTATGTATTTTTTTATTTTGTAAAGTTCTTATTCAATAATTCCCAAGACTCGAGCCTTGCTGAGAAAATCCGTACGCTGCACGTAGGAACCGGACATTGTACGACTTCCGGTGTAAGCCTGACGACCATGGAGCACCCGCCAGTTATCGAACAGTACAATGCTGCCTGGACACAGCTTCATACCCCACAGCTGCTCTTCATCCCTGACAATCTGCAGAAGCAGTCGAAGGCTGTCATAGAACTCACTCATCTCGGATTGGGGAAGGGTATCAAACACAGCCCGATCGTAGACATTCAGCCTGAGTTGAACCAACTCCTGGGTCAGTGGATCCACCTGGATAATGGGAGCGGTATGGCGATGATGCTCCCCTTTCTCGATGTACTCCCCGGGAACCTGGACCCTACACAACAAGTCATAGGCGGCGGGAAAGCGACGTTTCAGTTCGTGCACCACATGCAGACCATCAACAAAAAAGTTTTCACCTCCCGAGCCCGAGTGTTCGATGCAATGAAGGGCTTGCAACCCAGCAGCATCGCAGAAGTATGTATTGTCCGTATGGGAACCCAGATAGAGTTTGGTGTAAGCGGTGTCAGCGTGATCGGGCTTATCGCTAAAAGTCCACATCTCTCCAAAGAAGGTTTTCATGAGGGGAAAAACTCGTCGCAGGGCCAGCTCTGTCATATTTGGTGTGGGGGCCACGTCATCAATGAAGACAATGCCATAGCGAACCAGGGATGAAACCAGAGATCTGACTTCATCATCACTGGAAACCAACTGGGGCAAAGAGAACCTCAAGTGCCGTTCGTTCTGCAAGATAATGCTGCGATTCCAGGGCGTCAGATTGGTGGACTTTGATCGCCGGCTTATCAACCGCTCCAGCTGGGAATCGAAGATAAAGTCCAGGTCATAGCTGGACTGGTGCCCATCACTCCCTAAGTTTGAAGCAAATATTAAACTCAAACTAAGTGAACTATGTTTTCCCACTCACACTGCACTTGTAGCTTAACTCCTTTGTATGCTATCTCCAGTGGTTTCACATCAGCTGGCAGATCTAAGAGATCGTAACGCCGCTGATTTGTCTCTAAATTTAGACAATCCCCACAACGACAATGATCTCGCAGCCAAAACTCATTGATCTCCAGTTTTCTCGTCGGTTTTCGGATGCTTTAAGAGCAACATTTTGATGTTGTCAAAGCGACCAACAGATTGAATCAGTGGAAGTGAACTAATATTTGAAATAATCATTAGTTCAGACTCTAGTTCGGAAACAAATACATATACCCTTATCTGTGGGAGAGAAATCGCCTCTTACTCTCAGTTAAAACAGAGATAAGGAATTTCTTACAGTCTGAATTCCCTAATTACTACAACCTTGCAGTAAAAAAAAACTCTTGCTATGTGAATTTGTGTTGGCTTTTTTTTTAGTGGGAAACCTTCATAAGGTGTTTGTAAAATTTCGAATTTCCAGAGAAGATAGATATATTTGTGTTTTTATATCAAGCCTAAATATCTGAGTCCTTTAAAAAACCGGGTCTCTGCCTATGTGCACTTCAAACTTCGCCAGGATGCATCTGCCGGCATTAAAATCCTCAACTGGCCATGGCTACGACTACTTGATCCTCTGTAGACTAAACCACAGCTTTTTAAAACTGCTTCTCAGCTTAAATTCATGTAAAAATACATGTCCTTACAGTCGGAAAAATAACCATTGTTGTATTATTTTTTGTTGGATTTAACCTTTAAATCCAAGTAATTAATGTTTTTCTAAATCAATAATATCAATAATTAAATAAAACCAACAATTATTGGTCAAACATTAAGTAATACTCTTGTGTGTAAGTAAAAAATGTTTAAACTTCCAATAAGAGATGTAGCTTTAAGAGTTTTACAATATATTTTATCTTTTTCTTTGAGTGCAATGACTAAAGAGAGCAAACTAAAGCCGTTAATGCTTCGTTTTAAATGCGATTTTTTCGCCGTGCTTCCCCACAACCACACAAAGGTGAAAGCCACTTAAATGGAAGCCAACGTGGTGCCGGATGATGATGGGATGGGATGGGGTGGCAGGTAACAGCGCTCACCAAAAGCTGAGAAATGCCACAAGACGCTGGCCGGACTGAATGAACATTAATAATTAAATATAAGAGCGGACTTATGCGCACGATACGCTGGGCGAACTTGAAGAACAGGACACAAACTACGAGACCATGACGATGGCCCCGGGAATGAGTAGATGGAATAGTGTTCGCGGAAGAGTCCCGGCTTAGATACACATTTTGAATGAGGGGCGGATCAAAGCGAGGCACAAAAGAAATTTATTTCCATTGTTGTTGCTGTTGCGGTGGGTGGAGCACCGGCTAAAGCAGAGTCTAAAACAAATTACTGAATAATTTATAAATTAACTTTTTTTGCGGGCCGCTCATTCGTTCGTCGCCGGCTTTTGTTTGAGCGGCAGAATGAATACGAAGGTGAATGAAGTGGGTTGGGCTGGAGAAAGGTGGGGATGTGGGTGGGTGTGGGACCCTGATAAGGAGGACGCCGTTGGCCACGCGTTTCTTTTTCATTTTGCACCTTCGTCGCACCAGGTCGTGTGCGCTTACCACACACACACTCATTTACTATTCTAGAGAAAAAGCAAACAATAGATTTTACATAAGTCAAAGGTGAGAAAAAATAAATACCCTTTATATTGAAAACTTTCCATACTATTTTTTATTGCTCAAAATATTTTCTTATTTAAGGTAAGAACTTTGGTAGTATTTTTTATCAACTTTAATTTTAATGATAGTGACATGAACAATGTGGTTCTTGATACAATGTTTTTTAATTGTATTCTTGGTTTCATACAATCAAACTCAACTCCGGTTACCATGATTTTTGAAGTTTTTTTGGCATCTTAAAAACCTTTAAGTAACTTTACGCTGCACACAAAATTAATAAATATTAATCTTTGTTGAAATTTTAATTAAAGTTAATTAAATCAGTTAAAAAAAATTAATATTTAATAAGACGAAAAGCAAAGGAAGCTCGAATACATCCCGGCACTCCTTTCCGTACAGGGTAGTGCAAAAACAGGCCATCGACTCGACGGCCGTCGCAGCTCTCTGGGGCATTTGAATATTCAAATGCCCTTTGCTTGCGTTTCGTGGTCGATCTCCGCCTCACTCTCCGTTGCGCTTTAAGTGTACACTGTTATTTACTGTTTTATTGCACGCGCGCCTGCTCGCAGAACACACAAAAATTGTTGAAATAATTACACAGTTGTCGAAACGGCACACATCCGAACCTCCAGAGCAAATAAAAGCATTGGGAAAATAATATATATTCAACCGGCTCGCGGAAATGAATTCTCAAATGACCAAAACTTGCGCATAATCAGCGTTGGACGCCGCAAGTGCTCAAGAGCTCTGCAAGCACTTGACACAAAAAAACCGTAGATTTTATGTAAACATTTCATCAGGGCTCGGAAAAATATCGATTTGATTTGAATGGTGCTTTGGGTTTGTTTGTTTATTTACCTGGTATAGGTCCGCAGACGCGCGGTATTATTTCCAATATGGCCGAACATGAGGGATCCTCGAAACATAACTGACGTGCCAGAATACAATTCAGTATGGCCACGACGCCTTTAATGGTGGAACCTGAAATCGAAAACAGTAGAAA
The DNA here is from genome assembly GCA_018150695.1 of Drosophila oshimai. Classification (NCBI taxonomy): domain Eukaryota; kingdom Metazoa; phylum Arthropoda; class Insecta; order Diptera; family Drosophilidae; genus Drosophila; species Drosophila oshimai. The sequence goes on along the minus strand of JAECWM010000003.1, from coordinate 2,523,387 downwards.
TTAAATTAAGTAAATAAGTATTACGAAGTTTTTTCTGCTTCTATAGTTGCTTCACAATATATTATCAATAATAATAGCAATGGAATTTGGACCTTGTCTTTATATTGAGAAATCGAAAGATATAGAGCCCCTTATAGTACACCGCTAAACAACACTTAAATATAAACTTAACTGTATCTTTTTTTGATTTGCAGATATTTTCGATAGCCCAAACCTTGCTCAGTTTTTTCAATTAGAAATAAGAGCACTTAAGCAAAAATATGTGTTTGAAATTACCCTAAAGATCCGATCAACAGGTAAATATGTTTCATGCTTTTGTTATTACAGAGGACAAGGCGAGAGTGTGGTCTTGAATTGAATAAAGTAAATTCTGGGCTTGCGAAAACCGTGAGGACAATCTGTAGAATGTTTAATAACCGAATTCCACTCGGCAAGCACAGCAGCAACACTCGTGCGGTGACAACATTAAAGCCAACTTTAATTAAACCCCAGGACTCTGCTCCTTGCAAAGCTTTTATAGGAAAACCTTTGAATTGTATTTTTATATCACTCAGTTGCATGTATGCAAATTCAATGTGTAAAGCTCCTCGAATATTTCGGGAAATTCGTATTTGTCTTTGTACACGTAATTGCAAATTGCTCATAAATATTTATGCTGTCGCTTTAATTATGTTAATTCAGAGTGAACAGTTTAAAGCATTACAATAATTTTTATTGAAAAAACTCACACTGAAAAGAGAGGCGGAAAAAAAGACATAACAATTATGTTTATATTTAGTTTTATTTTATATAATAATTTTATGTTAAACGAGAGGATGGGAACACGGCTGCCGGTTTATAAAACATTCATTTCAATTTCATTTCATTACGTAAAATAAACCAAGTCATCCGGACGGCAGACTGGGAAAAGGGGCTGCTGTCCATCTAAGCAGTCAGCTTTATTGCCACTGCCTACCGGTCATGGTCCCTCCGCCTCCGCCTCCGCCTCCTCCCACCCACCCACAAAACCCTCTTCATCCGCCGGATGCCCTGTAAAAGTTGTAGTTCGCTGCTGCTCCTGACTTTTCCTATTTTTTTTCGCCCGCAACCTCCTAGTCCTCCTGCTGTTGCCCCACGCTCATTAACGAAATGACCGTTTGCATATTGCAAACCGGGGTGGAGTGGGAGTAGTAAAACCCGGGGAAGGGAGGAGGAGGGAGATTCCGGAGCCGGAATAACAAAAGAAGTGCCTTCAAAAATTCACGAATTGCAGCTGAAGTTACTCCGCGGCGACTGCAGGAAGTGGCCTACTGCCAGACCAAAAAGTAACCAAAACAGTGGCAACAATTGCATGGCCGGCAGAAGTTTCGTGGACTGCCGGCCGAATTGTTTGCGGAAATACAAATAAACAAAAGTCAGGGGGGAATGCCAGAGAACGAAATAGCAAGTTCGGATGGACTTTAAAGTGTTTTATGGTTATTGGGTGCTTAGAATTGCATTGAGATATGCAGCGCGCGTCTGGCCCGATGACAGCCAAGAAATTATCAGCGAATGGCGGCGGATGGGGAGCTCCTGGCCGCAAATTGCCAGCAGGCCGGGACAACCCCGCTCAATCCCCGGCGACCCATTTGGAATCACTTAAAACACACAAATCAAGCAAAAGTTGAAAACACAATAACAATTGTTTTGGGACACACCATAAATTTGCATGCCAAGAAGAGTAATGCTCCCAGCCACATAGAAAAAAGCGAAATAGGCACATAAATATGCGACCGACCGGCGTTCCCCGTACCTCCTCCTCCTCCCTGAGTTCCTCCTCCTCCCTGTGTTCCTCCTCCAAAACTCCGCCGACGACAACCAGAACAATTCGTTTGTGTCACAATCAGATTCGGCACAGGCACAAAAATGTTCGCTTTTCGCGTTTCGCGCTCGCCATGTTTCATGAATTATTTCCCCGAACCCCAAAAACTTTTCGACCAAAAACTTTGACTGCAGAAAGAGGCCAGAAAAAAGGCGAAGCAGGCAAGACATTGACTGGGAACTGGCCAGTGTTGCAGGCCAACTCCCACCGCTGCTCAGTATTGCACCGGGGAAAAATAACTTTGAAAAAATGTGTCACTATTTAAGTTTCAATTCTATTGGTCATATTCAAATTCAAAAAAACTTGTTTAGTGTTTACCAAATAAAATTTTTGTTTTAGAAATATATTTTTTCGCTGTGAAAAATAATCTTAAAATGGTTAATTTAAAATTTAAAAGATAGTCTACAGGTTCCTTAGCGCATAAAAAAGTATCTAAGGCTATTTGGTTATTCTCTAATATTATAAACTAAATAAATTTTCGGATTTTCCATAATTCTCAGAACACTTCATATTCAAATGGTATCAAGACAAAAAAGACCTTAAGCATTATAAGTTTATGGTACCCCCAATAAATGTTTTTCTTGTATGTTAATTTTAATTTATGCAATATTTTATATTTGTTGTTTTCAACATATTTACATACTTCTTATAAAGATATTTAAATGTGAACTTCTGCTTTTGTATTTGTTCCGGTGTGCCTTGTTTGCGTTGATTCGTGTGGCGAACATTTCGATTACCATTTTCCCTGGTGTGGCGATGCAGAAGGGGGGGCGCTGAAGAGGAGGAGGAGGCAGTGGATTCCCCCAGTGTTTCGCATTTTCTGCAACTTCGCTGAAGCGCTGCCCTTTGCTCTCCTGCTGCTGCTGGTGCTGCTTAAATTTCAATTGTGTGCCGGGGGCGCTGGCCCGACGCTGGAGCACTCTGGTGCAGGCTTTAATAAATTATGGCCCACGTTGGGGGTGGCGTTCGAGGGGGGTGTTGTTGGTGTTGCTGCTGCTGCTGGCCCTGCATGCCACTTGGAAAAAGTTAATACAACAAATTCGCTACCCGGCGGCAGCAACAACAATTGCAATAACAATGACCGCATTACGAGGCCGCGAATCGTTGCTCGAAAAGGCAAGTCGGTGTGGCAGTGGCAACATCAACAACATGGCCGAGAAATGGCAGCTTTACAACTTCCGGCAAGCAAGGACCACCGACTACGGACTATGGACTACATAAGACGAAAGGTCCTGTTCGCTGTGTTTGCTGGTTTTTTATTTTCGCGTTTTTCTCCCGTCCCCACTGTTGCTCGGAGGCCATCCTTATGTCATTCGGGATTATTTTGTGGGTTAAAAACTAATTTTCGGTCATGAAGTGGATTTCGCAGTGTGCATGTTGCCGACATTGGGCGGCCCATAAATATGCAGCAGTGGCAACTATGTACATGGAGCTCACACAATTTGCATGGCCCAGCGTATAAAACATTGATTTCCCGGCTCCAGCTGGATCAATGTAGCGACTCAAAGCGGGCGGGGATTATCCGCAATAATACTTCTCCAGGGCGGAGCTGTTAAGGCAAATGTCAACAGTTGAAAGTGCGTGACCAAATTATTTCATTTCATTTTATTTAATTTATGGTCCGGCCGGCCGGAGTGGTAGTCCTTGTCGCCTCGCCTACTGGCATTTAAATTTAACTACAGTCAGACAATGCGAACAGAGCTCAGCAAAAACGGCAACAGCAGCAGCAACGGCAACGGCAGCAACATAAAATGTCGCCTGCGGCCATTTTCATGGGCAACCGACCGAATTGGGTGTTGAAGTTGCTGTTGGACCTTAACCAAAACAACGAAAACAACAAGGAGAAGAGAAAACATGAAAGAATTCTTGAGTGGATTGCCACGACTAGAAAATACCCTCCACTTTATGTCCTTCAGCGAAGTCGGGCTTGTATATTTTATATTGAAGAAGACTATGTTTGTTTAACCTTGACATTGAACTAGGTAAATCAAAAATTTTAGTGGTAGCTCATATAGGCTGCAAGGTTTTTAATTCAAATTTATTTTTAATGCATAGAGCTATAAATGCTTATTTTCCCTGTTCAATAAGTGTTCACAAAACAATACAAGTATTTAAAGTTAATTAATGAAGCTCACACTATAAATAATGAATATTGACATCAAATGTAATCTAAAAGATCAACCTAGGCTTGGGTTTAAAGAACATAAAAAAAAACAGTACCTAAAAATCTAAATACTTACAAATGTCTTTTCCCTAATGGATGAACGATATTGGATATTCTACGTCAACATGATTTTTTTAAACCTTTTAATAAGTTAAACATTTTAGAAACATTTTTGTTAAAAACAATGAGTACTCTGAGAGTTAAGAACTTATCCCCAAATACAATATACCCCAGAATCCCTACACCGGATATAAAAATCTGTCGTTTGGGGGGGACAGGGAAAGAATAACGAGAATGCTGCTGGGGATTATGGTCAATTATGTGTAAATACAATTATTGTTATTGTTGTCGCTGTATTACGATTTTGTTTTTGTTGCTGGCATTATTGGTGTTGTAGTTGTTATTGCCATTGTCATTGATGTTTTTCCATAATTGTAGTTACCGCTGTGCGATGCATAAAATTTGTAATACCTATAGCACGCTGTTCTGATGATCGATTCATTAAAATGCGCCACTTTAAAATACCAGGGATTTTCCCACCCACAGGACGCCGCTTAACTGTCGCCCTACTGCTCTTGTCCTTGTTTAGTTGCTTGGCACGTTTCTCGTGATTTAAGTACATCTCCAGGAAAAAAAGGAATGAAATCAGGAAACAATAAAGGAAGTGTAAGTACAAGTAAAGAAGCATTTGCAGAGACGCTGCAGTAAATGTCTTGGTATCACTGGGTGGTCTTTCCAATTCGGGCTTTGTCACGTCATCATAGCAGCACTTTCCCAGGCTGGGATTAAAAGGGGTTACATGGCTTTTTTTTGTTTGTGCTTTATAATTTTTTTGTTTATTTATACTACGTGCAATATGACAAGAGTTGGCATTCAAGACAGAAAGTTAGGTTAAGGGAAAAACTAAATTGAATTGAAATGCTTTTATCTGGAACTTCCCATTGAAAGTTATAAAAATATTTGATTTCTTAGTTAAAACCCTTTTTTAATAAATAAAAACTGTAAGCAATTTTATAAACCATTTTAAAATAAGTCTGATAACAATGCAAACGTTCACAAGCTATAATCTTGTTATCCCAACCAACTAAATTATTTAAATAAGACCCGGCAACAACCTATTAGTGAGCATCATAAGCTTGTTAACTTCGGCACTCAAAGAGCTCCTGTCGAAATTTATTCCACTCGTCTAAATGTTATTCAGCTGGCGGCATTATCAGGAAAAACCAAAACAAAATAAACACATCAATAAACAGAGTTGACAAAGATTTGATTGCATTATTATAAAACAATTTGCATTCGATAAAAGTCAAAAGCAGCGGCAGGCAAAGTCATAAAAGTCGCGCAATGAAAATTGGAGCACCACCCCGTCGGAAAAAAAATGTGGGTCGGGGAGGAAGTGAAAAGCTGCTGAATCAGAATCAGAAGCAGAGGCAAAGTCACTTTTGTTGCTTTTGAAATGAGGAGGAAAAGAAATATGCAAAATGCGCATAAATCTAAAGGCTCGACACGGGACGGAAATCACGACGGAGGCGGACTACGGATGAGTTCCCATCTGCCTCTGACTTAGACTGAAAGAAATCTTGGTACGACATACATACAATTTTTTTTATTTATTGTCAATTAAAAAAACGATTTAGCATAAAAGTTTATTTATCATTCTCTGTGATTATTTATTTAAACCAACTTATGTACCATTATTTGAATACTGTTATTTATAAAGTGTCTTATAACTAAAGTAATTTTATACTTTTATTTCAAAAAAAAATAAACATGATGAGCTCATAATTCTTAACTTTTTACTTGCGACCTTTACAGTCATTCTCATAAAATATGAAAGGATACCATGTTATGTGTTAGCTAAATCACAAATAAAATCAATGCTTTTGTTTAAATTTAATTGTGGGCCACACAGTTTTTTGAGTGCACCCCTCCACTGTGGGAAATCGAATCCTGGGCTGGCAGCGCGTCCACGTTCGCGCATGCAGAATAAATGATTTTCTATTTGTTAAGTCAAAGTGAAATTGTCTAAGGGCGGGCGTCTGTGCGTGAGCCTTGTGTGTGTTGACATTTCTTTGAGCCGCCATCACTCACTGGCTTAGAGGGGAAAGAGAGGGCTCATACGAGGCAAAGACAACATTTTCAGCATTTACATTTCATTTTTTGTCGTTCGTCAAATGTTTTGGCCGCCTTGCCGTCTCATTTACAAGGAATTCCACCGCCACCCGCCAGCTGGGGAAAGAGGTCAAAGGGCGGCACATATGTCAAGTGTTGCGCTCGGGTCGACAGTGGGTGGAAGTGGGCGGCCCTGAAAGTGTGAGCTGCAGCACTTTCTGTGTGTGGGTCTTTGGGCCAGCATCTCTGGGCCACGTTAAAAAAAAGAATATATATAAATTTTTATTCTTATCTTCCTGTTCCTTTTGCACCATTTTTTCTGCTCTTCCGCTCTCACTTTTGTCCCGTTTGTGTGCTTTTTTTGCGAGCCTGGCCCGTCTGCTGCTGGTTCTGCTGCTGCTGCTGCATTATCCTTTTCCCTTTTTACGTGTGTTCCATTGTTTTAAATTATTTATGCCTGCGTAAAATATTCAAAGCTTTGCCAAATGCAGAAAAGAGACGGAATAAGAGCGGGATAGGACGAGAGTGACGTGAAATTCGAACGCACAATAACAAAAAGGAGGCGGTGGGCGGACGGTCCAAGTTATTATTCATAACACAGCAGCATCAAAGTGTAAAGGAGTCTGCGACAATTCCCACTGCCATTTTCAGCCTCCCACCGCCACACAGCCACCTCCTGCTGCAAACCTTCAAGTTTACATAAATTATTTACGACTTTCAGCAGGCGCACAAAAAAACAAAATCAGCAACCGAAGGGAAAATGTTATTTTGACAATAATACCAGGAACCCTCTAATTTCGTGCTTTGTTTGCCGTTTCGATTTCACTTTGCTGGCCAACAACAGCGAGACAGAAAAGGATTCTTTGAGGCGGTGATTTCACTGTGTTTACTTTCCGCCAAGTTTCGGAATGATATTTTAATTAATTTAAGTGCTTTGCTAGGTTTATTTTCACCGGGGCAATTAGGAATTACGTCAGCGAATTTATTGAATTCGCGCTGCCCTTATCAGACTGTCAGCCCAACATGACCTTGTCGTGGCCTTAAAGTCTTAAACAAGTTGGCGAACTGGAGCCGTGTTCTAATGCCACTTAATATCGGTTCAAAAACAGGTCATTAGAGCAAAACACTGTAGACTGTAAATTGAAAAACCCAACACCAGAGGAAACCGAGTGGAGTTCAAGAGTTGAGAAGTCAAGTAAGCTGCATTAACTTAACAGTTTGACATCTAACACCTTGCAACTGTTGCAGCCGCAGAGAACTCAAGTGTGCATTGCACACACTGAAATAACCGTAGATAACCTTTCATAGAAATTTAGATTTCAATTAGAATTGTAGGATTAAGCTTCTAAACCTTAAATATTATATAAACGTTTGAAAGCTTGATTCTACAGAAAAACACTCTACACGAAATTGATATGGAAACTTAATATAGAGGGACAGACATAAACTCATTTTAAACTATGTTTTATTAAGTGTCTATCACCATATTTTGTTTTTAAATACATGTTTAGGTACTTAAAACTTAATATAAAAATAAACAGAATAAGCATTTTATATTTTTTTTCCGTGTGACCAACCCTTTGGATTTGGTTTTAAGTGGCACTCGGTTTTGGGTTATCAACCCAGGCGAAGCCGCCAAAGGAACCCGGAAAATGGCAAGTGTTGCTGCTGGCATTTCTCGTTTTCAGTTGAAGGTGAGAAGTGAGAAGTGGGGGAAGTCTCCAGCCACTCCGCCCACTCAAAGGTAAAGGTGTTCAGCTTCAGCAACTTAAAGCAAAGATTTCCACATTGGCCTCACACAAAAATATTGTCCCGCATTTGTTCGCAGCTTACGAAAACATTTTTCTTAACACGTTCCGCAATTTTTTGCACGCTCCTCTGCCAACTTTTGTTTTGCTCTGTTTTGTTCGCTGTGCGGCTTCACTTTTTCTTGCTCAACTTCAATTTGGAGCTGGCATAGTGCACAATTTAAAGCATTTACGAGCGCAATTTGTCTGCCGCCTGCTCAGACCGCAGTCAACTCCATTTCCACTTGGAATCCAAACTTTGTGGCTCTTTTTTCCAAATAGGTTTTTTTTTTGGGTGAGAAAACTCCAAACAGGTTGAAAGTGTGGGAGAAATGCAGGTTGGCTGCCCGCAGCTGCCGGTCTGACATTTTTCTTGGCGTAAATCTGGCAGCAGCAGCGACTTTAGCTGCTTTTTGCAGCTCATTGAATTTCGTACGCTTTTGTCTGCCAATGCCAATGCCATAAAAGTGGATGCACTTTTTCCCTCTGGCTCACCACCAAGAAATAATTTACTTTTTCCAATTTTTATATACAAACGTTTTAAGTTATTTATGTTTAGAGAGATGTGATGAACTTACTTAAAATTTTCTCTTTAAGTTCAATATTTTGTAGGTACTTTGATTTGATCTTATTTCAAAGTTTTCTATACACTTCTACATCTTATAGTTTTTTATTTTGTTCTAATTTTAAAACTAAGTAGCAAAATTTTAAATATTAATTATTATGGAAGTGTAAAATCTAAGGCTACGGATTAAATTTGCGCTTCAGGATTATGTACAACTTGCAGAAAAGACGTGAAGGAAACACACAAATGTTTTTTAATATTCATACAACGCTAATTTAAAATTTTTTTAAAATTGCGTTTATATCGTAATTTATGTATTATGTAGTTCTTTCTTTCTACTTAAAATTTTCTCCTTTTTTCTAGCTTTAACTACAAACTTGGCAACAAACTAAACCTATTTGAAAGCGTCATCGCAGCCTGCGGGTTTTATCTTCCGGAGTATGTATAGTCAAACTATATGTGAATATGCACTTTTATCCTCGTTGCCCCTTTGGCAACCACAGCTTTTCAGCATTTTCCATATTGAAGAGTCTTCTGTCGGCGTTTATTGTCAATACAAAAGTTTTATGCATTTGCGTAAACTTTTTTTTTGTCGAACTTGTGCGTTAAATTGTGTAAACGGATTTTCATAGCAGATCCTTAAGGCTACAAATGCGGGATCGCTGGGAGAGTGGAGAACGACTTTGCAGAGACTTTCGAATTGTTGGCCCACACATACCGACACTTGTGAACAAGTTAACAAAACGATTTCGCTGTTGGAAAACTTTTATTGTGTGAGAAAACATTCAGACGGACAGACTGCCACGCCCTCAACGAGCATACATCTAGTACATGTATTATTCATGAGGCGGCACACACGCAATAAGTCTGCCCTTGTCCCTGTCTGAGTTTCTGTTTCCGCTGCAGCGATAATCGCAGGTCAATTTCATAAACAAATAAGGCGGCATTATCTGGATTCCATTGAGAGTGCGATTCCAGCCCATTGCCGAGCGGCCATAATGAAGCCATTCCACGCAGGCCGACATATCAGATACAACGTACTGTATTGGGCTTATCTTAATTATTGATCGATTCACTTGAAGGACACTGAAAGGGGCAAACCCCACAACACACAGTTAAGGCCAGAAATATGCAGGTAATTCGCTCTTTCTCAGTAAGTAAGTATGTTTTTACGATGTTCTTTTATTTTTTAAATAGTAATACAAAAGTATAAAACAATTGATTCCAAAAATTAATTATATTTTAGAAATAATTTAAAGACGTACAAATACGTGGAACAAAACTGTGCCACAAGAAACTATGAAAAAGCATATGTTACACCCAGTGCTATTTGTGTTGCCTCGACTGTCACTTTCGTAGGTGTTGGCCATTGTCTGCATGTGGAGACTACTTTAGGCCCGAGTTGACACCATAATTTATAGCGATTTGCACGCCTGTCCAGCCCAATGACTTGGCTCAGACCTACATGGCTTTTCTGACGCCTAAAAAAGAAGTGAAAAATACCAGCACTATTAATTGTAATTTTCAGAGAGGATTCTGCCCCGTTTAATTGGTGCAAACATGCCGCAGGACAAAGTGGCGAGTAAGTGAAAGGAAAATTAAATTTCAGCAAAAAGAGGAGACTGCTTTCTGCATCAGAACCTCGGACTGTGCCTGCATTTATCCATTTTATTGACGCTCTAATTAAAGTGTTGGGCTCATCAATATGCCCAAGGTGAGTCTGCCATGGTATCCTTGTGTGTGGTCCCTGTGTTGGTTAGCAAGGACACGAGTGTCGGCTTGGGCTTTGGCAGCAGTTTTGTAGCAAAGTTTGCTGTTATGGCAAGCGGAGACAGACAACACACACGACACCGATACAAGGTGAGGCCCAGGTTAAGCCCCAAACGAACACGAAACGGTAGGACACTCAGGAAAAAAATTAAATTTTAAAACCACACTTAAAACGCCATGTTTAAGTATTTAAAAAAGATAATAACTTATATTTAAACGAATATAGATTTAAAACAAAAATAAATAAATCTGTGCTTGTCTAGAGTCTTTGCTTATTTATATAACCGATAAAAAACCGATACATCAAAATCATTTATTTTGGTTATCTTATGATAATATTTCCCTTTTTGCTAATTGGTTCGTGAAAAAATCGTTAGCATTTCTTTCCAATACTGTCAAAAATAAAATGAAATGCAGGTTTAACTTTTTCAAAATAAGAAATGCCTTTAATATGACTTTAAGTTGTATTTATCTTATTTTGAAATGTACCTATTAATAAAAGCCCACATCTGTCATGACTTAACTTATAACTTAAGGGTCCAACGATTAGACTAATAGTAACATAGAAATAAACCTGCTTATAACAATATGTGGGCTATAATTTTAATAAAGTTTGAAAGTGTTTAACAATGGAAATCACTCTTTTTTGAAGAGCTAATCAACCTTAAATTGAAAGCAGTAGCTAAGTATGTAGTAGGCAGCTCACTTTTCCGCTCTGTGCAGCAACAACTACAACTAACCGACTAGCAGTAACGACATCAGTATTTTGCGGCAGGAGCTGTACAAGAAGCAGTAACAGTTTTATCGCCAGCGACAACGCAATGGCAGCGGCAAAGGCTGAGGCAAAGTCGCAATAACAACGGCCGGGGTAAGTGACTGAAATTGCCTAGAAACAAAGAATGCTTTAGCCAACTCCCCCTTTTGGCCCTGCGGCTTGTGTTGCTAACCACAGCTACATTGCGGTGCAACGCAAAGAACAAAAGAGCCGAGTGGAACGAAGTCGCTAAAAAAGTGAGCTACGTATGAGGAAAAGGGAATGCGAAACTCGCACAATGCCAGCAACAAAGTTGATGACGTGCGGTGACAGGCGCGTTACTCATACGCAGCGTGGGACCTGATGAGTTTTTAGCCAGGAGGGTCCACTTGACATATTCCCAATGAGCTCCTCCAGCTGGGGCTTATCCCCATCTTTTTTTCCCCTGGCACTCTGACTTTTCAAACGGAATTGCTGACAAATCAATATGAGTTATGTAGTTTATTTCGCCCCAAACGGACGTCGGAATATCATAATTCCCTAATAGCCGAAGCGAAATGTGATATCTAGCATTCAATCACCGCAATGCCACAAAAGGTCAATTGCCACAAAGTAAACAATTAAATTGGAGGGGAAGTGGGGGGCCTAACCGCAGGCTAGTCAGTGCCCTCGACAATCCTCCATTGAGGCTGTTTACTGGCACGCGCCCTTGGGCCAGGCAAAGAATTTTTGTCGTACTCAATAAAGGCAGCCAATGGGGAGGCTTGCGACAGCGGGGGCGGCTAAAATGGCAATAAAAACAGCAATTGATAAGCGAACCAGCAGCAGTCCCGCCAAATAAGCAAACAAGCCAACAAACACAGCAAAATGAAGGGCGAGGCAGACAAACAATCAAACGATAAACGGATGCCAAAAAAAGGAGAGAGCCACCGTCGTGCACTTGAAAAAAAATTTTTCTTTTAATATCTGATGAAAAAAAAGTAAGAGTGTATAAATACAAGATTTTTTACATGTTTGTTAGTGTTTTTAAAATTATAATTAATAAATTATGTTGTACGACGTAAGTAATTTGTCTAAGAAGGTTAACTTATGTAAAAATACTTTTATGTTTTTATTTTGAACGATTTATTCAGTTTAAGGCTCATGTTCTTGTAATCCTTTTAATTTAAAAAAAAATTTAAGTTTATTTTTCTTTGTAATTTAATGGCATTAAAAATCTATTTTTGGACAAGTTCTCAACTAAATATTTGATATTTTTCTGCGTGCATGAAAGCGAACCAAGCCATGGTATTTCAACCTCAATTTGGCAAATTCTATTACGATAATAAGAGTACGGCGAGGGGGTGAACCAGCAGCTCAGCAGGGGGTGGGAAAATAGCCGGAAAATGCTTGATGTGGCTGGAAAAGCGACAACATCAGCGGCAGGCAGTTAAAAGCTAAACAAAGCCAGCGCTGAGCTGAGGCTGTGGCAAGTGTATTGGGAATGAGTGAGATCCAATTTCACTTCGATTCTTATCCAATTTCTGGGCAAATAAGTGAAAATGTTTTCGTTTTCATGCCTTCGGGCAATGGATTTGGCCATCTGTGGGAGGGTCTGTCTGTGTGCCTTGAGCGTGTCAATAATTTGTCATGAGCTCTTTGGCTTGGCTGAAGTGTGAATAAGAGCCGAGTGGAAATGGAATTAGAAATGAGCAAATAAGTGAAGGATTTCCCCGTCCCAAAAAGGGTTCAGCACTTAAGAAGCTTTGCAGCCAGACCGCAAAGTTTGCTTGTGTCCCGTCAGCAGCGATTGATGTGACAAAAAGTTCTTTTAAATTATTTGATTTTTTTGTTGTTGTTGTGCTGAGCTCCTTGCCGAACATCCTTGATTTTAAGTCCGATTAGAAGCATTAAAGCTGAGCTTAGCCAACCATGAAAGAAAGCGTCGAAGGTGGGGGGAGGGGGGAAAAGCATAAAATGCAAATCTCAGATTTGGTTTGTTAAACATTTGCTTAACCACGAAAACGAAAGAGAAGTGAAAGCCCGCAGTGTCGCCTCCCAAGTAATTTTCCCCCAAGAAAATGATAAGAGGGAAAGAAGGAAAGCCAAGGCGGAAGGAAGGACTCCAAATGAAGACAACAGCACATGGCACGAGACTCAATCGGGGCTGTCGAGCTGCCAAATATGCCACATTATGAGGCAAGGGCAACATATGCTCGACAACAGTCCGGAAAATCTGCGTTGGGAAATGAGCTAGCCGACGAGTCGGTGGAGGGAGAGAAAGAAGGGGCAGGGGCGGTGAGGCTGGATCAGACACAGCAAATAAGGGAAAATTACGTTAAATAGAAAAGAAAAAGTTTTCCACTTTTTAACTTTTGCCGCTGAGCAGCGCGGTTGTTCAACATTTTACAAACAATTTAAGAGCCGCATTAAATTATTGTTACGCTCGCAGCTTAAACTTTAAGACAGCCAGTCCAACTGTGCTGGTTTTGGCCTTATTTTTATGGCCACCCTCGCTCTCGAGGGGCGATAAGAGTGAAAAATGGTAAATTAAGCAAAGCAAAAGCCAAGGCGGCTTGTTATTATTGTTGTTCTTCCTGCCGCCGTTGTTGTTTTGCCAACGCGCGTCAGACTAAATTAGAGCAAAAAACTTAATTTGCCTTTTTTTTGTGTTTTTTATTTGTTTTGTTTCTTTTTTTTTTTGGTTGAGCCAAAAAGTCGGCAAACGGCAACTGGCAAAAAGGAAAATCAAAAGAGGAAAAGGCGCAAAATAACAATTATGTTTTAAGGCAATTGTTTTGGTTTTTCTTTTGGGTTTTCGTTTGCCTGCTGCCACGACTTTTCTGGGTTTTCCGCTTGTTACAATTAGTGTTGCTTTTTTTGCTGTTTGTTCTTGCCGTTTATAATTGAGAATGAAATAAGGTTAATTAGAGTAATGGCCACTTTGCCGCTGTGGCTCAGACTCTGGCTCAAGAACCAAGGAGAAGATACTTCCACTTTGGTCAAGGCTGATTGACACCACTTGGCCGATGTACGCATGCAAAGTAAGTCTGATCACTGTAAAAAAGCGGCTTATAAAATTTCGATTATATTTTAAGAAGAAGAATTTTTTTAAGATTTTAAAAACATTAAATAAAATAAAAACTAATTGAAGAGAAGAACTATTTAAAAAAAAACCCTAGTATTATGACTGAATCAATTTCAAGTTATTTAAGAAAGTTTCTTAAAATAGATTTAAATTTAGCTTTGTCATATTTATATGAAAATTGGCTCTCTTAATATTTTATGGGGATCAGTATAGTAGAAATTCTAGCTTAACCCCAATATGTTTTTATTTTCAAATTTTCTTTTTGTTTCTCGTTTCGAAGTAACTCTTCTGATTCCATCACTACTACTTTGCCAGTGCTCAAGTTCCCATCACCCCGCTCCGATTGCATCTCAAGCAAATTTAAGTAGTTAATTTATTTATGACTCCCACTCCAAACCAAAAAAGGGCAGGGCAAAGTTTTGTGTGCCCAACTGTGATAGTAAACTTGTCGACAACTAAACCGACACGTGCTCCAACTCCGGCCATTTCCAATAGCATTTCGCACCACACCATGAGACTTGGGGGCAGCATCTCGCACCACATCACACCACGTAGTTTGGCGAAAACACTTTTGAAATATTAAACACTTGAACCCATTTACTTGGTATGACCAGAAGCTGTCAGAGGCAGTCTTTGGCCAACGTCCCTTATCGGCCCACCCACTGTATAGCTATTGACAGTTATGATCAAAATAATAGTACAGAGAACACGAGACTGTACTTTCCTTTTCTAAAATTAGACTTTTTTTTTGGCATTACTGATTAATTTTTTTTAACTCTTAATGGTTGTATTCGCATACCTGTTAAAAAATGTAAGTAGCCTAAGCTTAAATCTTTTGTCTTCAGCGTATTAATAAAGAAATAAATACAAATTCAATATTAAAAAGGGTATTTAAAACATCATAAAAATTTAATATAATTTTTAATAGTATAATTTGTTACTCCTTAGACTTGAAAGTCAATAAAAGTTTAATGGTCTGTAAAATCATGCCAATAACAATCCTTTACTTATCTTGTAAAAGGCACCTTTAGCACTATTATTATGACTAATGGTGTACATGAGTGGGCCCGATGCGAGGGTAGATGTTAAATGACTTTTAATTGGTGTTGGTTCACGTTGTCTTTAGCGCTGTCGGTTTGTTGTTGCCCGTGTCAGGCGATATTCCTTTGGCAGGGGCATGAAAACGCTACCAAAACTTTGTGCACATAAGTTTTCCCTCGTTTTGGGGTTCGTTTTCTTTTTTGGTTTTACATATGTAACTACACAGCAACAAGAACGACAGGGATAACTAGAACTAGAACTAGACAGACTTTTCGACCAGGCCGCAAAAGTTTCCATACAATAATAATCACTTTGTAAAAGTTCTGCCTTGGCCGAAAACCATTGCAGTTAACGAATTTTCGGTGACGCCACTAACTGAAAGTCGCACAAACGTTCAAATCTGGTAAAGGCCAAACTGCGGGCTCAAAAAACTTGTTCCTTATACGTCGGTTATCTCTTGGGCCCAAACAAATTTCGAGTAGCAGAGTGGGGGGCGAGGGCTAGTGGGCCGTGCCAATTAATATGTCGCAGTGATTTTCACATACCCAAAGAAAGTACTGTCAAACGATGACGTTTATTATGTCATAGAGACGACGATATTCTGGCATTTCGTGCCACACATAAATGGCCATATGAATGATTAAATCGCGCACATTTTTTCCCAGCTTCTGTTGTTGTTGTGCTTAATAAATTAAATTTTTTACTACACCACACACAGGTTTTTGCTCCGCCTCTCAGTGACTTTAAAAATTTATGTGCGAATTTGATGTGCAAATTCAAATTAAATTTTTGCTGGCGTTGTTGCGTGTGCTGAAACAACAACCACACACACACACACACACATGGGGGCAGACAAATGTGTACATGTGTAATTTTTACAGCATGACTTTGCGACACACACAAAAAGAAAGCCAGCTATGTATATATTTCATGCCAGACGGAAATTCAAAAAGCGAGCCACAAAAAACGACTCCAGAAGGGTTGCCAACACGGCCAACAAAAACAACCACACGTTGATGATGATGTGTAGGCCTATACAGGCAAAAAAGCACACACACTCACACAAAAAATAACATACTATACACGCAATTTTGTTGTTGTTTTTGACGTTTCATTTTAAACATTCTGCGTTTTTTGACCTTTTTTTTGAGAGTGGGTAGCGAACAGGCTCATTACCCATACACTGGCAGCCACTCACCCCCAAAGCGCACTCAATCATAAATGAATGCACGCACACACGTGCAGGGGCCATGTGAGTGGCATGTGACCGAACGGGTTAACATTCGTACAAAAGGAAGTTGTTACTTTGGCTTCCGGTTTAGCCGAATCGTTATTATTTATAAGCGCTCACGTACACGCCACGAAAATATCAATTTAAACTCAATATTCACTGATGAAATTGTAGCCCTCAAATCTTTAATCACTTTAAATTAATACAAAATTTAATATTGGGATTCGTGGTATCTGCACATTAGCTATTTTATAAAATAAATTAAGTGTTTTGCAAAAAGGATACATGTTTGGCTAAATTATTTCTTATGATATTATATGCTTTATGTAAGTGTTCAAAGCACCAACATTTTGTCTGTTTTTCTTCAGCGTGTTTATTTTAAATAAAGTTTTTTTACAAAAGGTTGTATTTTAAAATTTTTAAATATTATTTATATCCTACGAGAAAAGCAAACGGTATTCATCATGAAATCATTTAATTTACCCTTATTTTATGTTTATTTTTCTCTGTGTCAGTCAATTTCTACTAGAATCAAGAACCTTCTCATAATTTAACCCTAAATGCGGGCAGCGGATTAAAGGTCAGCAGTGGGTTGTAGCCAATCGCTGACTCATCATCACGAGGGGCTGTCGGTGGGGGATCATTAATCAATTAGGCCAACTCCACTGAGCTGCAAATAATCTGGGACCCGGTGTGTGTTTGGTATGTTAGCAGTTCTCGAACTTTGCTACAACTTGATCTAACCGAAAACCCGGCCAACAGACCATTGGACGTCCCTTGGCCGGCTGCCCAAAATGCAATTGGCTTCATGCAAAATGCAGGAGCTTAATTTGTTTGTCCTTGCCGGCCATTTGTTGGCTTTGCATTTCGGGCATCGCTGGAGTTCGAGTTTTAGTTTGCTGTTTGCAGTTTCAGTTAGCAGTTTACCGTCCCGTTCCCGTTGCCGTTTCCAGTTTGCTGCTGACATTTATTAGCTTGTAAACATAATGCGGAAGCTTTTATGAAGCTTACCAAAAGATTTGCCTGACTTTGCAGTCGCATAATTGTCGCACCATCAACTGCAGTAGCAGCAATGTAAACTGCCTGAATTATTTATCTATAGTTACATATATTTCAATTTGGCCAATTGACAGAGAGATGGACAGTTTTAATGCTTAAATTGTTTAACTTGTGCAGTCCCATTAATTTATGCATATTTATAATGCGGCCGCTTTTGATTTGGCTGCCCATCGGTTTGTTTATGCGCTGCATTTTAATTAAATCATATAAATGTCAATAAATTCAGTCGGCTCTCAAAAGTATGCTTCAATTAACAACGCGCATTAAAATGACCGCCGGAATTATAAATTATGGATATTATTCACACAATTGTTGTTAGTTGGTCACTGTTGCCTTTGTTGTCATGCATCTAATTGTGTGTGCTCAAACCAAACACCCTCCCGGGCTTTATGGGGTGAACGACTACGTCCACACAAACTTCCTATCACAAATTATCATATTTCAGTCGAAGAGGAGCCCAAACATTGAGTTAAGGCGGTAAACGGGACAATTTCGTGTAGTTAGTACACGTTGTATAAACAGGGTTAATTTTGAGTGACCAGAAATCTTTATCCTTTGCTTTACACAAAGCCTTCATGCAGAGCTATAAGTAGGTACCCTAAAAGTATCCCGATGGCCTTGATTAAAAGGAAGGAAGCTTAAGATTAAAAACCAAACAAAGCCTGAGTTTGTAATCATACGATTTTCAAGCTTAAGCTTTAGTTTAATAATAATAATTCGAAAAATGTTTTTTTTTACCAATCATAAATTTGAATTGAATTTTTTAACTGTTTTGTACAGTCTGTGAAATATAATAAAATTTATAACAAGAAAATAAATGAGCCAATATTTAGTTTTAAATATTTACAAACTAAGTCGACCAAAGTCTCAACTTCAAACCGTCACGTAGTCAAGCCATTTGAATGCCACCGTGAATGGAGATCCTGCATGGAATAGAAATAAATGCACGGGAGCCACCTAGATTATTTTCGGCCTGTCAACAAAATACATGCAAAATGTGAAAATGCCAAGAGAATAACAGGAAAAACTACAGCAGCAGCAGCAGCAGACAACAAAAAATCACGGAAAAATGTTTTTCAATCTACAAAGACACGCGACAGTCGCCCAGGTCGCCCAGGGAAGCGAAAAGAAAAGCCATTGAAAAATGCAAAGCAGCTGCGGTGATTGTGCAGCGCTTACGAGCGACAACAAGTGCAACAAACACGGGCTGCTAAGCCAAACGGAAGCGGGCGAACAAGATGTCGACTAAAATCATCGACTGCCACTGCCACGGAAATAGAGCCAGAAACGGGGTGAAATGAGAAGCAATCGCTGAGTGCAGTGGAGCCAGCAAAAAGTGGGACAGACGGAGCTGTGCAGAGAAAAAAAATCATATATTTAAGGAAAATTTATTTATTTTAAAACTTCATTTTTTTAAATTGTAAATTGTAATTGTCATTTAAAAAACAATTTTGATCGAGGTTTTAAAATAAATTTTGTGATCTCTAAATCTTGTGATTATTGTGATCTTGTGATTTATTTTAAATTTCTGTAACATTTGACTTGCTTTCTCTTTAAGAAATGAGAGACATATAAACTCTTTTAAAGATATGTTTTAAGATAAATTCATCTTACCTTTTAAATTGAGAATTTTAAAGATTAAACTTTAATATTTGTGAATTATTATATTAATTCAAAACTATAAAAATTTAATTGTTCTCAATGTAAGGGAGTAGCCATGAGAATCGCAGTCGGCGATTCTCGATTATCCCGAACTAAGAGGAAAACAGTCAGCGAGCGCCAGTGAAAGTGTTTTCCCAGAAGCGAGGTGGGAAAAGCGTGAAATCCTGGTCTGTCGTCGGTTCGTTAGTGTCCCGGGTGAGCAGCAACAATAGCAGCACTAGAACCAGAGGCCACAGCAACACCAATAGAAACAGAAGCAGCACCAGCTCCATTCGAAATAACCAAGTACCAGCTCTTTAAACGCATTGTGCTTGGCTGTTGTTGCTGCTTTTGTCATTTACCCTTCTTGCAACTTGCACAAACACACACGAAACTGCAGCCAACAGCACACATGGACAGATCACACACTTCCCACACACAATCACTCACACAAACACACACACACACAGACGCTCGTACGTATCGCTTATATAAACTTGGCGCGCACGAAACACTTCCGCAGGCGAAAAGCTTTCCGCTTCCGGTTAGCTGCTGTTGCTGCTGCTGTGATTTCTAATGCACTGCGGGAAAAGTGCGTCCTTAACTTTAATTAAATATTTATTGAATTTAGCTTTGTTTTTAAAGTTCTAAAGCTTAAATATTCGAATGCTTTTTGTGACCTTTTATAACAATATATAAGTCATATTTATTGTAAAACAACATTTATAGTTTTCAGAAAATGTTCTGTGTCAAAACTGTAAATTTTCTTTTAACACATATAAACAGGTACACAGTTTTTCAAAAGCAAAACAATATTTAGATCCTTTCTAATGGCTTTTAAGTCTTTTATAATCTTACTTAAGGGATATGCAATACCATTTTATTTTTATCTTACATGTTTTTTTGATAAAAAGGGGTAAATTTGGCTGAAAAGTGTTGTTTTACTTAAAGCTAACTTCATGTATTCTTAAAAAGTAGTTTTGTCTGGTTTTTAAGGCTTTGTCATTATAATGAATTTTTTATCTTGAAACAATAACTGATATTATATATTTCTAACAAAGGACGTTATGGTCGGGTTTCCCGACTATCAGATTTGCGATACTCATTGCCCTCTTTAAAAAAACAAAACAAGAAAAAACGCTAGAGTCGCTAGCCCACTTAAAAAAGTGTAGCTTGCTTTTAGGCACAATAAATATTTAACGCACTTGTAAACACAATTTCTTTAAACTGGCCAGATTTTCAAAATTTTTAGATAAATGGGAGGATATTTTCAATACAAACAACATTTATTAAGGCCACTTTTCTCAAGCATTTAAAATGTGGACACCACCGAGTTTCGCTGTTTGTGGGCGTAAAAAGGGGCGTGGTCAGGTTTTGAAACATACTTGATCTGCGCTTCGCTTTTAGAAGTGCAAAATTTGGTGATTTTAGCTCTTTTAGTTCCCGAGATCTCGACGTTTGTACGGACGGACGGACGGACGGACAGACAGACATTTCCAACTTTAACAGTGTTTCTTACTCATCGATCATTGCGATACTTGCAAATAAAAATCTTCCGATTCGTGGTTGCCAACTTAAAGCCAACTTTTTCCTCAGTGTTCTGCCGCTTCCAGTTGCAACTTTAAATATTAACAGTTAAGTAGCGTGTGTCGCGAGCATGTGAGCGGTCTGCCTCGATTTTTCTTCCCCTTATCGCCGCTGCCATCGACTGCGTGCAACTGAACGCCAGGTAACCGAACAGGAGTAACATAGCAGGAGCAACATACCGCACCCCGAACTTTGTGCCAGGTCCTGCTCCTGTCAAAGTGTCATTTAGATCGTAATGCTTTGATATGGGCCCGCGCTCGAACACATTACCAGCTGCTGAGGGGGAAGGGGCTAACATCGATATTCGGTCTGAGCCGCCTGCCGTAAGCGTAAGCCACTTACCGAGCTGATTGCCCGCCATTTGTTGGTGGCTTGTTTCGTTCGACGCTTTTCCAATTCATTTATGAGCAGTTTTCGTAAATGCCAGCACCACCGAACTCCGCTGGCAATTAATTTAAATCAATAAAGTCAAGTTATGGCATATTACGTATACGACGCGTGGCTCATAATAATTCTGCGTTTATTTGGGAAACAAAGCTTTATTTTATGCCACATATCTTCGACCGCTGTTTGTTAGAAGGGTTCCAGAAAATCAGCTATTAGGATAACGAATAACATAATACTACTTTCTTATTTCTGACAACCTTAAATTTGGTTTTAAAATAGTTCGCGTTGTGATTTACATATGCTGTTTGATAAAGTTATCAGTTTATAACTGTGATAATAAAAAGCATTTCATTCTGATACTAAAATACCTGAAAATTAATTGGTACCAATAAATTCCAATATCGACATATAAAGCATATACAGCGCGGGGCTCCTAATGAATCAGCAATTATTGGGAAAACATACCTGAAAGAAAACGGAAATCAAAATGGGGAAATAATTAGTTCAATTGCAATGGCTCAGAATGTAATTGGGTTATGATTAAGCATTTCTATATATTAACATTCAAAAGCTTCACACGGGAAAAAATCCCATTTGTGTCGGTTTTAATTTTATGCTCAACGACTTTCAGCCTGTGGAAGCGGTGAAACGGCGTCTAAAGTGACTTTCTAATTAGTTTGGCTTGTCGAGCGAGGTGGAATGTATTCTCCAGTTCCATTCCCACTTCCCAACCTCCCATTCCCCATTTCGCCATGAAGGAAGACGCACTTGACTCAATTTGTGTATGTGTTGCTTTCTTTTTTTGGTGGTGTCGAAGCAAAAGGGAAGTCAAACCCAGGAGGTGGGAAGACTGCAACCACTTCGACGGTATCAAAACTCATATCTGCTTTGGAATTCCGAGAATGTTTCGGAGAACCGCTGACGACCTGGGGAGCTGAAGGAAACGACACGAAACTGTATGAAAGCAGAAAAATGTGAGGCCATAAAAATATGTTACAATGCTTGGTTGCGTTATGAAAGAAATTATAAAGGCAACGCTTTCTCAAGAATCTTCGTGTGCTGTGTCTGTGTGGGTTTGGGTGTGTGTGTGTGTATTTGTGTGGCAGGGCGAAGCCACAATTTCCGCAATTAAATAAAAACGCAAACTTAAGCCGCTGGCAATGGCGGTGGAGTGGAGTGGAGGGGTCGGAACGAATGTTGAGTGTCGCTTTGGCTTGCCTGAAATATTTGCATATGCCGTTGGTCCTGCCGCGTTGATGAAGTGGCTTACCCACTCGTCCTGCCCCACACACACACACACAAACACAGTCGCAGGCACGCAACGCGTTAATGTATTTTGATTTCAGGCCCGAAAGCACCTAACATTAGGCTTTCGTTTTTCAATGCACTGCACACCAGAAACGATTTTTTCATACAAAAATATATTTTTAAAGAGCTGTCAAAAAATATGTTAAAGTGTATTACAAAAATGTGAATTTAAGTGTTTACAAAACTTTTTTAAATTTATAGAACTTGTCTAACAATTTTTAGTTAAAAACAGTTTAAATGCTTAAAAAATAAGAAAATGCATAAACTGGATACTTTTTCCTCAGCCCTATTTAAAGTAAATGCTCGCTTTAAATACGACAGGTTAATTAAGTTCTTCCACATTCCAGTAATTTTTTTCGAGTGCTGTGTGAGTTCATTTTTAATTTCACAGACATGCGACTGGCAAACAGACACGCGTGCTCATATTTCCACCATTTGCTCGGCAAATTTGTATGACTTTTTGTTATGTTCTCTCATTTGAACTTTACTTTCTGCCGTTTGTTTTGGGCGAAAAAGAAAGCCAAAAGAGCCGAAATGAAGGTAAACAGCAGCGATTTTGTTACTTTCGCTTTGGGTATGGTACAAATCAAATAAAAGTAAAACTTTGCTCATTTTTAGGCCGATGAATTTCTCGGTGCGTGCGCGTATCTGTATCTCATTCATCCCGCTCTCCGCCCTTCTAAGTATTTATCTGTGTATCTTTGAAGTTTTCGAGTTGTGCAAGAGTTACAAATTACGAGTATTTGCCATAAAAATATCAACACTGCCGACTGTCGACTGCCGGCACGAGTGTGTGGCGGGCGCCTAAAAATATGCTTTTAATTTTATATGCATAACAAATTTATGCAAAGTGCGCGGTCGCGTCGCCAGGTGTCCTCCGTGTCCGTGTGTGGGTGAGTGTGTGAGCCGGTGTGCGTGTGCTGACAGCCTCATGAAATTGTATAAAGATGCTTACTAGGTCGTTGATATGCCTTCAACTCGACTCGTCTTCGCTTCAGCCCGCCATTATATTAAAATTGCGACTACGTGCGGGTTAAATGTGTGCCATCCAGTCAGCCAAACGCACACCGACATTCAGACATATAGACAGACCCAGCTAGGTGCTATATGAAAAGTGAATTTTGATAGATGACGAGTGTGGGTGGGCGTGCCAGTGATATATGTGAGCCCTGTCGAGGTTCTATTTCAACATTTTTAGCCATAAGAAAATGTGATTTATTTTTCCAGCTGTGTCAGTTGATTTTGTGGCACATTAAAGTGTCATTAACGAAAAGCCACACGCGAGATGAATATACTACATATATGAGCCCGAACACCGCATCCTAATTAGATGGGCTCTAGTTTAATAATGAGAAAATCCGCCAGATCCGAGGCACTGCAACAATATAAGTTCTCTTCGTTTGGCAAGGTCCTTTACCCACACACAGAGACATACAAAGAGTAAGCTCTCAAAAATTGATGTTAAGCTCTGCAGCTTAAAACATGATCCAGGCGGCACACACAGAAACCGAAAGAGAGACTCTTAATAGCTGCGTCCCAGCACAGTTGCAATCGGCCGGATAAATCCCAGCTTTAGCCTGAGTTGTAACTGTGAAGGAAGCTGCTTATACATATGTATTTAACCCCAAAAAAGCACTTAATTAGCAGCCTTGACTTTCAACGCTGTCACACACACCAGAGGCGGATTCGGGATAATTTTTAAGGGAGTGAAAGAAAGAAAATTTGCTTTTAAAAAACTTTGGTGCAGTAATTAGATATGTTAATTTACTAGAAAACTCAACAAAAAATGATTTAATATTTATAATTATTTTATTTTAAAATTTTGTATAAAATTTTTGGCTGCAATAAGTTATGTAAAAATACTAGAAAACACGTACAAAATATTTTAAAATTTAAAACAACAAATTAGATAAATATACAACAAATATATACGAATAACAATAAGCCTGTTGTTTAAAATTAAAACAAATATAAAATCAATCGCACTTTTTCTGCTCTTAAAAAAAATATTTTTCTACGACTTAAAATCTTATGAAGAACTAACACTTCTTTGTTAGAGTTGTGATTAATTACATATTTTAACAAATGAAAAATGTTTTTATTTAAAATTGCATTTTAAATCAACTTTTTTTTCAAGTTAGGTTATGAAACAAATCGCATCATAATAAACTTGTATTTTGATTTTACAATATGCCACTGCAGCGAAATAAACCCCCTTAATCCGCCACTGACACACACTCGAAGCTGAATTTAAAGGACTGCCGCTAAGTCAGCATATTTGGCTCTTTGCTTTGCTGGAATTTTGTGCAAATAAACAGACAATTTTAATTTACTTTTTTTCTGTGTGCGGCGCCCTTGGAGTTCTCTGACTGTGAGTATTTTTTCTCATTTCAAGTGAAATCGAGACAGGTCGAGACCGACCAGCAGCCGCGAACAACCTTTGGCATCGCACTGAGGTCGTCGCCGCCCTCAGTCTTGTGCTGAATTTTTAATTTGCCTGGCAAACAGCGAGCAGCAGAAAGCAAGTGCAAAGGCTGCTACCTTTCGTTGATTTGATGAAGGTCGCACTCAGGGCAGCGGGATGCCATCACCATCGCCATCGCCATCTCAAGTTGGTCTGTTTCGGGCAGAAGGTTAAGTGCCGAGAGCTTGTACTTCTTGGGTTCTGTTTTTTGGTCGAGTGTGCTACAAATTGAAATGTATGTTGGCTGCTCTTGTTTCTCCTTCTCGTGTTGCATTTTATTGTGGCACGGCGGCTGTGACATGCATACATAATTTGCATTGCACATGCACATGCGAGTGTTGAATTTAATTACAGTTTTAACGGCTTTAAATGCTCAATGATGCATACATGCACTGAGAACGAAAAACAATCATTTGGCTTTTAAAAACTTCAAAAACAGTTAAAACCAAAAGAAAAATTAATAAATACATATATTAGAACAAAATTCATTTTCTGAATATTCATCAAATAATATCTGTATTCAAACGTACCTACAATTAAATTTAAAAAGGGCAACTTTTTTGTGTGGCTATGCACATTTCAATTTTGAAATCTGATGTGTAGCCCATGTCCTCGTCAAACATTTTATTTTATAAAACTGACAAGCTGAAGGTTACTTAGATATGTTAAAAAGATAACATGCAAAGCCGTGGGTAGCAATAAAGAACATGTATTGTTTTACTTTTTCCCTGTGCAATCGCTAAGGACGGACTATTGATAATGCCGGCCAACGGCACGTATACGCAATAACATTAAATTGGCATTGGCGGGGCTCTAAAAATATGGCCACACTCGAATGCAGCAGTGGCAACTCGAGGCAGAATTGCAGCGGGAAAAGAAGAACTGCTGCTGACCCACTTTGACTTTGGCTTCATAACTAATTCACGCACACACTGCACTATGGGGAAAATTACCACTTTATCTGGCATTTGCATGTTTTTTAGAAGTTTTCGAATAAGCACAAATTTATTGTTAACTTGTTAAGAATACATCAGACTGTTATGCCCCAAACTCAAAATGTTAAATTTAACAGTCCCATACGAGAATAACAGCTGTTAAGTTAGCAGTTGTAATCGAAAGCACGCGCGCGAAGTTTTGTACATTTTTGCATTGAGTTTTGTTCTTAATTTTTTGTAATGGCAAAACAATTAGAAGAAAATCAAACCATGAACATTGATTAAGCAGGTTTTCACTGTGCGTTTAATGTATTAAATCGTTTAAATAGTGGGTCTGTATATTAATATTTTGTAGTTTTATAAGAGCTTCTTAAGCTGAATTTTTAGTAACAAATTTCAACTTTGGAAAGGATTATGTAAAAGAGTTTAGAATTGTTTAGCTTTTGTCCTAGTTTATGTTATAGCTTTTTCAATTCTGAGTTCACAGGTGTTGGTCTTACTTTCATATTTTTCCATATTTTGGTGCAATTTGCCTTTTTGTTACGTAACCTCAATTTTTCCAACGCAGATTTCTTTGCTGTGTGGAACAGCGAGAGGGGCCAGAACGAACGAGGAAAGGCAGTTAAAAGGAATTTTGAACTGCACACATGCAATAATGTTAATAAAAACATTTTAAAAGTAAAAATCCATACATTTTTGGAATAGTTTGTATAATAATTGGCTTAAATGTAATAGCATTTACATGAACTTTAAATGAAGACATTCGCAATGGTTAAACGGTACAACAACTTTGCCTTTAAAAAAAAGTAAGAGACTGGTTTGATACTTCATTTTAACTACTTCATTTATTTGGATCAAAAGGCAAGAGAGTTTAAAGACTGGATGCAGCGGAACTACCAAACTGCCAAGGTGATGAGGTTTTCTTGCTAGTTCAAGCAGCAATAGAAAAAAAAAAAAAATTTGTTTTTATAATTTTGGGGGCGGAAAGGGGCGTGGAAAAACTCCTTTATGTGTATGTTGTTCCACATTTGAAAAGTTTACTTCTAAAAATGCTGGTAAAATGCTATTTTTTCGATTTTTTGGGCGGAAGGGGCGTTGACACGCCCATTTTTCTAAAATAGTTTCTTATGGTCTATAACAACAAAATAAAAAAAACCGCAGTGAAAAATCTCTTTTGGTTTACTCACAATAATAAATGCCAGATAAAGTGGTCATTTTCCCCATAGTGCACTGGCCCCCACACACACTCGCACACGAGACACACACACATGGCCAGTACATAAAACATTGTGTTACATGGACCTTCAGGCACCTGGGCGCGTTGTGTGCCTCGAATTGGGTCGGAATGGGTCGCATCGGGCAGGTTCGGTTCGGATCGGTTAAAAGGGGCTGGTACTGGGACTGGCACTGGGACTGGGGTTGGGGGTCGAGTCGGGGTGTTGCAATATAATTAAGGTGGAATAACTTACGAGTGTTTGTGTCCGTGCTGGTGTGTGTCTGTGTGCGGAGTGAAGTGTCTGTTGCGTTTAAAATTGATGCGATTTAAGGGTAAGCGTGTTAGCGAGGAAATACGGTTGCAACATTATTTCAGCCAACATAATGCTAAGCCCTTTAAAACTAAGACTCGTTTCAGATTTAAACACCTTGTACTTGGGCAATTTATCGAGTATTTTACTGCGTTATTGGACTTTAATTGTGCTACAAGACATTTTATGACTTATGAACGGTTAATAGCTCTATTGTTTAACAGCCTTTTAGTTATTTATTTAACACAAGATATGTTTTTATTGTAAACGAACACATTAGTAGCATTTCAGTAAAAAAAATTCGTTAGGAAATAATTTTTAAGCAGCAGAATATTTTAACAGCTTCCATAATACAGTTTATAGACAGTTTTCCATCCATACAAAAATATCCTAGTAAACTATACTTCAAACTTTTATAACACTTTCTTCACTAAAAAACATAATAAAAAAATCTGTTGGTTATTTAATAAAAAGAACATTAGTATAAGATTGTACAAAAAAGGTAATACTGTTTTTAATTCCCTTTAAAGGGTAAATATTTAGTAAACAGAATTAATTGCTTTTAATGGGTAAGTTTTTTGTACAAAATGGCTAAATCTTGTGTGTTTTTTTGGGATTCACCTTTCGGACAAATACATTTTGTGACTTTAATCGAAAAAAACCAATTCCACCTACATCAATAAAAGAATTGAAAGCAAATAGGTTAAACAGCAGCCCAAAACGAATGTTAAATATGAAATTCCATTTTCCATTCACAAACTCTCATTTTTTTTCCATATGTCAAAAGGGGAAAAGCAATCGAAGAAATAACGGAATAACGAAAATTTTATGCTGATTAAAATCTTATGTCATGGCTAAGCCCAACGACAGACGGACTGGCATGCAGACAGCCGTGCAGACAGATGGATATGCAGACGGGGATCCAGAGGTCCACAGCTCAAGGAGGCACATCCGTCGTCCTCGTTGGCCACTAAAAGAAATTCCCCATTCAAATGCGAATTCGAACAACTTGTGTACATTTGTGCAAACTCAATCTAAAGGCTATATACATAAACTGCAAGATGTTCCACACGTTTCACCTACATATCCGCCCAACCACCACCACCACCCAACATATGTCCAAGTAACAATGTTAGGAGCAGTAGGAAAAAAGACAAGCAGCTTACATAGAACGGAAATTTTTATGTCCCTCAACGTCAAGCCCGTTGCAGTAAGGACTATGTCCTTTTTGCCAGTTGGTTCGTCTTTCGTCCTATGAGCTGCACGGCAAAAAGTAAACTGTACATTATAAGATGCACAACAGATGCAAATTTCTGTATGAAACTGATAAAAGAGTATCATAAAGATATGTTTTCAAACTTGGCAAAACAACATAAAGAATTAAATTCTCAAACACCGAATTACAAATTATACAAGGCTTTATCTCAAAGAGCAATTAAAATTGCTGTATTAGCCAGCGACCAAAGTCTGCTTTTAATCTTTGCCAATCAATAACCAAGTTTAAAATTAAAGCTTTAAATCTATTTTTTCGGTGATTAAATTGTTGAAAGCCAAATATTTTTTGCTGTGTAAGCATAGCACTTTCTTTGCGTCCTTGTCCCATAGATTGCATAGTGTTCTCTCGACCTGCGTTGCACTCAATGCGTCTGGCATATTGAGAGCATCGTTTAATGACTAATTTGTACTGCCAACCTGTGTATGTGTGTCTCTGTCCACGCCTGACAGTCAGTCAGTCAGTCAATCAAGTAAGTTGCATTATACACTTTTTTTTACGATTTTGCATTTGAAGTAGCCGATTGGCCCTTTACAAGCGAGTGCACCGGCTCTTAGAAGTTGTGAGCCAAGCAAAATGAATCGAACCCAATCGATATTTGTGATTATTTAATAAACTCAATTACGAGTACACGAACCGCCCACTAAGTGCGTGTATTGATCCGTACCCAGTCCACTGCAGTTGTGGGGTTAATGCACTTTATCGTGTTCCTCGAACCAATCAAATGTCCGTCATAGTTAAATTCTACTGCAGGGAAGAGAAGGAGGAGTTTCTGTAGAGTGGAGTGGAGCCTTCAACTTTTCCAACTGACATTTTTAATTCGTGGCTAATTTGAAATTTAAGGCTCCATTCAACAACTGCAAAGCTTGTAATTGTGCGGGCCAAAAAGTTGTATGCACTCAAGCTGAAAAACTTTTTGTGTGGTAGGAAATAATTGCAATTATATGGAAGGAAAATGTTTGATGCGGGTAGAAATATTATTTGGTCAATTTTATATTTTCTAGACAGGTTTTGGTTTAGCTTTGACAGTTTTTACGAAAACTGATTCACGAGCACATACGAAAATCTTTTCCAGAAGCCAAAAAAACAATGCAGCTTACAACCCAAAACAGTATTCTATAACCTGCCATGTGCAGAAACTCAATCGACTGCTATATTTACTTAGTATGCTGAAGCCAATTGTTGAAGCTGATGTTTAGGGCACGTAGCAGCGCTCAGCAAACATTTAATACGAATCAAGTTGGCAGCAGGGAACTGAGACACACACACATAGCTTCAAAACCCTCTGCAACCCCTCTATATGACCCTCTGTCTGTCTGTCTGTCTGTCTTGCCGCACAGTAAAATGCGAAACAAAACCTCAATTCAAAGTGAATATAAATTGTTTTACAGCTGACGTTTGCTTTGAATTTCAAATTGTTCCCACACCGCCAGCATGGCAAACCGTTAACCCCCTGGCTCTTCATTGGGAGCTGTGGGACCACTGAGCTGCATCGATGGCTGGCGAAAGGTCATGGTGTTAATTGGAGCGTAAGTGATGATGATGTCCTTCACTATCTCTCTATTGCCAAACCCTCGAAGTCCTCCTGCTCATTGGGCCATTAAATATCGCTTGGCAATTAGACTTTGCCATTTTTAGTGGCACTATGAATAGGCAACGGGCCACAAACCTCAAACTGATGCACTGGATGGAATGTGGTTCTGTTGTTGAGCCAATTATAGAAATAGAACTTTGTTATGGTTGATTTAACTTTGGAAGTTGTAGAATTAAAAACTTTTTTTAGTCACAAATAATTAATAAAAGTTTAATGTTTTAATTTCATTTTTTATACCAAGAGTTTTTTAAGCTATAATTTACCCTTTTTATGGATTTTCACGAGACTTAAAATAGCAAACATATACGGTTATAAAAAAAAAAACAAGAAAGAACGCTACAGTCGGGGTTCCCGACTATAAGATTTGCGATACTCATTTTCCCTTTTTAAAAAAACAAAACGGAAAAAAAACGATAGAGTCGCCACCTATGGGGCTACATTAACTACATATGTATAAGGCATAGCAAAATGTTCTATAACTTCTTTATTATTTATTAGAGCACAAAATGGTTCGGAGTGTAGTAAGACAGTGCACATATCATTATATTTCTTTTTAAACCGTAACGATTGCATAAAAAATGAGGGCGCCACAGATTTTCGCGGTTTGTGGGCGGTAAAAGGGGCGTGGTCAAGTTTTGAAACAAACTTGATCTGCGCTTTGTTTCTAGAAGTCTGTGTGCAAAATTTGGTGGCTCTAGCTCTTATAGTTCCCGAGATCTCGATGTTTGTACGGACAGACGGACAGACGGACGGACGGACGGACAGACAGACATTTGATCGTTTACAGTATTTGCTTACTCTTCGAGTATCGCAAATAATAAGTCAGATTTTGTATTAAAATTTTTTTTTTATAGACTCACTCTTTTCTAAGCTATCAATGCTTTAATTGTTCTGACTATAGGAGGGTTTTATAAAATTAGCCCAATATATTTTGTCAAATTATAACTTTGTTAAAACGCTCCTTTACTAGGTTTTAGTATAATGCATAAAAATAAATTCAGTTATACGTAAGGGCTTAAATTAAGAAGAAAAAGCCGTCAGACAATTTTCAAGTTTAACTACTGCAGTTAGTTACTAATTATTGAATTCTATATCCGATTGGGATAAGTTAATTTACTTCAAATTATTAGTGTTGCTTATTTCCATTTCAGAAGTATAGTCAAATTTACTTAATTTGTTAACACATAAAATTAATAATCATTATATATAAAATTATTCAAATAATTTATTTATTTATTTAGACTTATCCAAAAATTAAAAAAAAAATATTTATAGCTGCAACTATTAACCACTTACCCGATCGTCCTATGGCCAGATCCGTCTCCAAAGCCGTTGTGGCCGAGGAGAGCGATTTGTCGGTGGGCAGGGCTGCGGGCGGCATGGGCAGTGGCCCCACCGTCGAGGTGGTGGTGAGGTCGCAGCACTCGCGCTCGGGAAACTCGCTGCCCTGCGCCAGGTGCAGCGCACCACCGAAGAGCACCACCCACAGGCTGAGGCAGCAGGAGAGGATTTTCAGGTTTTTTATACGAAAGCGGGTCATGTTGTGATTTTATCCTCCTCTTCCGCCACTTCAAATGTTGGTTAAACTTGATTTTTTCTATTGGTTTTCACCACTGTCGCTGGCTTAATTTACGTTTTGAGCACTGTGCCGCTTTATATTCATGTTTCGTAGTTCACACAAGCTTTTAGCCATATTGTATTGTGCTTTGAGTTTTGTTTATTTTACTTAAAAGACTGCTTTGCTTGTTGTTTGCCTTTAAGTAAATTCAGGGATTAAAGCCAAACATTCAAGAACATCTCCCTTCGCCGAGTGCCAAAATGTTGACTTTAAAATAATTCTGTGTTAGCCTTGGAAAAGCTGTAAAACTAGGAAACTGGGCAATGGAAAATTCGAATAGAGTGCCACAGAGGAAACTACAGAAGGGAGATGGAAAAGGGAATGGGGACATCACGTCGACAGTCAAACTATGAACAGCATTTACAATTACTTTCGACAAAAATGTATATAGACAACAATAGACATAATGCAGCAATAACGACAGCAGCAACAACAACATAACAGAGCCGCCAAAGAGAAAGACAGAGACGACAGATGAGGGGGGGAGGAGAGAGCTAGACGGCGGTTCCGCCCCCTGAAAACACTGAATAACATAAAAACTTTTTCATTTACAATTTGCTCAGTGGGTCTATGGCCATGTAGCAAAACGAAGAAGACAAGCGGGTAACAAGAAAATGTTGAAAAGTTTTTTGGTAAATGCGAAAAGTTGTTGCTACCGCCGCTTTTTCCAGTTCTTGTTGTTCCTTCTGCGGTTTTTGCGCTGTGCCGCTCCGCTATCTAAATCCGCCATGTCGGTGGCGTATGCAACGGATGCACACCAAGGCAACTGCAGAGTCCCGAGCGGCAAAATTAATTCACTTTGCCACTTTAGCAGCGCCTTTATCGGGCGAATCGCGCAGCTCAAATGTTTGCCGAATCAATAAAAATATAATTTGCTGCGATTTGGCTCAAAGGAAAAGCAAACACTCCAGTGCTAATGCAGCAGGATAGGGGAAATGCGGAGGGGGCAAACACTCCTCCTGTGCACAATCATGTAAACAAATCCCGGCGACAGACGACGGACGACAGCCAGGCAAATGCAACACGCATCTTTTGGCGCAGGAAAAGCGACTCGAGAAAATTATTGCCAGACAAGAAAAATAAACATGCAGCACGGAGGAAAAAATCGTTCAAACTCAAGTCTCAAATACAATGAACAATCATTGAAATGGATTTAAAATAAATTCCTTTCTTAACATATTATATAAAGCCTTAAGCCGTACATAAAAAGTTAAACGCATTTTAAAATCAAGATTTTTATTTATACGCTCAAAAGAACTAAACAAAATTCAATCTTGAAAGGTTTTGGTCTTTGATCAAGGTAGTTTCGGGTACTCTATGATTTTAGTTAACTTAATTTATATCCACAACTAAGCCTCCTTTTATCAAAAAAGTCTTGTCTTGACATCTCGTTTTAAAATTAACATTACATTTTGGTTAGATTAGATTGAAAGCCCTTTATGAAAGTAGTTTAGAAATTTATTTTATTTATTTATTATTTATTTTTATTTACCCATACATCCCTTGATTTTAAAATAAATTTTAGTGTGTATAAATTGGGACTTGGCACATTTTCCAAGAATATTTTTTAGATATATATGTATATGAACTGAATTTTTTTTCTCTGTAAAGGAGACATGTCGCACTGCAGTCAATCACGTGGGCGACGTGTGGGTGCCAGGAGGTTGAAGGACGAAGGCCGAGGCGACGAAAGTTGCCAGTCAACGGAGCGAATGCAGGCAAACACAGACGACAAACGGCGGAGGAAAAGCGAGGAGAAAAAGGCAGGGACCCAGAAGGAAAGGCGCGAAGGCGTTTTCCGCATTTCCCCTGTTGTTTCTGCTTGAAATGATTTTTTCCATCCAGTCAGCCCGCAGTTGCCCCGAAGAAGGAGATGCGTTTTCTTTTTTTTATCGGTGTGCAAACGCGGCCGCCGTTTGAGATGTGTTCTGGGTTGTCGTTTGCTTTTGAGCCAAAGTGTTGCCATAACGAGCGTAAAATGGCGGCAAAAAGACGATGGGCAAAGACAACATGCAACGCGCTGCAGCAATCTAAAAACAAACAGCCGCCCTTTGTGTGAGTGAGTGTGTCTGTGTGTGTGGAAAAATAACGAAGCGAAAATTGAAACTAAAATAAAGCCATGTTTACCTCGCAAAATGCTACGTGTGAGCAGCCGGAGCAGCCTCCGCCTCAAAGTTTATTTATTTAAAGTTTCAACTTTTTGCATAAGTTATCGTTGAGGCCAAGAAGCGGCCAGCTGTGCCCTGCAATTGGGCTGGTAATGTGTAGGTAATAAATAAAGCAAATTAAAGCGCACAGACTCTACCGCAGGGGCAGGATCCGGAACCGAAAGTCCAGTCTCAGCTCACCAGCTGTGCAAATATGTGTGTCAATGGCCCCCGACTTTGAGAGTCAGCTTAACATTTAAATATCTTTTGCCCTTTGGCCCCACCTCCCCATCTACAAGTGTGTGTGTGTGTGGACTGACCAAACAAGCCAATAAATGTACCACAAATTTGTATGTCAAGCTCTCTGAGTCACTGCATCGACACACTTGGCCTGGCTTCGGCCAGGAAAATAGAGAGAATGCCACATGCCTTTCACATGCCATGCCGAAAATTCGATTTAAATTGGAATTCTTTAGGTCTTTAGTCCGGCAATTGCCGGCGAGGGGAGAGCTGAGCCGGACAAAGTGACACAACACTCGGCGAAGAATCCAAAGAATGCTGGTCGAGTCAAGTGCATTAAATAGAACGATAGAATGTCTAATTAGCCGCCTGCCAGTGTCAGGATATCATAAAAGTTGCTCCTTCCACGCCGGTTGACTGACTGGCATTCAACGAAATTGCCGGGAAACTTTCGCGGCTCTGATATAATTATGTGCAACATAACAACCTGATACCTCCGCTTCCCCCGAATCCCTGGAGAGCTCCTCCTTATGCGGTTGCACCTTGACGTCAGCATACAAATGCGGTGTCGAGTGACAG
Source organism: Drosophila oshimai (assembly GCA_018150695.1). NCBI lineage: Eukaryota > Metazoa > Arthropoda > Insecta > Diptera > Drosophilidae > Drosophila > Drosophila oshimai. Next base: position 2,488,698 of record JAECWM010000003.1, on the reverse strand, counting down.
ATGTTGTTTTCAAGACCGTCATCTGTGCATGACAAATGCAATTGGAACAGCCAAAGACTCGACTGACAAAGTTAATTGTATTCCCGTGTAATTACTCGCTTGAACTTAAAGGTCGTCAAGAAATGCAACAGAAAGACTTTTTTGCGAATCAATTTTCTCATAATTTACAGTTCGACTCCACTGACCAAAAGTTATAAATTTGTTATTTGAAAACTCAAGTATAGCAAAATAAACAAAAATTATAATTTGCTATATTTAATGATAAAATGAAGACATATATTTCATTTGAGTAAACAAAAAATTAAGTTATATTACCAAAGTAAAGCAAAAAAAATCAGCTTCTGTTGGAAGAAACTATCTTACTTAACCCTGACTTTTAATATATGGCTTACTCTTTTATACTTTAAACTTTTCCAGATTATCTTAATTTGTGGGAGACTTTTATGCAAGTTAGTTTTAAAATCAGCAAACAATTTCATGGCAAAAGTTTTATTTGGTTTTTGGTCAACTGCTGCCTAACTGCATTTATAATTACAGGCTTGAGCGAAACTCTAATGAAATTTTAATACGGCAAAAGTTGAAGTGGTGGGTAAACAATCAGATGCGTAATGAGTGCGCGAATGTTTTCCGCCTCAAATGCAAAACTTGTTTTCGCATTTTGTGCCGCGTTGACTTGTTTGGGAATCAGCCACGAATCCAGTCAACTTATTTGGCCTGCCTGCCAGTCTGCCTGTCTGTCACGGGGTCGGAACACCGTCTCATGTATTATGTAGGCCGATTTTTATTGTTTGTGAAAGTTTAAATGGGCTTGAGGTCGCGACTGCGGATGCTGTCAAGTGCCTTGCCATCGTAAACTTGTCCAAGCTGTCCTGATTTCTAACCACCACTGAACTGCCTCACTTTAATTCAATGAGAAACACACATGATAATTACAAAGCAGTCGTTGAACTCTCGTTTGATTTAGAAGCTGGCCATCGATTGATTACCTATTAGGGCTTAAAACTTTGTCATTTCAGACCATATCCCTTTTCAAAGTTCAGTCATAAACTGTCAGTCAGTAAAACAGGTGAATCGATTGATTTTACCTTGCAGGCTGACGGCGGCACTTGAAATTCGTGTCTGGCTTCTATTTATATTTACTGTACGTTGCCATTTTATGACTTAAATTTATGAGTATTGATTTCAGGACCGCCTGTATGTACGTATGACTCGGTTGAGAATCGCAGCAGATGTCGTCAGAGGTACACGAATATTGTTGAACGGGTGGGATGGGTTAGAAATTGAATCAAACATTTAAATTACACGTGGTGAATGGGAAAGGAGAAGGCTTCCCCCTAATTGCCCGCAGTTGAAGTGACGCACAGAGACGTGAACAGTACTTTGCCCTTTCTGATTTTACAGTTTTCAAATATCGATTTATTGCCCCCTTGAATGGGCCAATTAAAACGATTACACAAATTGTTTGGGCCAGCCAAACTGCACGGAAGTGGGCCAAAATAAAACTCCAGTCTCATCATTAATAAATGTCGCTGCGAAGGCTACGAAAAGTCGAGCAGTGTACGCAGGTTAAAGGCGTAATCCAATCGACCAGAGCACACACACATGGTCGGACTCGGGGGACCTGGGCATGGGCATGGACCTGGCATTAGGATAATGGATGATTACGGGGAAACGTGTGGCAGGGTCTCCTCTGATGTGGCCTGGGTTCGGGATTGGGTCTAAGCTTGAGTTTGGTTCTGTTCGTTGGATTGGGTTTGCTTTGCGAGCTGCATAGTGCCATTACCATGCAGCAGCTACGTTAGTCAAAGTCATGTCTCGCACTAAGGTTTCACACAATATGCGCATACCAACATTCACAAGGTGGACCTCTTTCAACTGGATACTTGTGCAAGACTTCCATATCTTAAAATCAATTATTTTAAGTTGGCTAAACATATTTTAATTTTAAGTTTTTGAGGAGTTACTTTAAGGTAATGGCTTAAGAGATTACAGACAAATTATTTGCAGACAAATTAAACAATCAATCGACATTTTTTTAAATAATAATTTTGTAATTTTCCTTTAAAAAAGATTTAACTTTTATATTATTCTTGATGAAAAGGGCGAAACAAATGGTTGATTACAAAGGATATACTGAGCGTTTTGTGGGTATTATTCACATTTAAGCAGAAAGAATTTAAGAAATGAATTTCAAGCAATTCAAATGGTGTTATAATCATTACTTGGCATTTAAGTTACTTAAGCAATTAAGTAATATTTAAGTTCAAAGTTAGCAACTTTATTAAATTGCGGGTTCCGTTTTTACTTTCACATATATTAGTGGCCCACCCTAATTCACCCTGCAAGAAGTCAATTTCGTGTACAATTTTATTTGCATACAAGAAGGGGACCAGGAGGGCAGCTAGACAAGCCAGAGACACACTTAGACACACATTTGGCTCGTTCTCGTCTTATTGCATGTCTTGCAATTTATTTGTCTGCCCTTCCAGGACCTGCCCCATTCTCGGCCTCCAGCCTACCCCCATTGGCTTAAGCCTCTGCAATCCTCCATCATGGAAGAAAAATAGCTGCAAAAGTCATTGAATGAATTTTATGCATTGACATTCGTCCCCATTCCGTCCACCAGTCCGTTTCTCCCCTCGCCCACATGCATTGCCAAATATTGCAGAAACAGTGCGAGGGAGATGGAGGAAGGTGAAAGGAGAAAGCGGGCAGAAAGAGAGGGGGATAGCGGAGTGAAAGAGAGGGTGAGAAGCCGTCAGGGCTCGCTGCGACAACGACATGTCAAACTGACCCAGTTATGCATTGTTTCCATAGTTTGCTCTTGTGCTCGTTTTTTGCGGTATGTTTGCCCGAAAATTTGGTCAATAATTTTAAACTCGCTGCCAAGGGTGTTGGGTGGTGGGTGGTAATCTGCCACCTTGCACAACCACACTCCCTCCCGTGTCCCATCACATTATTCATATTTGCCGCTGTTGTTGTTTGTCATTGTCGTGTTTCCATTTAATGTTTGCACTTGCATTGATTTGGTCGTTTTCATTTGTACATTCACTTCTGTTTGCATTTAAATTCGTTCAGTAGCGAAAACACGCAAAAAACACAGTCACAGTTGCAGTTAAAAGAATAGAAATACTTATTTTCTCCGGGAACTAATAAACTCTAGCTAATTTGAGTACTTCAATATAGCAAACCCCAAACCAAATATATTTATTTGCGCAGGAGCAAAACAAAATTAAACATTTATTTAAAAAACATCTAGTGTAACTGGTTTGTTGTTTTGTACTGCACTTTTGCTTATATTTGCACAGCATTGAAAATTACAAAAAAAATTACAGTTGCGGTCAAAGTAAAATAAATATTTCCACACAATATAAACTAAACACAAAAACTCGAAGCTTCTGCTTAAAGTAAGAAATGTAAGCCAATAAAAACACATTTACACGTGTAAATAGATATATATAAATGTAGCAACATGAAAACAATAAATATAACACAATTATTTTCAAGGCTTAAGCTAAAAACGTTTTTAAATATAATTAAATTTCATTTTTTGACCGCAACTGTAAACACACGGCCATGTGTTTGATTTGGCACCTCTTTTCAAATATTGGGCGATTTAAATTAATTTGCATAGTTAATGGATGCAAATTTAATTATTTGCGAGTTAGAAATTGAAAGCTTTCAGCTCCTGTCAAATTCAGGATATTTCGCAGGACTTATGGGACCGTAAGGCAAACGACATTTCAACACAATCACACCCCTGGTGGTAAGTTAACAATGCAAGCTGTGCATAGATATGGCCAGTGCACTATTGTGGCTCGGGCGCTTAACCTTTGACAGATTAATTGGGTCAACAAACTGCAGTAGTTTACCTCCAAATCACTTGAGTCGACAGTCTATAATTTAAACATAAATGCAGCTCACACACGCACACACATAACATATAGTGGACGAGAGGCAATTAGTGCTGGTCGGCACTTGAGCCCACAGACAGGGCTCTTAAAAATATTAAAAACCAAAATACCAACAAACCACGTCTGGCCACAGTGACCGCATCAAAGCGTACCATGCTGCGTATGAGCAATATGGGAGCACTTCCCCAAATGCCAAATATAGTTCCTTTTTTGTTACTCCCGGTACGTTTTCCTTGCAAAAGCATCATACGGAGCTGCTTGGTTGTTAGTTTTTTGGTCCTGCTGCCGACTGTGCTCCTGGATCTGCTGCATATGGCAGCAGAAGACACGTATGGACGGACATGCATACATACATACATACATACATCTGCCATAAAGTAATTCAGTGTTGTTCCAATAAAGTGCTTCATAAATATTTATTGGATTATCGAACGTATCGGACACACACACACACACACATACACAGCGCTCCTGTCTGAAGAACCGAACGCACATTGCTCCATTGCCATAATGAATATGAAGCAATGAACATTGCAATAAGCGCACGTATGAATAAATGAGAGCACAGCGGAGCAGAGCAGGAAAAGGAAAAGAAAAGCAGGATGGAGAAGGGAAAGCGGAGAAAGCAGGAAGAGGAACCAAAGAAGTTTCCCATCTGAATGGGAATGAATGAATGCTTACGGCAAATAACTAATAGTTCAAGTGCTTTCAATTGCGGGCTCTCGTAATTTAATAAACCTCTCCCTCATTCACAGCGACTGTAAGCTGTACCCATTGGTGGATATATAAATACCATACATTTATTCATTGACGCGACGTTTAATTAACTAACATGGCTGGTCCGCTAATTGCATAATCAATTAACACATTTGATACTTTAATTATACTCGACCATCGGCGGCGGCAGTTACTTTGCCTGTAATTAAAAGCGGATTAAATCCGTAATCTCTGAAATTAAAGCCTCGTTAAAGTCACGAAATGATGTTATGGAATTTAAGGGGGCAGAGCAGCACCTGAAATTGGTATTTATTATTTATTCTGACATTTACATCAACAATCAGAATCAGGCGAGCAAACACGGCTCCAGGTCGACGGATCTAGAGACACAGCAAAAACTGAATCAGAAGCCACCTAGGGCCTTGCAGGTATTTAGGGTGCTTGCATATTTTATGGCCTGTCATTGTTTATGTTGTTCAAATCTCTCGCCCCCATGTGTGTCAGCCTGGGAATTCCTTACGGCGACTTCATTTGCACATTTTACAGAAACACCGAGGCGTGTAATTCAAGGGGTGATGTCGCACTGCACTGCTCACTGCTGGCAAAAAAGCCAACCGATAGCTGTTGAAAGTGGCTGGAATCAAGGCAGACTTCGAGTACGAGTATCGTAATGTATTCATAGGATATGACAACTGACAAGAGAGCCAGACAAATGGAAAATCTGACTTTCCGTACTCTGGGCCCCAGCTGACATAACCAGACGAAGGACGGCCAACACTAATCACACATAAATCAAAAAATGACATAAAGTGTACCAACAGCAGCTGGCTGGTGATCTGGCTGTCATTCAGCTGGCACATGGCAAACTGCCGACATGTAACACGGAATCAAATCGAATTGAACTCAACTAATACTTAGTTTATACTATGCTATTTCATGAATTCTTGAATGCGTGAATTAAAATAGCCCCTGTTTATACGCTAGAGACGAATGCATGTATTCATGTCAGCAGAGTTGCCAGAAGTGTAATTTGGCAAAAAATGTAAGTAAAATCCGTTCACACAAATTGTATTGGCGTTGCCACCTTATTTATACAGTGTTAAGTTGGTAGCTCCTCTCATTTCACGCAATGACGCTGAATTCATAGTCAACTTTCGTGTGTTGCCGAATACATGCAATGGTGTTTATACACACCCATTTCATGAAATGATTGCATGAAATGGGCTACGTATAAATCCAGTATAAAATCGAAGTGAAAATAGGCGAACGCAGAAAAGTAGGCAACGATTGGAAATCGTACAATAGATTGCATGTGGCCCAAAAGCCCGAAGCCGATTGCACTGCCATATGGTTAAATCTCAGGCGACGGGCGGCATCCTGCAGCTCATGTATTATTAATTACAAATTACAGCCAAAGTACATTAAACATGCATTGTCAACTCCCCCGGGCAAACACGACCCCCTCGACTGTACACATGCCCAGCTCCATTGTAAGCGATGCAGGGAGCGATAAAAAATAAGCAAAAAAAAGAAACCTGGCCTGCCAGCATATCGAGGGCCTAACACAATGCCATTGTAATATCGATTACAAGGCCCAAACTACATATTAGCCTGCGCGGGCAACACTGCGTATGCGTATTAATAAGAGCAAGTGTGCGTGTGTGCGGCCCGACCTCGCATAATTGCTGTCATAAAACTGGTAATAATACACCTTTGCGGGAAGGGGTAGCTGGCATTTTGTCAGCTTATGATTCCACTCCACTTCACTTCATTTCACCCGATTTTGTACCACTCCAAAAACATTGATTGATTCCCTTTGACTGGCCAGTGGGTAATTGTTGTTGATTTAATAATTTATTGCGGTGGCAATTATTTAAACTGGCCATCGACAAGCCATGACATCAGCCCGCCTCGACTGGGAATCGTAAACATTTCGATCGAGGACGAGCGGTGCAAATGGCAAATCCCCTCCACAGCGACACATTTGCATAAGCAAATCTGATGCTACATGCAAACCCAGGAAGGTGGAAAGGCAAATAAAAAATAGAAAGTAGAAAGAAAATTCAAGCTAGAACCCAGCACACGTGTGTGTCAAAGCGAATGAGTTGAAAAGCTGCATTAAACAACACTTAGATGTGGCCAAAGGGAAAGCGGCGGAAAGTGGGTGCAGCGGTGGAAATGATTCATGATTCGAATGCGGACAGCGGGGAATTCAAAGTGAAAGGAGCCCGGCGACGAACAAAGGCAACGGATCGCTGAACAGACTGTGGAGGAGTGTTGCAGAAAAACAAATATTGTTAAAGTTGTTGCACAGTTGCTGGCTGGCTGGCTGGCTGGCTGGCTGGCTGCGTAACACTTTTTGGTTTGCGTGCAGGCCTGCCAACTTGTTTTTTTTACCGATAATTTATCGATATCTATAAAAGAGCGCGCTCTTTTAAACCGGAAAGCGTTTCTTTTAGTTTTTTAAAACTATTAAAATTATTTAAATTATTTTTGAGACCAAATTACATTTTTAAACTAAAGTTTGTCTGTATATTCTTATTATTATTTTATTTTACCTTTCTTTAATTTAATTTTATGTTCGAAAAAAAACGTTTTATGTTGTTAAACATAAAAAACACTTTTGTAGGTTGACCTCTCAAGCTAATTTACATTAAATAGTAATAATAGCCCACCTATTAACTAGAAAAAAATGCGCACAGGTAACAAGCAAAACAAAGTACACAAAAAGTATCTGGAGAAAAAATACGTACAACACCGAGAAAAACTGCATAAAATGTCAAGGTAAAACTAACAAACTGGCTTAGGAGCGATTTAACGGAAACGGAAATGCCAGCGAACGTTTAAAGCGCCACCAACTTCGGACAGCTGCATTTAAAAGCCAGGAACTTCTTCGTCTTGGCCCGATAAGGAGCGGGAGAAACGAAACAAAAAAACAAAACAGGGCCCTTGAATGGGCCGCTTAATTAGAGTGTAAACGGGCGACAGGCGCAAAGTTCAAATCGCTGCTCAAAAGTAATTAAAAAGTTGCAAATAAAACGCAAAGAATACGTCCAAATTACGCGATTGCAAAGAACTTTGAGACAGTTTGCCAAGGCTTTAAAACCCTTTTAAATTTCGGATTACGAAGGGGCACTGCTGGCGCCGAACAAATGCAGCAATTTGAACTCCAACTCATTGAACAGCACTTGGAAACTACGCCAACAATTTTACGCTTGGGCCTAACCAGAATTTCCTCGCCAGGACGACTCCCCCTCAGGGGAATGCATTGCAACTATTTTAGGGGCACTCATTTTTCAGTTGAGTTGCCAGCAGAGTGAGTTCCCAGTTACCCAGTTGGATGTTATGTGTTTAGGTGTAGTTTATGCCAAGTCCTGGCAGAAAAGGATGGGCAGGCGACAGCGAGAAACGGAGACAACGAGACATGTGCAAAGATCGCAACATTTCTGGGCCTGTGTGCGCCAGGTAATCACGTCATTATCACGTGAAATTTCGGCATTAACGTGAATTTACGATTTGCACATGAGCACGAGCCAAGGAGGGAAGGCAACCAAACCAAACCGAAAAAAATAACTACCAAATGGAGGCACCGCCAGAGCCAAGGTAGCGACGCACATAAACTCACATTAAATGCGATTGCCAATTTATTTACTAAGTGAACGCCACTGAGGCGCAGCAACGTCGCAGGTTGAAACCAGGAATGTAGCATGGAGCTGAAGCCCAGCTGGCAACGGCAAGTTGGCTCAAATTTTAGAGCGGAAATAGTGCGGCAGGCGATGGGCGATGGGCGATGGGGTTGTAATTGAACCCGCCACCCAAAAGTTGTTGTAGCGAATAAACCTGAGCCAGAAACTTCACTCACACAGCCACACAGCGGGTGAATGTTGGCAACTTTTTTGCATACAATTAACGAAAGTGGCGCACCTAGGTAAATAACATGAAATATTTGCTTTTTTGGAGTGGGGGAGGGGGTTAAGTGTGGAGGCATGCGAGTGCTCAACCGCATTAACCCATTACCAGCATAAGCAGTAAGCAGTAAGCCGTGCGGCAGTGGCAGCTGCTGCTCCGCTCGGCTCGGAGTTTTCCTTTCCCTTTCGCCGGGTCATACAATTTTCCAACACATTTGCCAAATTAAATTATATACTATATACTATACTATAGTATGCAGTGGCACAAATCTCGGGCGAAGAAAGCACACTCGACTGATTTTCTGTTGGTTTGCTGACACTTTATGATTTACAGCTTAGCTCCGATTTCACTGGGCCACGTTCTTGGATATTTTATTAACTCGACGATCCTCGCACGCGGCACGCACACATGTCAGCCGTGCCATTGGCAATTCGGTGGCATTCGTATTTCCGCTTCCGCTCGAGTCGCATCGAATTGAAGCCCAAAAAGCGGTCCGATTCAATCGCGCTGCCCGCTTGCCATTGGCCGCGCGTCCGTTCGTCACGAGTCTCAGTCGCAAACTGTTTGGCCCGCTGGAATCCCCAGCCCTCGGGTCCTTTCAACGCACGATGTTGGCCCAAAGGACTCGGCTCTTAATGCTCGGCTTTGGGCCATCGGCTTGCCTCGCTCGGCGGTCGAAGTGTGAGAGAGAGCATCGAAGTGTGTAGAGAATAATTTGGCGCCAATTTTTGGCCTCTGTGGAGAGTGTGACTCTCAAACTGTAGGACGCAAGGAGTCGCATCAAATTTCATGTGTAATTATTGGCATTGGTAAAACTTTTAATTTTGAATTACCGATCATATTTTAATGTTAATTTTTGGTGGCACTTTCCACAAATTAAATTTGGGCTACTACAATTTGCTTACATTTTTGTAATCAGTTTTTGACTGTTGGTAAAACACTTTAAAATCTAACGAAAAACTAAAAAATAAATAAATACATAAAGTATAAGCCAAAAGAATCCCATTTAAATGCGCCTAATTTAAGTCATTGAAAATTCCAGTATATAAAATTTAAGTAAATCTACAGTTCTTTCAAAGAGCGATTGTCTTAAATTAAATCTGTTTTAATTAAGTAAGTATTTAAGACGCCCAGTATTAAATTATAGTAAAAACGCCTTTTTGTATAAATCCATCATATAATTAAATCAGCCTTGCCAAGCCCATATATTAATAATTTTAACCTCTAGAATTTTTGTATAGCTTAGCTTTATGACTTAATCAAATGCTAACTTTAGTTATAGAAGCCGATAGTAGCGGTATTTTCAGCATCCTTTAATCCACAAACACACACATCCTCAAAAAACACACACACAGGTGGCCGAGTGGAGAGATTTCCAGCTGAGAGGAAGAGAGAAGGAGAGGCACACACACAGATAGTTGGAGTTTCAGGTGGCCGTGCAATTATCCGTTTTGTTTTGGTTGCACATTCGCCGAGCAAAGCTCTCCGTGTTGGCCTAGGACTCCGCGTACGAGCAAAAAGCTCGCGACTTGACACACAAACGGACGGCAGATGGAAACGACGACAGACGATGGATGACGACGCGTGGAAGTGTCCAATAAAAATTACGTATACGCAGCGAGTGCCCCGAAGCGACGGCTCTGTGCCACGAAGCGTACGTTAATTGGCAAAAACAAAAACACAAGAAAATATGGATACCCCTTTGACACCATACCCACCCAGCGCATTTTGCACGCCAGCACAGAAAGAAATAAAGGAGTAAGTAAGCAGAAACTAAATGCAATGGCAAAAAATCCTGAAAGGGAAGCTCTTATTATTATACCAATTATAAATGTCTTTCTTAGCCAATAGTACTAAAGGCTGTATTTTTAATTATTTTTTGTGTTATGTTAACTAATTAACTAAACTTAACTTAACTAAATTAACTAACTATTTAAATTATAATATGTGCTCTCCTAAAGTAAGTTAAAGTAGTTATCAGCAAAGGTTTCATTCCGGGGTTTATAAAAATACGAATATTTAATTAAAAATAGAAAATGCTAGTAAGTAGGTACATTAATTTGTTTAGAATTTGATAAAAAAAATTTGGATGTATTTCTCATTGTGTTAGCACCAGTTATTCAGTAGCAATGTTGCCAAAGGGCCCAGCGGATTGGCTTCGCCTCAAGAAATTGGCCTCAACATCGGCACGGGCGGCATGTCAACATGTCGCCGAGGCTATAAATCTGTATAGACCGTCCGGCGGACTCAAAGAAACGCTCCACTGAACCGGTCGGTGGACTCAGGGAAGAGGGCTCTTGCTTCTGCTCCTGAATTGCTGCACGAACCTAAGTATTTCTTTGGAGCGCACGTTGTAATTATCGCGTGAAATCAAAGCAATGCCCGTTCCAATAGCCTGCCAAAACCATGAGTCCTGGCGCTCGCCCGGCAACGCTGCTGCCCTCTCCGAGGCTCCTTTGTGCGGTCGGACTTTTATGTTTGCCCGCAGCCGAGCTAAGCTGATTATTTCATTTCCATTGTGCTCGCCCCCGGCATAACTTAATTTTTATGGCACTTATGATATTTTAATCTAATAAAAGTGTAATTACATTGCCATTGCTAATTTATACTCTATGCGCAAGTTCAGTTTTATACATAAGTTCCGAGCTAGATGGAAATCTGTATAGTAAAAGAGCACTTATAAATAACAAAAGAGTATCTCTTAAAATTAGTGTTTCTTGAAATCTTTAGGTCCCAAGTATAAATAAAACAACTTTTAAATAAAGAGTGTTTCTTTAAAATTTCAAACCTCAAACACAAGTTCTTTCATCTTTTCAAAGAACAAATTTATGTAGTTCTTCAGAATCTGATTGACTTTTTAAAACCTATTTTCCCAAATGAACAGCTTCTTTACTTTACAGGCCAGAATAAAAGTTTACTTTAGAATATCTTTTGAGGAGCTACAAAAAACAAGGTATAAAATATCCTTAAAATATCAAATATAGCTTTAATGAACAATTTTTAAGCCAACACCCATATGTGCCATAGTCTATTTCATTTATTTTCTATTGCTTTAAACATGTATGCGCTTTAAAAAAAGAGCATTGCTTAATAGTATTGCAAATATAAATGTTACTTACTGTGAACCATGAGGTAGATAGAATGATTGTGGGTCTTACCTGCAAAGAAAATAAGACGAAAGTCATTTTATTCATGCGGTGAGTAAGGGAAAAAACTGCTGCTGGCGGGAAATGTAAGCCGGCGTTTTCCCCCAACATCAAAGCCAGGAAAATAACTAAACTTGAATCGATTGGAAGCAGAAATAAAACAAATTTACTTTACAATAAAAAAGAACCATAAACCAATGTGGCAGAGAAACAATGCAGGAGGCACAGAGACAATCGGTGGCGAAGGCTCCTGAGGTGGGACACAGCACACACGCTCACTGTTGCAAATTGACTTGCTTTTGAAGTACAAAGCATTTGGCGTTGCCACCTGCAGCCCGTTGGCTAAACAACGACATGCCCAGGATGGAATTGGATCCACAGCAGAGAATACACCACAGGCCAGCGGCGCAGGAGCTACGCGCGAACGAGGCAGAAGGACAAAGACGTGAGAATTCCTTATTTTGTGAAAATTAGAAAATATCACAAAACGCACAAAAACACTTATACTGCTTCATGCAGTGAAACACCTCTTCTCAACAGCTTTCAGCATCAAAGGAAGACACATTTTAAATATTTATTTTGATTTCTTTAATAAATTTAATTGAATCCAAGCTTTAGGTTACGGAGTTCTTAAACAAATGCTTATTAATTTTTTTATAACAAATATACAACAAATTTGCAGGTTGTTGCTTGTTTTTACATACATTTTAAATCAATGTTTGTCCAAAGTTAATTAATTTTCAATTCTGTGAGTTGTTTAGAAAATTGACAAACATACGTATAGGTACTGTCAATATTAACCAACCAGGAGTATTATTAAAACTTTCTTTGTTATAGCTTGATGTATTGTTTTTGTAAACAGCATTGAAATAAAAAATCTCCTTTTAGTTTATTAAATAGTATTATTGTAAGGCGCTTTTTTCTCTGAGTGTACACACAAACATGACAACTCGCAGTTGTGTGATGAAGCACGAGCAGAAATCTCCAGTCGCCTGTGTGACAGTTGCGAGCTACTTCAGCAGCTCCTTGGCTGCATCTCCATCTCGGTTTCGGTCTCCAGATTCAGGGACCGTTCTGGCTGTGTGTCAACATCAGCGTGGTTTGTTGCCCTGCAGTCCGTGCATAATTAGTAGCAATGGCAGCCAGCTAGCCAGGCACTCGAAGCCGCAACACGGAAGCAGCGCCAGCAGGACTCTTGTCGCTCTCTCATTCGCATCCATGTCAGCCAGGACAATTGCCGCTGTCACTCAGGCAGTTGATTGAAGTGAAAGTTAAAGTTGCGCTCCTCAAAGTAATTGTCGCCTTGTTCTGGTTTTTTTTTCTTGTGCAGCTCAACCCTTTTGCTTCATAAAACAGCCATTGAGAAATTGTTAATGTTTTTAGGCCCAAAGCAGGACGAGCTCCGTGAAACGGATATACAAAGCAAATTGTGTGCATTAGCCAGGACCTAGGGGAGGAGTGCGAAAATGTCCTTCCAAATTGAACAATTTTCAATAAAGGCCCGCACAAGGCAGCCACCCAGGCCGAAAGGTAACATTGGCCCATTCTGCTGTGCAAATATATATACAGAAGCCTCTATGTGTGTGCCTTGGTTACGGTCAAAGGACACGTATAATAGATTGCCAGTTAGTTGCCTCAAAAAGGGACACACACATACAGGCGGCAAGAAAGCCGAAAAGTTATCAGTCCTTAGACACCAAAGGTGTTTTCAACAAGAGCAATCGAAAAAATGCTGAAAAAATTTAAACAAGCCCATTGAGCTAAGGGAAATTAACTCGGCTTGGCGGAGTTATCCTCGCTGTTTTCCCGTTCTACAGCTTCATTTAACTGTTGACATGCGTTTTCAATTAGCTTAAGTTTCCACTCACTGAGCTACATATTATCCAAAATAGTGGAAGCTCAAAAGGAGAAGCATTTAAAAGGGCGCTTTGTCACTCATTATTAATTTTAACTTTATTCTCATACATTTCTAAACTTTGCACAACCGGCCTTTAAACAATATGTGCGAATTTGCTTTAATCATCCCTGTTGTTAAAAATATAAGTTCTTTAGTTTTAAATAATGTAACAGAATAATGATATAATTTAAATGAAATCAAAAAAGCTGCAATACTTCTACATTGTCCCTTACGCTTACGCTTACGAAACACTTGGTGAATACAGAAGTGGTTTATACCAAAAAATGTATTCCAAAATCCAACTTGTTAAGACAATTTATTTATATTTTATTAATTTATTTAATAGCTAGTATGTACCTTCTCTTTACAAAAAAATTTAATACTTTCAGTATTTGTTGCGTTAGTACACTTTAAAGTACGAATATAAATCAAATATAGTCTAAAAAAAAATATTGCAAAGTAACTGAAAGCTAAATAAAGTCTAATATTGAAGATATATAATTTTAGAATTTTTTTCTTGATGTGGTTTTCCTTGCAGTCCGAACACCGTGCACCTCCCCCCACCCAAACGCTTTCGGATTCCTACGCGTTGTACGGAAGGTGTCTGTCTGTCTGGCTGTCTAGTCCCATTGTCTTGGCAAGTGTGACGAAGTGCTGTCTGTGTCTGTGGGTGTGCCTGTGTGCGTGGGCCATGTCTGTGTGTGTGTGTGTGTGCGAGGGTATCCTGACTTCCGCTCATAACTCGACTCGACTTTTAGCCACCTCAAGAGCTGACTTGACGGACGTGGCTTATTGTTTCATTTTGCTGCCGCGTTAGCTTATGACTGAAACAGCATACAAAAGCAATTTATCAAGCCTTAATTGTGTGTGTGTGTGCATGGAGACGTGTGTACTTGTCATTGGTGTGTCAGGAGAACTTAGCTTTAGTTTGTTGTACTCTCAAGTTGCCTCTCCCCACGCCCCGCGCCCCTTGCCACCCATTTTCAGCCTTTCTCTCACAATCCCATTTACCTGCGGCTGACAATTGATGAACTTGAAAGGGGGCGCCAAACGAAGGGGTTAAATAGAACGAACCCAAAAAAAAAATAAGGCAAATCAGGATTGACACTTTCCATATTCCAAAGTTAACACTGCGCTCTGTTTTATTCCACAATTCGGCGGCATATTTCATGCACGAGAATAAAAAGCTATTAGGGTTAGGCGTGGAGCTGGGAAAAACGAGAAAAGACAGCCGGGCAAACGACAGCTGTCTTCAACTGCAGCCCGGGTGCATAAATCTTGCGCGGAAATGTCAGCGCAGGACGAACGACAAAAACGCGCCCAGCACTGTGATAAAATGGCACGGCGCGCAGCTTTTGTATGACACTGCTACTCTTGCACTCAGGAAAAATTATATTAGGTATTCTTAGAAGATCGAACCCACTTTATTTAAGTGAAAACATATTTTCATTATATGTTTTTAAACTCACTGAAATACTGAAATTTGGAAAAATACATATTTGTTTTCCACCTATTATATATGTATCACTGTTATTTAAAACATATAAAGTTAGGTAGTCATATTACAGTTAAAACTTATAATACAAAACTAAATATTCCGCATCATAATTGAAGCTTTAAAAGTTTTTAAAAGTGCTGAAACAATATGTTTTGAATTGTAGTTGGAAAACTGTATAAAATAATTATTATTAATAAATACAGTTATAAAAGAAATTTGTTAAATTACGTAGGCTGCTATATATATTTCTGGCCTAGGCCATACTAAGTGTTGTCTGGCGCCAACTGACGTTTTCATTGGGAAGTTTGACTTGTTTTAGCAGAAACGTGCTTAGAACGTTTTAACGTACGGCCATAATTTGTGTGGTTTACAGTGACTTGAAAAAATCAATTTGGCAGAAAATGGAATTAACTCGTGAACATTTTCGCGCAATAATTTTTCACGGCTTTCGACGTGAATTAACACGACAAGAGTGCATCGATGAACTTAAATCTTTGTATGCCGATGGAGCACCATCTTATAGAACTGTGAAAAACTGGTAAAATGAATTCAATCGTGGCCGACGCTCGCTCGAAGACGAAGGTTGTGAAGGTCGTCCAAAAACAGTCGTTGTTCCAGAGAACATTGACGCCGTGCATGAACTGATAATGCAAGGTCGTCATGTGACATACCGTGAGATAGAGGCATCCTTGGGCATTTCTTCCACCAGCATACATTTGATATTGCATGAACACTTGGTCGTAAAAAAATTTTTTCTCGTTGGATCCCGCACAATTTGACAATCGCTCAAAAAAGGTTCGTGTGGATTTTTGCAAAAAAATTTGAAAAAATACAATCGCGGTGTTTCAAAAGACGTTTATAAGATCGTCACAGGTGACGAATCATGGATATATGCTTATGAGCCCGAAACAAAACCGCAATCGACCGTGTGGGTCTTCGAAGACGAGACAAATCCAACGAAAGTTGTTCGTGGAAGAAGCACTTCGAAGCAAATGGTGGCCTGTTTCTTCGGTAAAACAGGTCATGTGGCGACTGTTCCGCTTGAGCAATGTAGGGTGGTCAATTCTGAGTGGTACACCACAATTTGTTTGCCTAAAATCTTCGGAGAAATTCGAAAAACGAACAAGAGAAGACGGATCATTCTGCACCATGACAATTCGAGCTCTCACACATCAGCGCCTTTTTGACCGGCCAAAATGTCGAATTGATGGGTCATCCGCCATATAGCCCTGACTTGGCACCCAATGACTTCTTTTTATTCCCGAACACCAAGAGAAAAATGCGTGGTCAACGATTTTCGACGCCAGAAGATGCTGTTGAAGCGTTCAAAAACCATGTTTTTGAGGTGTCTCAATTGGAGTGGACAAAGTGCTTCGACAATTGGTTTGAGCGCATGCAAAAGGGTATAAGTCTTGCTGGAGAATACTTTGAAAAACAATAAAACCATTTTTACTCATAAATATTAGCATTTTCATTATTAGGCCAGAAATATATATAGCAGCCTACGTAAGAGTTTTTTTTTAAGGGTAATTTAATTTTTTTGACTTTCTACAAAAACAAGCCAAAATTCTACAACATTTTTTTCGTAAAATCTGTTACAACTTATTAATTAAAATCCCATTTAGTTTCATAGCTCTATAACGTATCTTTTTCGTATATACACAAAAAAAAATTTAATTTCAACAAAAATTCAAATAAGTAGCAACGATTTACTGATCCCTTGATAATTTTTCCTGAGTGCTGCTCAGCTACTGTTACAGTTACTTGAAACTTCCCATTCACTCGTTACAGTATAGAGATTCTTAAGCTCGCAGATTAACTCAAGGCGAAGGGGTGGCGGAGCTTTGGGGGATGGGGGCGGGAAGGTCCTAGCTGTCGACAGGCAACAGAATCGCGCGGTTTTTGGCCTCCTTCCTTTCAGCGGCAGAGCCAAGTCAAATTGCAAATTGCATATTCAAATGCGGCGGCTTTTTCCAGTCTGCGGCTGTCGCTTGTACAAATACTAAAGATTTGCTCATGCAGCGCAAAAATAACTGCCTGACTATGGTGTATGGTATATGGGGTCCTTCGTATTTGACTGGCAGACAGCGTGAAATGAAAGGCGCAAATGTTTTGGCCCAAAATTGAAAATTAAATTCGCTAACCCCCTGGTACAATCTCCAACGAAAAGAGTTGCACAATCGGCTTGCACATGCCTCATATCTGACCCGACCTGACCTGGAAAAACGAGAACTGTCTTGTGAGACTTTGCCCCAAAGAAATGTCCCCAAAAAGATGCAGCCCCGAGAGCAGACAAGAGACATCAGACGCTAATGCTGATATGGCTTCATCCTCTCAAAAGGCAAAGTGCATCCAGCGGCGGCAGTTGCCGCGGGGGTTCCCGGCGACGTCAGCGATTGCGCAATATGTGGGATGTGGGTGGGGGCAAAACGATGCTACCTCCCACAAACAACACCGATCAACATGGTAGAAGTCTTAAAAAACTAAATTTGAACTACTTACAAAAATGCATCATTAATAGGTAAATTTTTGAACAAAGCTAACAAAAGGATTTTTTAACGATAACATAAAATAACCTTAAACCCAATCCTCTAACCTTGAACCACAAAAAAAAACGAGATTTGTTACTTTATAAGCGTTGGTTTAAAAATGAACTACAGTCATTTTTAATTAAACATAAAACAATTTTCTATACCAAAAAAATAAAATTTGCTCAAAACAGTATTAGTTTTATACTTGGATTTTTAATTATTTTTAATTATTACCTGAGCTACTTACCCATTTGCATACCCATGCAGGACTGAAATTTAAATATATTGAGAGCTTGCTATTATTCTGACCTCTCCTGTTTGTCCCTGAACGACTCTGTTTGTGTGGGTTGTGTACGCTAATGATTCAACTCATTTTGTTGGTCTTACTCAATTTGATATTCCTGCCATGCCGGCAGCGCCAACAACTACAACCAGTGCTCCAACAATGGGAAGAAATGGGGCTGGGGCGAAGGAACCGCGACGGCGACAGGATAAGATGCCACCAAGTCGGAGCTCAGTGCTGAAGGCAGTCAGCCTGCCAAGATAGTTGGCCCAATCGCTGTCCCCGGCGACTAAACTCGCCCTGCATTTTAGCTATCCAGCCATCCAGCCAGCCAGTCAGCCACTGATGACAACTTAAGAATGTCATTAAATTCTCATACAGCACACAAAAGCTGCATGTGCTCCATGGCGAAAGAATTGCCACGAGGATTTTAGGGACGATTTAAGTAGCACGGATTTAGTGAACGGAACGCCAGATGCTTGCTGCCTTTGCCCTGCTGACAACATGAAGAAACATGAAGACGGGCCCACAAACATCGCAACAACAATGGCTACAACAATAACAACAGAAACCAATTCAACTACAACTACAACAACTGCACAGTGCACACATTTCAACAACTATCTAGAAAAATTATTTTCCTGTCGTGTGTAAAAATATATTTTAAATGGCTACTTCTTTTTTAACATTTTTTTAACTTATTAGATAATTTTTATTTAATATAAGAATTATTGTAAACGAAACAAGATTTATCTGAAAGTTTAACAGAGTTATCATATTAATTTGAGCTAGAATTTTTTTTAAAAATCAAACTTTACCGCTTGAAAAAGAGCACGTGCGTATTTCAATCATTTTAAAGATTCTACATCCTTAAATTTTTGTGTGAATGAAAACTTTCCAATTTAAGCTTAACGAAACTGAAAATATTTTTATCGGTGGACTTGCTGGTTATATTTTAACAAAAAAATGTTGTTAATTTAGGAGTTCTTTAAACCAGAAAGGCCTTCAACATAACTATTATTACAATTTTTTTAAGTGAAAAAGTGTAGTCAATTAAACAATAGGTTTTTGGTCACTGTCCTCCGGACTGCATTCAGAATAGCAAGGAAGTTCTTCCTAGTAAAAAAAAACTTCCTTGAAATTGCAAAGTAAAAGAAAAGCAGGCGAAAAAAGAAAACCTCGAATGGCTGCGGGATTTGGTTTTCTTTCTTCTCGCACTTTCTTTTCTTTTTTTGCCACGTTTCTCATGCTTTTTCTAAGCGCATTCCATTTGACATGTGCAACGCATTCGCATTCAAAAAGTCTATTTCCCGTGCAATTGCAACAATGCGTGTGTTGGTGTGTGTGTTGTGTGTGCATGTGTTTGGTCTATGTAATTGCATGAGCATGTGGTGGTGTGTGTGTTCTAGTGACTGTGTGTTTGTGGGTGTGTGTTCTTCTTCCTCTGTGCGCCTTTGGGCGCAGAGAAAACAAATGAGTAGCGGCTGACGACTGCAAATGTAAAATGCATGAGGCCCGTGGATGTGAAGGGAAATTGTAGGAAAAGTGGACGGGAGGAGCGGGAAATGTGGGTGGAAAATCCAAGGCAGGAGGGTGGAGAACAGAGATGCGGAGAAGAGACAGTGGAAGCCAGCGGCTTATTTAGTATGCAAGTTTGTTGGCGACATAAACTAACCAAAATTGCACATATGCACACTCATCAGACGAAAAAAACCCTAAATGGTTATCCTTTAAAAATTTAATAACCCTGTCGTTTTCATAGTCTATTCCCACATTTATCCTGCGATCCGCTCCCTGTGTCAGTTTAAAGGCTGCTCCTGCAGCTTACAGAATAAACATCGAAATGATGGGATTTGGTCAAGTCAGATGACTGCAATATCTATTTGCTTATGCGGCAGGCATCCCAAAAAGGATGGGCGTGCACTTAACAAAAAGCACCCAAGGGATAGACTTAAGATGTGTTCTGTACCAAAATACAAGTACACATTTTTCCTGTAACAAAACTAGTGTAGTAGGTATTCTTACCTTTTACATGGAATTTAGAGGATTTATTTAACAAAAATAAATTAGTTTACATTAACGTATTCTAACTTGTCCCATCAAATAAAATTATTTTATTGAGTTTTAAATATCAAGCTTTATTTTATATTTCCATTTGATTTAAATTTTATTTTACTATTTTGTTTCATTTAATTTTTTTTATCAATTAATTATGAAATTCCCTGTAAAATAAATTTGAAAATCAACTGAATTTATAAAACCTTTCATGGCTATAAAATGTATTTTTTTAATTTAAATTTACAAAAGATTCTATTAAATGTTAACCTACATTTTCCTGACACTTAACTTTTTATTGTTATAAAAATTGTAATAAATCCAAGGTATTGGATTTATAAACGCCTGTGGGTCTTTAATGTTTAATGTTAATTTGTATTTGCACAGCCTTCATCCTTTTTTCTCCGTGCAGCAAAGCACTTCCTGCTGCTTGGCTTTCAAAAGCTCCTTAGCAAGGAGCAGACGGAGCAGAAGGAGCCAATACATGGCAGCGGGCATTTATATTAAACATTAACATAACACACGGGAAATGCGAAATGTGAAATGCGAAGACAACGCACTTGGCATGCCCAACATGTTGGCCCCGAAGCTGATGGCCCTGACTTCGTCTGCTGTCATCGTTGATTGCCTATAAAAATATTTATAAAATGCAGATTGCATAAATACAATATGCAGCTCAACCATCCATCCGTATCTGAATCCGGATCTTTGTTTGTGCCCTGGCTAATGCGGTAATCTCTGGAACCCTGATGAGACCGATGACAATCTATTTGTGCATTTCTGTTCGTAAGCGTTTATTTATTTACATTGATTCGTTTTTTTCCGTTTCACCCAGGCCCCGAAGGCAATGGATGTAACCACAACAATTGCCATTGTAATTGAAAACACACACGTATGAAGACAAATGCCTGAAGGCCATTGGGACCCAAGTTGATGTTTTCCCAGTGTTTTTCCTGTTGGCAGCGCGATTTTATTTTATTTCGCACATTTTTTCCCATTTCACACATGATTTCTGATTGCCAAGCCTAATGCGCTCGAAAATGTTGAGGAAACCCAGATAAACGAAAGTGAAGACGGCGCAAAAAAATTGCATGTAATGAATAAATTTCGAGGCAAGGACGAGGGGGCGGAGTGGGTGGTGGGTGGCGATGGGGCAAAGGCCAAGCCCAAACGCGGTGAAAATGAGCCTGGCAAACGTAATGGAATTGCTGTTGCGTTAAATTTTTCAATTTCATTCAATTTACACGAGGCCCACCGCAGACGCACGCAGGAAATTTTTGAAAGTACTCCACCAGCGAAAGGTTGAGCAGGAAAAGCGGAGTGGGTGATGGGTGGAGGGTGGTGGGTGTAAGGTCGAGTTGGAGGTTGAGGTTAAAAGTCCCGGGCAACGCCTTGAAGTTTGGCGGAAATGTAGCAATTTGTATGCTGCGCCTAAACGAATTTTAACGATATGTGAAATGATATTCGAGGCTGATCAAAAATGCCACGCCATGCCACGCCCCCTTCTCCGATTCTTAAGTGTGTGTGCCTGCCAGTGCTCTTACAGTGTTCTTCCTCACCTTTCGGCAAATTGCCGTGTTCATTAAAAAGTCAACGCCAGCGTCGTAAACCGGTATATGACCGGAAAATAGGAGAATAGAGGTGGGCAGAGGCACTCAAAAATATGCATATACACTTGAAAAATAAATTATAATTATTACGGAGAATACATTAGAGCACTCCTTTGAATTGGAGGGAACCAAAATTTTAAAAACCAAATAAGGATAGTCCATAAAAATCAATGTTCAACTATATCTTACTCTTGCGTCAAGTAAGATGTAAGTTAAATAAAATTCTTCTGAAGTTCAGACAAAGTTCTGCAAATCGACCTTTCCAAAACAAATTATAATATTTTAATAAAAAGTTTTTTACAACTTTTTTTTGCCAAATAGTAATATGTTGAATCACTCATTAATAATTTTTAATTAAAAAGTACGTAGAAATTTTGTTCACCGTACAGAGATCATTAACCCCTTCTGTGAGCGGAAGGAACATTTTTGTTCCATTTCGATTTTGCTTGTAAATATCTCGGGTTGTGTGAAAGCTATCGATCTGAAATTTTTTGACAGCCCGTCTTCAACGATTCTAAACAAGTTTGCCGATTTTTAAATAAATCTGTTGGTAATCTTGGATTTTATTAGGGAAAACTTTTTTTAACTACGTTGTTGAGCGGAAGACACAAATTTGTGCATCGTGTTAAAACCGCGTATATCTTAAAAACCTTTATTCAGAAAAATTTGAAATTTTTACTGAATATTTATTAACTCAAAATCATTAAATTAAAAATTTAAATTTTTAAATTAATCCTACACTAAAAAAATTTTAAAGTTTTACCTTGAAAAAAATAATTTCAGGTTAGATTAATTACGTAAAACTCGCAAACTGATCAAACAATTGAAAAACGTGATATACTACGTTATAGGGCTTTTAATAAGCTTTCCAAAATGGTCAAATGTGTTATACCCTTCTTTGGTAAAACTATAAGTAAAACAACCAATATTGTTGAAAAATTACATATATTTTATACAAATTTGATTAATAATACCACAAATATACTAGAAAACTAGTATTATTTTTATTTCATAATTATTATTCTTATAAAAATAAATTGTTTAAATCCCATAATTATTACTATAAATGTCCAAAAAGTGGTATTTGTGGTTTTAGGTACTATTGCTAATAAAAGTAACGGTCACAAATCACCGAAATCATTTATGACCGCCAGGTGCAGCTGCCGACGGCTCCTTTTGGAATGACTCAAAAAAGGGTTCATGGTAAAACAAACTACCTGCACACATTTTTTTGCACGTTTTTAGACCTTTGAACTACTTTTATAGTGACTTCTTCTAAAGAAAGGTATGACACATTTGACATTTTTAGAAAGCTTATTAAAAGTCCTATAACGTAGTATACCACGTTTTTCAATTGTATGATCTGTTTGCGAGTTTTACGTAATTAATATCACCTGCAATTTTTTTTCCAAGGTAAAACTTAAAAATTTTTTTAGTGTAGGCTTAATTTAAAAATTTAAATTTTAAATTGAATAATTTTGAGTTAATACATATTCAGTAAAAATTTCAAATTTTTCTGAATAAAGATTTTTAAGATATACGCGGTTCAAACACGATGCACAAATTTGTGTCTTCCGCTCAACAACGTATAAAAAATCTTCCGCTCACAGAAGGGTTAATTGTAAAGAAATATAAAGCTATGTGGCCTCACTTTGATTTAGTCACATATATTTTTAACCTAATTTGGTGTTAATATTTTAAACCTATTTTCTAATGACTAAAAAAACAAACGTATAAATGAAGAAAATCAAATGATGATCTTCAAACGTTCTTCTAAAAATCAAATCAGAAATTAAGTAGGATATTGAAATATTCTTAGTGGGTTTGTTCCAAAATCGTTATTGATTGCCCCAAGTGTAGGCTACTAAATGAGCATAAAAATCAGGTGTCGCAGCGACAGCTCCAAAAATGCAGCAGCAGCAGCAGCAGAGGGACGCTTTGGCCATGGTCACAGCCAACCAGCCAACTTTGGCACTCGCTTTGAGCCGATTTGAGCTGAGCTGAGTTGAGTTGTTGCCGCAAACTGCAAAAGTGTCAACAACTTGTAATCACCAAGGCAGCCAAGTGGGCGGGGAGGGGCAGTAGGCAGTAGGCGTGCCAGAAGCCAGCCAGCACTTGGTCACATTTTAACACCTGCTCGTTATCAACTTTTGCCGGCAACAGGAACAACAACAACAACTGGGGGGAAAATGGCAAAAAATGAGAGAGAATATTGCAGCGACACCCGCAAACTTTCATATTTTTTGGCCAGCCTGGCAGCCCTGCCCTGCCCTGAATTATGTCAAAGTTGCGGGCAAAACTAAACTAAAAACCAAAAAAGGAAAGAAGCCAAGGGATGGAAAGGTGAAAACTGCATAGAACAAATGCCGTAAAGTTCGGTGGGCGGGGGTCAAAGGGCAAGGGGCGTGGGCGTGGCGTGGCGTGGCGTGGCGTGGCAAGTGCGCCCATCGCTCGTTCATTAGTGTTGTCAGCTTTGGTGTCACAGCCTGAGGCAGGACCCGCCGCTTGTTGTTGACACTTTTTCATGCAAAACAAGTTGGCCAAAACACTCGGCCCCGTGCTCTCAAACATTCTGGCCTTAAATTTATGGCAAACCAAAGAAACACGAGCCGTGACAATTGTAAATTCAAGCGTAAAATAATTACAGGCCAGGAATGTCGGGAAATAAATTTAAAAATCCCCAAATCGAATGGAATCCGCTTTCTAGCTGCTTAACATATTCGCCATGTTCCCTCGCATAAAACAATTTAGATCGAATGGAAGAAGGGATTCGGAAAGCGATTCGGAGCAACGATAAATGTGTAAATTTTCCGGCAGCACGACTGATTAAATGCCTTTGGAAGAATAAATTCTGGAAATGTGTGTGGCCTGTGACCTTAATTTGAATACAAACGGGCTTTGCCTCAAAAACTTTTGCGTTATGCCACTAATTACTTGACAAACACGGGGAAAACTAAAACTATAACAGAAATAAACAAAAAGTTAGCCAAGCGACACGAAACGTCTTTATAGTAATAGAAAATGCAAACGAACAGTCCCGAAACGAAACACGCCCATCCAAAGAGTCCACATCTCTTGTCCCACTTGATTAATGGACGCCCACTTGAGGTCCGAGGGTCCAGGAGTTAATACCCCGCACGCTGGCCTTTGTCTGCCATCGCCTGAAAGTGTCGAAAAGTGAGCAATCACTGCAAAATGCGACGAGCTCTGGGAACAATCACGCAATCTACTTATTACCCATTAAGGCCCCTCGTCTTCGGCTTCGGAATCGGGACGTAATGGTAATCGATCAAGGCACCGGCCACAAGGTGGGTGAGACCGCAAAGCCGACACGAAGTGGACTCCACTCTCTGGCAGACACTCATCTGTCAGGCGGGTGAACTGCCCCCGCCAGGAGCTGTCTGTTTGCCATGTCCGGCGATGCGAGGTGACAAATCATATTGCTGACAATAAAGTCAACATTGCGGGCCCAAGGACACGGTGATGGCGGCCAGATCGAGCGACGCCTACACATGTCACTTGTCACCCGCTGATGATGCGTCCTTGCTAATATCCTTTTGAATGGCTTTAAAGTCGGGCAGAGCCCAAGGATGCTCTACGGCCTGTGATTGGTCATGCACACGCAAACATAATTAGGCACGCACGAAAAATGAAAACTCAACACGCCAAGCGGCTTTCCCCTTCCATTTTCCTTCGGCAAGGACTTCCGGTCGCAGCGACGACAACTGGGAAAACGTCCACGACAGTTATAAACGGAACAAAATAAACACAGTCGAATTAAAGCAATATAATTTTTGATTTACTTTAATTGTTTGATTATTCAAATAAAAAAAAAAAAAAATAATAATAAAAATAATATTAAAATAGTAATAATAAAATGAATCAAAGGAAAGCCCAATTTACTCTATAACACCAAAAATATATATTTTTCTCATTTTCCAATAGTTCTAATTAAATATATGAATCATGAATGCCACAAAAATTGTTGATATTTTAATAGCGTTGTTGTGGTTTTAAAATAAAATAAAATTAAAATTAAATGTTTCTAAGCTGTATTGAATCCAAAAACAAAAAATGCCAGCATTTTAGCCTGACCGCAGTTTAAGTGCTTTTTGAAGTATTTTACCTTTGCTCAAGTCCTGGCCAAGAATTGCGTGTTGGTTGTGGCACTGCCATCGAGGCTCAATTAAAAAAACGTTGTACAGCCTGCTGCTCTAAAATCATGTTATAAATCCAAGTCGTCGAGCTTGACAACCCCTTTGGAAATGTCCAAACAAAGCGACACTAGGCACACATATTGGAAAAGCTCAGGCGAGAAGCAAATGCAAAGGAGTGCATTGAACTTTGCTCGCTTTAAGGTGACAGGAGCTGGGAATTAGCTGAGCGCGGAAATGTTGCTTTTCATTATATTTTATGAACCTGGCCGACACGCCAAGTGTGGCGAATGTGAAATGAAAGCCAGACCGACAAATGATGCCGCTATTTTTCTGTTAGTCCCCAAATCGTTGTGGGCTTTAAGACACCCACTACCAAAAAAAAAAGAGCCACAAAGTTGAAGTTCCCATAGAGCGGTGGAGCATCCGCCACGAGTTTAAGCAAATTGCCATAATGAACCCTTTTTTTTCGTGGCCGCCTTGACGCCTTGCCAATTTTATGTAGTCTCGGGCCTGCCAAGCGAAAGGAATAGGGGGCGTGGCAGGGGCAAAGGGCCTGGAACGGCATCGGTTAAGTTTCCATGCGTTTGCCTTTTTCGGTGTTAAAATGAAATCTATAAAAATAAGTGTGGCATGTTCTGTGCCACTCTGGCTTTTTTCCTGCCAGCCAAGCTGTTGTCTGTGTGTCTGTGTGTCCGTGTGCTGTTTGTGGGGGAGTATTTGGGCCAAAAGAGACCCATCGCATCGCATCGCTCGGCATTTAACCAGCTCACTTTTGGGTTATTAAATGATGAAGCAGTTTGCCGTTAATGACTGCCAAAATGGCGACGCTTGCTGGCATGGCAATCGAGGGGGCTGGAAATGTGGGTTTTGTGGACGAAAAGGGGGGGAAGCCGACGTCGGCCAGCCCTTTGAGTTTATTGAGCTCTCTAAACCGTTAGCAGGCATCGTCCTGTGTGCCACCAATCTGGTCCTGGTCCTGGTCCTCGTTCTCGTTCTCGTCCTGGGCCTGGCATGTCAGCTTGTTTAATGAGGGTAAAATTAGCGCTGTCTCAAGCTTATTAGCCCCACTTGGGAGTTTGGTTAATGCCAGTCACTTTATGGACCCCGGCACAGCGACTCAAGTCAATTTAAAGCGACTTAATTATTTTGATTTATCGCCAGCGAAGACACTTGAACTATCGATGAGCGGTTTTAAAAACGCCTTTGATTAGCATAAACGATGGGGCTTGCGAACGTTAAGCAGTGGGAAATTTGTAAGGCTTATGTAAGAGCAGAGAGAACTGGAGTTCAAAAGTCGCCACAAATCAAGGTAATGACGTGCAGTTTTATTTTTTTGCGTGTGTCGCTGGACTCGAGGCATTTACTTAGCATTGCGCATACGCCGTGTGGCCCCAAAACAGCTCGCAGGCACGCAAATGAAAATGACCAATGTGCTTAATTTCTTAGCATACTTTTCGGCGCTGCAAGGCGCAAGAAATCAAGAACAACAGCCAAGTCCCGGCAATTGTTGTGGCTCGCATTAGAAACGCGTGCTCCCCAGTCCAGTCCAAACCTGCCTTCACTTCATCACACGTTTTATATGCAAATAAAGTCAAGAGCCCGGCCCAGGAGAAGAAGTCGAACAAAGGCGCCACTCGGCGGTGACCACTTGGTGGCTTGACTTGGCCACTTTCTGTTCTGGCTTTCTGGTGATTTGCCCACCCGTGCTGTTGCTGTTGCTGTGATTGCTCACGCGACTCGAAGGGAGTGGGTGGATGTGGACGTGGACGTGGACCCCGGGCCACCTGCATGTAATAATAATTCCTTGGGGCTTTGGCCCCGCCGCCCATAAACAAGGTAAATTGTTGCTGACTTTGTGACTTTGTTGCCGGTTAATAAGAAACTTACGTCACGCAATATAATTAAGATAAACATAATTATAGTTTGCCGTTATGTGTTGGTTTTTACCGCAGCCTTTGTGGCCTTCTAATGGCGAAAGGGCTGGCGATTGAAATGCGTTTAAAGTTATGCTTTCAAGGAATTCATTTGATAAATTTACTAATGTTGAATTAATGTTGAGTTTTATCCCTAAAATATAAAATGATGTATTTAACATGAAGTATTAAATTTTTACCCATGATGTTGAGTATTCAAAGCGAAGGTTGTGGTCTTTAATGAAGCCTTGAAGCTTGAATGAGCTTTTAAGCAATGACTTAAATTTAATACAACGAAAAGTTCAAACGCGAAAACACCAAAGCTTAAAAACTGATTTCGGTCACACAAAAAAAGGTCCTAAAGCTTGGGAAATGCAAACAAAAGTTTTCCCAAACCAAGGCTTAAAGCACAAGAATGTCTATCTAAAAGCTTTGTTATTCAAGTTTTCACAGCTTTGAAGAGGAAATTTCGTTGAAAGGTTGAACTGCTTGAACCTAAAAGTTTAAGAAGCACTGCTAAAAAGCACCGTGCACACTGAACTTATCCTGTTCTTCAACCATATATCTACTTTTAGAGGCACTACAAATGCTGCTATTAATGCTTCAAAAACTGTAGCACTTTCCAAGTAAGATTAAATACAATTTCCGTCAATGATTAAATGCCATCGAATTAATATTATTATTTCGTGAGCACTATAAAATAAATCTTAATCAAACAAGTATTTGGCAACAGCGCAAATCAAATTGAATCGAATTAAATCGGCTTAATGAGCAAAAACACTTTGAACACAACTCGTTTACCGGCGAATGTGATTAATTAACTTTCGTTCGCTCGCATATTTCGCATGTCGAGATTCACTTTAACGAGTGTAATTAATAATACACGAACAGCGTCAGACGGAGACTTACCTAAATAAAAAATTCCAATAATCACGGCCAACGGTTTCAGCATGTTGTCATTGGTTGTAGCACAAATGAAATCCAGATACCAGAGGACGCTATCGACTGTTCAACTGCAATTGAGAGGGAAGTACAATTTGTTCAATTAATTATTGAAATTGAAGCGAACAGCTGAATAATTGCCAAAGGAAAATAAAGTAAACTTTGACACGGAAAAATATTTACAATTTCACTCTTTCTGACCGGAAAGCGCTGCTCAGGAGGATAATGAAATGACAGAAAATCAAATAATAAATACGAAATGTAAGCTGAACAATTATGCTGCCGGTGTCAAGGCTGACAAGTGGCACGATGCATTTTCGCAATCGTAAATACAAATGTAAATTACGAAATGCAAATTAGTCACATTTTGATCGAAGCAAAGTCAGCAGGATGTGCTTAAAACTCAAACTACTCTATCGTGAATAAAATTATGATGCTGTTTAAAAAAAAACTTTAGATTCTGTTCAATTTATTCAAATAGTAAAATATGAATACTCTAGCTATATAAAATGTACATATAAATGTTATTGCTTAGCAATCATCAGTCTAGGAATTCTTTGAAAATAACTAATTTCCCTAATCGATTAGTTTCACGAATAATTCTTTGGTTGCCATGGAGTACTTTCGTTTCCCACAGAATGTTTTCAATTAATGACATGCGATTATGCTAACCTTTGGCTAAAGCTAACGTTAATTCGTGTGTGTCACTGCCACAAGTCCTTATGAAATTATAATATACATAATGGGTCATTTTTAATGCCATTTCGAGTTCACACATAAATTATTCGCAGATTTGTGCATAGCCCCGGGGATTTATTAGTGTCGCGTGATTGCATTGTCCTTGTTGGTATTTTTGTTGCTGCAATAATTAATGAGGCGCTTTATTGATTTTACAACTTAAATTTCTATTATCCATGCGAATGCAAATGAGCCAAACGAAACGATTCGTGGCCAAGTGCCAGAGGAAACTGTTCGATAAAAATGTGAAATTTAATGCACACAAAAAGGTGAAAACAACAGCATAAATTATAATTGTGATTAATGGATTCGCGGAATTAGCATGCCATACATAATTAATATTCATTTGCAACGCAGCCGACCAAAAGGGAAGGTGGATTTAATTGGTAGCCTCTCGTCATTTTGTTTTGCATCTTTAAGATGGCCCTCCTTCGGGGGCTCTTGGCCCAGTTAGCCCATCGTTTGAGTGCATAGCAAATTAAGTTGGCAGTAATAACCGGCAATTCATCTTGCTTTTTAACACATTTACAACTTCCAGCCCAGGCTTTTTGGTCGGTTTAGTTTTTGCCACTCCCACTCCCACTCACACAGCTTTCTCGGGTCCCTAGCATTAAAATGGCATTTCTTTTTAAAGGCACGACCATTTTAGTGATTAAAGTGACCGAGCAGCTGGCCCAATACTGAGATCCACGAGAAACCACTAAGTCAACAATCAACCACAGAGCGGCAAGGACTCAAGTTGGATGCTTGAGACAACAATAAATTCGTTTTGCATAACTCCTGTTGCCGGGACAACGGCAAAGAATGGTCAATCCCCTTACTTCATATACACAAAAACAAATTACTGCAAAATTGCATTTAATGCATTGAAAGGAAAATTTAAAAATATATAATACTTCATACCTTAAGTACGTTAATTAAATTTTGATGGAAATTTATAAAATTTGCACTTATTTTCAAGCATTTTAAAACAATTTTTGTAAATTTAAAAATTATTTTTTGAATCAAAATATGATTTTCAATGCCTAGTTCAACGACAAAAATAAGAAAACAAAAACCAACTTGAACTGTTCTTTAAGCTAAAAAAAAAAGGTATGATCCAACCTTCTCAACTATATATTTAAATGAACTCGAAAAGAATTAGAAATAAAGGTAATTCCAAGCCAAGAATTTCGGACTTCCAATTATTGAAACTTTGACAAAACAAATATATGTTAAATTTTTGTATTAAGCACATACAAAAATCGCACTACCCATTAGTTTTCTCACAGTGTAAGGCAACCGCAACAGTCGCATGCCACAAGTAAAAAGCAAAGCAAAAGTCAAGTGGCAAGGACGAAAACAAAGCAGCCGCAGGACGACAATTGCTGCGTTTGTGTGCGTTGGGTGTGTCCGTGTGCAGCCAGGCGGTTGAATTAAAGCCGCCAGGTGAGGCAGGTGCGACAGGTGAAGTAAACTAGCCGCAGTCGCTGATACAAGTGGATTCAAAAGGGAACATTGCGGAAGCCGAGCATGTGAACGCCTAACGGCACGCGTTCGACCCCGATAAATTAGTACGCTCCGCTGACGCTTTTCCGCCATTTAATTTTCGCCCAAAATCAAAAGCGTGAGCATATGCGTTGGATTCTGTGCACTCATTCGTTTGATTTGAACCGAATTGAAGGTAAATCATAAATGTATACGACAAAATTCTCAAATCAAGACAACATTTAGAAACAAAAAAGGATAAGTAAAATTTAGTCGAACTTCAAATACTTTTACAATTAAATTTTCCTACTTTCTCCCAAAAGCAGGTGTTATTAAATGTACTTTTTGTAAAAGTAAACTATGAACTTTACGCAAAGTTAACTTGTTCCAAAAAAGCATTCTGTCAACAAACAAAAAGTAATTTTTATAATTTTAAGGTTTATCTTAATCCTAAACTAACTAAAAATCCTTTAAAATATAACGACAACTTTTTAGTATAAATTTTAGACTTTGTTTTTAATTTTAATCAAATTTAAACATTAGTTTTCAACTGCTAAAAGTAGTAGCACAAAAATTTTTCTTTCGCTTAACAACTTATACAAAATTCTTTGCTCACAGAAGGGCTTGCACCTAATATATGGAAGTATATGTATGCTTAATAATTTTGTTAAGACACTTTTATTTTGTCTGAAAACCGCAAACCCTTTTCCGCCATTTAGTTCTCAGTGCGCTTATGCGTTGGCTTCTGTGCACTCATTCGTTCAATTGGAATCGAATGAAAGCAAATCTAATTACTACTGTTAGCCAAATGCATTGAATATGTTTTTTGACTGCCACAGAATCGTGAATCAAAGCGATGAGCAGGCATTTCGGTTGTGGGGACTTCCAAAGGTCTCTTCTGTGCAAATTGCAGGCGGCCAGTTGGGTGCCTTCGTTTCCGCTCTCGCCCACCCGGCTGGTTCAATTTGCGGTTCCATTACTAACAGCACATTGGCACATGCTCAGCCAAATCCCCCCTTCCCTGGGCTGTCAGAGTGAGAGACGTTGCCACCGAAATTGGCCACGGCCCGATCCCCGAGCCGGGTGCTCCGTTCTGGTTACAGCCCAGTCATCAGGCCACCAGGTTCGGCTCACGTCCTGCAGCCAGGACTTGGCGGCCCTATCTGGACGTTTCTTTCAACCCAGTATGGCAATTTCAGGGCCCAAGCGATAAACTCGAACATGACGCATTACGTATCCTTCCACCCCGCACACACGCACACTGGCAAAATAAACAAACAGCATTGCTTACCTTGAATTTAAATACATTTAATTTATGAACCCATAAATTATGTCCATTGTAAAAAATTTCAAAAAAGTGAATTCATTAAATTGGCTTGTAATTTAAACCAGAAATTTATTGTACTAAATTAATTAAACCCTTTCATTCTTAAATTTTTTGTACACTACAACAAAGAACTATAACATTGTCTAACAAATACCTCTGTTCATTTAATTTGCCCAAGATTTTTAATAAATTAAACGGCCTTGAAATTTATTTCTTTATTTTTTAAATTCACTTTTGAGCTTTTACCTTTTACCCTTAACTTAAAATTTTACTTTAGTTGTGTTAAAAATATTTTTCTTCATTTCTTTTCTCTGTAAGAAGATAATTAAGATAACTTTAAAGTCTAATATTTGGTAGCATTGGATCTTTCCAATTAATGAAAACAATGTTGATTAAAACACAACTTAGGCTGTCATAACAATGTTATTGGTCGAATGTATTGGAGCCTGCGTTAAAATAATTTCATCATAATATTTAACGTCTAGCAGTTTTATTTTTCTCGGTGTATGGCCAGGATGAGAGGCTGTCTACGTGCTGAGTAGCGTATAGAGTATAAGGTCTGCATGTTGCCACGCCCCTTGCTCCGCCCACACACACACATGAGCTGTTAGGAAAAACTATCTACGTCGCAGAAAAAGTTTCCTTTTCCACCACGTTCCCAGGAGTAACGTGTACACGATGCGGTTGCGGCTGCAAGCTGAAATGTGAATCGCTGGCTCCAACTCTGTCGATATGGCCCCAAAGCCCCCTCAATCCCAATCGAGTCGAGATGAGCTGCTGCCAAATAGTCTCGAGCATTTAAATTCGACATTAATTGGATTAAGTCTGTAGTTTGTTTACTCGAGCGCGACACTCATCGCACTCATGTGCAATAATGCCTCGACGTCGACAAAGTTGCCCCTGCCCCCCCTCCGATGGTTTCTAATTTATTTATTTTGCATAATTGCAGACATGCTTATTAAATTACAAATTAAATCCCCACTCCCCTCGCTCAGACAGAAATGCACGTACGATATTTATCGTTTGACATTTGATTGGACGCTCCTGTGGTAGACAGCAGAAATAATTGAAAAGCAAACTGGATTCAATGAGTTGTCAATTAAATTTGAATTTGAGTTCGATAAACTGCATCGATGGTCGGATCGATAAGGTATTGTCTGCTCGTTCCCAAAGCACACGGAGATTTCATTTGCCATTTAAACAAATCTGCTTGCTGGATTTCTAAATTTGTTTTTTGAAGATTATGACAACATCAATAAGGACAGCAAAGCGAAAGAGTTGTTTTTTAACATCATATACAGGAAGGATCTTAATACATTAACACCTTTACAGTAAGCGTTTAAATAAA
The DNA here is from genome assembly GCA_018150695.1 of Drosophila oshimai. Lineage (NCBI taxonomy): Eukaryota > Metazoa > Arthropoda > Insecta > Diptera > Drosophilidae > Drosophila > Drosophila oshimai. The sequence continues at coordinate 2,455,246 of JAECWM010000003.1, read as the reverse complement.
TACGTAACAAAACCATTAAATAAATAAAAAAATGTACAACATATTATATACACTACAAAAGCTGCATGTCAAATATTTAAAAAATTTAACTTAAAAAATTAGAATGAGTATTTTTTTATATCATGGGTAAATTTTACACCAAAGCAATATTCTTTGTTTTCATACGCTGCTTAATGAGGACTTCGTTTCGATACAAACTCCTTTAGGGTCCTCCAAACAGCAAACCAGCAAGAATGAAAAAATCAAATCATAGTTCGGACAGTAATTTTCATTTGCACTTTGGACGCGCATCCCAGAAAGCCGAAAATCATTTGATTTTGCAACGAATGCTGTGCAAATGGGCTGGCAAGAAGGCTGAATGCTAAAATGGGAAAAACAACAAGCCAGCAAATTAGCTTGCCAGATAGAAATAGAGAAGCAGCAGCCCCTGTATTTATTCCCCCCAATCTAGGCCAAACCCACATTGGCAGCAAGGCAACGAGAACATGAACTCTCAATCCAACTGCCAACAAGTTTATAACTTTTTTTCGGCACGCTCGGTTGCCGGATTGATTCGATTAAAACGTCAACAGAAGCAGGCAGCTGAAGCCCAGGAAAAACAATTCGCCAACTCCATGTGTGTGTATGACTGTGTGTGAGCCAACTTTTCCGCACACACGCACATGTGTGTGTTGTGTGTTGTTGGCCCTGTCATATCCATCTCGATCTCGTTGCCTGCAAAGTTGTCACACCAAATGCGGCTTTACTTTTATTTTGTCATCTTTCGGCTCGTGTCTGTTGTCTCTGTGTCTCTGCCTCGATGTCGCACATTCGGGCCTCATCCTTTGACATTTTGCCCCAGGCTGGGGTCAGGAGGCAGGGGTCAGGGGCAAAGGAGGGGACACAGGCCTTAGCCTGTCATGTCGTTTGATCTTTTATTGTGTTTGTTTTACGAGGCGCAGTAAATCCCTTTTAAATTGCAAATTCTTTATGCTCGCATTTTCGGCTCACGCATAAACACCCCCAATACCGAACTCCGACCTCATATGCAGAGGGGCGGTTTGATTTGTATTCGTTTTCGCATTTATTTGTGAATTCCATCCGCCATTTTATGATTATTATTTTTTCGGCTTTTTTTTTTTTTGGTTTGTTGCTGTGCGCTTTCTGTAAGTGAAAGTGAATGTGCGCTGTCGCCAGCGGCGTTGTCACTCGGATATTTCGCACCTACCACGCCCACGTTTGCTGGCCATTCGCCAGCTACCCCGGTGAGTGATAAAAATTTATTGGATCGAAAACAATAAATATTTGATTTGATTCATTTCGTCGGGTCTCTCGTTTCTTGGCTGTCGTTTGCAGCTCATGATTCTTTTTCGATTGATTTCGTGGCGTGTCCATTCGGTTAATTGAAATACAACACAATTTATGTGCTCTAAACTCCGCGGACATCCCGAAATGGATGAGCCGTAAACAAAAAAAATTTAAAAAAAAAAGAAAAAAAGAAACGGGAGCTACAAAAGAGGTTTGCGTGCTGCTCGGGGTGAAAGTGTAATTAACTTCGACGCTCGCCCTCATTTGCAGCCCATCAAGGAGATGAAGGAGCGAATTAGAGGTGCGGAATGAGAAATCCCAACGAAAAGAAAAGAAACAAAGGCGGCGGTTGAAAGGTCCAAAATCCCCAGCATTTCAACGCCTATTACAACTGCAAATGAACCCATAAACCCATTTAAGCATTGCCCGGAACACGAAAACTTTTCCACGAGGACAGAGGGCAGTTGCCAGGGGCGGGGTGGCGAAAAGGGGGCGTAGGTTCGTCCAGCCTTTCTGATTATTGCTCAACACTTGAAAAGTTTTCGGGCGGCGGCTTTCTGCTTCTTTCGGCTAGAAGTTTACTTACACCCACAGCAACAGCAACAGCAAGGCCAGCACTTTGAATAAGAGATAAAACTGTTACGTGCCTCGTGTCTGCCTGAATGGAGGAATATTTCTGTTATCGCACTGAAAAGATGTTTCGTGCGCTGCGTGTTTACCTTGGACATTGCTTTGGTTGCCGTTTTTTTTCTTTCCTATATTGGGTCTATGGGGTATTTGTGTACATGTATGCGAAGGGCCCAAGAACGACTCTACAAACATCTCTACATTGTACATAAAGACCTAGGCATCTACGTACTTAAAGCTGAATGTTCATTTAAGGTATTGATCTTAAGACTATAGATTTTGTTAACTGTTTTTCAGTTTATTCACTAAATTATTTACTAAATATTTCAAATTATAAAGACTGCTCAAAGAATTTCACTTAAATTTCCCCAAGTTGCCACAAAAGGCAACCATTGTAACGGGGTACAATCTGCTGCGCGGCTTACGTGTCGTATGCGTATTATAAATATACATCTGCTAAAAGTTTGATCAACAACATTTCAATCAGAAAATTAAAAGTAATCAAAGCTAGTTTAGAGTTTATCGTTTAGTTTAAAATTAAATTTTTTTAATGTATAAAACACTCTGTAAAAATCGCAGTCCCTGCTTATAATTAAGATTTTAATGAATTCCAATTCCATGTTACGGAGCTTTACCTATGTGCTGCAATAGGTACATGTACATAGTTTACTACCAGGTGTTCTAATGTCGATGACCAAGCCTTCTTTTTTTACATACTTTTACCCCAATGGCAGCGTACAGAGTCCTAGACATACCTTAGCCTTATTTCTTGATTTTAAGCATGAAAACGAACAAAGTGCTCGAGCACAAGGAAGGGGAATTCCCTTTGTGTGCTAAGCATATGCAATGGGAATGCCGGAGCTGGAAAAATGAGGCAGAATAGACAACGATTTGCGGCAGGCAGCAGCGTCACTCAAGTTACGACAAAGGATGCTACCCTTTCCCGATGGCCATTCGCATACCTTTTGCTCGGTTTTTCACCCACTCTTTGTGCCACATCATCAACAAATCGTCAATAACACTTGAACTCGTTGCCGATTCTCGACCCTTTTGGCCCTGGCCGTCGTGAACTTTTTTAAGAAATTACTTTCGGCCCGCCGATAAACATTGAAACCGAGGAAAGAACAAGACGAGGCTTAGAGCTCATTCCACCATCCCGGCATCGAGTCATTGGAGCCGTTGTCAAAGGCAGTCAGGCGAGGCAGACAAGCCACAAGGCAGCAAAATAAAAAAAAAGAAAGAAAAGGAAAAGTTCCGGAACCTGACCTAACCACCGAATCCAAAAGCAGAAGGGGGGAGCACAAGGAAGCAGAGTGCCATCAACGTTTTGACCTTGATGAATTCTTCCTGGCCTGGCTGATAAGAGTTTCTGACCCAGCCACAAAATCAACGTGAAATGAATAAGAACAGGGCTCCAATTTAAAATACAGCCTCACGAATGCTAAATACTCTTAAATATCATTTTTTGTTGGGCAATATGATTAAGCCAGACTTTAAATATTTATTCACCTTGTTATAATATTGAAATATTTTCAATGTTTAAGCAGTTTGTCAATTTTGAATAAAGGCAAACCAAAAAGTGTAAATTTAATTTGCTAATCAATTTTTAGGGTTTTTAAACTGCAACCATTTTTAAAGCAAATACTATGTTTACAAATAATTTTAAAATAAAATAAAACTTAAAAAATTAACATTTCTAATATAAATAAATTGAAAAGTAGGTACCGAACAAAGTGTTTAACTTTTAAGTTTTGACTGATATTCTTACATTTTTAACAACAAAGATACATCTGAAAAGAAAAAGAACCTCTAGCAAGTGTACATTTAAAAAATGAATATAAAATACGAAAGCAGATAAAGGAAACTTTTACTCTAATTATTTGTCTCCCTTTGTTGAGCTTGAAATTGTTGTTGATTTTATTTTTTCTGGCTGTCCTTTTGTTTGTCTTGCTGATTCCGCTGGATGTTAAGCTTCCTGTTTCTACTGCTGTCCTTGTCGCATTCGGCATTTCCATGCCCTTCGAGATGCTCTGTTTGCGAGCTGACGGAGATGCAACATGTTTGAAATTCCGAGGGCGTTGCTCACGTCCTTTTTCACTTTTATTAGTGTATATCTGCTGGTGTCCTTGTGGCTGGGTGTGTGTTTGTGTGTCTGGTGGCTAAATTGAATGACTTGCTTGGCTGGGCCCGTATCGGGGTTAGCCCGTCGTCCGTATATCTCCGTATCTTGGTATCTCCTCTCCGGCGACCCTGTCCCCCGCAATGGTTCTATTTCAGCCGGCATGTTAATGTCCCGCCCCTCGACTCGATAGTGACACTCGTATCCGTGAAATGCAAATGTATGCGTGCCTCCTGAACATTATGAATAATTCCGGTTAAGATTCCTTTTCTGCCATTTGCCATTTTTTCCAACCCATTCCCATTGCCGTTGTGCTCCTTTGTGGAGCTCCAACTGAGCATAAGTAGTTGCTGTTGCTTGTTAAGCGACTTGTTTTGCTCCTGCCGCAACAGCTACTGCTCATTCTCGTCCTCATTGCCATTGTAGTTCATTCCGCTCCCATTCCCGTTCCCCCTCGTGAGCTGTGACATTTATTATGCAAAACGGAAAGCAAAGCGGCAGACAACAGCGCCGGCAATCGGTAATTACACTGAACGAAAAGGGTCATTAGATCAAATTTGGTATGCTTTAATTTCCATGTTTTTGAAAGAACTCTCGCTCGTCACTTAAATTGTGTGGTAAAGAAATAACACATTTTAAATCTAAATAAATAAAAAAAATGTATGATGATTGTTTTTTTAATAAAATAAGGTAATATTTTTAACGATCTTGGTTACATTTTACATAACTTATTTACATAACTTCCTTTCAAACAAAATTCCAGACAAAAATTTATGTGTGGGAAACTAGAATTTTATATTTTAATATTTAAATTTAAAATGATTGATTTTTTATAAAATGTTTATTTGTTGTTATTTGAAAACGAAGTTCTCCAATTAAATAAAAAATGTTGCTTATGATAGTAACTTAAGATGGAACCAAAAACCTAAAAATCTATTAAACATAATTAAATCATTTCGAAAATACAATGACTTCAGCAAACATATTTTTTTTTTATCTCCTTTTTGTTTAAACCTAACCATATGAGTTTTTTTAAGCTAAAAATTTTATTTTGAGTGCTCCCAAACTGGCAAGAAAGCTCGCTCTCTGATTCTGAGAAACATTGCGGTTTGACACCAGGCCGGGAGCGATGATTAAGCCAACTACCACAGACCGGGCCCGATAAACGAGGCAGCAGGCCGGAATGGATCCAATCCGATCCGATCCGGCTCCGCAAGCGTTTCTCATTACTTCCGCTACATTTGCCGGGTTTTGAATTTTGATTAACGTCAGGTGATAAAAAGGTCTTTGAAGCTCCAATTTAATTTGGGTAAATGCCTCTTGTTTCGCCGCCCGGCACGTTTTCAATTCGGAATGAAGATGCGGCACGAAATGATTGTTGACTCTTCTCCACGTCGTCCGTCTCTGTCTGAATCTCCATGCTTTCGGCCCGATTCGAAGGCGTCAAATTGATGGCCTGCCACTAAATCGCACACACACACGCAGGTCGGCTGGGAAAACCACAGACTTGTCACCTTTGGTGCGGTTTGCATTGGGTCAGGGTCAGTGGTGGGTCAGTGGGCAGTTGATTATGCTCAAAAACTATGCATCGGCATTTGCTTTCCTGATTAATCGATCAACATCAGCACGAACATCAAAAATAATTTACTTTCTCCATTGTGAGCCAGCGGTATTGTGAATTATTTCCATCAAATGCCGCTCAATTATACTAAGTGACACCAGAGGGTCGCCGGCAAAGCGAACTCTGCCATTAATAATAATAGACTACGCCCATACCGCCCATCCCGCCCCCTTGCCCCACCCAATTAGCTGGATTCCAAGTGGCAGACCATGTTGTGCATGTGTGTGTGTGTGTGTGCGCGGGAAATGTCACTGGGATAATTGAAAATTAATTATGTTGACATATTTGGAAAGTGATTGTTGAGATGGCGACTCGTTGATGATGCCCGCGCCATATAATTTCCAGCTCGGACTCCACCTCCCCTGGACAGTTGCAGACAACCAGCCAGTGGATGGCCACAGGCCTGCGGCAAATTAGCCAGCTCTGTGGCCCTGTTCCCAGAGACCCATCGACCCACCGTCCCACCCCACCGGCTTAATAGATGCCTGTCAGGTGGCCATTCATTTGGTGACGGCGCGCCAAGCTTTTGTCCCTGAATCCCGGGCCACGTGAATGGGCGCTATATATTTTTTTCTCTTTATTTTACCTCCGCACGAAACAAAGTATTTGGCTTTAATTAATGGCACCCGGTGAGGACTTTAAGGCTGCCCTTCGGAGAATCAGCTAATTCTGGCTTAACCCTTCGCTAAGAAACGAGCCTAATTAAATATTTTAATTAAATTTAAGGACCATCTCGAAACTGTAATTATAAACATTTTTTTTCGTTAAATATTGGATTAATTCGAGTTCGTTATAAATGAGCTGAGTATTTGGGTTAAATATATATATATTATTTTTTTTTAATGGTTTGTTTAATATTTATAATAAGCATTATACAATTATTACACTTTTAAGATCAAGTGGTTTTCTATACCTTTTAATAAAAATTTCAGAGGAGTAACAAACATTAAAAAACTGAAGCAACTTCTTATACAAAATATATGTATAAAGTTTAAAATATTCATCCGCCTTTATAGAAAACGTTTCAGACTAAAATCGTTTAAAATATTATTTCATCATTATTTTACAATAAAATGTAAAGTAAAATAATAGGTTTGCACTCAAATTATTATAAAACGGTTATGCTCGAGAACATTACATTGTTAAACTTTAGCATTGTAAAATAAGTAAAATGAAGTCAAACCAGATCATTGAAAACAATATCTTAAGCTTAATAAAAATAAACTTACAAAACTTTAAAGTACATAATCGGTAATTTCCTATAGATAACTTTTTATATGAAAACAAGAAAGAACGCAAGTCGGGTTTCCCGACTATAAGATTCGATACTCATTACCCTCTTTAAAAACAGGTAAAGTGTAGCCTACTTTCAAGCGCAATAAATTTTTAGCGCCCCCTTCAAAAAAAAATGGTTAGCTTACTTTCGGGCGCAATAATTTTGTACGCACTTGTATACACAATTTCTTGAAAATGGCCAGATTTTTAATATTTGAGTAGATATTTTCAATACAAATAACATTTATAAGGGCCACTTTTCTCTAGCATTAAAAATGTGGACACCACAGGGTTTCGCGGTTTGTGGGCGTAAAAAGGGGCGTGGTCAGGTTTTGAAATAAACTTGATCTGCGCTTTGCTAATACAAGTCTGTGTGCAAAATTTGGTGGTTCTAGCTTTTATAGTTCCCGAGATCTCGACGTTTGTACGGACGGACAGACGGACAGACAGACATTTCAACGTTTACAGTATTTGCTTACTCTTCGAGTATCGCAAATAATTACACTTTTTTCATACAAAAAGAAATCCGTCGAAGGCGATTATAATCATAATTTCACACTTTTATTGAACTCTCGCTTCGTAATAATCGTCTTAAGTGACGCATTAAGGGTTAAAGCCATTCGGACTATGGCTGCAGCATGCACAAGTTAAATGGCAGCACAGAAGGCGGAAGGAAACGGGCCAAATGCTTCTCTCATTATGCATCTCCACTTCCGTAAGGTCTGTGTGTGTGTGTGTGTGTGTGTGTGTGTACGTGTGTGTGTTGCTGTGCTTGTGTCTGGGTGCGAGTGAGCAAACATAAAGACGGAAATGCAAACCAACTGGCAACAGCAAGAGAAACAACAGACTGGTTGGAATAAAGAACAAAAAAAACACCAGGCAAATGTGAAAGGAGCAAAATAATAATTTCTAAAGAGCAGAAGTTAGGTTTGCATAAATAACGACAGTTTTGTGCCCATTTTGTTTGCATACTAAATGCATTTTCTGTTTTCAAAGCACACACACACACACTCCCGCTCACACATTAAAAACAACCGCAGAATGTTGCCTCGGGTATCCCGAGATTAAAGTGTTGCCCACATTTCAGCACCAAATGCTGACCAGTTCTGCCATTGGGAGTTTCAAACAAAGGCAGCTGTAGTGCCATTCGAAAATTAAACAAAATTGTTTAAATTATACAAATTGCTGTGCAAAGTTGGCCCGCTTTTTCTGGGGTCTATTAATAGCTGGCCTATCATAAAAGTTGGCAAGTGCCTGTCCCACAGACAAACAACTAATAAAGTCCTGCGAGCACAATGAGGAATGCCGTCCCACTGCCATCAAAACAAACGCATTTCGCCACTAACGCGCAAATGTCACGCAAACGTTGTTCTATTCCAGTGCAGCGGGTTGTCCTGGAATGCGAAAAAAAGCATTGGTCCTGCCCAGCGCCACCCACTCGCTGCGGATACGGATACGGAGCCGGAACCATGGCGCTATCAAGCGGAAGTGGCACATGCAGCCGACCGCGCATTGCTTACTCACTCAATCGCGAATGCCAAATACCAAATACCAAATACTCGAGGAAATTCCGAAAAAAAGCAAGTGGAATTCACAGCCATCGATGCGTACTTTGAAAATTCGGAGAGGCGGTCTTTATATGGGAAACGGCGGTAGCAATTAGAAGTCCCGATTATAAGACACCCCTGTGCAAACACTCATATTTAACAATCGCTTACCACGACCCAAACAGCCGCTGCAATTATCGACTCCAACTTTTCGCATTCGACCATGGTAACCTTTCAGTTCAGTAATTATTATGTGGGTTAAAAGCCCCTTCCCCACCAGAGACGTGTGCTGTGTGCTCTTCGACAGGCAGTCAGACACGAACACGTCCACGAACACTGACACTCACAGGCACTGAGCGAAAAAATCTACCAAATCAATTAGACATAAATGTAAATATACAAAATCTATCACAAAAAAACACACATCGTACAACATTGTTCAAATATAATTATTATATAATAATTTGTATTATATAAAAATTATCAGCTACCTTATTAACACTTATTTCAAATTATCAATATCATCCTTAACTCAATAAAATGACCCGTTGTCTTAAAGATGTTGCATGTAGTCCACATATAGTATGTAAACATTTTTATACCATAACTTTTTTTTAATTAAATATATGGTAATCATACAAGCTCTGTTTTCTTTCCTAATTACTTTTCTTAATGTATCATTAATACAAAAATTAAAAAAGTAAACTAAGATGGGAGTAGATGCTTTTACAAGATTAAAGTGTGCCGCAAAATAAAGCTTAGGAACATCAGTTTAGAATTTAAAATCAAAATGTTTATAACACTTTTATATAACTTTTTTGAGCTTTTTTAAATTTATCTTTAACTCAGCTATATTTGTATAAATACGTTTTTATATTCGTTACTTGTGTTATTTCTGTTATTTTGGTCATTTCCAAAAACAGTTCCTCCTTTAAACCTGATTCTTCACTTTGACTTTTTTAGGTGTAAGCACACTCCCTCTGTGTTTCAGTGCCTTGTTTTTAAAGTGTTATTTCAGTGGGCGAGGGCCGCCACTTGGGAGGCGCTGAACCAAGCTGTTGCCCCTGCTGCCGGGAAAGTCAGTCGCCAGTCTGTCTGTCAGTCAGTCAGTCAGTCAGTCAGTCAATCCGTGAGCTTGTCAGTCAGTCATGCACTATCTGACGTCATCGGCAGATTGCGTGGCCGATTCAATAAAAGGGTTAAGTGTCTTTTGCTTTTTATGTTCACTTTTCATTAGTGAACGAAAATCAATATATGTGAGCCGGCTGGCCAGGGAAGCTTTGTCTTAATTGAACCGAGCTAAGGACGTGCTGCCTTTGAGTCCTTTCTCATGGTCGTACTGGCCGGATTCCTCTCATCTCTGCTGAGAGCACGGGCACAAACAAAAGTGTTTACACTGTTGCCGGGCTTGCTGACAAATAATTTTAGGGAGCCCCGGGCAAATAAACTTGACAAACATTTCAATCAAAAGTGAAAAAGCCCAATCCCCAGGTTCAGGACCCAAACCAGGATCAGAAGCAGGACCAGGCCAAACTGTCGTTGGCAGATGGGGATTTAAAGCAATGTCAACGCTCTAAAGGCAACATTAATATTTACCTAACCGCAATGTCGGCAGCAGCAGGTGCACAATTAAAATACATTTTCACGCACAAAAACATTAATTAGTTGTGTTTTTTTTAGAGCAAAGCTAGGCAAAGCAAACGGAAAACCGCAAGGCAAACACCCGGAGGCTCCGAGTTTATCAGGCGGCAGGAAAATGCAACCAAATAGCCATGTCCAACAGCCGGCCACGCCCCCAAAGAAGGGCGGGGGCGGCGGTAAAAACGTTTGCGCGATTCTTTCGCTGCTGCGTTTTCCCCCACTTTCTTTCGGGAATGAAAGGGACTTGAGGGAATTTCAGCGCGCATAATGTGCCGCATTGCGGTTTTTCCTCAACATTGGCAAGAGTTGCTTGCTCAACGCCGCAGGACACACACCGATACAAAGACACACACACACACAAATACACAGACAGAAGCTCCTTGCTGTTTGTGTGAAGCCAAAGTCGCGCACGTTGAGCTGAATTTTGAGCATAAACGGCATAAAATATGTGAGCAATAAAACGGGCGATTGAAATGCTCAAGTCAAAAACTTTTGCGAAAATGCCTTTAAGCGCCATCGGCTGCAGCATTGGTGGGCGGCCAAGGAAACCGCCCAGCAGTGTGCATGTGTGTGAGCTTGATTTATACACCACCCCCTTCCATGCTCTCAAATGTGTGCCACACTTTTCCCCTGCCACATTGTGTGTCTGTGTCTGGGTTTGTGTGTGTGTGTGTATGTGTGTCTAAGCCGGTGAATGAGCGCCATTGAATCCGAGCTGGCAGCCCGGTTGCCTATGAATTGCCTGTTTTAGGCCGGGCTTCTTACTTCTATCCTCTTGATGTTGGCACACAGAGTAAAAAAGAAGACTATATTACTTGAAACTAGATATACATATTAAAGGTATTATCCATTAAAAAAAAACTTGTATTCAAAGCACAAATATAATAAAGTCAGCTGATATGAAACAGATGTTTTTAAAGGCTAAGAAACAACACGTTTAAGGGCTAAGAAATAAAGAAAATATAAAATAAAAAAAAAAAACTCCGTAGTAGATAAATATTTAAAAATCGCGTATACGACATGTTGACATATAAGTCAACATTTCTATGAATTGGTTTCTTTTCTATGTAGGTACTTGTATCTTATTTCTTTTATCTCTTTAATTTATTTGTAAATGTATTTAACTTGTGGTGTTCAGAAGTCTCCGTTTAACATATTTGGTTAAAAGAAACATACAATTGGGTGTAATTTGGTTGGCAGAAATTTCAATAATTTGGTTGAAAGCGGACCAATACTCATAAGAGTTCAGAAAGATAAGTGTCGTACTAGTATATTTATGTTATTTTAAACTAACATAAAATGCCTAAAAATCGTTAAACAGAGATGACTACCTATAAAATCCAAAATACAATCAAGTCAAATTGATAGTGTTAACTTTCACAAATTGACATAAAATTAATTTTTATTTTTTAGTTTTTATTTTATTGTTTATAGTGTAGACTTCACTTGGCCTGGGCTTCGCATTCATTTTAGTTGCTTTTCAATGGCTGCCAACAAACAAGAACCGATGTTTGGGCGTGTGTGTAAGTGCGGCTTAGGTAAAAGTGTTTGAATCGAGAGAATTAGATGACTTTCAGAGGCCGTGCTGGTAAGATTTCGCTTTCAAGTTAGGCATGTATTTGTTTGGCCATCCGATTTTTGGCAAACAAAATGCCAGGTCCACTCACCGCTCACAATTCATGACTCTATGAAGGCAGGGACCTTGGGGCTGCCTGCCATTCGGTTCCTTTGCTTCGCTCAAATATAACTCGCATTTTCGGTGGTGTATTTTTAGTACAACCAACCGGGCTAATAATAATAGCAACGGCAGCTAACAAAACTCCTCTCACTGCCGGCACGTTGCTATCTCTTTATAAATTCGTTCGCATTTTTGATGAGCTAAAGAGTATGCTGCTATTTTGGACGGTACCCACAGGCAAATGTCTGTAATCCAATTTTAAAAACGAAATTACATAAATATAATGTGAAACATTTTCCAGAAAATTGTTTGATTGCTGGTTGCAAGAGCATAAAGGATACGAATTTATTATGAGTTCGACATGGCGTTGTTCTTTTTGTTTACGTTTTGGCTGCAGTGTTATAATCAGGAAAGTATACATGCTGAATATAAAGCGGTACAACAACGATTTATAAATATTTAAAGCATAGAAAGAGGCTTGATAATTTTTTAAACCTTACAGTTAATATTTAATTTGTTGAATTGTTTCATAGTTTTTTTTAATTGGTTACGTATACAAATTAAGATTTTCTTCGCATGAATGAAAGCAAGAATATAAACAAGATATATTGTATCCCGCTTTTCAAAGCCTAATATAAACTTGCTAATATACAAAATAATAAACTTAACAAAAAATTCCCATAATCTTATTTATTCAGTTATTATTTCAGAAGCTAGTTCAGAAGCTACCGGCAAACTTTTTTTTCGTTCAGTCATTGAAATTCTTTTCCCTCTATCCTGTAAATTAGGTCAGATTTATCCCAACATTCGCTTTCTTTTCCTTGTTCCTCTCAACCCCATCATCTCATTTTCAAACCGTGATGATTACAAGAAATTAACGCGTTGGCTGGTTTATCCGGCAGTCTCGTAAAGCGCCCAAGAGGACTCGTAAAAGAAGAACGTTAAAGCACAAGCTCATCAACTTACTTGGAATTAATCAGCGACATTGGACACAGCGCAGCTGAATGCATTTTTCATTGGTTTGCTTATGCTCGTAAAGGACTCTATCTGGTGCTCTATCGCTATTTGGATCGGCGGGGTCCTGGAGCTGCTTGGGGCCTTTGAGAGCGGGCACATCGTTAACGGCTTAATTGCTTCCCCATTTACACACTGTTGACGTCATGGAGGGCGCCAAATCCCAGCTTCCTGCTGATTTTCCCTATTTTTCCCTGCTATTCTCCGCCTTTGTGTGTGTGCCTTTATGTTGCAGCTAATCCAATGTGCGATGGAATCCTAGGCCCCCTTCAACTTTGGCTTACGGCCGGAGCATGCGTGTTTTCATTTATGCATATAAATCCGGAATGGAGGCAGGCAGCTGCTTTTACTTATCGCTTAAGCACTTGATCCGCTGAGAGGCATAGGGACATTACATGACAAAGCGATTTTACGCGACACCACCGTGCGTGTTATAGAGGGAAACTCGCGTGATTCGTTATTTCAATTCAATTAAAATGCATTCTCCTACACCGTCAATTTAATTAAAGATTTATTTTTCTGCATGGTAATTTTCGTTTAAAACGCTTCACTTGTTTTGCTCGGAATTTTAAATCGTTTTAAGTGCTCTAGGATAATCTTAAAACTTCGTTTATGTTACTCAATTTAAGCACTTTAAATATTTTATACGTACATTGATATTTAATAAATTTTTGTGGCTTTAATACTATTAGAAGAAAATCAGACTAACATTGATATGTATCGTTAAAATTGTAACTTTATTTAAATTTTTTCTTCTACATCAATTATGCTTATTTTTATAAACTCTTATTGGTTTATAATTGGATTTTTTGGTTTAAATTGTTGTTTTTAAGTGCTCCTGAAAAGAAAGAGAAAAAACATAATTGAATTTTGTTGTTTTATTATTTTATAACACGTTATTATTTGTGGTTAACTATGATAATTTCCCACAAGTGACAGCCCAATTAAATGCATGCAAGGCCACTCGGGCCCACTAAAGGACCTTTCACATCCACTGGGCCACCACTATCTGGATGGCCTCACCTGCCGCCAGATTCCCTGGCGGGCAGCTGAAAAAAGAAACCGGGATTAAAGCCGCAGCCGGGTGGAGGAGGCAACACTCAAGCTTTTTACACGTTGGCCTGTAATTACATCACAGCAGAGATTTTTCTTTGCGCCACTGGCACACAAACACACACATTCGCTTCCACACATATGGGATATAATTAGAGCATAATTACAGCTCGACTAATACTCGAGTATCAGGCAAAAAGCGGGAGAAAAGAAAAATTAGCAGCCAGCAAAGAAGGGGAAAGGAGCTCCAGCCGGTCATCTATTAAGTATAATCAACGCCACGGCAAGCGGAAATAGACAGATTTCCGGCTATTAAACGCCCAACAGAGCGGCAAAGACTCTCACGGTCGGCTTTCAGCTGACAGCACTGCGAAAAAAATTATCGCTTTTTACAGCATATTCAATAAAATTGACTGTGCAGGAAAAACTGACCTTTAAGGAAGTTAAACATTTTTAATACACCTCTAAATAGTTAGGTATTTAACAAACTTATTAGTTTTTTGCTTGAAGCCCCAAGAAAACTTATTTGTGTATTAAGTGTAATCTATTCCGTGAAATTTATGTTATTTATTTATTGACCATCTACCATTTTAAGGGGTTTCTGTTGCACTACTGGAATATCCTTCTGCCAGAATTAAAATGCTTAAAGGCTATAAATAAAATTTTTTTAACTCCATTAAATGTTTGCTCAATTTTGGTCAGATAATTTATTTTTTGACCAGTAATGAGAATCTGTCCACACTTAAATTTTCTAAACTTAAACACGCGACGAAAAAAAAACATAAAAGTGAAGTAATTTACTTGTCAGATAGACGGTTAAATATCCAAAAGAACTCATTTAAACACAATATTTTGCGTTGTGTAAGACCGCTGGAGAATCCTAGCCAAATATCTGCGGCACAAATTGAAAAAAAAGAAATGTTAATTAGCTCTAATTTGCTTGCAACGTAACTAGGGAGCCAGCTAAGAAGGTGGCTCTGGGCTCCAGTGCGTGGGTGCCTCTTGACATTGACACACACCCACTCTGCAACCAACTTCCCATCCACACACACACACACTCAGAAACACACACAGCAGGTGTTGCTTTAATGATGTAATGCCCCCCTTCGGGGATACTTGGGCCACACAAGGATCTGGCATAAACCGGTGAGCTCATTTATTAACATAAACAGTTCATTTGTATTAAACTGACAGTCGCAACATGAGAACATGCCCGTTAGTTGATAGTTGGTCGCAGGGGCGGCCAGTCGATCAAAGGCGTGGCCCTCGTTCACCACCACCCCACACCACGAAAAAAAACAAAAATTTGGGGGAGCTACATGAATGCAAAACATAAACTTCGATTAGCGGCAGCAAATAGCTAATGGCCGCCATCAAATGGCGAAAGGGCCGTGCCATTCGCAACAGAAAGTGCTCTTTTGTGCGGGTCGCTATCAGGTTTCTTGTTAGCCAAAAACGGTTCACACACTTCTCGGTAACAGGAGTCCATTGTTCCACTCAATGGCTGCCACTCGCAACAATTTCGTTTTTGCTACATTCATTTGTTTTTCCTTTTTATCGGAGCACGCGATATGGCAATTGATAAAACACTGGGTTTTCGATATTTCCCGTCACTGCGGAGGCAGCCAGTCATCGTTAAGACATTCCATATACAGCCCAATTGTATTTGCCTTGTTTCATATTTTATTTTTATGTGCAGTGTGTGCATGTCTCTGGGCAAGTCATTAATATTGTCATGTTATTTGCATTTTACTAATTTTGAGCAAGCAGAACTTTGATTTATTACGATTTGGAGGGGGTATCGCCGAAATAATGGCCTACATTTATGGCAGTCAAGCGGAAACTAATCCAAAAAGTAGGTGACTATTTTGGGAAAGTGCCTACAAGGCAGGAACTAGGCTTTAATTCTTGCTGCCATCTGTATCTGGTGTGCAAATCACCATTTTAAATTCTAGGTTCCTGGCAAAAACTCTGCCAAAAATCTTATAATAAATTCTCGCACAAAGAGAATGCAATCCAATTGCATTCTCATTGCTACTATCTTTTTTTTATGTTTAAATCTCCGCTTTGATTACTTGGCCCCGGGCAAAAACTCTGCCCAAAAAGATCAATATTATTATCTATATAGGTCCTCCTGCAACACAAGGCCGTACATATGTTGGCGTGTTTAGGAATATGATGCATGACCCTTGTATAAATCATGCGGCTTGTGCTACGTCCTAATGGAGTTTGGCTTTAGTTTTTGTGAAATTCTTCGACACAAAAACCTGTATCAGAGGAGCATCGCAAAATGGCCCGCGGCTCGAATTCGACATTGTTCCATTGTTATTGAACAGAGGACCAGAAAAGGACACAGAAAAAGACTGATGGCATTGGCTGATGCTGCTGTTGCTGCTGCTTCTGCAGCAAGGGTGTCGGAAATTTTTGATAAAATTTACAGAAATTTAATTACACCAGAGCCTATCCGGAGGCAGGTGCACCTGCATTTCGATTCGGAAACATGACAGTTGCCAGGTAATTTATTGCGGTAGTAAGTCGGCCGCGCCGAGTTTCTGTGGCAGCTCCGCACTCGTACGGATATCACTTACATGGCCAGCGGTGGCGATGACTATGGCGATGGCGATGGCTATGGCGATGGCGACACGTTCTGCGGATAGAGGATGCAATCTGCGAGCCGAGCTCCCGGGCACTGTGTGCATATAGATAATGGTGCAACTAAACCGACTTTTTTGGCTGCCAGCTCAACGGACCGCGACGCGAACACGGAATACGGATACGAAACGAGTTGCGGGACACGGATTTAAGGGACCAAGCGAGATGGATGCCGCGCAGGAGGAGGTGTCAGTGTTTTGCCTGTGGCACGTTGTGAATTCCCAACTAACCGTTGGATTTGCGGCTTTGCCACAAACTCAATCTGCGTGGACCGGTGGGTCAAGGGAGGTGGTGGGTGACTCCTGCACTGCCACTGGAGCTCATGATGCCACTCCCACTCATACACACTCACTATCACTTATTGTTGGGTGCTTTGCCTTTGCCTTTGGCCACTGTCGGCTGACCCTCGGAGGATCGCACGATATTGTTATCCTGGCTGAGTTATCCCCGCGAATGGTTGGAAGTAACCGCGCGCTGCGTGTTCGTTGCTCGACTGCGGCAAACTGACAGGCGAGGAAAGCGCGCCGCTTTTCCATTTTCCGTTCGCCTAGGTCGTGTCCGTGAGCCGAAGCCAAGAGCCCGAACTCTTAGCCGGATAAAAAGCTGGCTGAAAGAGCCGAGTATAAGAGCGCACTGGCCCGCTCTTCACTTTGGGCCAAACTTAAAGTCAATGTGGGGCTCTGCTTTTAAGGCCATTGGGAATGGCCCTATTTCGGTTTGGGCTCTGCGCTTCAAATTCAATTTGGCCACTCTCACGTTGGCTGCTGCAATTTCGGCCACTCGAAAAACACTCCCCCCGAAAAACAAACCCCCCTCCACCCCACCCACACACAAACTCCTCCGCTGAGCTCAGCACATGCAAAGTACGGGCAAAACGGGCAAACAATTGGGTCAATTGGTCATGGCTGTCAAGGTCTTAAACTTTCGTATTTATGGCATGCCATGCATTGTAATTTTTACTTTAATTTGTTAACTCGAAAAAAAGCGAGTGGCAGTGAAGGGAAAAACCTCCGATCCATTCCGCACACCCTGAACGGCTGTTGATGGCATCTCGATGCCACACAGAAAAAATAAACACCAAAACTTGTTAATCATTTTTCATTTCAAAACCAATTTAAATGCATGAAGATGTATAAAATGTTATATGAAGTAAAAGAGTAAGAATTAAGGCTATGGATTTAACCCTTGCCTTTAGATTTTCCGAATTTCTGAAATACGACTAAAAGCAATTATAAGTAAAAATAGCAGTAGGCAGTAGTATTAAACACTTTTAATAATTTGTCATGTTTTTAAACCTATATGCAACAAATTTATAAAAACGTTTATAGTTTATAAGCTTTTGTTACATCTTAAAATGAAAAATATTATGTAGGATGATTTCGATATGAATTATATTATGTAGGACATTGTTAGGTATTTTTCTCTGTGCAGAGGTTGGGTGTGGGTGCTGCAAATCGGGGGGTCTGAAAAAGGGCGGTGGCAAGTGGCTGGCTGCGTGCGTTGCATGTGCAGCAATTTCCGCCGTAGTCGCGTGCTTCCGCTCAAAAGCCCGGCCGGACCGTGGCGGATTCCGGCGGTCGGGGAAGCCCGGACAGCACTTAAGTATCTGTTGCCGACACAGTGACACCCTCCAGATAATATCCGCAACTAGCGGTTGCCATTTGCGACACACACTCACGTTCATAACGCGCGTGGCTCCCCTGAATAACGGTATTGATAATAGCTAGTTGCAGTGCCCACAATAATGTTGCTGACGTTCTAAAATACCCTGCATAGCAATTTATTACTTTCCTAGAAAAATAACTGTATCTACAGAATTCTTGTGTAAAATTTTTTTAAACAGCGTTGGCTAGAAAAAATGTTAAAGCATCACTTAACTATTAACTTATTAACTTTACTTTGTCCACTGTTGCAAGTAAGGTTATCTTTTGGGCAATTGTAGTTTTTTAATATTTTAATGTTAGTTTGAATATTCGAATTATAAGCTATTTTGGATGATTTTTTTGTGACATTGTTATGGCGAACTTGAAGCCTATATATTTTATTTACCATTTATGAGGTTTCTTAACCAAAAAAAGTGAAAATTCCTTTTACTTATTTGGTATCTATAAATTAAAAATTAAGTACAATAACTTTTAATATTTGGAGAATCCAAAAATATTTATGTTGAAGAAAGAAAATATCTCCATGCTTCCTTTGCTGATCTTAAACAAATATCGTTATTAAATAAGTTATTTCAATAAACCAGAATGCTTCTTAAAGCTATTAAGCTGTTATATATACTTTTTGGTAAGGATTATTTTTTTTTTGTTTGCTTACTTTGCTTTCTCATAGCTTGCTGGGGAAGAATCAAAATCTCCTGACATTTATCAACCAGAATCATAAATTTAGCTTACTTATAGTACATCCTGCCTGTCGAATCAATAATTATGTGGGATGTGTCGCTCACTTTTCGGTCGTGTTTTTATGGCCAACTTCTGGTGCTAAATGTTATTTATTAGCAAACTTTTGCGGCTTGTGCAACTTTTTTGTCGGCTACAAATTTCTGTCTGTCAATAAAGCGGCTAACAACGCGCTTGGCTCTTCATCTTTGTACGGCTGATGTTGACGTGGATGTTGTAGCTCCTTCACTGGCAGCCGGCGAGCATAAATGGCCGACAGTAAATTAATTTACGTACATCACAAGTGCGCTTAATGGCTTGTATGGGCGTGGTCGCTGGTGGCCCTTTCCCCTTTTGGTTTTTGCGAATCCGGCTGAGTGAGTCCTGCAAACCCGGTGGCAGTCGGGTGTCCAGTCTTTTTGGGATGGCAAATGCGTGTTTGGCCAGAGAGTCCCGCGGGTGGAGGTGGAGCTCGCTCGCACTCCATTTCGAGCTCTTTGCCCTCGCATGTTAGCCAGCCATTTTTCCGCCCTCGGGCAGCCCCGTTTCTGCATCGCTGACATTTTAATTGCATTCGGACAAGGCTGCAAGTGCAGCTGCAACTGTGACTGTTTCTGGGACGTCGATGACAGGAACAGCTAACCGTTCCAGAACCCAACTGTCCCAGTGTCTGAATCGAATCACTCACAGAAAAATATGTATAGCTAAAGACAAATGTGTTTTTAATAATAAAACGGCTAACAATTAATTGTGGTGTGTCCAATTCAGTTAATATCAGCTGAAACTCACCCAAAATTAATTTTAAAATTATTTATTGCCTAACAGAACCATAGGCTGTGTTTATAGTAATACCTAGCTTTTAAAGATTTACAAAACCCAAAGATTTACTAAGAACAAACAGTCCGAGATAAAATCGTGTTCCAGAACGTTGTCAGGTGTCAAGCTTTATCATTTGTAGTCCTTAACGCTATTCTGAAGTCAATGAATTGATGCATGGACTTGTAAAAAATAAAACCTTTAAAGTTGGGAACATTTTTGTACTTAATTTAATAAAATGTTCTTAAAAATTTGACTTGGAACAAGCTTCACTTTATTTTAAGCAAGTCTTTAGATTTCTTTTTGTGCATGAAGGGGCACAGTTGGCAAAGTCGGAGGTTCGAAGTGATGCTGGGGCACTGACTTTTTGATTTGCTTAATCCCAGATCGTTCGCTGGAAAGAGATAAGGAGACACTGCTAAAAGAGGCAGCTGGGCAGAACAAGAAATCCTTTTAAATATTTCAATAGACAGAAGGAGCCGACTCGGCACCCAATGGCAGCTTCATTTGGCCAGGCGATGACCATTAGGCGTACAATTTCCTTTTTGACGTTGCGCTTTTGCCTCACATCTTTTGTCTGCGTCTGCAGTTCGCCTAAGCAGTTTCCCCTCCTGGTCTCTGCCTTCTCCACAATCTTCCCCCTGTTATATCTCCGAGATACACCAGACAATGTACCTAAATGTTTAATGAGCGCAAGTGCAGCGAGCCGGAGGAAAATACTATATATAGATAGGGGTGAAGAGGAGTCAAGGGGCCGGCAAACAAGGAAGCGGCTGCCGGCTAGGAAATGAAAGCAGCCGAATCGAAAGACAACATTTGGCCATATAAATAAATAAAATCCAGCTAAGACTACGAAAACGAATTGAAAAAGAATGGGGCCAAGTGCCTGCCCCATCTGCCACCTGCCACACTCAAACATACGTATGTGCAAGCCAAGTTCCTATGCATTTATGGTTCAGCGAACTCTTTGGTAGATTCTGCAATATATACAAAATAAATATACAGCCACGTTTAAAAGTGGGATGGGTAAAGAAAACATTTTAGAAAGTATGATATTTCTCTGTAAATACATAACGAATTGTTAGTTTTATTTTTGTATGAATACCAAAAACAAAACTGTAATTTGATATTCAGATACAAAAACTAATTTTAATCAATGTTAGCTTCTAAAACGTCATCCTGATTTTGTAAGGTCATTTATTATTTTAAGATTTATTCCTTGTAATTATAATGAAATATTCTGTTTAACAATTGTTACTTACAGCAAACCACGCTTAAAATTAATTCACCTCTTTTGTTCAAGAGCCTGAAAATATCAGTTACGGCCTGCTGGTATGGCTCGAACTTAAATTTTTAAAGGATTAAGTCCACAATCCTTGCTTGACTGGGCTAGAACAATAGGGAGTATTGTTTTCTCAACTGCCTAAGTAATTATGCCGAAATTCAGTATGAGGAGGGATATATCAATTTCTTGCTGCCAGCTCCCAGTTGGCTCAGCTCTTCCAGGACTTAAAAGTTCATTGAACTCTACTGAAGTCCAGGGATTATATGGAGCATGGCACACCAAAAGTTGCTGCCACTGTTGCTGGTCCTCGGGCGCTTGTTCTCATATGGAATTGTGTCACGTATTTTATTTCGCCAGATGTGGGGAGATCGGGGGACAGCGGGTGACCGGGTAACCCGGACCAAAACTGTCCGCCTAACTGGCGGAGCTCTGGCGTTGCCGCTGAAACTTTGCGGAGCACAGTCAAAGTTTCTAATTTAATTGTAAACTCAAAATGTGCAAGGCAGAAATAAATCCCACGTATATGTAATGTGATTTCCCACCTGCTACAGCTATGGAGTGGTTGACATCCAGCCTCGGGTCAAAGCTTGACCTATGACAAGCTGAACCTTTCGGATTTTTGTGAGCCACCCAAGCGATATTTTTAGGACGTTAACGATTTTAAATGAAATTAAGCCGAGTCAGTGAGCCACGAAAATGGGATACGACTGGCTCGTTTGGCACATTAGTTACTATTTTTATCGTTGAGCGGTGTTGCACTTAAAAGCGGAATTTAATTATGGCCAAACCAAGGGCACGAGCTCCACAACACGGCACGGATTTGGGCCCTCAGCGTGTTGGCTGTTTGTCAGGCCAACAGAGCCATAATAACCCCACACTTGGCCTCAATTCCCCCCACCTTATGTGCTCATGAGCTCGGGACTTCCTTTGGCCGGGTGCAATTCACCTTATCCCATTGTTTTGCTCCTACCTGACGGCACTGCCAAAAGCGAAAGTTTATAATGGACTTTGCTTGGGCCCGGCGAATGCAACTTTGATTCCGACCGCTCTGAAATTAGTTGACAATGGAAAGCCTGGAGTTGGCAGCTGTAGCAGGGCTAAAACAAGCCAGCCGGCCCCCCAAAGCAAGCCAAAGCAAATGAAATTGGAATGTTTGCCTTTGGCTTCGGTTCGCGTCCTCCTCTGCCACTCTCCTCCGTTCAGTTCGCAACCAGAAACGATTCCCGGACACGGACCAGCCTGCTCCACCGTTTGCAATATCAGTTGTCAGTGACTCACAGTGGGCCTGTCAGAGGAATTCCGAGAAAATAATTGGAAACTATTACATAGCAAAAATAAACTATTTTGTTGAGTCGTTTTGATTACAACTGTAGTCTCTAAATCCTGAAGAAAGTCTTAAACAAAAATACATAAAAGTGAAAGCTATGAAATTCTTTGAGATTGTTTAATACTCCTGAATTACCACTTTAAAATATCCCAACAGTTTGTTTAATGGTTATATAAATATTTGTAAGTGCAACGAAAATCAGGTCATTGCTTTATAAGAAGTAAACTTAGATAATTTGTACTCAAATTGTCTTAAGATGACCGTAACAAAAGTATGATTTTTTTGTTTACTTCTTATTAAAGGCAAAATACTTATTACACAAAACAGTTCCTTTTTTGTAATACTAAATGCTTACCATTTTTTCTACCCTGTCTTTGGAATCTTTGGAATCAACATAAATGTTATTGTTGAAACTTTAAATGTTTGTTAAATCATTTTTCACAGAATAATCTATAAACACCTGATACTCTCTTGAATAAAAAAAATGGTTATCAATCCACTGTGCGACAGTTTTCTCTGCCGTCACTATCCCTCCACTCTCCCCGTGTTTAGCCGCGTTCCGGGAAGCGTTTCAATTGACATTTTAATTGCTACTCGTCGCCGTTGCGTTGCCGTCGTCGCCACACAACCAGCCACGCCTGCCGCTCCTTGCTGACACACTCCAAACCAAAGGCCAGGACCGCTCCAGTTTGGCTTCCATCTGCCACTGCTATCTGCTACAGAGCCACTTCACTCGCCGGGCCGGGCCAAAGGGGGATCCGGATCCCTCAGTGCATAATTTAATGTGGCTTAATGCCGGCTTATCTGCGCCAATTATTTACCATCAACAGCCGGCTGACTGCGAGGAGAGGTCATTGACTGGCTGGTCTAATTGGAAAAGACAAAGGGGTAATTGCCGAGGTGGGTGTGGCACCCACGGGAATAAAGTGGGTTGCACAAGCGCAGGCTTGCCAATTAATATCCCGTCATCGCAGATAGCAGACCCTTAATGACAAGTTCAAGTTGGCCTGCGAAGACCTTGCCAGATCATTGCGCTGCATAATTGCCTCCATTATGCACGGCAATGCAGACCAAATTCAATGAAGTGAGAGCTAGTCCCTCCATAAACTTGGGAAGCTTTAAAAGTTACACGGGAAGCCCCAGCTGTGCTCTTAGCCATCTTATCCCCTGTTGATTTGCTTCTTGGGCTGCCAAGCATTCCACACGGCGTATGCGCAATGTCAGCAAAACACATCAATTACAAATTAAACACCTGTCCGTTCGAGTTGCGTTTAATCAATGCCAGTTTAAACTTTAAGAAAGGAGCAAACGAGCTTCTGCTCCAGAACTTGGCTTCATGCTGCGAGGGAGCGGGTAACCGGATCTCCTGTAGTGAAGCCCCTTGGACTGAAACTGGGAAATCAATGTTTCGATACACTCAAATTTCTTGGTTTCAGTGCGGAAAATAGCCGCGAAACAAGATCCTCCAAGACCCTTGTTCTTAAAAATCGTATTGATAAAAATGCTAAGTGCAGACAGCTAAAAATAACGTTCAGATTTTAAAAGGGATCAACAGAACGTTTTTTTAAAAAAACACATGACAACAATTTGAATATACCTAATGTAAAATGTATTAAGTATAAAAATATCAAAAAATCGTAAAATACAAATTCTTCCAAATTAATGAAGCAGATATTATTATTATTTATGTCCACATTTTGTTTTGCTTTTCGGACTGTGAAAACTTTATTATTAAATATCTGTTGTTTACCATTTATTTATTAAAAAAAATTTTTTTTTTTTTTTTTTCTTTTTTCTTTTCTAAAAAAAAAAAATATGAAAAAAAAAAAAAAAAAAAAAAAAAAATATTTTAAAAAAAATAATTATAAAAAAAAAGAAATTTATTTTTTTTTAATTTTCCACCCCCCCTTTTTCCCCCCAAAAACCAAAAAAATTTTTATTTATTTTTTTTTTTTTTTAAAAAAAAAAATTTTTATTTTTTTTTTTTTTTTTAATTTTTAAAATATAAAAAAAAAAATTTTAAAAATTTTAAAATTTTTAAAAAATTTTTTTTTAAAATAATTTTTAAATTTTTTTTTTAATTTAAAAAAATAAATTTTTTTTTTTTTTATAAATTTTTTTGATTAAAAAAGGAAATAAAAATATTTAAAAGGGGGGGGGTTTTTTTTTTTAAAAGGGGGAGGAATTTTGAAAATTTTTTTGGGGGGAAACCCGACTTTAGCGTTCTTTCTTGTTTTAGACTGCTAATCATCTACACGTAACAAAAAAGTGCCTTATATAGTATACTTACTCTGTCTTAAGGAAACTAACAATGAATGGAAAAGTTGAACAATGTCATCAGAGCTTTTAAAGGTTTCGATCAAGAAACCTTTTAAATAATCGCTCTGAGAAAAGATAACAAGAGTTTGAAAATGGATAAAAACATTTCATAAACTCTAACTTATAGTAAATTCTTACAGATTTAATGAACATATAAAGTTTTCAAAGACAACGACAGCGTTTGCCTTTTAAGATATCCCAATTAATTCGGCTCTTTTTTAAATAAACTTTTCTGAGTGCAGCATCAACATTCCACTGTTTTTCTTTTTCTGTCCCTTTCAGACTTATTCCGACTCCAGCCGTTATCCAGGTTGCCAGGACTCTAACGGAATATGAAATTTGCCACATTTGGTTGCCATTCGGCGGCGGATGTTGGCCGCTGTTTGTGGGGCTGCCGTCGGTGCGATTTCGAGTAAGTGAAATACGCGTAAAAACTTTAATTAAAATGGAAACCTTACAATTGCATTGTGGCCGCAGGGACAGCAGACACAACGTCGTCTACCATCTACCATCTACCGTCTGCCGTTCGCCGTCAACCGTCGACGTTTTAATTAAATTAAAAAACTCCCAGTTGCCGGTTGCTTGGCATTGGCAGTCTCAAGATTCGCAGACTGGCTGTTGGCCAGGTTAAAGCCTGCCGAACATTTCAATTGGGACAGTGCGGCAGTGGAGGCCGTAATTAAATCAGCGCCACGGTACAAAGCCAGTGCCGGGTCATTGGGCAGTGATTTCAAAGGAAATCAAATACACAATTCACCAGCTGGCTGCCGAATGGGCATGGGGATAAGGTTCTGGGAGTCGAACCGAACCGAACTGAAACTGTCGCCGTAATCGAAGACGGGCAAGACACTAATGAAAATCAATAATTCAGGCAAACAATGGCCAAAGGCGGACCGGGCTTTAAAAGCCACTTTCATGTCAGTTGGGAGTGCAACAATAAGTAAGCTGGGCCTGCCCATAAATAAAGCAAAGTATAAGGCAATGGCAACGAGGCACCTTATGTTACTTATGTAAGCTGTGCAGCTGTCGGCCTTTATTCTTTGTTGTTGCCACTGCTTCTGCTTCTGTTGCTGCTGCTGTTGTTCTTCTGGCCACTGCTTCTTTGTGGATGCCTTCGATACACTTAAAAAATTAATACTTTTTTTAAAATGGGATTTAATTTTACCTACCTTCGTCATAAATTAAAACGGAATAATGTACCTTTTTAATACATTTTCTCATTTGCTTTTGCTGTCGACACATGAAAAGCTCTTCAGAGGTTAAACTTCGTAAATAAAAATAAGAAGTCTCTTAAAAAGCCATCATTATATTTCCTTTAATTTCAGTTTATAATTAAGCTCAGCGCTACAACAAAAATACATACTTTTCTTAAATTAGGCTTTATTGTTGCACAACACCCAGTAATTCGACAATTTTTTTGGTATGTATAACTTGAAAGCTATGTATGTTACCATTAACAAAAAAAAAAACATCATAAATATTGTTAAAGTTATTTAAAAATTGATAATTTTTTTTGTAACATAGGCCCTTTGGGTAATTAATTTTCTAAGTGCTTTGGGGCAATAGGAGCTAAATGGGAAAGTAAGTTGGCCCTGGCAGGAAGGCTGCAATCGATGGCGTGTCTATGACAGACAACGAGCTGTTCAAAGGCAACATAGTAGCATTATAATTGCTAGTACTTCACCAAGCACCACCCAACACCCAACACCCATTACCCACCACCATGTGGCTCCACATTAAAGTCATTCAAGTACAAACAATTTAACTTTGTTTTCCTCGAATAAACAAGAACAGATAAAGTTGAGAGCAGGGTCTGCAAGTGAAGCTGTTGTTTGTCTGGTGTATTAAATAATTGAGCGTATGAAAATGTAGCTGAGTGAATTCCTTCGTGCATTAGCTCATAACACAGCCACACACGCCCCCAAATAGTAGTGTAGCACTCTTTAAGTTAAAACTTTTCAGCATGTTGTATAACGCGCATAAAATTTTGGGATAAGCAAAACAAATCTGCCCGAAAAGGCAACCACCCAACAGCAGTGGGAGTGCATTAAAATTGTTCAGAGCCAAAATAGCAGGAGAAACCGTGTTTCGAGTCCTGAGAGTGCAAATAATTCTCTCCTTTTCCGCTTTTGGCCGACAGCCTGACACATTGTTTCACACCTTGTGGCCCACAAGAGGGGGAAAAAAAAGGGCCAAAAAGGCAGCCCTGCGATGAAATGAAGTGCGGCTCGAATGACATGCAAACTTTTAACTCTCCCTGCCCCGCAGGACATGCACATCCTTTTGTGTCTGTGAGTGTGGTCGCCGTTTGCATTTGCCAACTTACCAATAAAGTGTCTTTGAATGGAGTAAATTGACTCTGGCATGACAAACAATTCCTGGAATCCACGAGCGCGGCTAAAAACTCGAGCATGAAAACGGTTGGCCGCATGACTTGTACTATATCCCTTCCAACAATAAAGAATAATGTCAGTTTGTCTGTACGTTTGGGCCCTGTATTTTGTGGGCCTTTCTTCGAGTCAGTTACTTTATGGGCAATTTATGAGCTCACATTAAGTCGAGCCCGTGTGAAGAAAAACAGAAGGTAGTGGGTTAAGTTTGTTATATGATTTGTGTTATAGGTCCATATAAATAAAACATCTGTTTAAATTAAGAAGCATAATAATATTTAATCATGCTTCAAAAGGTTTGGTAAACAGATCAGAAAAAATCAGAAACTAATGAATTGTTAAGTTCTTTTAATCGTAATCGTAGCGATTGTAAGTTAAATGAACAACCACTACACGCAATCGTTATTCTGGATTACTAAAGTCTGTTAAAACGCAATGATAATATTTTTTCCTTTTACGAAAGCATATAGAAAATAATAACGTATCAATATTTGCTATAGTATTTTATTAGAGTACACTGGCTTCGGAGATTTTAGTTTACCACATGGGCCCATGAAAATTGCTTTTCTATTTCCCCAGTATGTGCTTGACTTTTAAATGTGCAAATAAAACCCTTCTTAGCTGCTATTGCACATGGTCGGTTAACAGGAAAACATTTATTATTTATCGTTGGGCTAATGAATTTTTGGACATTCCTGCGATTCATTTGTCTGCGCAAATGAGAGTGACACGGCAACTCAAGCGGATGAAGTGGGTTATGTACATGGACAGCGAATCGGGAAGTGATCTGATATTTGTATGCAAGCTATCCCTATCACCCACACGTGACGGTTTCGCTCCCACCTCACCTTGATTAAACAGCCTGGAGCTGGGCAAATATTATTGTGTGTAACTATAATTGTTTACATGGAGTACAGCCAATAAAATACGCCGCCCTTCGGCAATTGGCTTATACACCCTGCATACACACACTTGTTTGCCTTTTGCTGGTGGCATGTCAGGAGTAGTATCTGTGATTAATGGTTGCCCATATTTCTACACTGCCAGCAATTAGTGCAAACGAAATCAAATTTGAGCAGCGGTAATAAAACCAAACTGGGCAACGGGCGGTCCAAGCAATATAAGTAGTAGATGCCTTATCCTTACATATATTTGCCTAATAATGGTGCTTAAGTGGGAAAGGAAAGTGGGAAAGTGGGAAAGTGGCAAAGTGGCCGGCCGACCGCCACATAGTTGCCATTTTATTTATGACACTCGCTGGCCACGCCTACCGGCAAGAGATAATAACACGGCAAACATTATTCTTGGCCAACTGGTCTCCAGGGCCCAACTTGCCAACAACAGTCTAGGGGTATAGGGCATAAAGCGTCGACAGAGAGAGCGAAAGCGAAAACGAGAGTGCAAATGGAATTGGAATTGGCAGCCAGGCAGGGCGGCAAGTGGCCAGATAATTATCTCAGTGCATAATCTGGGCCACCAGCAGCCCGAGATCTTGTCTTGCCCTTGGCCAAGAATCACTGCCAGCCAGCGAGAGTCAAGTGCCTGACTTTGGCCTGTTGTTTTGTATTTACATGAGAATTATGCTGATTATGAGATTGTTCATGCGGGGCGAAAAAGAAGGTGTGACTCCTGTGTGTGGGGATACGCCTCGACATGTCGCAGCTTTAGGGCTCCCCGAAGATCGATTCGAGTCCCAGCGCTGAACGTGTCAAGGCCTCCGACTTATTTCTGTTCCATTAGCCGTGGTAATTTGCTTAATTAGCTGATGAACAGCGTGCAGCTGAATTATTCTTTGGGTTAGTAGCACTCTACAACCAAGCAGCTGCACTCGAGTAAAGCGCCACTTCAGGCTGCTAAATTGGCGCACGCATTAAATGCAGCTCAAGCACATTGCTCATACGCCATGTGAGGCGAAAAGGCTTTAAGCACGTTGCTCATACGCCGTGTGGGGCGTAAAACGCTTAAAGAGCCATCCATACCTATTTTCTAGGCAGAGATAAATGATATACAACAGCCGAATAGTAGACGCAATAAATCCAAAACGTAAACTACATAAATTAGGAATTTTTGTATTTATGTTATGCGAACGCTTTTGGGCTCTCATCTTCCATGGGAGTCACGTAGGCGAGTTTACAACCGCAACTAGGCGAAACCTTTTGCTGATTAGGACGTGACCAGCCGGGAGAAGTAAGTCTATCTCTCTACGGAGTCTGTCTGGGTGTGTGACTGTGGCACATAAAATTATTTTAAATTATTTTTGATAATTGAATGAAACACAGGAAAGCATAGAATGATTTAAAGTCATATCTCATGCCGCCTGCCAGCGGAATAAGTGCTCTTTCCGGATTATCCGCGCATGCGCCACTCGCACGGAGAAAATCCCGTAGAAACGAGGGGCAGAGGAGCCGCATCGAGCACGTGCACTTTGTTTACACAAAGTAATGAAATTTCACCAAACAAGCAGCTGGGAAATTGCCATCTCTATGATACAAGTGTGGGAAGTGGGCCAACCGAAATTGCGCATAAATGCGGCTAATTGCATTAGGCAACAATGTTGCCAATAAGCATTTGACAGTCATCAAAGGGCCCGACAAGTTTTCCCTCTCAAATTCAAATTCAATGCATATTGATGAGCTCAACTTGAAGCTGGTATAGATAAGCGACCTAATCCGCTGGTACACAGAAAAAAACACATAATATTAAACTGCACCTTCTATTTTATTTTAAGATAACCTTGACGAGGATTCTTTATGGTTTTTTCAAAGTTATTCAAAGGGGTACAAGCCTTAAAGCCTTATTTTGTACTTCACTTATTACTAAACATACTATGTGTAACGTTTTTCAACCATTAGGAGCGTATATTTTCATTTTGTTTTAGTTTTTACTTGAGTTGTCCTAGTAATTTCTTTTTTTTTGTGCAACTAATGCTAAAGGATTATTTGTATTTGTCGTGATTAATGAATTGATTAATTAAATAATAAATCTTGATTTATAAATTCCTCAATACAATATATATAAGCTAAGCTAAGCTTAAATGGAATCAAAGAAATTAGTAAAATGTGCCATTTAATCTAATAATAATAAATAAATTTAAAGCAACATTTAAAGTGTACAATTTGATACCCAAATTTTGCCGAAAGAGATCCAGCTTAAATTGCTAGTCTTTATGTGTGCTGTGAAGCGCTGAAAACTGCGTCCTTTCATGGCCATTCAGTTTGAAATGGAATGCATGACAGTTGACCTCGGATGCCGGCAGCGAAATCTTTATGAATTTCATTTATCTAAATCCTTGCAGCCTTGGCCGTTCGACTCAACTTACCTCGATGTTTTATGAGCTGGAAGTTGGTTTCGCTCCGTGGCAGCATAAATTTTACTGCATGCATTTGTTTGGCGAGTTTTCGTTTATTTTTTATTTGCTGAGGCGATGGCCTTGAGTGTTGGAAATGCAAACTACCGTGTCGAAACAAAGAGCAGCTGCAGCAATCCAGCCAGCGGGAAAATCCAAAGAGAGAATGAAAGCAGCAAAGCTGAAACTGCGGCCAGAACGAGCAAGGTCATTCGTAACCAAAATAACTGGGCTTTAAGAAACTGCTGGTAATCGAAACTCGTAGCTTTAATTCTAATTAAATTTCAATTTCGGGCATTACCCGAAGTTATCTCAGTCGCGGAGCAAAAAGTTTCCACAACGCGACTCTACAAAATACGTACAAAATACTTGTAATCCCAATTTGCATAAATATTTATGCTGATGGCGCTTAAATTGCTAGCCCCTCACACCATTTGTGTTAATGCGTCTTAATCTTTAATGAGCCAAGTTTCGCGATTCGCGGTTCGGTTTTCGTGGGGCTTTAGATGGGTTTTTGGGTTTGGGTTCGCTTATGGCCGTCGGAATGGAGTACGTGTAACCAGCCAGCATGACCCCGTGGCTGTGGAAGTGCTTTTCGCCATTGTGCACTACTTTGGCCAAGATAGAAACGATGAGATCTAATTATAAAGATAAACTGTTATGCTTCCTGCTTCCGTGTATGTGGCGAGCATTCAAATGTGCCAACAAATCTCCGGCAAACAGATGCCGAGATGCTGGCCAAATAACTTGCAATGTGTTTGGAATTTCAAACCATACGCTTGTGTTTACTTTGTGTATTTTGTAAAATGGCATCACTTAATGCAAAGGCCATTTTGCAAAACCATTTTAAGAAAAGCTGTCAATCTGTGATATCAACTTTAAGTACTCTCAAAGTTGAAAGAATGTAGTCTTGTATACTCTGACACATTTTGCTTAAGTGTCACTTTGTGAATTTATAAAAGATTCATTTAAGCAAATCTCCAAAATCAGGATCTTCAAATATACATACATACATAACTTAGAGATAAAGCATATACATACATACTTTTTAAACCAAAATCTGTATTAATTGTAATTACTTTGTAACTAAGTTCGCCCAAAACTTACCAAAAACATTTAATCAAATTAAATAAGAGCTATAAAAAAACCAATGACATAAAAGAAATTTTACATTCTTAAATCAACTACATATAACAAAATGGTTAAGCATTGTCGTTTTTGGTTAAAACTTTGCCAATTTAAATCAACTTTTTGTGAAGTTACCCTTGTTCAAAATCACCTGTAAGTGCCCTTCAGCGCTGTCGAGCTCAATCAAAGTTCGTTTCCCTGAAATTAAATTAAAGCATAATTAAATGGTCGGAAATATGCTGTTTAATCCACTGGCTGCTTTCTCTGTGCCCCGCTTAGTTTAACCCTCCAGTTCGCTGCGTACTCTGCTGACAGCAAAGTCCACACGAAAGATAACAAAGCAACCCGAAGCGGCAGCCAACTAACAAAAACCAACTTCCAATGGCTGCTCACTCCCTCGAGGTTCACGCTACTTATTTTAATTGCTCGACATTTTTCAAAAAACTTTGTACTTTGCACATTGGCACGCACACACATATGTATGTGTAATTCGAATGCTTTTAGGGGCATTTGCAGTCCGCAGCTTAATCGACTGATTTAGAAGTTTATTGCATTCGGGGCATCTCCTGCGCCACGGCCCCCGGGGAAATGGGAAATGGGAAAAGCCGGCCACAAAGGTATTTTAACGAAACGCTCCTCTGCGTGCTCTCCACATCGGGTAACTCCACTTCATTTGTGTCTCGGCCGTCGCCGGTTGGCAATATTAATGGACTTCCGTGTATAAAGCGGATAATGCCAGGACGAACGCCCAGACAAAGCGCCACTTCAAATTGCGCTTAAATTTATTGGCCTGCATTTAAATGGCCGACAATTGCGAACGCCTTGCTTCGACCCGATTTCGTCATAAATGCACTCTGAAAAATCTAGTAATTTTTAGTTAATACAAATACCTGCTTATAAATAAATATAAGAAAATGTACTTTCAAATATGAACATATTTAAAATCACTATTTAAATTTAAAAAAAACTGAACTTACACCTAAAATTAAATAAGTTTAAATTTAAGTTTTATACAAACGAATTTAATATCATGATACCAAAATTATTTTTCATTTAACTGGTTATTGGGTAAAGTTTAAGCAGTTAACTAAGAAACTTAAGTTTTTAGGAAAAAAAGAGAACTTTAATATTTGATTTTGACTTTCTTTAACTGCATTCAAGTAATATTCACGCAAACTGCTACGCAAAATGCTTGCCACAAATGTGCGGCAACTGGTAGCTGTTGTCCTTGACCATCGCATGAATAATTGCGCAGAAGCCGGATTGGTCGTTGTCCTTGCGACAATGCGTATAATTAAGCAAAACCGCAAAAATCGCACAATTTATGCAGCAGGCGCAGCATATTAATGGCTGCTTATTGAGACGACAACATGGAATGTAACGAAATTTGCATTAAAACTGATTTATGCATTTGTCGTTGTGGTCGTTATTGCCGCTGTTGTGACTCTTGTTTCAGCTTGTTTGTCCTGCCGACTGATGCTGCGCCGGCACATGGTAAATTTGCATAAATTTTGCGCAACCAAATGGCACTTTTATTATGTACTTCGGGTGGGCATCAAAGCGGTGTCGTAAAGTTTGAGGATGGTGTTTTCCGCAAAACACCGGAAAAACGGTTGATTTAACAACGGCTGTATAAAAACATAATTTTATTATTCTTCAAAATAATTAATCAACCCGAAAAGCACTTTTTATGTTGATTAACTTAAAAAAAAGTACTAAAACTTGAACAGGGTTTATTAATTGTGTTATATTTTACTTTCACATATTTTATCTGATTGTTTAAAAAGATACTTTTCAGATATAATCTGATTGTTTGAAAAGATAATACTTAAATTACATAATTGAAGAATTATTCTCCCTTTAAATAGCATTACATTTAAACGTTTCCCACACTTTTTAAATTTTTTTAATAGCCAATCAAATAACAATCTTGGTTTTTTTTTAACTCATTACGCAGAGTTAATGGCAGTTGATTTTACAATAACTGCCTTGAACAATTATTGTATCATCTATAAAAAAAACTCTCACCGCAAACACCAAAAAGCCTCCAATAAAATCTGGACCAAACCTGAAAATCATTTCCACAGAGAGAATGACACCGCAATCATGGAACCCGAGAGTTTCCGATTAAATTCAATTTCGCCATCAACATTCAGCTTTAATGTGCGCACAGCGCACATATTTGCATTAACATCTACTGAATACACCGCATGTGTATTGACCGGTAAAATTCAATTCTTTTTCACAATTATTATTTATTATAATTTCCGCAGCCACTCACATGAGCAAGTCGGTTCTCAGAAACTGAGAAGCCTCTTCAATTTTTAATGTTTCCGAAATGTAATTAACTTTGGAGCGGCAACTGCCCGAGGAGATGCCTGAAAAAGAGCTGTAAAGTTACCTCGCATTTTGGCCGGGCTTAAACACAGTTTAGGACATTGAAAGCTCGTTGGCTGGCATCAATATTGCATGGGCGTCGATGGCGTCGATAAAAGCTGGAATGGCACTCACCTTGAGTCTTGACCGGCACAAAGGGCGTAGGATTGTTTTTCCGTGTCAACAAAACGTGTCTCTACACTGGCTTCCCTTTCGCTTTTCCCATTCACTCTCTATCACTCTCTATTTCCCCATTTCCCGAGCAACCTGTTAATGGCTTTAATGCGATTACACGACATCAGCCCTGTGCGCTCGCATTATGACTTTCTTGGTGAAGTGCGAGTTCCACGGGCACACGGCAGCTTCATTAGCTTTAAAGGCCGTTAAAGCATTCATCTGGCTAATGCAGTACCTAACCTCATAAAGCGTTCAGTGAATAAGCCAGCCCAAACAAAACGGGGCCAAAATAAAAAGAAGTGAATCGTGAAAGCGAAATAAAAGCAAAGAAAAAGTTTGCCCAAACAAAATGCAAATAGCAATTCCGAAATTTAATTTCCCTTGCAAACAAAGAACATGCCACACATTTACACAAAAAATCAGAAAAGAGATTTTAAGCATTACTTTAACCTAATTTGCAGTAGTAAAAAGGACCTTTAAATTCAATAATTAATTATTAGAACTAAAAATCATA
Organism: Drosophila oshimai; assembly: GCA_018150695.1. NCBI lineage: Eukaryota > Metazoa > Arthropoda > Insecta > Diptera > Drosophilidae > Drosophila > Drosophila oshimai. The sequence goes on along the minus strand of JAECWM010000003.1, from coordinate 2,420,673 downwards.
TTTTCAAAATTTTAGTTCGTAAACGTATTTCGAAAATGGATATTGTATGTTAAAGTTTACTGTTGATGAATTGACTGTGTTTCTTTTTATATATATTTTTTCAGATTAAGGTTTTCTAGTCAACGCCCCCAAACGTACTTTAGAACAGTAAAGATGTACTTTAGAAAACTGAAAATGACTATTCATATTTTTATAGGTCTCTTCAAATCGGCACCACAGATTTTATTTACAACATGTACTTATTATTCTTCATCGTCATAGCGGTAGTAAGGGCCCGTTCTCTTCGGCTGGGGCATATAGCCAAAATGGGTCCTCATGTACTCGAGGCCCAGGAATAGCAATACAGTGTGCGGCAATAGTCGCGTTAAAGCTGGCGTAAATCCCTTAAAGAAGGCCAGAGGGCCCTCCTTCGAGGTCTTCACGAACACGTCGACCAGTCCGGAATATTCGCCGGACGGGGCGTTCATCAGGCGCGTCTTCACCACGTCGATTGGCTGGGAAAGGGCTGTGGCCGCCGTGGCCGATACTATTGAGGCCGCTATGTAGGTTCCCGTGTTCTCAGGCATTCCCAGGTTAACCAGGGTTTCTTTGCTCTGCTCGTAGAAGGCGATCTGACCCACGGTCATGAGCATGCCGCGCACTGCGGTCATCGAGGAGCCGTTGTACAGGCTGCGCCATCCTTCCTCCCGAGTGATCCGCACTAGTCCATCGATAGCGTGCTTGTAGCTAGAAAGAAAGAGGTTATTAAGTACATTGCAATGGGTCGAAAAAAACACCCAACTTTTAAATTTTGATAACTTTAAGAAGACAATCTATAAAAAAGGTTCTACGAACTCCAATTATTTGTATACAAATGCAGGGGATAAAATAGAATGCAACAATTAAAAAATGTTTTGTTTTACATTTCTTTACAACGGAGGATAATAACATCAGTACTTTTTTGACTAACAATAAAAGTTTTACCCTCAAACAATTTTTTCTAAGATACAGCCGGGTTGTACTAGTATTATTATGTTATCACTATTATTATCACATCTTGATTTCTCACAAGGTTTCGATGTTAAAAAGCGCTCATTGATCTTAATATTTACTTTTATACTATCACTTACTTTCGTCTTTGTTCCGGGGGCAGCTTGACATCGTTTTGCATTCGGACGTTGATCAAATCTGCCGGTGCACCCAAATAGCCACCGATGCCCCCGGAAGCTGCCGCCAGCAGCGTCTTCCGGCCCATGGTGCTGGTGTCCATTAAATCCGATCCTGCCGTATAGATTCCGAAGCGGGCCATCGTGTAGGTGCATTGGCGCAGCATCGAAGCTGAGATCCCATTGTACAAGGCCAGAGCTCCCTGTTCCCTCACAATCTGTCGAGTGGTCTGTACCAGCGACAACCTCTCAGCCTGTGTCTGGATGAGCACCTTCATCAGATCAAACGGATGTGTCACCATAGTGGCCATTGAACTAGCCAAGCCCCCAAAGTACCAGCGAGCAATGCGACGCTGGTTGTAGGACATCAATCCAACCCTTTTGGTCGACATCTTGCGGCCTTTGAAAACTTATTTTGCACACTTAATTTTGTTTAGCTATAAGTATAAAGCCAGTTTTACTATACTATAAATTTGATCGATTGAAACACGAGTTTATAAGGAAAGACAGTGTGATTTACAGAAAATGGTTAACATAATAAGGGAAATTTTAGAATTTTGCACTGAGCGTATCAAGTGAAATAAAATAAATACTAAATGTAGTAAAAGTTAGGTCTGTCCTTGGACAAGTCCTGCAAAAATTATTTTATTACAAGCGGGATCGTTTGCATATTCTTGTATCAACCATACTTACACCCAAACTGTATAGCAGCGGAATTGACATGAGGGCTCCACCGACAAGTATATAATCCAAAAACCGTCTTTTGGTCCCTTCATTGACCAAATCTAAATACAAATAGAGGCAAATAGTCACCGCAACCAAGCATAAATTGAACAATATCACCATGAGTAGAGCCTTTACGCTTCTTACAGGCTTGTCCTTATTATCTAAAAAAAATCAGTTAAAATTATTGAATGAGTAAGTGGTCGTCGTAGCTTACCTGGCTGAACGTGTTTAGTCCTCGGTTTTCCGTTCTCAATGATCTCTAATTCCATTTTGTTTTTCTGTTTCAATTCCTATTGGGTATTTATTAGGTTTTTATATGTATATGATTCTCAACTCAAGGCAACTTTGGAGAAAAATAAAAAAAATACAACAAAAACAAACATGTGTGCAGAAGCATATTCGTTATCCTCATTGTTTAAAATAAAATACTCTTGCAACTCCAATTAATCGATTGCTTTCAGTTCTAACTAGCTTTATACATTTATTTTATGTACCTACTGCTATTATGTTATTTTAAGTTAAATTTTGAGATAGAACATAAAATTATGTTTTTCCCTATGCCTCAAAAATATTTTAAATATACCATGAGGATCAATGATTTTTTAAAATAGCCTTACGGTCATTTTCTGCAGAACTAAATTTCCTACAGGTGTAAGTTTAAGAGCGTTTTCTTGTCACATTATTTTCACCTGATTAGCCAAAAGACTGCGACTCACTTCCGGCAGGGAACAAAGCAAAACGAAACAAAGCACGCTCGGCACGCAACAAAGCCCTGCGAGAAACGCCTCAATCACGCACCTCTGATTATGCTAATGGATCTGAACCTCTGTTGTTTCATAAATATTTTGACAGCTCAAGCACCGGAAACGGACGCTTGAAATTGTCCACAAGTGCTTGTATTTTAATTGGTCATTTGGTTTTGACAGCTGGAAAAGCTCAGACCAAGCCACTCGAGTAAAGGTTTCCGCCGCTCTTAAAACAGAACAGATTGGGGGTTGGGTCAAGAGCACCGAATAGCTATTGAATAAACAAACCTGGCCGGAAAGTCCATCAATTTTATTTCCAGGCTATAAAAGTTGAGCTAACGCTCTGGAGAGATTTGTTGCCAGCCGAGTTAGATATTTTCGGAATATTGGAGATATTGCCTCAAAGACAAAATACATTCAATGTCCCATACAAATTGGTTTATTTTTCTACTAATAAAATGCATTTCGCTGCCACTGGCATATTGGCAGAGTCCATTTGCAGATAAAAGCGGCTAAATAATTCGATTTTGGCTCAATGGTCAGGCAAATTGAATGCTATTTTTATTTGAGCTCAGTTTGGGCAACAATTTAACGGAGTTTCATTTCGCTCTTAACCGAAATCACCGCTGATGGATTGGATTTTAATTCCGGTGCAAGTGTCAGCAAGTGCACAAATATAGGCAATTTCAGCCAAATTGTCGCATTGCGGTGGATTTGTTTATTTTTCATGTAATTCTATTATGCGGTTTGCTTAACTGAATTGCCAGCTCACGTTTATTATGTCACCATAATTGTTTTTAGCTGTCAAATGCTGAAATTATAATTATCGGGTTGTCAAATGACCAACCGCCCAAAGTAAAGTTAACTACGGAAACTTTTAAATGTTCAAAATCTTCATAAACTTTATTTATTGTTGCTAACTTGGTAGGAGTTAAGCTTCAGTTTAGAAGTTATATAGTTAGTTGGCTCGTTCATTTGTTACTGCAGCACTTGTCCTTGGGTCCATTCTTGCAGACGCAATGACAGTCCTTGTTGCAGGAGCAATTGTCTCCGCACTTCTGGCCCGAACACTGGCAGTCTGTGGTGAAAGGAGAACGATTGCCAATTATTTGGCCTGCTGCTGTTTTGTATCACTTACTTGTTCCACAACCCTTGCAAACCATTTTGTAAGTATATCTGAATTTGACTTGGCTTAGAAGAACTGATTTTCACTTGCTTGCTTGTTGGCTATTCAACTGTTGACCCATTCAAGCGCCTCCATTCCTATTTATACCCATTTGGAATGCCTCTAACGCGAACGAGTGCAAAATTGCACAAATGCAAAACAAATTTGTTTGCTTTACCCGTCTTATCACGTCGTGTGCAAGCTTCGGGCGAGTGGCTCTCAATTTATCAGACGATAGGCTAAGTAATTTTTTGCGCACGCAATAGCTTGCTAACTCGCTGCACACGACGTTTCCATCGGCTTATCAGCTGCCCACATTGCGTATACGCCGCGTATCATGACTCACGCGTCAGCCCAGAAGCACACAATAAAAACTTTTAAAAGCGTTGGCTATCAACCAGCGGGGTATTTAGACGAAAAAACAAATAAAGTCTTTTTTATAATAAACCAAATTTCAGCACTTAATTTGGCTACGGTTTAACTCTTTAACCAAAAAAATGGGCCCGTAAAGTGGCCGTAAAAGAAGTCATAAATTTGTATTTAGGCTGATTTCCCTAAACAACTTTCATGAAAACTTTGGCTGTACGATAAGCGGTTAAAAATAAGCCGCTAGACACAATGTGCTGTAAATTAGGCAGTCGCTTAACGAACTACAAATCGTGTTTTTAAAACTTTAAAGTTTACCTGGATTTAATAATAAAATACATTTAACGGGCAACAGCTCTTTTTACAGGTTTTTAGTAAAAGGTTGTGTTTGATTTTGGGGAAAGTTATAAAAAGTAATTAAAATATTTGTTTAGGATGTTGAAAAAATTTTAAATGTTTTGTAATTAAGGGTTGATTGGACCAGTACGTGAACAATAATGCTCACACTATTTTTGTTACAAAAAAATGTCTTCAAAATTTTTGTTTAAATATTAATTTGTTTTTTTGTCCTAAAACATTGCTTTTAAAAAAATATTCTGGCAAATAATTTCTTTTATATTTTTTTTAGGCTTTTAAAAACTTGTATGTTCCTTTTTTGACTTGATATTAAAATAACTATAAAATGATAAAGAAAGACATTCTATAAAAAAAACATTACTTAAATCAGAATTGGTCACAAGAGTTCTGTTAAAATTTAACAGAGTGCTACAAATGAATAGTTATTTAGTTTATAGCATACTTTTGGTCACTTTAATTAAACGCCTCCACTTCAAAACCATTTATGCTTGCAAAAAAGCATGTTGTCTACTTTACGGAGTCACCAGTCATATAAAAAAGTCAACAAATACTTGTAATAAAATGCCATTTTTATTCGCAGACACTCTCGCATCGAATGTCGAGAAACACTAATTGGATTAACATACATAAATATAGACACAATGGTGCGCATATTGCTAGCATCACAAAAACGTAACAACGACAAATACTAGGGCACAAATTCATGATGGGGTGACTCAAAAATACAGGAGCACTTGGTTAGTCCTTCAACTCGGCGGCTGTGTTAACGAACCCGGCCGTTTGGGTCAACTGCAGCTGGGCTTTCTCCTCGGCCTCCTGGGCCTTCTGTTCGGGCGACTTGGCCCATTCCTGCAGTTCACCGGAGCAGTAGAACCAGTAGATGACGCAGCCGACCAGGTAAATGCCCGCCGAAATGAAGAAGATGATGCGCCACTCGTCGCTCGTCTGGTTCTGCACCACGTAACCCGTGAGCAGCGGACTGACGATGCCCGGAATGGTGGCGAACGTGTTGCCAATGCCCATCAACACACTGGCGTGCTGGGGCGCAATATCTAGATGATTAACCCTGTAAATGGAACACCGGGATAAAGACCACTTCTCAAGAAGATACTCCCCTCTCAATACTCACGCGAATCCAGACCAGGCGAATGCACCCAGACCCACGGCAATGGTCAGACTAACCACCGACCAGGTGGGGTCCAGCAGATAAGCCGTCATCATCATGAACACCGTTTGGGCCAGGAAAGCGCCGCAGTTGAAGTTGCGCCTCACCTGAGTGGTCGTCCAAATGCCCTTCACCTGCAGCCAATCAGCCAAATAGCCGGACACGGCCAGCAGGATGCCCATGGCCAGGTACGGAACGGCCGACAGGATGCCCGTTTTGCCCAGGTCGAAGTTGAGCGTATCTGCAAAGGCAAGGGGGAACGGGTTAATACACTTGAAAGAAATATTGCATTACAATTTTGGCACTAAAATTTTTTTACAAAAGTTGTTAAACAATTACAAATCTAATTTTAACTTAAGGTTAAACAATTTAAGTATCTGTAACAACAAGGGCAAAAATTATAAGTAGGTACCTATTCATTAAAAAATTATTTAAACAAAATAATCAATTACATTGTTATTGTTTAGAAAACTTTTTTGATTATGAAGCATAAAAAAAAAGCATAAATAAAAAAAAATTTTTTATGAATGTAGATACTTTTATCTTAAGCCAAGTAAAGAAATCTTTTGAGTGTACAGGGAACAAGAACAGAAACTTACCCCTGAGGAAGCTGGGTAGCTGGGTGAGCAAGGTGTAGAAGCCCCAGTTCTCCGAGAAGTGCGAGGCCATGATGGCGTAGAAGGCAGATGACGTGAAGATGGCCTTCCAAGGGTGCTTGATGTGCTTGGAGCCCACATATCCAATGCTCTTGTGTATGTAATCGCACTCCTCCTTCGAGCAGAAGCGATCCAGTTCGGGTCCGGCTCTGACGAAAAGAATCCAGATGATGTACCAGGCCACGCCGATAGTGCCAAATACGTAGAAAACGCTCTCCCAACCGTATTTGGTGGCCAGAAATCCGGAGCACGGCATGGCCACCACAGTTCCAGCGTAATTTCCCGCGAAGGCTATGGAGGCCATGCGGGATCTTTCTAGCGGCGGAGACCAGCGGGCCCACACCGCATGAATGCCCGGGAAGGTGACGCCCTCAAAGAAGCCCTCAATAATACGGACAGCCAGGAACATCTCCAAGCTGTGATTTGCGGCCAGCGGGGTGAGCAGCGTCAGAATGGCAGTGCTTCCAATTCCAGTACCGAATACCTAAGAGAGAAAGTGAAATATTTATTTTAACTTACTACCAAGCTGAATCAAGATGATTATTGTAAAATGTTCGAAATGTAAATACACATATTTGTGTTTTCTCCTCTTCTGCTTTTAGTTACTTTAAACATCATAGTAAAAAAATTTTAATTAAATAAGTACACAAATGTAAGCATCGTTGACAAAAAAGCAGTTCACACTTTCGAGTATCTACTGTAATCTTATTACTTCGTAAAAAAACGTTGTAAAATAATAATACATTAGTAAAAAAGTTAGTGATATGCATATAAAAGCAAGCACGACAACAAATGTTATCTTCAATAAATACTATTTAGTCGATTATTTATTTGTTATTTCAAAACAACGCTCTGGAAATGAGATTAAATGAAATTTAAAAACTTACAATATTGCCACCGATCTTGGTGCCAATGTAGCCGCCCAGGAATTGCGTCAGGATGTAGCCGTAGAAGAAGGAGCTGAGGATCAGACCCTTCTGTTTTGAGTCCCAGGGAAAGTCCTGTTCGTAGGACACGTTCCCATCGCCGTCGATCACCGTGCGGTTCTCGGTCATGGCCACGATGGCCACCGACAGGTTGACCCGCAGGGAGTAGACGTTGAAGAAGCCGAAGAAGGCCAGCAGCACCACAATGTAACGCTGCTTCCGCCAGAAGCGCCAGGTGAGCGGTTCACTCTCGGTAACTTCATTGCTGCAAAATGGAGTTCAAATTGATATGGTCAGTGGTGTTCTTCGACGGAGGTAAGAGACATGCAAATGAGGCGCTTGTCAGGGTCACTTTCCCTTTCGGTTAGCCAGTAGTTGCTGCAGGCGGTTTTGGTTAGCTTGGTCTGCTTTTTTTCTTAGCGTCTAGCCCCGGAACCAGTTTCAAAGTTGTTGTGATATCGACTGGTTTATTCAACCCATATCGCCCCAGTGCCCCGAGGAGTTTATTTACTTTGTCAGCTGTGTATATGCGTTCAGTAGCGCTTTGTAGTGCATAAAAAAATATATATATATCCACTGATAAAATTTTAATACAAAGCACTTATTATTTTTTTTGTATTACCCCATTGATCTTTACTTTGTTATGCATATGTAATGAAGTAAATTAATACTTTACCCCAAATGTCTTAAGTGATCACCTGATGGCGCCCAATGAAAATATGCGATAAGCTTACATTCTTTGGCCTTTCGAGTTATGCAGAACCAATTAAAATAAGTATGTAGATTGGCTTGCGGAAAGAACTTACTTGTTGTGGTGCACCTGTTCCAGGTGCTTGCCGTTCTTCGGGGACTCCAAGTCTGTCATTGTGCCAGCCGATCAGCTAGAGCCTGCAAAACATTTAATTTGTTTATACAATAGGGCAATTGTGGGAACTGGCAACTCGTGTGCGTGCTGGCGATTCATTAAACTCGTATTTAAGCTGATTGACCCAACGCAAAAGCACTGCCCAATGATGAGGTCTCCCCACACAGAAGCGTGTTATAATTTCGCGATTTGTTAGATCCCGGGTAGCGCCCCGATTATATACATATAGCTGGAGATCTGTTGCGTGCCGAACGCGTAATTGCCATTGACACTGAGCGAAGAGCAAACATTTTGCTAAGCAATTTGTGGGCCACTAATGCGGAAACATAATACGACAATGATTAGAGATTCGAGATAAGAATAGAAGACCTAGCTGGTCATCCCCCGCTGGAACGCATCTTAGCTCAATTATCTATTTAGCCTATTAAGCAAATGGTTCGCCAATTGTGGCACGCGAAATCCACACAGAACCTCACTCTCCCTCTGGATGTCATAATCAAATAATTGTGCCGTAATTGACCCAAGTCTGGCCGAGTTGATTCGCTTTGATTTGCAAATTGCAGGAATTTTTGGCACTGCTAACACGCGCTGCTTTTGAATGTCATTCGAAATTAAAGCAAGTCTACAGCACGCACGTGTTGGTAACCGGTCTTTCTGCAATCAGAGAAAGTACTAGCTGGTACACACAAAAAACTTCTAATTGAGTTGTTAGTTAAAAAAACTTGCACCTAGCCTATTTCAATAAAGTTTTCAATGTAAAAAAATAGTATTAACTGTATAGACGAAAAAACAATCGCATTAAAAGGACATAAGCTAACTCAGGCCATAAAATAACAAAGTACCGCAGGCCTTTAATTTAATGTAAAAGAAAATTATAACTTTAAAAAAATGTTTTCACATTTGTCATGCTGATATGCGCATATGTTCACAGTTTTTTAAGGTGTATAGGTACTTGTAGGTGCAAAAATATCTCCTTATAAGCAGCTTATCGTTATGGTTTTATTACAACTACCGTACAATTGAGTGTCATAAACCAAAGAAGGGTGTATCCCCAAAGTTTCACATGCTATCAAACATTTCCACCACGAGTATCATAAAGCAATTCGCTGGTCTGGCTAAAAATCTAATTGCGATTTAATGGACTCATTTCTGCCGGCTATACTTTCAACCTTTCTTTATGCTTTTAGATTAGTGATCATAAAACGTTATATATAGCCTGGTGTTGGCCTTTTACAACCACATGGTTATCTTCAGCGACTGCAAATTTAATTTGGCCGCAGAATACCAAGAAAGCCGGCTCAGATTTTTGTTTTATGGAGTGCCATTTTGAGTATCATAAATTCCAGCCTCAGCTGATACGTTCGCCTGGGGCAAACCTTTTCGACAGCTCCATAAAAGACCTGCTGACTTTGATAAGTATAGAGTAGTAGCTCGGCAGAAAAATATTTACTTTTCTGCCTAACTTAATAACGGATTCTATGTAAAAACAAAGCACATGATTGTCACTGTCGTTAGAGTCCAATAAAAATGTATGAGTTATTAAGTTAAACACATGCGAAAATGAGTTATCTACACGCTTTGCAACAGCTGTATCCCAGCAAAAAGGCGGCAAAATGTCTTTAATTAAGACTTCACCGAAGGCACTTGAGCAAACAGCAAGTTCAATAAACACCAGCACATTAGCACGAAAACACTTTGAAGTAAACGAGAGTAAAAGTCAAACGCACCGATGAAAGTTTTAAACGCGTCTTGGAACTGGAACCCTCAACTGCTTGCTCTGGGGCCTGATCGATCCGTTCGACTGCACTGCTTGCCGCGAGGTGGGGGCGTTGGGCAGGTGTGAAGTCGCCGGTAGCTGGCAGCGGACTGAAACATTCAGCCGCCCGTGGCTAGCAGCTCAACTCAGCAGCAGCAGCACAAGCAGCAGCTCAGCTGGATTTTTGGGAGCGGGAGCTGGGATTTCCAGGTCTCCATCCCGCTCATCGCACGTCGTTCAGTTAACTTCAATTGAGGCACTGGCAGGTAATAAAGCCAGAGCGGGAAAGAAAGCTAACACGAGAGAAAGAGGCAGGAACCTTGACGTGATTAGGGGGCCAGCACTGATAGGGATCGGCATAAAGCTTATCGTTTGATTAGGCGGAATATGTGGCGCTGGTAAAGATAAATTTGAGCGTCCGGCGAGCAATACGCACCTAGCGTTTCTGTTAGTTAATTGAATCTGCGAGATTTTCAGCTAATTTCGGTAGCTACTTTTAGCACAAAAGCAATAAGGGATAAGAAAAGAATTTCAGCGCGTGTGTTTGGCACAAAAAAATTGGGATTATGGTGATTACTACATTAAAAAAAACGTTAAAAAAGTCCACGCTTAAAAGTATTTGTACAGTTTAATACAGAAATTATTTTATTGACTTTTGATTTGAATGGTCTTATTCGTACCATCAGATAAGATTTCTTTTGCAATCAATTTTAAATTCAATAAAAAAATCAATGTTTAAACATCCCCTTTCAAAGTAATAATCAGACAATCATGCTCCCAAAAAGTTGTTTTCACAAAAACGTATCACCTAATTATAATAATTAGCAAATTGGTTTGTTGCTTTCAATTAATGGGTGTTCTGATTTCTGATCTTAGTCACTTTAGTATTAAAGGATTTTAATTAATAGAGAAGCGTAGAATAGAAGCTATAAATATTAATTTAATTTGAATCTATTTGAACTCATATGGCATTACTTGGTTTATTTATAAACTGTCTTTTTTTTTGTACATAGCCACAAAACCGTAAACAAGTCGGTGCCAAAAACAAATTAGCATGCAGCTCACCACAGAAATTAACAGTAAGAGATCAAGCACGACAATTCGGTGGCCTACGCCTTAGCTAGTGTCATCTATTTTCATTGGCAAGTGCAAATTTTTGGTGAATTGCCTGCAAACAAACAGGTTGCATAAATATCCAGTTTGAAGTGGTATCCCAAATTATCCTACGATATTCGTTTAATAAGATATTCGTGTGGACACTAATTGGCCAAGCGCTTTTTATGAATTACTTGGACAATGGGCGCGATGCTGGAAGTTAACAGCGTCAAGCAGTGCGATTAACAGAGGCAAGCAGGTGAACCTTATCGGCTCTGCTTGACCCATAAAGTATACGTTACGTATACGCCTGGTGGGCTCGAAATAATTGCCGTTATTTGTTTGCGATACTTTTTGGTGGGGAAAAACATAACATAGCCTATCAAAAAAGTACCACGGCACAAAGGCACAAAAACATGCAACACAGGGAAAAAATTATGCTGTTTTAAATTGTTGCTTTCTCCGTGATCCAGTCTGTATATTAAAAAAACATATTCTGAATCATGAAAACATGATAATATGAATAACAAAATAAAACAAACAAACGCTTTAATAAATGAAGTCAAACTGTTTACAGCTGCAATTTGTTTCTATGCATTTTATTTCTGTGTAACAATTGAAAAAATAGCGAATTGCAGTTAAGCCGATGGTTGTCGGTTTTTTTGTTGGGGCACGGACATATCATAAACAATTGCCGCAGTCACACGTGCTGCAGAACAAATAAACAAATTGCGGCAGCTCAATTTACATGCTGCGAGCGGCTGCAGCACGTGGCAAAAACACTGCAATATCCCGGCCCCGAAAATTGGCAAAACAAAACAAACGAAACTTTAACAGCAACATGTGGACATGTTGAATTGAACACGTTAAGAAAATAACCAGAATTGATTGCTCAGATGATGACAACTGCCTGTGGTGCATGTGGCCGCCAGGGGCCCCAAGGAAATGTGTGCAATGCAATTAAATGAGTTTTGGGTCAGCCCCAGCTTTAAGTGCCACACGCGAGGTTAAACAAATGCCCAGAGCGATAATTTCACACCTCACTGCAAATAGAAGCCATGTCGTTTCTCTTTAAAACGGTTAAATTTCCAAAAATAGGTTGAAACCCGTTTTCAGCATCAAGCCATGCATTAAGCATTGACAAAATGGTAACAAATTGGATCCGCTGTTAAAATCCCCATTAAATGCGCCATTTGTTCGGGATCTCCGCTTATTTTTGCCAGCTCCTCGGACCAGGTGTCGAATTTGGTGCACGGCGAGCGCTTTGCATTCGGCTTTTCACCGGCTCCATTGTTTGCGCCTTTGTATGCTCGCTGCTCTGCCAAATTGCATTTTAATTGTGCGCTCAAAGCAAACGCAGCTAAGTGCAAACAATTTCAGCTGAATGCGCGACAAACAAAACCAGAAAATTGCTCGCTACGCTTTAAGCGTGCTTTTCTATCGCATTTCACTCTTCGAATCCGCTACACCTTCAAGTCGCAAAACGGCAGAACGAAAAACGTTCCAATGCAAATTTGTCTTTTGACTTTGACTACGTGAGCCTTTAATGGTTTTCTGCTACTAACTTTAGCAGAAAACTCGAAACTTTTCAACTTCCTGTGCCGTCCCCTTTGATTTCGAGTTGACAAAAGTTCCAGCGAGTTGAGCGCATATTACAAAGGACCCTCCTCGGATACGGAGGTGGTGCGGTGGGTGGAGCTGCTCCATTCGTGTTCCCTGAGCCTGGAGCTGGGGCGTCTTGTGCCATTGCGCTTTTTCCTACTTGAAATGCAGGAGGAGCAGCAGCAGAGGGCGAACTAAAAGCACAAGTCTTAAACCTCTTCGATTCCCAGTCGCCGGCAGTTGGACATTTCATTTCCATTCCATTTGGACACACGTAATTCCCCGAAGGTCAACGCAACTCCACTCCCTGCCGAAGCTGGTTAAATATTTCAACTGACTGCATAGCCAAACTTTGCCTAATTGCCAACCAGATAGCGCCGTAGAGTAGGCAACGCTGGAAAGAGGTCACTTGATAGCTAAATCGGCTATTTATACTTTAACAGGAATTTAAATACCTTACTTACCTAACTACAAAAGAAATTCATTATGAAAATATGCAAAATCCAAACAAATTTTTTCAATTTGTAGACCCAATATTTCAATTGTTTATTTTAATCACAGAATCGATATTTTGTAATCTCAAAGCCACATTTAAGTATGGGAACTTGATTAGTTAGCATGTTTCTCGGGTAACTATAGTGTACCCTCTTGAAATATATATCCCAAGCTAAGCTTTTATAGCTTAAGGTCATGTTTAAGTTATCCTTCGAGTGGCCCCAACGAGAGCCAAATACCAGGGGTCATGCTCATTTGGAATCATGCATTTGCACACATGTTTTAATGTCATTGGATATGTCCACGAGCTGAAAGCTTTTTAATGACCATAATTTGGCCGCAGCAGCTACTTTTGCTGCCGCGTACAGAGAGTACGCATCCTGGGTCAAGGATGCACATATCCTGGCTACATCCAGCGTACACAGCCGGGCCAAAGACAGGCTAACCTTGCGCATAATTAAGCTACGAGCACGCAGCAACCGCAGTAGCAGTAGCAGCATCAGCAGCAGCAGCAGCAGAACCAGAGACATCCGCTTGGTTAATCATACGCCGTGTTGGCTTTGAAGACTTTGAAAAATTTATTCAGCAGGAGCCGAAAAGCCTTTCAGCACTAACAAGCAGGCGCAACGACAACGGCAAATATTGTGACAATAGCGAAAACAAAAGGGGGGAAAAGCCGGCAGCTGGGAGATTGTGGCAGCACGGGCTCAAGCTTTTGTAAATATAGAATTTTATAATAACAAAGCACGTCGCAGGTGCAATTAGTGTGCAAATAAGCGTTTATTTGCCATGCCAGGCAGACAGGACAGCCGGGAGTTGGAAAAAGGATGGCGATATATACGTACAACTGACCTCGTTTGCACCCCCGGCAAAATTAGAATTCAATTCAGTCCAAGCAGCCTTGCCACTGGGGAGCCATATTCAAGAAAATTGACCAAGATTATGTCAAGTGAAATTTGCTGGGCCATAAATCAAGCGACGCTTACACCCGGGCAACAAGCAGCATCCATTGCAGCTACTGATGCAATTGCAGCAGCAGCAAAAGCAGCTCAGCTCACTCAGAGGCGGCTAAACAACATTACTCAAGGCACCGAGGACAACGAGGACACGAGGACATGCAACATCCAACATCCAACACACAACACACGCCACACGAGCCAGGACAAACAAGAAAACTAAACCCTGACCGGTTGGGGACACGCTATTTGCTCACATGCAAAGTGCACTGGCACTCGCACATCCCCACATATGTACGATGCTCAGGGGCAGACTCAATTGACTGCGAGATGGCAACAACGTTTTTATTCTCTCTGTACCTCCTTTGCCAGCCTCTTTATATCTGTACTCATACACCGAAAAATAAATAAGATCTAAATGTTTCTAAGTCACAATATATATTGAGTCATTTTAAGCCACTATGGGTATACCCAAGGCAGAAAAACATTTCAGGAATACTTAATTTTTTTCTTCAAACTTATAAAAGCCATTTAAAAAAATAAGCCAACTATAACTTAGTGCACTTTATTAGGATAAAAGTTGACAGTATAAGTTAAGTTCTAAGCAAAAGTTTTTGTAATTATCGAATTGACGATCATATATTTATGTTTAATTGAATAATAGAATAAAAAACTGTCTTTTTTAACATTTCTTGTGTAATTAGCGCATTAGTTTATAAGTTTAACACTAGTAGCGTTAGGAAGAAAATATAAACTAGAAAAAGGAATTTGTTTAGACAATTTGTTTTAATTGAACATAAGCAGTATGTATAAAAACCTTGAACAGTATATGTATACATAATAAAACTTTTCAAATTAAAAAAAAACGTAATCCTATTAAATAAGTTTTTATAAATTTTTCTTAAATGGGCCAACAACTTGATAACTTGTTTGAGTGTAAACACCGAGACCGCCGGGGGTCACAGCCTGTGCTGGCCTGCTGCCGCCCCGCCTCCTCGCCGCCCCGCCCACCTGTGTGACAGTTGGCAGCTGCCTAAAAACTTGCCGAGAAAATTTCAGTGCCCTGGGATTTGATGGCAATCGCAGCAATTTGGCTAGCCAGCCATTCTGGCCAAATGGAAATTAAAATGTTTTTAACCCGGCTGTGTGAAATTGATTGCGGAGCTGCCCCAAGTGCCACGCCCTCCCAGCTACTTCCATATGCTGTGTGCAGCCCTTTTTCCGCTTTTCTGCGGTCCATCATCCATATTTGCATGCTGCGGGCAAAAGTTCCCCCGGCAAGCGGCAAACTGTGCTAAAATGTTATTAGCGCTTAATTAGAGCACAACTTTTGCCATCACGCAGATACTCGACTCGACTCGACCACAAAGGTGCAAGGTGCGCTGCCTGGAACTTTCGCTGCAGCTTTGTGTGGCAAACTTTTAATAATGTTCTGCTAAAATGAATTAATGCTTTTTACCATCAGGGCCACAGAGACGGGACGAGACGAGACCCCCAATGAGAGGCGGATCAGCCGGCTAAGATGCGATGAGAAAGGCTTATAACGGCCACTGAGAGGAGTAACAAAAACCAGCTTCACACAGAGGGAAAAACTGCAAAAACTGGACACAAAAGTGGCTGGCAACCAATTCATAAAACATTCAGGACGTCGCTTCTGGGACGAAAGGGAGACCCCTGTACAATTGCCGGGCTTTGAAAGGGGTCAACAAACCTGACAGTTAGACAGAATGTTTCCAACCGGAGTTCATGAATATCCCATGCATTTCGAATGTGGGTGGAGAAGTGGAGGAGTTCGCATAGAGATGCATTCAATGCAGGCTTCTAACAACTTGTGGCCATGTCAATCATACGCACTAAGGATACTTAAAACGCTTTTATGCTGTGTATCATTAAGTACAGTCTTGAATATGCCAACACACTTCTTACTCATTTAATTAAAAATAAATATGCAAGCACATGCTTGCAGGCTAATTAAATTTCATGGAAAAACTGAGCCAGCGAAAAGACCGCGTCGATTTATCGCATGTGCACATGGGGCTATCAACGAAAATTTAATGGACAGGCCTTTACGAGCGCATTACCAGCGCTTTATGGTGCAGTGGATACGAGTACATCAGATATATGTCAAACATATCGAAGAGAACAAACACCAAACGACTCAATTCCAAGCGTGGCACTAAACGCCTAATTAAATTGCGTTTGTCACTAAATCGAAATTGAATTTGGAGAGCAAATGAAGCCGATTTCAATGACTCCAATTTATGCACACGTTACCCAGCGGCAGGCCTTATTTACAGCTGACCTCCCTCGCCCTGCCACACCAATATCTAATTTATGGACAGAATCCTCCTCCTGCCCTCCCGAAAGGTAAGCTATAAATGGAAACCAGCCAGACGTCGCACAGCAGGCATCCTGTTTGCATACACAAACTCACTGTCGAACAGGTGTACGAGCACACGTACTTCCAGGTGCTCGTGTGCTATTTAAAGCGAATATATCGCATCTGCCGTTACGCCTCAATAAGTTTTCAATGAACACTTTGAAACTGTTTTTATAGCATTTAACGTTTACACCTAAGCAAATCAATGTGGGTGATTTACAATCTGGAGGGTAGATACGTATACGGCTTTTTGTAACAGATTTGTTATGATCTGTGGTAGTTTAAAAACTAAAGCTTAAAAATGCAGCAAAAGTTAAAGTAGTCAGCTAAAGTATTTTAAAATTTCTGTATGGGTTACGAATTGGTGAAGGTTAAACATTAAGTCATTTTCTGTTTAACAAAAAAAAAAAGCTCAAAAAAAATACATTTTAAATTTAAGAGCCTAATAATTTGATTTCCTTTTTCACCTTTAAAAAACTACAGAATTTCTAAAAAGAGCAGCACAAATTTAGATATGAAGTAGTTTTCCATATGTGTGTGTGTGTTACTGAAGTAACATAAACATTGCGTATACGCCGCAGTGTCCTGACGCGTTCTCTTTTATCCACTAACTGACCAGTTTTCTCTTACTCTCCATCAGCTGAGAATTTCCGCAGTATCCGCACATGCGCGTTTTCTAGCGCTTCTCCACTGCGGATAATTTTGCAGCACGTGTTTTTGTTTACCTTCTGCATTGTTGTGCCCAGTGCTTTCGCATGGACGTCACCGACTTCCCACCGCCGTTAGAGTAACCCAGTTTGGTGCGTATAACTGCGGCTCAAGTGGCTCGTTCGGCTCCACGTCATCCTGCTGTTATTTTGGATGCTTGCGCTTGAGCGTTGAGGATGCTCGTTACATACAAGCCACGATTGTGAAGTTCGCTTTGCACATTTGTGCTGAGCACCCTTGAGCAGTTGCAGCTCTTGGAAAGTCCAGGAACACCAATCCCCCTGTCAGTCGCACATCCACACACTGGCACCTGCACTCTGTTTCAATGGGGCAGCCAAGTTGGCGAAATTTGGGTAAATAATGCATGCGCATCGCACGACGTGAAGAAATGGATTTGCATAATTCACTTCAGATTTGTTCGCTGACCCAACTTCAGGCAACTGCTGACAAATGCAGTTTGTTTTTGGATAACAGAAAAGGATCTGGGGAAAAGTTCCAAGGTTACACAAATCGCAATTAAGAAAGGTCTTTTTTTTTTATTTTCCCTGGTGTTTTAAAAAAGTCTTTTAACACTTAAACTTATACTTACAAACTTTTACATTTTGTCTATTCTTTTTAAGTGTAACCATTTTTATTAAGACAGAATTTCTTCTATTTACCAAAAAAATTAAACACGGGTATTAGTATTTAGCTTAAAAAAATATAATTTTTTAATTTTGACTTTTTAAAGTTTGAAAAAAGTTATTAAATGCATAAAACAGAATGTGTGTTAAGCTTATTATCTCCGGTTGTATTGTATGTTTTAATTTTAATAACAGCCCTAGAAATAAGTAATAACATTTATCTTAACCATGCTTTTAAAGACACAAAAAAATATAACCGACCAAAATCCTTTATTAAAAATATCGCAGATAGACTTTGGAATAACTTTAACTTTTACATGAAATATGAGATTTTTGATTTATTTTAAATGAAATTGTTGTTTATTTGACTTTTATTTCTCATTGAAAATAATAAATACCTTTCTAAACTAGTTTATTGGGCCAGTTAGTTGTACTCAAAAGTTTCTAGTTTAAACATTGAAGCAAGCATAAAGACAGCTGCTCAGTTTGCACTTTGTTACAAACAAAAAAACACTCTGAAAACTTAATTATCTACCAACGACCATAAATGTTTTTACTGTCCCGCCCCCAATTTCTGGTCTCTTCATGAGTGCCGCCTTCGGCGCTTGCACAGAAAGCATAAAAATTATTGGTTGTGAAATTTACAAAAAGGAGAAAAATAAAATGAAAACGAAAACGATTTCAGCCAGGGAAAATTATTGCAAGTTTGCATGCATTATGCCCTCTCAAGTTGCAGTTGCTGTCTGTGCTACTGCTACTGCTACTGGTATGAGAGTATCCTGTCAGTTGGTTTGTGTTTATGCATAATCCGCACCTGCTGCTAGAGAATCCTTTGGATCCTTTGGAGCGGCTGTCTCATGTGGAAAATTCATTTTCATCCTATGCAATTTGGCCGCTTGTTTTCTCTGTTCTCGTTGTGGTTGCTGAGGTTTTTTTTTTGTATCCCACTGTTGTCACAATTCCAGGGCAGGACTTTCTGGCCTGTAATTATGGGAACGGTCAGTCGATTTTGCCGCAGCTCTATTAATTTTGCTCCGCATAGAAACCGGTAAAATAAAAAAATATGCCAAAACAAATTCTAAACCAAATTGAAGCGAGGGGGGCAATCTGCATTTAACTTTTGCTTTCGACAGTTAAATGAATGAACCTGCTTAATTATTCCATTTCAGGCGAGTTTATTTTCGACACGCGCGTTTTTACGCGGCAATTGAAATTTTTAATAGGAAAATGCGTGGGCGCGTCCACAATCCGCAGTCGACTGTGCGGAGAGATGAGCTCTCCTGGGGCTCAAGCCGCGTCGCTTTGTGGCATTCTAATTACAAGCCGAGCCGAGCAGGGGAAGGGAGGTGGACTACGGACTGGGTGGAGGATGGTGGATGGGGCTAATGAAATTAAAAACGTCCACAAATAGAATTATAATAAAATAGAGTTGCTGGCGAAATATATGTAGTATGGCAACGCAAGCCGCTCGAGTGACCTCAGCATTGGTCGATGTTTTCGCCTAATTAATTGCCATTTGCGGTCGGCCGTAATTGCAATTAGTTACCTTTAATTATAATTAGTTCGATTTCACTATTTAGATTGTTCAGCTGCGGCTACCGCAATGATTTAGTTAATTAGTTATTAACCATTATGCGTATTTTAATTATGTCACGAGTGACTGTACTTATTTGGGTTATATTTAAATTTAGACTGTCAAAAGGTCGTGGGTTCAGACCAAGCATTGTGTTCGCTGTCAACGCCAATTAATCCAACTAATCGAGTCGAAGGGCATGCACAGTTTGCAGAACCAATTCCCATGCAAAGCGTATTTCAACATTTTTCTAATTAAATAAAAGCCCCGCCGGTCTGTCATGAAATTCGGAATGTGATCTGCAAACAAACGAAAATTTAATTTCAATTTGTCAAAGGCACACAACCAACACTAACCCAATCGGTTACCTAGGACTCGGCAGGACATTCAAATTTTATCACATGAAATGTTATTCGTTCAAGTAAAACGCTTTCACATTTCAGGGAAATGGGAATTGGATTGGATTGGGCCAAAACGGGTCATGTCCAACAACCATTTATAAAATATGCATTGGGCATAGATTTATTTTGTATACGGCGATTATAATGCAAATTTCTAAACATTTTTGACAGCTCTCCAAAATGTTTTCCCCCAGCAACCGCAAAAAAGCAGCCAGAGACTGAAATATTTATGTGTTAAATCCTTTTGCGGTGTGACGCAGAACAATAAATAATAAAATCACTAACTGGTTTCGCAGTGTCCATGTCGCAAGTGTCAGCATCGGGATCCACATCCACAGCGTCCTGGGAGACGCTTACCTAAATCATAGTCGAGCGAAAAGCTTTTGCCATAAACCCCGAACATATTGACAGAGTCGCACTCCCTTTGATAACTATACTATATCTGAGGGAAGAAGGGCGTTGAGAGGGTGTTGGTGCTGGAAGGGGGATGATGGGATGGGTGGTTGCCAAGGTGGCGCTGCTTGGGGAAATCAGCGCCAGCGACAAAGTGAATCGAGCACACATAGCATATCCTGATATCCTCGTCTACACATATCCTATGTGGCTATAACAGGCTGTGAACTATAACGTGTTTATTGGTTCCATGGCGGATTTTAACATTTTTTCGCACTAAGAATAATATTTAAACTACTCTAGGAGTCTAAGTTTCGTGTGAAAACAATAAGCTTGGCAAACTTTAAAATGTCACAAATCTGCGTTGCTTTACCGAAAAGATTAAATAAGACTCCTTTGCTGGCTTTAAAAGAAGTGTAATCAATTAGTACTAATAACTGAGCAACATTTTACTTCAAAGGTTGTACAGATAGTTTTTTGAAAATACAGAATATTCTTCAAGTTGTTTTATGTAAATATATACCACACATATTTAACTAAGCAAATGCTTTTAAAAAAAACTTAATTATTTCTTTCAGTAAAGCTAATTAATGAAAATTTAAAATTTAAACATATTAAATACTAAATGAAAAAGTTTGACAGTAAAGAAAATAAAAAAAATAAACAAAGTAAAAAATAGTTTCTCTAAATTTTAGTAACAGTTTAAACTAAAACTGAAATGTCCACCAAAATTCCTCATTGTTAATGTATTTATCTTTTTGTTTTCAGTTATCTAAAGGCAATAACACACCGAAAAGCCAACACAAAATATGTCAAAGCGTGCAGAAATAGAATTTAATGTTTTCACCACTTTTGACTCAGTTCAAGCGGCCAAAGTTTTTATTACGCTTGCACATTCACCTTTCGGCATTCCATTTATTAGGCATACGCAGCGTTGTGCAGGCTCCTGGCTAGAAGTCGGCAGAGCACCGACAGTTTTCATCTGTTTCGGCATATTTGCCCGGGACTCGCTATTAATAATTCATGGAGGAGACAAAAAGCGAAGAAAACTCCGCAAACAAACCCATAAAGCGTCATTTATTTGCACTCTAATTGCAGACATTTCTACGGTACAATCGCGAGTTTTTTGGCATTTCGGGGCTTCCAAGTGGCAAAAGAATTCAAAAGTGCCCGTTTGCAATTAAAGTCGCAATCCCAGGGATAAATACGACCTTCCATTAAAGTTTTTCTGTTCGCTTAGCTCTCGGTTAGCTGAGAACTCGCCGCTTTCGCAAAACTTTTGATAATAGCACAGCAGCTGAGCGGGAGTTGATTGTCTATATGTGGGCACCCATGTACGAGTGTGTAGGTGAATGGGGGGGAATCGATGGGGGAAGTCAATGAAGCCAAAACAAATATAGGGAAAAGTTTTCCAATTTTCGATTGCCAATTGTGGGGGATTTTTTTCATGCAACTTGCTGGGGGAATACGAGAAAGTTTCTGTGCCATTTGGATACGTGTGTTTGCCCGAGTGTTTGTGTCCATTTAAAGCCCCCTTTTCCACACCCAGTTATTACTCTGAAACATGAAAAATAATTTCAGAATAATTCTCTTAATTTTTTTAATCGAGTCTTTCGTTGTGGTTTCAGCAATGACTGGTTAAGTTAAGGGATTTGCATTTTTCAAATTGATCCGAACCGGTTTAAACTCTTTCACATCCACTTATTGATCGGCAGCAGGCAAAATTATTTCAAATTAATTCTTCTAACTTAGTTTATTAAGACTTTCGTTGGGGATTCAGCTGTGTCTTGTTAAGTAAACGCTGAGAAATATTTTATTTTGCCATATTCAAATTATTTTGCTCCGGCTTTAACTTTCGCTTTGACGGCAAACTTTTGCTTTTTATACTACAACTAGAGTCGAAAGTTTTTCCTAACGCAATGCAGCAAAGTTTTTCCACTTCAAGTGCAAGCGACCCGTCAGAGAACTCTGAACCACCCGACCACCCACCACTTTTACGGGACAATACAAAAGTTGTACAAGTTTTCACTTGCCGCACAGAGTAGTTGACTAAGTTGGTGTCTTGATGTCCATTTTATTTGCAGCAACTGTGCAATTATTTATGCTGCAGTCAGTGCTTAAGCTACGACTATGTCATATTGTTCAGATGGCATATGGCTATATGTAGTAGCTGCCACACTCCACATTTCTCATGCAACGACGGCGGCGGCACTTTAAACTTGCCATAAGTGTTTGAAATGCGCCCGTTGCATTTATTATTGAGTGGCTTTGTCGCCTGGCAGACAGGCGAACGATGCACCCACTGCCGGGATAGGATTTCAGTGGGGCTACCACCCCCATTTTACCATTTGAATGCAGGGCGAGAGCGTTTTTGGCGCAATTCCCCATCACGTGCCCCGTAGCATACTTATCCGGGCACCGCCGGCAGCCACGGGAAGTTGTAAATGCATATTTTATATTTTCATTTCATTGAAACCAGCACGTAGCCCGTTGGTCCGGCTGTCTAAGAATTCTATACATTTGATTTGAGCTAGCCCGCAAAAATTTGACACTTCTTTTAATTAAGTTTTTAGATGACGTTCTCAAAACATTTGTTGTCTGTTGCCTCTCAAACTTTCGAAAAGCCTTTCCATGTTTGCACATGAGGCGACTACAATTTCCAACTGCAGACTGCGGTACATACAATTTTCATTAGGCGACCGCCGCAGAAAGCCTTTTCCAGAAATAAAGTTTGCACTTGCTGTATTATTTAGTGGCTGGCAAATAAATGAACACCATTTGCTTTCGACAATAAAGTTTGCTCGAATAGCGGCCTATCAAACAAAGTCACTCTGCGATTTGCATTTTTCTACGTATGTTTTTTGATATACTCCCAAATCCTTCGCAGGAGTTTTCACATGAAGCCGCCGGCCTGAGTGCCGCATACATAAGTTTGTATTTACGCTCAGCTTGTCGCGGAGATATTGCACTTTATAAATCATCTGGGGAAAAAGCCCGACGGGCACGTGAAAGTAGACGAAAAATGTGCCCTGTGCCGAAACAAATATCCATATAAAAGCAGGGCCCTAAAAGGAATTGTGGTTACTCAGCGATGCCGGTGTTTGTTTGCACTTTCGTGCAAAGTTTATTGGAATTTTTAATGGACTTGAAGGCGGAACTTCCTTGAACAAAATTAGGTAAACATTTAGAAATGGTCGGATAAGCTCTCCGCACATACCAAACAGTTCTAGAGGGTACACAGCGGCCATGTAGCTTCTTTTCCTGCTTCCTGCTCATTTGGCATGGACACTGTGCTTGTCCCACTGTTTGACTCGGTCTCACAAGTGCCTTTCTATTTGTTTGATCTACTTTTGCCATGGCTGATTCGCTTTTTACTGTCGAGCGTTTGGTTTGTTTTTGGCCGTCGCTATTGTTGTGTTGATACGGGCCCAATTGCATCCTGCATCCTGCCGGGTTCTCTGGAAATGGCTCGAGTACGTGATGCATGCTGCTTTGCAGCCACTGATTAGAGTGAGGAGTCGTTGCGGCGCCACTGAAGAGTTCAAATTGCCATCGCCCAATTGCGGCCACATCTCGGTGTATGCAAATGGACTTCGTGGCTGGGATTTGTATGCAGCATGGAGGTTGGAAGACCAAGACCACGACCAGCAGCTCGCTGCCTGTGTTGACTCAACGTGCTGGCTGTTTGCCTGGCAATTAAATAAATACACAGTCACATATCCCTTCCCCCAACAAAAAATGTCACAAGTGGCTGAGCCCGCTGCTTCCTTACACAGTGAAAAAATTATCACGGATTAATATATGCAAGTTTGGCGATCTTAAAAAAAATTACATATTTAATGATTTCTTGTTTAAATTAAATTGAAACAGGCTCGTGTTTGATCAAAAGCATACCTATGAAAAAGTTAGCATTAAACATTTTCCTTAAATTTAATTTAACTATATCAAAATTATTTAAAATACGATAGAGTGAAGTCTTATTACGTTATTGAGTTTAACCCCTTAATTTGTTTTGCAGTCCTTCACAGATTTGTTTTTTCAGCTTAAATCATGTCCAGTTAAGGTAAATGTTCACTTTAAATTAAAAAATTTTTAAGTGAACAAGTGAAGTTATTATAAATGGTTTATTTTTGGAAGATACTATAAACTACTCTTGATTTAAAATTTGTTGTTGAACATGTCATAAATCATTTTTGATTTATATGTAGAGTGTTGTCAGTTAGTACAACAACTAAATCTAGATATTAAGACAAAATTCATGACTGAAGGGTTTTTTTAAGTGCATAACCTCTATATTTACCCACCCAATCAACAGCTTAAGCTTGAGGATTCCAAGGCGTAGACTTGGTTTGATTAATTTATGACATTATCATCCGGCGTTGGGCATTCGAGTCACGTGATTGTTTCCAACCACATTAGGGTAGTTCGCACTGATTTAATTTCCGGCCCGACTGTCCTCAGAAGCCACTTACAATTAGAACGAGGATTACGTGAAAACGAGCCCACTTCTTGAGACCAATCGAGAGTCATTAAATAGGCGCAGAGTTCAGAGTTCAAAAATCAAAGACTACAAAAAATCAAGAGTTTGGCTAAGCCAAACTTTGGCCCCCACTAATTGGTGTTTAATTGGGTCTGGGGAAGAGTGGAGCAGCAGCAGTCCAAAGTTTGCCAGTGGGATGGAGTGTGTGCATAGAGCGACCACCAATTCTGGTTAACTAAAAGCAAGCATCCTCTAAGTCTGCCCAAGAAGCACTTGCCACATTTGCGCTGCATTAAAAATGCATTTCCCCCCTTGGCCCTTCGCAGTGTGTTTAATAGTCTATGCAACAATGTGTGAGCTCGGCGGTTGTGTGGGTGTATGTACATATAAGGATATGTAGTAATGCTGATGGCGCTCGTTCCGAGGCAGCCATATAATTTGAACATCATGAAGTGCACTTATCAGGACGGTTGGCAAGCACTGCAATAGATAAGCATCAGCTGTGTGTGTGTGTGTGTGTGTGTGTGGGGGTAAAACTGCATTATACTTACCGAAACTGAAGCAATCTTGGGACCTTCTGGATGGCTGAGCAAGTGAAGCATCCAATGTGGATCCACCTAAGCCATTGCTTATTAAATCGCACCACGACGTCCTCGGGGTTTGACGGTCTTTGCACTCAAAAAAAAGTACTCTAATTTACAAACGTAAGATTATTAAACCATTATTATTATTTAAGACAGGCTTTATTAAGTACGAATTAATTTGAGTCTTTTAAGCTAAATTACTTGCAGATACCTGATTTTTAAACTTCATCTAACTGCCCATAAAGAAGTAGATTAGAAAAGTTGTACTTATAAATCATACACTGATCGAAAAAACCTAAACACACAGACAGACAGATAAAAAGACGGATTTGGCTCGGATCGACTCGTTGGGTCAAGACGCTGATCAACAAAATTATAATATCTACTCTAAAAAAAAGTAAACGATGACCTATTTTTCAAACCCCAATTTTAAGTTCTCGTTTTTGCGATAGAGTAACATTTTTATTTTATTTTATTTTGTTTCCTGGTCCCGTAAACATAAAAGTCGGAGGACAATTTTGGGTTTATGTGATTAAAACCGCAAAGCTTAAAATTGAAACCCAATCAAGGAACTGAAAAGTTTAAATACAACATTTTTAAATACCTACACGTATTTTTATTATTTTATTTTTTAATTAGATTAAATTAAATTGAATTTACCGTCCTTGCTCATAATTTCACTGCTTAAGGCCTTGCTGTATAATAGTATTCCATTTTACATTTACCCGTGACCCATCTGCGAGCCTTCGGCCAGATCCAAGAAGCTGGTGTAGGCAAAATAGTGCCCCATCCATGACGGTAAAGTTCCGTAGAGTAAAACGCAAAAATCTTCACAGATTATTTATTTTAATTGAAAAAGGATAAACTAAAAATGTTTCTTAACAAGGCAATAAAACGTGATTTGATTTTATGTTTCTTAGCCTTCATATGTTCTTCAAGTTTGAATAGGCGTCGTAAAGAGTCGGCAAGATTTCTAAAATCTGAAGTAAGAAAGTAAACTTTAAAAATATTCTCATCATCACAATTTTTCTCAGTGTGGAATTTCCTTCTTCCGTGAAAGCAGTTGACTTTGATTGTCATTTGGACAACGCGTCGTATGATTGTTTTTAGCTTGGCTGCAAACGGCGAGCCCGACAGAGCCAAATTGATTTGTGCACGTGCCCGGTTAGCTAATGAGGAACGGACGTTTTCAATGCTCCTTTCTGGCATACTGAAATCCGGAATCGTCGCTGACATTCTGCATTTTTCTGTGACCCTTCCCCCAAGCAGTTCCTGTGCAATTCTCCGGTTGCAACTGACAGGTTGAGAGATACATACTGGACAGCTGCCGGGTCAGGACAGTTGCCCTGTTCACTTAATTAACAACATTACGACATTAGCACATTTGCACACACACTTGCTGGGAGAGTTGCACCAAAGTTTAATAATAAATCTAATGGCCAACAAGGACAAAACTGTAATTTTGTTTGTTGGCTCGCCTGACAGGCGGACGAGGATTCGGGGCGTGTCCCGGCCCGCCTTTGTCTTTGCGATGTGTGACACATCGTCTAATGGTGCATTCGTGCATATGAAATTGCTGTCAACAAAGGGCAGCACCCACAGTCCGAGGGGTCAAAGGGACTGGACTTCCTGCAACCGCAGGATGGGCTGCCCTAATGGGTTTGCTTGGCCTTAGTTACGGCAATCACGAGGTGACACATTTACTCGCTCCCTGAGCCCCTTAAAGGGCTTGGGGAAATCAGCGACAAATCGAAAACTGAAAATAAAACGAAAACAAAATGAGTTAAGTGCGAAGTGGGCCGCTAAAGCGATTGATAAGCGCCCTGGCAGACAGGCGGCCCCCAAGGCCACCCACCTGGCGGTGGGCGCGTTTGATTACCCACCTGGGACCACCCCAATTGCAAGCGAATGTGTGTCACCGAATTAAATCAATTTCGCTGTTGACTGTTTTAATTTTCCTGCGTGCAGACAATTTAAAACACAAACTGACGCCATTTCGGTGCAATAATGATATATGCGGAAAATCGAATGTATAGTGATCAAATTACAAACACTAAAAGCCTGTTTATTAAAACTAATGTTTAATATCATTTAGTGATGCGAAAATTCGAATGTATAGTGATCAAATTATAAACACTAAAAGTCTGTATATTCAATCTGATTTTAAATAGTTCATTTAATTTTCACTTTAGTTTAGCCTTTGGCATTTGAGTGATTAAATTTAAGGAAAAAAAAACATTGATGTATGGACTTAAATGCTTTCTTAAACAGTGCTAGAAAATATAACAACAAACCAATAGAAAAGCACAAAAATTTGTATCGGGAATAACTTGATTCTTTTTCTGAAAATTAAAATATAATTTCACTTTGATGACCAACATGAATCAAAATAATTAAAGTAGGCAAACGTTAAGACACGTTTGTTATCAAGGTTACAAATAGTGCAAATTGGGCTGTTCGATTTACAATAGCAAATGGTCAGGAAATAAAACAAATTAAAAATAAATACTTTATGGTTAATACTATATGTAAAACCTTAGCAGTCTTGCTAACCACTCCGAATAGATTTGGCCGCAAACAAGCCATAAAAGGTGCCAGGAGAGATTCGCAAATTGGCCAAGATTTATAGCGTTAGCCGCAGCGGTCAAACCACAAGCTCACCTCAGTGCGTGCTGGTCGAAAGTTTTTGCAGCTCTTGGGGAGATGGAAATTAACGAAGGGACAACCGGAGCAGCTGAGCTGAGCTGAGCTGAAACCGAACAGGACCTGTCTGGGAGCAGTCTGTTTGGGAGTTTCGGTTCTTTTGCGAGCTTGTGGGCCAACTGGCACCTGGCTAAAAGTGGGTGAACAGTGTACATCCACCCGCATAGTAGTCCACCGCTCGACGCGACGGCTTCCGACTAATCTGTTAATTTATGTTGAAAAGTTAAGGGAAGGTTCGGAGCGCTTAGCAAACAAATTGCAATAAATTATTAAGAATATTTGCACACACAACACGAGCGTGTGACGGGGGCTGCCGGGGCGTTTGGGCACAGTTTTTGTGCATTTCATTAATTTATGTTTCGTTGCCTGCCAAAACTTCTCGCCACTTGTGTGGATAATTTGATTTCTCTCCGTAGCACAACTTTAGACTGCCAGGAGGCGAGATTCACACGCAAAGATAAACACGAGCCCCCCGCTCCTTTGTTTTCTGCTCCTTATCCCATCCCGTCGAGGGTCGAAAGTGGCCAACGAAAAGTTAAAATGTTCTTATGCATAAGTGATACGCTAGCGCCTCGTCCTTTTTCGCTTTTCGGCTGGCGACAAAGTCCTCACGAAGTGCCCGCATTGCAGTTGTTTCCGGTTTGCTCTCTTTCACTTCGCTGCGACATGAAAACTTAATGTAGTAATTAACTGTTTGCGTTTGCGCTTTAAGGATGGGCCCGAAAAGGTCGAGAATAAAATCGCGTATACGCCACGTTCAACCCCAGAGTGTGTGTGTCCTTAAGCCGAGATTAAAACGCATCGCGTGACCCACTTGCAGCCTGCAATCGGTCGGACTCAAGACCAACTTTCAGCGGCAACGTGCCACTTTATCAGTCAAAATCTGGCAAATAGTGTGACACGGATTTCCGCCAGGAATGGCAGAAACAAAACAAATATAGCAAAACCAGGGCCGTCTGACATTTCGACTGCCTGGCCCAACAGGAAATGGCTGTAAAAACATCAGAGCTCGAACTTCCACCCATTCGAATTAACTTTGATGACTTGGCGCAAAAAGCAGTTACCAGGCGCGATTCTATTTCCGCCGCTTAACGTCATTAAAAGCGCTGAAATTGAAATTTCGGGCTACTGCTAAGCTTCAAGGTAACAAAATATAATCAATTTGCGATGTCAGCCTTGGGCAGTAGAAAAAACACCGAAGCATCCAATTCCAGAATTAGCTATCTATGAAATGAGATTGTCAACTGCAATTAGCGCGCTTAATGCATCTTTTGGATGCGAATTGACAGCCAGACAGTGTGTCCTCCTCGGCTGTCAATCTGCCAGATACTTATCCACCTGTCTGCCATTCTGTCAAGCTGCTTAAAGCACGCATCCTGAAGGACTGTGGCAAGGACAAGGCACTCAGACATGCATTCGCTGCTCACTACACAGAACTCGCCCCTCCAAGTTGCACATTTAAAGACTGCGGCGACTCGAGGACCCTTCCCACTGCTAATGGCCCTTCACCTAACGCACCTGCACACCTCCAAGTCCGCAAAAGCAACCACACTCGGCCAAATGGGCCACACAAGTGCTTGGCTGCAAATTAAATAAACCCCGAAGATTATAAACTTATGACCAAAGTGGGGCATGGAATGAAAACTTTTGCTACAAATCCTCTGAAAATATTTCAGTAATTTTTCATATTTATTCAGGGAGATTAAATGGCTTCCTTTGTGGTGGGTAAACTGAACTCTTAAAGCGTTTATTTTAATGATTTACTGCGGTAATCAGCTCAAGGTATTCTTTAGTAATAAAGTTTATTTCTTAAATATCATAAATTTAATATTTAAAAAAAATTTGACTAGGCAATCTGACATGCTAAAAATTTTTATTATAATGTTGTTGATCATAAATTTTTCACCTACCTATGTATTTACATGTGTAAATAGCCTTAAATAGCCTTTTGCTTTTAAGTTCGAAGACTGAAACCAAATATATCTGATAAACTCAAGAAATTAAACTTTTTGAATACCCAATTGTTCATATTGTTCTTTTGAAATTTGGTATAATTATTGAAATAACACATTTAACATGATCTGTACCATTTTTCAAAAAAACATTTTCATAAAACACAATGTGCAAGAGCTTTTTAGAGCTGCATATAAACTGTAAAATACTTGGAAAAACTTTTCTGGACCTACAGATGTACTTTATGGATAATATTTGTTCTTATACTTTGTTAAAGATCATCCAGTTCCACAAAGAATAAAAACGAAATAAATTAACTATAACATTACAAGTGTTTTATTTAGCATCAGTCGGATATATTTAACAACTATTAACCTCTAATAAAAATTAGATAAGTGCCGGCTGCAATTACTTGGCCTGGCAGCACTTGGCTCCCGTCTTGGCGCATTGACATTGGCTGTTTCCGGCGCAGTTACCTCCGCACTTGCCGGCTGAGCACTGGCAGTCTGTAGGTGAATAGACATTTAATTAGCATTACATTTTATTAGAAAGCTTTTAACGTTCCGGTGGATTAATACTTACTATTTCCGCATCCCTTGCAAGGCATCTTGTTGATATTTTGGTTTATTGACTTTAGTTTGACCGAAACGACTTGGTAAGCGTTGAAACTTTGTGATGTTTTGGGCTTGAGAAACTCTGCTCTTTATACCCGATCCCATTCAATCGAAGCTATGGGCCGTGCTAGCTGATAAGATAACGAAACCGTGTGCAGTTGCGCGCGATCGGCGTGCGCAAAAACATTATGCTCGCAGTGATAAAGCGAATTTGCGCACGCCCTGATAAGGCGCTGAAATACGAACACAACGGATTTCCCTTGTACTTACTGGTAGTGTGCAAAAACCTGAAAATACTATAAGAAGGCTGGGGCCCTCAACTGCAATCATCAAACAGTGCTTGCTTGCAGCAAAGTCAACTAAATTCAATTTTATACATTCAAGAAGAAATACAAAATGGGTTGCAAGGCTTGCGGAACAAGTGAGTATTAAAACAATAAAGGGGCACGAGAAACATATACTTATTACCCTGTTCGATCTGCAGACTGCCAGTGCTCGGCCACCAAGTGCGGCGACAACTGCGCCTGCAGTCAGCAGTGCCAGTGCTCCTGCAAGAATGGACCGAAGGACAAGTGCTGCTCCACCAAGAATTAAATCCGAAAAACCTGTTTAAGCTCATCTCGCTTTGTGATATACTAACCCAACGGCATGAAATCAAAATAAATGCACAATCAGTTTCATTTAATGTTTAAAATCAAATCTTTATTGGCCATTTTGACAAGAATAGTTCTTTAGTTATTTCCCACTTTACTTTTAGAAATTGCACACCCAATTAGCGTTTGAAATTACATTTAAAACACTTACACAATGTACACAATTAATTCAAGTACACAGTGTGGACATGACATTCATATAGTTTCCAAATATCAACATTGTTTTTGGCGAGCCTTTTCTCTTGTGAATTTGTGTGGATGTGAGTGTTTGTGTGCAGTTGTTGGGGAATGTGTGTGTGCGCTAGTTTTCATAATAAAACATTAAAAACTTTACGTACACAATATTACATTTTGTTTCTCTAGTTGTAAGTAGACAAAGGGAAATCGGCTCTTGGCTTTCATTCGCAATTAGGTCTTTGAAGTGTTCATTAAGTTGTTTATTTATTTAAGGGTGTACCTTAGTCTTACAAAATTCTCAAGGTTCACGTACAAAGCTTAGTATAGTGTTGTGTTATTGTTGTTGTTTACATAAATGATTATGTTTACGAACTCTCATACAAAAGTCGTGTGCTTCTCGTGTCTCTGATAACTGACTAAAAAGGCAATCGCATTTGTCGCATTTGAAATGCATTGCAAACTGTGCCCTGACTCAAAAAAACAAGTTTAAAAAAATGTACATGGATTGGTTAAATTTTTTCGCATTTTCAGCATTGGAAGCCAA
The DNA here is from genome assembly GCA_018150695.1 of Drosophila oshimai. Classification (NCBI taxonomy): domain Eukaryota; kingdom Metazoa; phylum Arthropoda; class Insecta; order Diptera; family Drosophilidae; genus Drosophila; species Drosophila oshimai. The sequence continues at coordinate 2,388,866 of JAECWM010000003.1, read as the reverse complement.
TAAAGGAGGAGTTCACATAAAGCAATTCACAATGTTACTTATATTATAACTAAATAAACGCAATTCGTCCTTGCATTGCTGCTTTCGTTTGATTTGTTATCGTAATTCGTTTAACTTAAGCTTAGCACGCAAATATTTTGTATTTTAAAAAAATTTAAATTAGGCGACTAAAATTAAAATCAAAATCAAAAATTTAGATTCAACAAATAGTTACTCACTAACTAAACCAATTCTCTCGTCATTATCAACTAAAAGTAATGCTTTGTCACAGACGAACACGCCATAGTACAAAATACTAAAAGTATATGTATACATATATATAAAGTTATATATAAAAATATAAAACGAATAACATGCGGACACATTCCAAAGGTTTATACAAAACAGAAATTCTAAATTCTGCACAACTCAGACACAATCATAATCACGATAAAGACAATGTTCTGGCTGTGTGCTGAAGGTGTTTGTGTTGAGGTGTCGCAATTTGCATGCATTGCTCTGGTAAATCTTATATTTGTTGATGTTGTTCTTGTTGTTTGGCGTTTCACAAAAGCTGCAAGAATAAAAGTAAGAGTTCGGTTGAAAATTGATCAATTTAAAGCGTACGAAAATAGTTAGTTCTAAGTAGTAACAAGTAGGTACACGAGTAACACTAAAAATCTGTAGCAAACTTGATTTTGTAAATATTTTTAACTACATATATACGTATATAAATATATAGACAATCTTTATGTAAATTCGTAATTTCGATTCATTCCCTGTGCGGACATCTTAAAATTTTAACGGATCCTTAATCAGTGAAACCACCTTATTACAACCCGGGGATCCAAAACATGTCTCAATATTTGCACCTCAATTGTGTATAACGTGTATAAATAGCGCAAAACGACGATTAACGTTAAAAATACCTTTAACAATTAACTAGACAATCATGAACAGTTAATACGAAGCATAATAAGCCTCTTATTGTAAAATAATATTTCTCTATACGCGTCTGCTTAGGAATATACATTTAACTACAAATTATTTCGTTCGGTGTCAATTCGATCCTAAGTGTTTACAATAGTTTAGTGCGAATAGGTAATTGTTTAGGTGAACAGTAGAAAATACATACCAAACAAAACCTGCAACTACGATGCATTCCAAATCTTATAATTACATCTAGATAACATTAAATTAAACGTTCGAAAAGCACAATGAGTCGCGCGCCAGATCTTTGCAATCGGGGCGAGGTGGCGGTAACATCAGTGTCGTACTTTCATGATAGCGGCACTCAATCAGGGGTTTATCTGATTTCACGTATGCATAGTTTTTTTATATAGTTATTTTAGTGATATACCTCAAAGTTTGTCATCGAATCGAAGTCCGCCATTCCAAAGTCACCACTGAAAGACATTCCAAAAACGGAACAAATAAGGGGTACAAGATAGAAAAGAAAAACATTAATAAATTATAAAAACCAGGATAAAATAAATAAATATCATGCGAGTGGCGTTGGGTATTATGTAAGGTAAATATGTAATGGCAGAGGAGAGAGGGAGGAGCAAGGTGAAGATTTGAGTAATTCAAAATGTTGCTTATGATTTTAAGCTTTAATGGAACGCGTTCTTAAAACTTTTAAGTGACGGGTTTTCGTAACATTGAATATAAAAACAATCACATAAAATAGATCTCAAAACGGTAATTTAATAATTACAACAGCAACAAACATGCAAACCAACGGGCAAGACTTAAGCAGATCATGCAGAAACATTTTAAATTTAGTCTGGTAAAAATCGACCATCGGTTTACAAAAACTGGTAAATTCGTTTTTTTTTCAATTTAAAACTTCCTAAGTCGGTTGCTTAGTAAGCTCAGATCGGCTAAGACCAGAATTATAGGTGCATGATGGTGCTATTCTGCAAGCTGCGTTCAAAGCGAAATATAAAAGAGGAAGAAGATAAGCGGTTAGAGAAAATATTTGATAATTATTTCGCTTGTTTTGCTTTATTAAACCCGCATCGTTTTATGGCTGAAAAGTTTAAAAAGATGGCAATACTTCGAACAGAACGTTAACAATTAAAAAAGACCAACTTAACATAAACAAACAATGGCTTAAATCTCTTAAACCTAGATTACGACCGGCTATGACTAGAATTAGTAATCTTCTTTTAAAAACCCATCTGTAACAGATGAAAGGAAGGGTGACCTGTGGCTCGTGCTGCTGATGAGGCGATGAATTTAAATGACAATGAAAAGAGCATCGGCTATTCGGATGCGCCAGGAGAGGAGATGGTGGTCAGGACGGATCGATCGGATGAGAGCGCTGTTAAGGTATGAAGTGGATGCGGACTTGGTAAATATTAACCAGCGAACGGGTGGAGTGATCTGGATTGTGTGATTTGGATGCGAAACGTAATTAAAGTTTTATACCTTTCGGTAGGTAACTGGCTCTTTCACCAATGAAGGAAGAGGGTACAGAGTATCTTCAATAATTGAAAACGTACTGTCTACAGTCATTAAGGCATCAATGATCTCATTTATCACGGGATCGGGATTGGGTTGAGCGCCTGTTAAGATTCTCTCTAGGGCTTCAGCCGTTTCGCTAAGATCGGAAGCATCGGAATCTGATTCCTCTTGTGGCGCTGGGCTATGGTAAGTAGTGGTGCTCTGTGGACTATTATAGACAGTCATGGCGCTCTGTGGACTATTATAGTCAACAAAGCCGCTCTGTGGACAACTAAAGTCAGTCATGACGCTCTGGGGTGAAACACTGAACCGTCACCCAAAAGTCAATAGCCGCAAATGGTGTAAAATGAAAATAAACAAAGAGTGGAGTAGGTAAGTTTCTGTAAAAGTACAAACAAGCAGAGTCAACAGACAGGAAGAGCTTATTATAAAGCTCGGCCAGGATTTCTTATTAATTTTATTAGTTCGTTTTAAAAAGCCTTAATTTTCGGTTAGTCAGGTACAAACGCTTTTGGTTTGGATTTTTTGCCTTTTTCAACGTCTTTTTTCGAATTCAAAGTATTGCAATCTTGTTAAACTTTTTGTCAAATCATAATTAAAACAACGCAAAGTAAAGCAAGTAAGCTGAAAAGGGTCAGGCGGTTTGGCCACGACATGGAGACTTGATCGATCATCTAGGGCCAAGGATAAGCGCTCTACTTAAGCATTCAAGCCTAGGATAAGCTCAAAAAGTCACAATTTGATCATTGTTTTGGGTTGGTGCTGTTGGCAGTCGGATTGGCGTATGACCTGTGGCGTCGGCATGCAAAACTTACTTTCCCAATTGCATGGTGTCCTGCGGCGGCACGTGATGCGGTGTTCCACTGATGGAACCGTTATCCCCGTTGCTGTTACAAACCTGGACGTGCAACGTGCTCTTCACGTAGCCGGGAGAGGGTCCTATATCGCGGGGGTTAGGCTCTGATTAGGGGTGTTGGACCGTGTAATTCCGGATTTCATTCTTACCCTGCAGCTTCGAGAAGAACTCGCCGAAGGCTACTTCTCGTTCCACGGGGCTGCCGTGGCGGTCGCTGGGATGCAGCCAGCGCAGCACATCGAGGTCTCGAATGCGATCAGCCAGGTTCAGAACCTGGAAGTCACGAGCAGTCCAGGGAGCCAGCATGGTGACCAGCCCCGTTTCGTTCACATAGGCGATGGTGACTCCACCTGGAATTTCCGAGGGAAATGTCAAAACTCCGCCCGATCTTCAAACGTATGATTTACACTTACCTAGCTCGCTGTCGGAGAATCGCAGCAAGAAGGTGCCGATACCAGACACTGAGCGCAGCAGATCATCCTGCGCCTTAACCTTGTTGATAAAACCCATGATGCATCCCGCCTTCCACATGCCTAACATGTGATCTTTGGTGAGTTTCATGATGGCAAAGAACCATTCCCAGAAGGTAAATGTGCGGTCGGGCATGGGCTCCTTACAGAACTGGTTCCACGTAATGTACTCGGATCGCTCCTCACGCTGGAGCTTTTCGTCTGTTGACGCAGGGAGAATTAGGTCGATCAGCGCTTAAAAATGTAAATCCGACTTACAAAGGAAATCCAGATTGTCCACTGTCAAAGAGCGTCCCGTGCACGATCCAAATTTAATGTTCAGCGCGACGGACAGCTGTGCCCAGGTGACGCGATCGGTGATCACGAATGGATCGCGCACAATCTCCGCGAACGCATTGTCCCAGGTAATGGTAGCCCATGACTGGGGCTCCTGGTTGCCGTGCACGATCACCACCACGGGCAATGAAAGGGTCCACACCCGGATCTGGAAATCGTTCACGGTGGTGGTGGTGTAAAAAAACAGGGTGAACTTTTCGTCCATAACGCTTTCGGTGCCCTTTTTCTCTGCCCGCTTGATCTTCTTTAGTTGCATGTTGCGGAAGCTGGCCGAGAATACATGGTTGTTCTGCTGGTACTCCATGGTGCTGGAGGCGTTCTGTATCTCCCCTGACGACTGCCCGGACAGGCTGTTGTCCATCTGAGTGCCGCGCGTGACGAACCGCTGCGCTTGGTTTTCTGTCGATCAAATACTAAAAATTTAGCCACAGATAAAAGCAAGTAAAATCTCTTATTAACGTTACCTGACATGATGATGCACTCGACTGTGGGCGGGTTGTTGTGAATACCTAGCTGCGAGCCAATTAGCCAGCGCACAGAGGCGGCGAAGCGTGTGTTAGTCTTCATCACCTGAGGCGGCTGCTTGTCCACAATAAAGGCGGAGCAGACCAGATTCTTTTGCGCTATCTGCACCTGCTCGAGCATGTGCGTCAGCTCCGGCTCCTCGTTGACCAGGCGGACTCTCATTGTCTCCTTGACGGCAGCCAGCATGTGGGCGATAAAAGTCTCGAGCATCTCGAAGCACCTCTGGATATCGTCCAGGGCGCCCTCATTAAATGGAGCGCCGTTGCCGGCCAGCGCCTGCTGGTGGCGCCAGTTCTTTAGTTCGTGGATCACCATCTCGTGCAGCGACTCGTAGTACATAAAGCTGCGACGCATTGTGATCACGATGGCCGCCTTTTCCTCGATTAGCGCTCTGAATGCAGCTTCAGCGTTCGGCGAGGATGTCGAGTTTAGCATGTAGCCGTAGTTCTGAACCAGCAGCTTCAGGGCGTTGCCGCAGCTGCCAAAGTCGTTGAGGGTCTGCATGATCTGGTGCTGCACCTCAAACAGCTCCACCTTGGGTGTAGCCATTCCGATGGCCGGCGAGGCAATGCCGCCCGCAGTTTGCACGACCTGCAGGGCGTTCATGCCCGACGTGTTGAAGCTATTGGTCACCGCCTGCAGATCACCGGCGTCCATGTAACCGGTGACCATCGGCGTGGTGTTGTTCATGGTGTAGGGATTTAGCGGCATCGATTGGCCTGCTGTGGAAGCCACGCTTTTTTCGGTGGCCAGCTGCAGCTCCTTCTGGAGACCGCTGCGCAGGTGCGTATATAGCTCGACGGCGGGAGTGCGTTGGATGAGAGCACAAAGTTCCACCACTCGAAACTTGAGGGCCTGGTCGCTGGCGGTGCGCGTTGAGAGAAGCTTCTGCTGCAGGTCCTCGTTAAACTTGAGGGCCACGCGTTCCAGCTGCTCTGTGGATGTGGGTGTGATCTGCTCGGACCTGTGGGAGAAAAAATGTTGGCTGCTATTAGATCATGTACTTTTCATGGAGTTGGCGGACTTATTGATATCCTGCTGCTGGCTTTGATCATCCCCTTACCCCCGACTCGCCGCTCTACTCACATTATCCTGTCTTCGATCCAGGGCGCCAAGCAGAGGCGCAGGTCGAACAGGCCCTTCTCATCGTAGTAGGCCGCCATACGCTGCTCGCAGTCGGCATGGCTGGAGATGCGCTTCCACAGACTCATGCTCTTGCTCTACCCAATGAATGATGATCGTATTGTGGGTGCGGATGCTAAGCAATGAAAGCTGAATGGATATGGTGATCAGTGCAACGCTTTGGGTTTGGTTTCTTGCTCGGTTTCGCTTTCGGTTTCAGTTTCTGTTCTGGGACTTTTTGAGAAGGCTTTTGGCCCAATCAAGGTCCGGCTGGATTCCACAGGCAACTGATTCTAAGGCGTCCATAAAATGCCTTGGCATGCGTGCAATCGAGATCGTGGTTGACTTGATTTGATATGGTTTTTAGTATGGTTAGGAGGAAACTATAAGTACACAAGCATATGGACATGTGGGTAAGTGAGAGGTTTTGGCTAAATAAAAATGACCCCCCGCACTGGATTAATATGTGATGTGATGACGGCATGGGTTTAGTTGACAATATTTGCATTGCAGCTCATTCTGCAAGTCACACGCGCATAAAGACAGCCAACTGTTTACTTATCTATCAAGGTTACCATATGCATACAAAGTTTGGATTTAAAAAAACTTATGTTTGTGTCCTAACGAAAAGTGACTTTAGCAAATGCTTGTTTGTGAGTTCACAAATAATTGTCGTGATTAACATTAAACATGTTGGTTAAATTTATATTTGCAGTCATTGCTATTTTAATAACGAACAACATTATTTTTATTTCTTAATTTATGTACTTCCTATAAAATAATTGGAAAGGAAATATCAGACAAAGTAGTTGAAGGAATCTGTTCAATTTTCGTAATATAAATATAATTTGTTAGCTAGCATTGTTAGAGAAGGAAGCAGTTTCCCAGCCGTACCGTGGGGTTATAGAACATCGCTTTATGAGTGCGGTAAAGAGCTAAATAAATGCGACTAGGCCTGCTTTAGCCTTTAATTACCATAACAAAAAATTATTGCAAATGGCAAACACAGCGCAAAAAAACCAGCTCGCACGCAAGTGAGAAAGTAAACAAAACAAAAGAGCGACATTGGCAAGAGCGACGCGTGAGGTGAATTCGAGACGCTCGCAACAACAGGTGTGAAAATTAATTGCACCGCCGGGTGAGTCCAATCCGTGGGGAATATTGCTCTTTATAGCCATGCTAAATAGCGCTGATAAAGTCAGCGTAGTGGCCACAGGCCGAGCCCTTCTGCTGCTTCGGTTCTTGGCCCGGTCCGAGCCGCTGGCGACAGATGCCTGTCGTCGAAACGTGACCGTAAATGAGCGGTAACCCAGACGCAGGTCCAGACTCAAAGCCAAACCAAGAACCAGACCTGAAACCGAACCGAAGCGTGTTTACTTTTGTGGTCGATACGCTAATTTCTGTAGTTACCCGGAAAAAAGGCCAGCGCAACGCTCACGTAGCAAATATGAATGGCCCAAGAAAACGAAGAAGTCGGTAGACGTAGAAAGAGTGGTGTAAACAAGGCAAACCAGTCCAGTCCAGGCAACGAAATTAGATAAGGATCTAATGACCGAAACAGGCCCGAAAATGCAGCCCAAGCAAAGGGACAGGCCCAAAGTAGAGGTGGACGATCAAAACAGGTCGCGATACCTGCCCCAGGAACCGAATTCGGATGTGCGGCTCACTAGGTATGAGAGTCAGAGAGTCAGTTTAGGTAGATGGAATAACAATGATTGTGTGGAAAAGGTATACTCCACTCGCAAGCAGGTTTCTTTCTATTCATAAGTTATTGCTGCTGATGTTGCTGCTGTTTCTGCCCTTCGGTGCTTTTAAGCCCAAAGTAGTTCAAGGTTCTGGATTGGTTGCCTCTAATGTGCCAAGTCAGTTGGAAGCAACCCAGCCAAGTTTGCAAAAGTTTTTTGTTTATTATAATAGAAGCTCAGAGTCGCGGCCTTAGAAGTACTTTTTCGCTTGTTATCAACTCCTGAAGCAACAAATTTAACACAGACACACAGCTGCATCTGGGGTGAGTCATCCGCTCCGAGGGTTATCATTGGAAAAGCGTGGGCCGTAGAAAAGGAAAGCTACGGACGGACTAGCAGTTGTTTTGATTGCTCGGATCGATTGCCTGGCTCCCTGATCCCACTTGGGTTATCTGAGAAGAGCAGAGGCTTTCAGGTGCCTGCGGAGCAATCGCGTAGACTGTTTACAAACAAACTACGAACGATAGCCTGTCCTTTGTCCAGTCAATATGTCACTTCGGGGGATCGCATTTCAAGCAAACAATATCAAATCACAGAAAAACAAACAAATAAAAGCTATATTTAAATTAAGTGCCGTTTTTGCTGGCCTTTACCGATCGATCGAAGGAACTCAACTGAAGGCGTTGCTAATTTGACTCTTTACTTTTATACCACCAACTTCACATTTGATAAGGCCGAAAGGCGAATGACAAAGTGGGAATGGCGTGCGTTTAAGAATGATATGAAAATTACGCTGAAGTAGTTAGAATAATCTGGGTTGGCTGGAAATTTGCCATATATTATAACCATGCTCTGATAAGGCACTGACCAAAAGGCATCGATGAATCAATTGCCGTGAAAGATTGTGTGTGGATTAGGTGGAAAACCAGTCAAGCAACCGAACACGACACTTATCAGGTCAATTTACCCACTTTAAATAGCCCTCTAGTGCTTCAAGGAAAAGCGACTGGAGTTATTTTTTAGCAGGAACTGCAAAACTAGTGACCAAATGGCCAAATATTTTTAGTTAATAAACATATCATTATGAAACTCGGCTAATGGAATTATTATGTTAATTTTCGCTCAGAAACTCTTTGAGGGTCGTAATTGGGGAACACGGGCGTTTATTAACAGCGAAAATAACCAACCACAGACCATAATTAAAATTGCCCAAAATGCATGGATGGGTGACTGGGTGACCTAGGAATTCCCTTCAGCACTCCATATCGCAACAGTTGTGGGCGAGTGTCGTCATTGGGGACCTCAACTATATGGTCGTGGAGGTTTCTCAACTGTGATGGCTACCCCTTATGTAGGTCGATTCCCTATCTACATACTCAAAAATTCTGATCGCTATCCGATATAGTTCCTTACATTACTTAAATAAAAAAAAAAGAATTTGGAACCGAATACAAATCCTCATTCGGTTCGGAGTTTATCTTGGGTGTGTGCTGCTGCCTCAAACAAATCCAGTTTTGGTTACGCTTTCCGCACGAGCAACAGCGCTTATTGAGAATAAAAACAAAGACAAACCAAGGCACAGACGAAGATGCGATAAAAAGTTTTGTGTCTTTAAAGTTTTGGTATTGAGTGCTAAAAGCATAAAGTATCTCCACCACGCGACGTCAGCGGAAATCTCACTGAAAAAAATGGTTGATTAAAGTAACTAACTTAAAATATTACTAGTTAATTGTTGATCTCAAGCTATTTGCAATTTTGTTGCATTTTTTATAAATTGACAACATAGTAGCAAATAAATTCCAATAGGTAAATCTCCGTGAAAGAAGCACCCGAACTTTAGTTCTCAGAACTTGTTAAAAAAATTAGGTAATTTAGAAAGGCAAATTACAATGGATCATTAAAGAAAATCATGTTTTATTATGATGCATGCGTTCGTAGGTAAACTTTAGTCGGCAGTCAGTTTACCGCAAAAACCGCGATAACCGGTAGTTACCTAGCGACCCCGGCCCCCGCACATTAGTGTTTTATAGCGCCATAGAATGTGCGTTAGACGGGGGACAGAGGGGTGCAGAGGGGGACTGCGAAATGTATTTACTTAGTTGCAGGCGAACACGATAGACAGCGTTATTTTTACGCAGTTGTAAATGTTCACACATGTCCACATGGGGGCTAATGGACGAATTGGATAGGTGAAAGAAGGCCGGCCGGCTTCATGGGGTTAAAAACGTGTATACAACAGACTCAGAGCGCGTCACACACGCAAACAAAAATATGTATATTTCAACCACAACCACAACAAATGTGTAACGAAGCTTTTCAATTTTTTAAATGTATGTATAAATTCGTTTCGATCTCTCGACAGCGAAAATGTTTTCAGTTGCAAAACTTGAATTTGCATTGACGTCTATCTTTTGGGCAAGCGTTCGGAGAATCGCCGTATACCCAATGCCTATACTATATTCTCGCAAACACAAGCTAAACAAATCGATTTCTTTGCCCGGAAACAGGACAGTTTGCAGCCTACAAAATATGCATTATTTTGCATTATTTAATTAAAACATAAAATATTTCTGTTTCAAGTTCTTCGAACTGATAATGCAAATTGATAATTTGCAGTAATCAGTAGAGGGTCGTGAATTTCAATTTATGGCAGTCTTTGGCTAATCTCCAAGTGCTGCTTGCGACCTTGGGCCTCCAATTTTCCACAATGAAAACCTGTGCAGCGCCAACCTTGAAATGCAAAGAAAGTGGTTTTGTTGTTTGCAGTGAAAAGTGAACTGGTTGGGCGGCTTTTTGCATCCGTTTGTGTGGGGTATGTAAAGCAGCGGCTCCAAGAAAACTATAAGTCAATTCAGCGTTCGCTGGGGGAAAACCCGCAGCTCATAGTAATCTGCATTTGCAATTGGGTGCCAATTGTTATCGCATACACACATTCTTCCCCAGCCACCGGATTGCTTGTCGGTATGTATCCGTATCTGTGCCCCGAGTATCTGTATCTCAACAAGCTCTCGCCGGCCAGCTGCCCACACAGAAATGTTTTTTTTTCTGCCGTTCGGCTGACAGCGGCAAACAAAAAGCGAATCGCAAACAAACATAGAAGTACCGAGAGAGGAGTAGAGAAACAGGGAGAATAACAAAATAGCCCAATTGCACATTTAGTCGCGTGATTAATGCTGAGCTAGAAAAGGCCATATAGGCGCGTCTTAGATAAGCACTTGATGGTGACTCACCGGCGCTGAAAGCCAAGCAATCGTTACTCCGCACAAACCACTTTGTTTATCTTTCTATATCTGCGCTGCGAAATCTCTGGGATAAACAATCTGCAGATACAGATTGAGAATAATCCCACAAAGAGTAGGCACACACAATTTGGCGTATTGCCACAGCGAAAATTCTGGAAAACGTGTTATCTGCAAAGTGGGCGTATAAACAAGATAGAGCCAGATAGAAAAGATCCCCATTTTCATGCGAACTGAAAAGCTCCAAGGAACCCAAGAGCCGCAAGTGGAAAGTTTTATGGCAGCAGCCCGGCACTGATAAGTCGGTTTGAAACTACGAACTATAAAACGAGACACAACCCGGTGAGACAGTGATACCTCTCTCCGCGATATCTACCTTAAGATAGCTTCATTCAAATATTTAGATAGATTTTTACCAAAAACTAAGAAAATGAAATTTGAATGTACGATGTGGTTTTTAGTAATTAACTTATTGTGACACTTAACTATATGGAGCGTTTAAAAATTTGTCATAAACTTAATAAAAAGCATTTTAGTTTGTGAGGTTAGAATAATAAAAAAAGTTTGACTGTACAAGATATGGTTAAGGGCCACTACAATTTTTCTCGCCCCTTGGTGGCTTCTAACTCCTGACCATTCCAAAACCCTCAAATCCCCAAGTGAGAGGGTTCTGGCTCTGTTGTTCCTCGCTGTTCTTTTCGCTTTTTGCTTTCTGCTGCTTCGACATTTGTGCCAGCCAGCCGTACATTTTGTATTTTTCTTATTCAATTTTTTATAAACAACCCACACACACGGTCTCTGTGTAGAGAGTGCCGTTTTGTGGTATTTGTTTTTGCACTCATAAAAGTTTAATAAGCATGCCTGCCTGGTGGGTCTGTGAGTGTTCGTCGTATACCGACAATGGAACCCTCCCCACCGCCGTTGCACTACCCCAACCGCCCTCTAAGCTCCCACCCTTTCCCCGCCAAGTGTTATTTAAGTAATCATTTATCGTTGTTGCTCGCCTGACATTTTGCACGATGTTTGTCGCCTTTCGTTTTCTCTTCTGAGAGCTCAGATCTGGTGGGGTATGTTGGGCTAGTTGGGCAGCCTATCACCAAACAAAGCCTCAAGTTTTACCAGAAAAAGAGATTACCGCCACCAGCTTTTTGCGTCACTTGACCTTATTTAAACGCTTCATTATCAGTTGTTTAATGTCAAATATGTGTATTATATTATAATTAAGCAATTAAAAGTATTTTTTTAATAAATTTTGTTGGAGCAACGTAATTAAGCGGACAAACCAAAAAAATTATTTGCAATCAGTGCAAGAGGCTAAAGGTTATCAAAAGCTGACAGGTTATCAATTTCAAATCGACACCGAACTAAATGTTTTATGACCTCCTGATCCCCCTTATCAAGGTATTTAATTATTGTTCTTAGAAATGATATGTAAAACTGCACTAATTTTTAATTGGTGAGTTTTTAATTTGTCTCAAAATACCTCTGTCCGTGAAAAAAATCCTATGTGAAATAAGACTTTTTCAAAGTTAATTTATTTCTTACAAATATTGCAATATTGGTAAACTAATACGTTTTAAAAAATTTCTTTATAGAAATAGAGTATATTTCAGGTCTGTCTTTGTGTGAATCAAATTTTTCACATCAATACAGGGGAAAATCATTTTCAAGACACAACAAACACTTGGAATCTATTGATTTTTAAGTGGTATATTTTTGCTTCGCTCGGCCAGTGATTAACACTACGAAAGCATAAAGCACCCGATAAGCAGGCGTAGTAGGTGTAAGTACAGTAGGCACCCAATCAATCGCTGCAAATAGCAGACAGCTCCATTTAAGCCTGCAGCTCAATCGATTTAATGCAACGCAATAAGCGTCTGTGATAACGAGGTGTCAGTGCAACAAAGTAAATAAGGGGGAGTAGGCGATAAGAAGAAGGCTGCATTTACGCTTGATAGGATTAATTCGCATACCCGCGTAATAATAAGCACTGCCCATATCTAGGGTCCAGAAATAACTTAAAACATAAGGATTAGTGATAAACATTTCTGCACATGTTCGCAACTTTCATGTTTATAAAACATGCAAAAGAAAACCAAGGTCTGATGAGAGTATTAAACTTTGAGTAGTCAAGCAATTCAATCCGTTTTAAAGTTTGATAAAATATGTATAACAATTGAATATCATTCTGCATTTATTAAAACCATCTAATTTATAGGGCTTGAGGCATAAAATATTTCTGCATAAATAACCAAAAAGGTATAAAGTGTTTTCAAATGAGCCTTCATCATATTTTAAAGCTGTTTCGTGCTATTAAATTCTTTTTTTCGTGATTTTTTTTTTTGTAATCTTTTAAAACCCTTGAAAAATTTAATTATCTATAAGTTGAAAAAAGTCTAAAAACTTTTACCTAACTTAAGGCAGGTGTTCACCTTGTGGGGTCAAAAAATTCACATTTTTAGCAATTTTTGAGAAAACGGTTAAAGATACGGCGCTGAAATTTTCGTCTGAATATGACCATATATTTATTGAAATAATACAATTTTTGAAATTGAAAAATCTAAAAAGGGGGGAGGGGCGCCCATTGGTGGCGGTATGCATTTTGCTCTCGTACACGATTGGCTCAAAACCCGTGATCTGAAACACAAAAACCAAACACATTCTTAATTAGTATCGTATTATCTATAAAGTGAACCACAATCATGGAAAAAAATCAAAATTCGAAAAGTTATAGGTTTTGAAAAAAATGTCAATTTTCGCATTTTTTCTTCACTAATTATTTTTTAAATAAACAATTTCAATATTTTTGGCTGATCGAGGTTCATTCATTAGAGGAAACCTAAGGAACATTTAAAAAAATTTGATGACGATCGGTTCATTGTAGCGTCTTCAATCGTGTACGTAAGGTCAAAAACATGGTTCGAAAAAACGCGTTTAAAGTTTTGGCTTTGGCTCGGCCGGTGCTCGACAGTGCTCTACGTAACGGGCTATAACTTTCGAAATTTTCAGATTTTGATTTGAAACTTCTACAGCACATTTTGAACATATATCTACACGATAAGACAAAAAAAAATCGATTTTTTTGACCCCACAAGGTGAACACCTGCCTTAAGGTAGGCACATTTAGGACACCTATACAAAAAGTTATTCTAGACGTGGCCAAATATTAAGTAAGTTAAATTTTGCAATCGGAAATCCACTTTAAAACTACCGTAAGTCTTCTATTCACTTAGCCGTCGATTATATTAATCTGATATGCCTACAACTATGGCGTTTATCAAAAGTGAAACGCCACCAGCGGGACTAAGGGGTTTACGCCGACGCCGCTGACAATCGTAATTTGTCCGAAATGGTAAAAGGCAGCCGGGGGTTATAGCCAGGCCAAGAAGTCAGTGTGCGCAACACACCAAGAAAGAGGAGGAGGAGAAGGAGGAGGAAGAGAAGAAGAACGGCCAACGACAGCGAGCAAGATAAAAGTGTTGAGCGCGCAGAAGTCGGCGACGTATGAAAGCAAGAGTAGCATGTGAATATGAGAATGATAGGGCCGTAAGCCAGCCAGGAGTGGAAGCGAGAGCGCAGCTAATATACTCGATAGCGGTGTTGTTGCTGCTATTTGTGCTATTGCACTCGAAATTCTTGTTGCCTTTGTTTTTATGGATTTTCCAGGAAACAACAATGAACGAAGAAGAATAAGAAACAGGAGCGCGGAACAACAACACGCCACACATGTGTGTTTGTGTGTGTGTGTGTTTGTGCGAGTGTATAAATAAAGCCTCAAGTGGAAACACATGATGGTGCACTGGTTTCCCGACTAAAATTCAGATTACCTTGCAGCCGAGAACCTTTACCAAGGAGTCGACCACCCACCCATCACCACCCATTGTTGTCCGCAGCCCAGAATGCATTGGAGTCCTCCCGCCCACATACGCATTCCCCCACTCCGTGTTCTTTTTCCCCTCTTGTCTTCTATTTACCTTTGGTACACAAACACCAGCGCACACAGTGTAAACACGCACGGCTGGCTGGTATTGGGTTGTTTGTGTTGGTTCGCTGTTGCTCTTCGATATTTGGATATGTATTTGCCGTGTTATTTTTAAATCGCGCTCACCCACACACACACAGAAGCGGTGTGAGAGACACGGTTCACACGCGAGTCACACCCGCACTATTCTCTCGAAGGACCACGGCCGGAGTCCTGGCGAAAACAAATTTGTACTGGACGCGAGTCCTCGAACGCAAAGTGCACTTGCAAAAGAACTCAACTGTTGCGCACACGAAATTTTTCTCCGCTTTTCAACTGTTCTCAGTTGTGGCTAAAAAACGACTGCAACGCGTTAAGACCGCCAATGGCGATGGCAAACATTTACTATCAGTATATCGATATTTATCGGAAGAAAAAACTAAATTTAGCATTTAGTGAAACGTTAGCTATTTAAAGAACAATAAGTATTACCAAATGATTTCTGAATAATTTGATTAAAATCAGTAAGAATTGCATTTGCAAACGGGATATTTAAAAATCATGATTACATACAGATACCAGGAAAATACTGCAGGTGGGGAAATTGCATAGCAGTGACACGAACCAATTTAACAGTGTTTATTCAACACAAAAGAACGCTAATAATAGAATAAAAAGATATTTACAATGCTAATTAGGGTATAAACAAATATTTTGCAACTATGGGATCTGCACCAGCTTTTGTTGCTTGTGTTGTGGGGCCACACACAGGATATAAACACAAATACACACGCACACACACATTCAGCCCGGTGTAATTAATTGCTTTTAATTGATTTGTCCACCAAAAGTCAAGGTTGCCCAAAGTACAGAATACACCAGGGGCAATAGTGTCGTCAAATTTAGTGCGTTTTTCCTTGCAAAACAGCAGGACCTTCAACTTCACCTGTTGTGCGCAGCAACAAGCTACCATTGACGTGCTAAGGTGGGGTGTGGGAAAGGGGGTTGAGGATGAGACCCGTCAAATCAATAGGGTCTAAATAATTAATATTTTTCACTTTTGACCCAACCAACACTCACCTTTGCAGCTTGCTGACGGCTTTTTGGTTATGGCCTTTTGTTGATGGCAGGTGGAAAAAGAAACCCTTATTTTAAGCAAATGCAGACACCGCATGCAGCACGCGGCTGTGACCATGCAATTAGAGAACAACTAGACTTAAATATCACTTTTTAACACAATTTAAAGCAATTGTTTTCTTTTCTTGCGTACTCGATTTTAGAGCTGGAAGATGGGTCGATGTTATATCGATACATCGATGTTTCGCTATTTGAAAAATAAATCGATGTTTTTTTCCTATTTTTGAAGTGTTTTTAAACTATATTAATGAAGATCTAAAAAAATGATAAGAACAAAAACATGAAAAAGTTAATTTTTTAATTAAAAAAAAACTTCGATAGATCGATTTATATATATAAACAATCGACATACGCCACATCACTTAATCTAACGCGCTTTTTTTTAACTATTCAAAAGAAAGGACACCAATGATTAAACAGTTTTGTAAATTTATTTTAATAATAAAAAACACACTAACATACAAGAGTTACAAAGTATAGGCATAAGATGATTTCGCTGGTGAACACCCATAAATTCATGGCAATTATTACAGTCCAAGCATATTGACATGGAACAGGGAAATACACAATGTACAAAATGTTCGGTAAGTCATTAGTCTAGGAGTAAACAGTAAACGAGTGGCGTGTACGGTTAAGTTATTGTCCAAGCAACACCATTGAATACGAACTAAACCCTTGAGCTAGGACCTTTGGAGTAGTAGGTGCCAGGCGAGTCATTATTCAGACAGTTTATTGGCTGATATACTTTCGGCTTAAGGCGATAATAAATCAATTACGGTTAATAACAAGGTTAAGCGCTTTCGGGTATCTTCTCTTTATCGCTTCTCTCTCACAACTAACAGCTAAAAATATCTAACAATTAGAGCATGTCGGTGCTGCACTTTTCTCTCCAACTTTCTCCATCGATCACGAGACTTAAGAACAAAGCAGTGCGTTTTTGGTGTGTTTATGGGTGACAGGGGGGCGTTTTGAGGGGGCCAGGGGCTACTTCTCGCCCCGACCTCGCTTCAAATGGGACAACTCCATGAGCCAAGCCTTGATCAGATCGTAGGTGGAGAAACTGATGCCCACGGCAATGGGTCCCTTGATCCAGTTCATACTGAGGCCCTTGTAGAAACCGTTCTTGATGCCCTCCTCTCTGGAAAACAATATCCAAATCATTAACTTAGTGCTTAAATTTTGTGAAAAAGGTTAACGTACCTATAGATCTTAGCGAGCGTCTCCAGGATGGTTGGGTAGCGATCTCCAACGGCCGTGTTCACCCGCATAGTCTGCATCCTTCTCCGCACAATGTCCAATGGGTAGCTAGCAGTTTGACCAGCGGCACCCGCCGCAGCCCCGAAAGCCAGCGAGACTAGAGTATTGGGTTTGTTACTGCCAACCATTTCTGAAAGCAATCAAAATAGTTTAAATTAAGCAGTTTACCAATGCCTCAATAAAATATTAAGATAGATCGATTTTAGATGACAACGATACATAATTTTTCTACAATTTTTAGTTATTTAAGAATTAAAACATTTTACTGTTAATATATACGATAAGGTATTGATTTTTAAATTCTTTTAATGCCTTTTAAGACATTTTGCAAATATTGGAATGGTAAATTATAAGACACCAAAAACAACTATCTACTTATACATAAGCAAAGACAGTTTTTGACTTGTTAATCTACGCAATCGGGTCGAGAACCATTAAATTGTCTACATAACAACATAGTAGGTTCGACGTAATTGAATTCTCACCATAGTACTCCCGTTTGAGCGTCTCGTAAGTAAAGAAGGAGGTGCCTGCATAGGGAATTACGCCTAGGACCGTCGCCCAGTAGCCACGATATAAAGTCCGCGGACCCTCCTCCACCCAGATCTTGGCAAAGACTTGTCTTAGGGTGCGATAGCCTGTATAGCGATCTGTGACTGCCATGCGGGCGCGGGCCAGGTCCAGGGGATACGTCAGTGACTGCGAGGTGATTCCTGCTAAGGAGCCGGCCAAAAATCGACGGCCCTTGGTGCTAGAAGAAAAAAAAATCATAATTTTAGTAGGGAAACTTTTAGTAGAAAGGCGAAACTCACTTGGAACCATCCTTGTCCACCTGCAGGATGCGTCGCCACTGCTCGTGGGCCGTGAACTGAATGGCCGCGTAGGGCACTATCCTGGCCATGGTGGCCGAATTTCCGCGCCATAAAGCCAGGACGCCCTCATTGGTATAGGTGTTCTGCAGGTAGCGCAGCGATGCGCGGAACGAGAAGGGAATATCGTTGCGGATCTGAAAGTTTATTTTGGTGCGGTCCAGCGGGGCGATGACCGTTTTGGCCAGCGCCCCCGCCGCCGCTCCGGATACCAGACTGATCACCACCTGGTCGATTTTTTGGCGCACTGTAAGGACACAAAAGGCAAAATTAAAACGAAGGTTTATAACGTATGCACTTATTGAAGTTAAGTTTTAAATTGCAAATATCAAAATGCAATAAATCGCTAAACAACCTATTATTAACACAAATCTAGAGCAACAATCATTATTGTTCCGTACCAAAACAGCAATCACGAGAAATGTATAAATTGTAAACAAATAATGGCATATTATTAAATTTGTTACAACAGCAGTTTGACCTATTTTCGGAGCTCTTGAGTGTCTATGCCAAATTCAAATAAAATTTTGCTCATTTTGCCTGTCCTGAAATCATTTTAGTATTAGACTAATTTTATCATGTTAATTTTTTTATCTAACCGCCTACTATGGGTGTTTTCAAATACAAGTTTTTATTAAAGGTATCCTACAAACAGAATAAAATGGTTGCTCAACGATAGGTTTTTGAAGAAAGCGAAATGCGTAAACACAGAGTTTTCTTTTGGATTTACTTACTGGGTGTGACGCTGGTGCTAAGTGTAGTGGCGGGTGTGGTGGCTACTCCTGAGGACTCCGCTGGGTTCAGGTGGGTGCGTGATGTGTCTGCGTCCTCCACTTCCGTTGCCGATAGCGCTGCGGACGTGGCCACCGTGCTCGAGAGCTGACTACCCGGGGACTTGATGGACATGGTGATGTTGGGCTTCTCCAGGAGACGGCTCATGGCAGACTCTGGCTGGGAACCTGAAATCAATTTGCATATCAATCAGCATGAGCCGAGTATATTACCCCACAAAGGCGGTGGCTTATCGCTGCAGCCGATAACAGCTCAATATGGCCAAAAACTAATCTAAACCATACGAAAATTGCTTCGCGTTTATAAGACTTCCAAGCAGAGTCATTATGTGATATGTGGGCGCACATAAACAGTTATGGTTAAATTAATAGAACAAAATGGGTATTTGTTTTATTTTTATAAGTTTTATTTTTGGAAAGGAAAACTAAAAATTAAAGCATTAGCAAAGTACTTTATTTAGCAGCCATTAGTCTTTGAAACTTAAGTGTATTATTCTAATAATTTGTTTACTTTTTTATTAAATTCATGACAAAACACAACTGTGGAATTCAGTGGAAAGAGATTTGTGTGACAACTGATTAAAAAACGAAGTAAACAACAATACTTAACTGATATTAAGTGTGAAGTTGAGTGTGATATTGAGTGTGTTATTATTATTATAAATACAGGTGTACATATGTATGGAGCATAGTAAACTAGTGGGCCAACAGGTATTGTTGTTGATAACAAAACTTTTTTCGCAAGCTGATGCAAATTTCATTTCAAATCATCTCTGACAATTGTTTCGTAATTGAACAAAGCATTTCTCCCTTGGCAAATTTTCAAAAATAGGCACCTAAAATGGCGTTTAAAAGAACCCCGGGTCAATATTGGGCAATAATGGGCTGGCTGGCCAAATAGAGCTTGGCAATTGAACTTTGTTTCGGCACACGTCGAGTCATTCTGGACTCGCACTGGAGTGCGAGTGCGATTATGAAGTTCTCCGGGTTAATCAGCCGGCATTGATAAGATTTGCCCAGCTGCTAATTGCGTCTTACAATAGATAGGCAGTTCCAGAAGAGATCGATCGACCACTCTCGTTGTTTGTTCGCCAAACAAGTCCGCAAACCGGTTGGGTTCGTTGTTCACTTTAAAAAGCAAACAGCACCGAATTATCAGCAGCATGAGTATATAGAAGGTACCTGTGTCTATGTGTGGCACACACCTCCAAAACAATTATCATGCCGAATATTAAAATGCGAACTGAGGCCGCGAAATGCGTGGACTACAACACGTGTGTCGTGCTTGTGGGGGCGGTGGGTGGCGGGTGTTCTCGTGGGGTGGGCACTTTTCCAAGTTTGACAGCTGAGCGCGGCTAAAATTAAACGCATTTCATTGAGCAGCCGGTGCAGGAAACCTTTGAGAGCGAGAGCGTTCATCAACGCAATAGAAAATGAATAGAACATCGCAGCCTTGAACGTGATTGCGGCAACAGACTGACTCTGGGACGTACAGTGGATATTGGCTTGGGGACAAAAATTACAGTGAAGGAAACTATTGTACGTAACACCACAATATCCCCTCACAGTCCTTATTATACTGCCTTTTTATTTATCATAAAAATAATCGTAACAAAAATTCAAATTTCTAGCATTCATTTGTATACGCATACTAAGCAATTCACAGTCGATGTAGTGATTAAAAGTATACCTCTTAACACAAAGATTGCTTTACTTTATCACCAAAAGGAATTTTAAACACCATTATTTATTTGCAAAAAAATTTTTTTTTTTTAAATTTTAGATAATCTCAAAAAAATTAGACAAATTTAAAGTTTTATTATTGCCCTCTTAATGAAGTTATGAAATTTAAAATATAAATCGAGTAGACACTAAACAAAGATTTTTTTAACTTAAAATAATTATTTAATCGATTTGAATTTAAAAAAAAGTGTTATTTTCAAGTAAGTTTACTTGGACTGTCACTGTACTCAGCTATTTTATCTTGAACAGTTAAACCCAACATTTGTTTTACAAAACTTCCACACTCTGTCGTGTTGATAACTACCGCTCGCTGTGATTTCGACTAAGCTCTTTTTATCAGCCTCAATAAATTCCCCTGAGATAAGAAGGCTCTTGGATATAACACCCATGTTAATCAGTTTCCAACCACTGTGCACTGGATGCTGGGGCCGGCGCATAAAAAACGTAAACAAGCTCGTTAGGCGGTGTTTGTGCACTTTTATTTTGCCTTTGCACTGAGTCAAGGTTGAGGTTTACTACGGATCCAGTTTATCCAGCTAGTGTTTTCCATTTCTGTTCAAGCAATGAAATTTGTTTGCCGCTTGGTTATAAATAGATTTTAGAATAGTGTGTGCTGAATGGGGGAGAAGCAGGGGGAGGCAGATAGTAAAGCAGCTCCAACATCATTGAGACTGGACTTTGTACCCGGCAGGCGAAAACAACTGGGAGAATGGAAATTGATGTAAATAATACAGAAATTACACTTGCACATACGGCTATGTTACTCGCAAGAAATTTATTCGCTTCGAGAATAATTAAATTCGCAGCGCATTGTTTGTTGTTGTTTACAATTTAGTTGGGAGTCTTGTAAGAACGGTACGTGACTTAATTCTGATTGGAATGGGCTGGTGGAACAGCTGTTGCTCTCCTAGTATTGTTTTTGTGCCTTTTGATCTCTTTCCCTCTACATCAATGAAAGAAAAAAAAACAATTTTAAAGGGAGAAAGGCAGACAGGTGCTCCTCCCCTTTGCACCCCTTTTCTGTTTGTTTTGGTTGCAGACAGCAATTTATCAATTAGCTCTCTTGTTTACCCGATTAAGCAGTTGCAACATTCAGAAACACACTCACACACGGACACCTTATATAATTGGGCAAGACGAGAACAACAAATTTATTTCATATGCGAGTGTGTGGGGCCTACACGCACCTTTGTTTTTGTTAGCACAGATTCTTTTTGGCCACTCCTCTCTTCGCTCCTTCGGCCTTGGCAACAATAACAACAACACAGACTCGTCGCTGGCTCTCCCGCACGGGTTTTCACTTGCTCAAACACTTGCAGTGTATTCACTGTACCGCGAGTTGGCTTATTTCACAAATCAGGCTATTTGCTATTTGTTAAGAAACATTTTCCGCGCGACGATTCTGCGGGGCTCCAAAGAGCAATTGACATAAACACCGAGAACGGTGTGCAAATATGGCCAGGTGTCTCAAACTTAACAGAGCTGCCATCCTGCAGCGGTCTAATAGCCTGATTCCACTGGGCCACTTGTGTTTCCACATTTTCGACAATAAACATATTTTTACACTGGGTCTTTCATAGAAAATATGTATACATTAAGAAAAATGTGATAGATATACATATAGGGGTGACACACATTAAAAATGTAAAAACCTTTGGCAGTGGAATGTGGCTATAAAAGTCCATCCAAGTTCTCCACCTTTATAATTTTAACGGTACCACTTTGGTCCACAATTTTAAGAGCGATAGTTCGCGATCTGGCATCACCACAATTAGCTGGCGCAGCCAACTTCACGCGAGACGCACCGAAAAAACAAAACCGAAAATTAAGGGAATACAATTAAAACCAAGGAAAATGAACGTAGACCTGCGCTCCTACTCGCGCCACTGGCTCACGGAGTTCATCGAGCTGTACCAGGAGGAGGAGTGCTTGTGGCAGCCCAAGCACAACGATTACAGCAATCACGCAGCGCGAAATAAGTCCTACGACCGACTGGTGGAGAAGCTTAAAGAAGTGGAACCCAATCCGGACAGGGCAATAGTCGTTAGGTAAGCCACTTGCAAGGCACTTTCTCCGTAGGCGGCTACTCTAATTTTCCCTCACAGGAAAATCAACTCACTTCGGTCTGCTTTTCGGCGCGAATTCCGCAAGACGACCAGCAAAACCGACTACGAAACGCGCTTGTGGTACTACGACAAGCTGTTGTTTATCGCGGACCACAGGCCCAAGCGGCACGATCTGGGATCCAAGCCCAAGCGGGAGCTGCAGATCAGCTTTGACGACGAGGAGTCCATGGAGTTCGAGGACGAGTCGCATCACACAGGCACACAGTCGCAGCACATGGACTCCATACTCCCTACGTCATCGGACGAAGTGGAGGAGGTGACGGCCACAACCAACAACGTGGTGGTCAGCAGCCAGGGAGCCACGCTGAGTACCATCTCGGTGACCCCCGCGGAATGTGTGACACTGGTCAAGAGCGAGGAGCACCAAGCGGCCGAGGCAGCAGCTCAGGCACATCAGCACCTGGCGGCGACCCAGGGTCATGCCGTGAAGGTTCTAGAAATCACATCACTCGACTCCAACTCCCAGCGAGAGATACAACAGGTGGGTAGTTGCAAAAAGTTAAGACTTCCCTTACTATTTGAATCCACTCCTACAGGCGGTCAACTCTTTGGAGCATCACCAGCAGCAGCTTCACCTCCAGCAGACCAATGGCCACACACAGGGCGTGCCGACCATCCAAATAGGACGCGATCACTACCAGCCACTGTTCGGAAATGCCGCCACCACCGCCTACACCACAGCAGCGCCGAGCACGTCGCATCGGCACGATGATGAGTATGACGCCATTGGCGTGAATGTGGCCAGCAAGCTGCGCTCTATGAATCCCACGCAGCGGATCGTCGCCGAGAAGCTGATCAGTGATGTGCTGTTCAACGCCCAGCTGGACAACCTCACCGTCAACTCTGCCCTCACGCAGTAATCTCTGCAGCTGGGGCTGTATTTGTCCCTTGGATTAGTATCCCATGTGTAGTCTCTGGATTAACCACTTTGTTCTGTCTGTGTCCCGACCTCCAGCCTGGCCACTATGTGTCGTCCGGCCAGCAATTTTAATTATTGTATGTAGTTTTAATTATGCTGTACAATAAATAGATTGTATGTCTTAAGCTCATCACAAGTTGGGTTGTCACTCCGTCGAATTTCCTCCGCCTTCTGCACTTCCACCCGTCAGCTTGTTCCACACGAACCTGGCGAACTGGGGAAGGAGCTGTGTGAGAGGATCGTCTCTAACAGGGATTGGGAATGTCTCACCGTAACCGGCGGCAAGTCGATCTGTTCCGCCTCCGTGACTAGTTTCCGGTTGCCCTGCATGTAGCTCCAGCCCAGGTGGATCCCGACGAGGCTCGGGATCATCACGATGGCCACCAGGTTGCGCGACACGAACGAAGGCTGCTTGGACATTTTGACAAACAAATTATTATTATTTAACAGCTATCAAAAACAACATGGGTAATGTGACCACACTGGCTACTTTAGTATTTTTTTTAACGCCGTTATTATTTACGGAAAATACTATACTTAAAGCTCTAGCGAGATGGCAGGGCCCCACAATTATTTGAATCAAGTTTTTATCTTTTTCAGGCTTGGCTTGTTTCAAAGACTACGTCTTTTGGGGATAATAATGGGAAACACAAGACTTTGTGTGGGGTTATAGATGCTGATTGTTGTGGCAGATAAGCATCTGTCATTAACTTGTTGCGGTTGCTGGTTTTGATAACAAATGACGGTGGCTGTGGTCAGATTAGATCAATCATATTACACTGTGGAGGAATTTAATATTCCTTGGGTACATTAGTAAGGGCGTTTTATTTATAAAATTATAAATGTACTCATTGGCACTCATTGGAAAATGTAGGCAGTAAATCCCTAAACTTAAATTAAATCATTTACAAAGTTTGTGTTAAGATTGTTAAACCTAAAACAAAGAACATAGAATATTATATACTTTATAAGGTACTCACCTCTATAAACAATAACTAGGATAAAACACATTTTATGAATATCATCGTTTGTTTTGGGAACTTTTTGCTTTTTTTATTAGCTAAATATAGTTTACAAATATTTAAGTCTAATATTCTGACCTTTAACTCCAGTTTTAAGCCCCGCTATGGTCACACTGCCCAGGCACTGGAGTAACTAACTGTTAATTACCATTCCATTGCGCCTTTAATTTAACTAACCTTTTCCTACATTCT
Organism: Drosophila oshimai; assembly: GCA_018150695.1. NCBI lineage: Eukaryota > Metazoa > Arthropoda > Insecta > Diptera > Drosophilidae > Drosophila > Drosophila oshimai. The sequence goes on along the minus strand of JAECWM010000003.1, from coordinate 2,364,168 downwards.
CAACCCGTTAAGTGCGAAATCCACACCCGCATCGTGGGCGAAGGAGGGAAGGGAGACAGCTTTGGGTCTCACCTAGAGACTCGACTCGGATGCGGTCTATGCACTTTGCGCACACACAACACTACAAAAGCAAACACACGTCCCGCAATCTGTTATTGACGCCGACGTCGACGCAGCACCTACGCCAGCAGAGTGTTGTTGCTGTTTGTATTTTTTTTCGGCAGCACCTGCAGTGACAAACGGCAACAAAAACAAACAATAGCCACTCCGTTCGGTTTTAGTTTTAGTTTTGGGTTCTCGGCGAGCGGACGCGCCTCGAAGCAAACATCGAAAGTGCAATAGTTTCCAGTGAATCCGTATATTTTTGGTTTATTTACGAGTGAGTTTTTGGCCTTCCCCTTGCGACGTCCTTTTTCTTATCGTTTTGCCACCTCCCTTCCTTCCTTGGTTTTCCGTCTGGCAGTGCTAAAATCGATATTGGCCTTGGCCCGCCTGCACCTGGAGGAGCTGTTCCTTAGGTAAGCGTACTGTTGGCGACCCTGACCTCTCCCTCTCCCTCTCCATTGCTCGTCCTGCTGCGGTACTTCTCGGCAGGCAGGAACACGCACAGAAACGACAGCCAGCCGGCCACGTTCAGGATCAGGGCCAAGATCAGAAAGTAGAAGGTCACGATTACCACCTGCTGACGACGCGTTCGCTGTCGCCAGGGAATGTGGTGCGCAGAAAACTGCGGGATCAGTGGGTGTCAGAAGATCAAATGGGGTAAAGTGCCCAGGGAAGGTGGCCAGAGGACGGCTTACCGGCATCTTTAGCGCTGTCAAAAAGCTGGTACGACTCCTGGCCATTGGGGAACACTAATCTTGACATGTGTTTTTAGGGAACAGCCACGACGGTGTTTACTAATCTAACTAGTTTGCGGTGATGACAAGTAGCTTGGTAGGATTCCCCTTTAGGTATTCATAGTATACTAAATAAAAAGTATTGTACATTTTACCTTAAAAAACTATTAATTCATTCGGTTCGACTAAGAAGTGATTAACATACATATCTATGATCTACATATATGATCTACATATGCTGTTCTTATTTGTTTATTTTTGTAAGCACTTAGTAAGTTAGTGTCAATACTCATTTTAAATCTGTGCTATTCCTTTTTGTTTATTTTTGTAAACAATTGAACACATTATCAGAGCTTTGTGGTTTTCTTGGCGTTAAACGAAAATGATTCTGACTGAACCTTTACAATTTAAAGTTAAAATTCGTTATTAAATTAAATGTCACATATTTAAATCAACTATGGCCAAAGAAAACTGTTTGACTTCTACTTTACCTTTTTTATGCTAATGTTTACCTTTTCCATCACTGCTAATTAACATAAATTTACAATTCAGAACTGACTGGGCGAAAATTAACCTTTGGGCTGTTTGAAAGCCTTTTGACCTGCCGTGCAATAGCAAATGTCTAACGAATTTTTAACAAAACTAAATTATCATAATATGTAGGTAGTTATTGATTTTTTTAAGTACCTAATAGGGTTATACACGTCTCTTGCTTTAATGAAGATAAATTGAAAATACACATGTAGCTGTATTTGATAATACACTTCAACTTTGGTTTGATAAATTAACTTCACAATTATTTATTTTGTTTAAAACGTAGGGGAACACTTATTTAAGTCCACTGATTTGAATAGATATTTGGCTATAACACAGAACATTTACTGATGAGAAAGCTTTTAAAGTTTTTAGGCTTCATTGTGACAAATTTAGAACGGCTTACTGGATAATTTTATCCTTCTTTAGCTTTTCTAACTCCTCCGGCCCACAGCCCAACAGTTCACTTAGCACCTCATTCGTGTGCTGGCCCAGAATGGGAGGAGCTGTCCGGGCATCGTTGCGCGCATCGCTAAAGACGACAGGTGGACCCACCACCTTAACGGAGCCATCCTTCGGATGAGGCAGGGTCTTGACTAGCCCAATGGCCTGAATGTGCTCATCCTCGAAAACCTCGGGAATGGAGTTTACGGGTCCCACGGGAAAGGAAGCGCCCTCGAAGAGCTTCATCCAGTTGCGGGAGGTGTCCTCAGCTAGCATTTCCTCAAAGATCCCTATAAGCTCTTCCCGATGCTGGACACGATCTTTGTTGGTTTTGAACTTCGGATCCTGAGGCAGTTGCTCCACTTTCAAGCGACGACACAGGTCCAGAAACTGATCATCACTGCCGGTGCCCAGTGTGAGATAGCCATCCTTCGTCTTGAAGCTCTGATACGGAACTATGCTGGAGTGGGCGGTTCCCATCCTTCCGGCCTCGACTCCCGCATTCAAGTAGTTGCTGCCCACGTTAAGCAGCAGTGAGCAGCAGGTTGACAGCAGGTCCACCTCGATCCTCTGGCCACGCTGCGTACGCGTCCGTTGATAGAGCGCTGCCAAAATAGCTCCGTGGGCATAGAGTCCGGTGGCCATGTCCGTCACGGCCACACCCACCTTGCTCGGCGGTCCCTCGCGCTCACCAGTGATGTGCATCAGTCCGCCCACGGAAGAGGCGATCACATCGTAACCGGGCCGCTTGGCATACGGACCCACGGAGCCGTAGCCCGTCAGAGAGCAATAGATCAGCTTGGGATTCACCTCACGCAACTGCTCGTAGCCCAGACCGTAGCGATCCAGCGTGCCAGGCACGTAGTTCTCCACCAGCACATCGCTAATCTCGGCCAGCCGGTGGAGGAGCTTAGTGCCGCGCTTGATGTCTATGCAGATGCTCCGCTTGTTGCGATTTGGGCGCCAGGAAGTAGGCAGAGTCTTTGCTGTGCTCCAGGAAGGGTGGTCCCCACTTGCGGGCCTCGTCTCCAAAGTGCGGTCGCTCCACCTTGATGACCTCCGCCCCGAGATCGGCCAGCACCATGGTGCAGTAGGGGCCGGCAATGATCCGCGATAGGTCCAAAATTCGAACACCATTCAGCGGGTGACGCTCTTCCGAAGCGGCACCATTATCATTGCTTTTGTTGTTATCGCCAGCGGCTGCAAAGTTTCTCAAGCTCTGGCAGCAAACTCCGTAATTAACAAATCCCCGGCCGAGTCGCAAATTCTGTGACAACATGGTTCTTGTTGTCGTTGTTGTTGTTGTTGTTGTTTCTGGGTCAACTAATCTGTTGGCTATGTATTTAGTATAGCATATATGCGTGGTGGGGCGTGGAAAGTTTTGCGACCCAACTTGATCTGCGGGCACTTTTATCGTCACTGAAAGTGCCCTCCACCCAAAAGCAGACACAAGCTTGTTGTCTTGTTATCTCTTTGATGGTTCTCTTAAAACCTTTTAAAGAGTAGGAGCTTTTAACTATCTTTTAACTCTGAGATATACTTGAACTTCCCCAAAAAAAAAAAAAAAACTTCACCTTGGGGAGTTTCCCCCCTAGAATGTAACGAATCCTTTCGGATTCATGTGGGGAATCGCCGCTGCTGACCACAAGATAATGAGAGGCTAATAATGCCCGCTGCCATGTCATTAAATACAGATCGAGGCGGGCTATTATCGTGCTGCTTTGCTTTGTTCTGTACTCCGATTATATCACCTTGCTGACATCTTGGATAGCGTGATCTTGGGCCTGGCGTTTGGCCACCTAAACGCTCTGGCTAAGAGGCAGCTGAAAGGCATTTAGACTAACAAAACACAATCATTTTGTTTTTCTTGAAAAACTGACCAGTTAAGCGAATGATGTGGTGCAATTATTTCCTAATGACCATCACAATTAAAATGTAATTTGAATGTCGTACCTGGATAACTTACGCCTGAATGCTCACCATAAGTGTCAGACGGATCAGTGAGCGCCATGCCAACGTGCATGATCCGTTAATACTTACTTTAGTGATCTTAATTGATAGATACAACTGATGCATCCACGCGCAGGCGATCAATTAATAACTATGCAGTGAAAAATAATTTTATTTTGATCAATCAAATATTGAGCAAACTTTGAGAAGACAATAAATCACATCTGATACTTAAAGTATTATTAAATACTGTCTTTCCAAAATCTTATTTATTCAGATTTTCAAGTAAGGAATAAATAGGTCAATGTACTTTACGTGAACTCGCTTCCAAATGATAATGTTCCTCATCTGTAATCTTAAGTCAACTTACACTTGTAAAAAAATCATTACATGAAACAGTGAACTTAACACCGCCACAAAATAATTTTCCCCTGTGTAGAATGCTGGTAAATTTTAGCCAATACTAAGTTCTTTGCAGTATCTTACCTGTTACCGAGGCATAAAAATAAGTTCAAGGTTCTAGTTCCTTGTAAATGTTTTTCGAGCGGTGGCTTTCCCCCGGAAACCTCGCCTCGTGGAATCAATATTTATTTTCTAAATGACGTTGCAGTTTGCGAGCGATGATCTCAGGTTAAGCTGGAACTCAGATCAGCATGCATGCATATGTAGCTTTAACTGCCCGATACGATGTGTAATTAGCGATAGGAGTCCTCCCTTTTTGTATGCGCCCATAAACAAGGTGATAGCGTTCCGAATACCACATCAGTTTTAATCGCTGGGGATCAAGAGTTCAAGCCATGTAATAGTCGATCTGCGGCATGACGCACTTGCTCTCGGAATGGGCCATTTCCTTTGGGCCAAGCCAGGTGGGAATCACACTTATGCGAAACTGGGGCCTTAAGAGAGTGAAAGAGAGCCAGAGCTTGGCAGAGATGGAGCGCTTCGAGTTATCTGAGAGCTGTGAGAGCTCGGAGAGCCGGGCTTTAAATACTCTGTGGCAAGCTGGGGCCAGCGTTTATTTACTCAGCTCGCCTCGTTCGCGTCGGTTCGCCTCGTGCATCCGCCAGATACAGATACAGAAAGCAAACTGCAAGCAAACGATACCGATCCACATTCAGATACAAATAATCAGTGAGCGTGTGTGATAAGACAGCGCCCATCGAGCGCCAGCTTTTGAGTGCGACAAAATGAAAGCCGGCCACAGGCTGCGCATGCGTCGGCAGCGCCCCACACCGAGCTATTATTCGCGAGTGCATCCCGCAGATACAAATACAACAACAAACTAGTTGCCCATGCAGATGCAGATGCAGCTCAAGAAAGCCACTCCACTCGACACTCGACTATTAGCCAACTGACCAAAAAGCATCTCGCAGCCAGCCGCTACGATACCCCGAGCTCGGTACCAAATTGTGCAAGCCAAAAAATCGCAGTCGCTGCTCTGCTCTGCTGGCGTCGTTGTCGATCGTCGATTGCAGTCGTCGTCAGCTACGGATTGTGGATTGCGGATTGCACAATCCTGGCAACCTGTTGGCTGCTGTGCTGTGTAGTGTTTGCCGTGCCCACTACACTACAGAAGTGTAGTGTTTACCCTGCCTGGGGCGTATCTGGCGGATACGCAGCTCAGATCTTTTTTCCTGCCCCACCGTCCACCAAAAAGCCGTCAAAATTGCTGTGCTACTCTGTTCCAGGATCCTGGGGTACATCATGCGCCGCTTCCTGCGCTCGGCCATGATCGTCTTCAGCTGGTTCGTGGTCCCCTACAGCCGGTACACCAACATCAAGGTGATCCGGCGCAAGCTGCCCCCCATACGCAGCCACCTGCTCGAGATCCCCGCCGTCGACCTGGCCAAGCTGATTCGCACGAGAAAGGTAAGTACACCTTCTAAAGCTCCGTTTCCCAGCACAGCTCAGTTATAGATATCCACTCGCCGAATTGGGTCACTTACGCAAAGAAACCGAAATCTTGCCAAATCAATGGAAAGATTGTTGCCACAGTAGCTGTTTCTGTTGCCACATTTATTAGATACTTTTTGTGTATCCATTGGGGCAATCGACAGGCCATTGCCATGGCTTGGAGTCATCTCCGATTCCAGGAGATTCCACCAGTTCCGCAGAAAGTAAAAACGTACAAAAGACAATGACTCTAGTTTTCATTTTTCACTTTTAAAGACAAAAGGCACTGGCCCCTAACATTTCAATTAGTCAAGAAAGCCCCTGAAAGTAAAGGTTAAATACCCTAACAAGCGTATTAAATTGTTTTAACTGAAAGAGTATCAAAATCAAAGGCTAAAGGTTAAAAAAAAATTGTACATAATAAAGCTCTTAATTAATTTAATTAATTTTGTTTCAGATTAGCTTAAAAGAAAGTCCTATTATTTGTGGGGGGTATTAAGTAGGTCAGCATAATAACAAATCATAAATAACAACATTTTTGGGGTTAACCATCCAAAGTTCAAATTTGTTAAGTTCACAAACATTCTTAGCTCCGGGATGGTAGAAAAACAAACAACTTGTAGATTTTTTGATCAAAACAAAGTTCAAATATGTAAAGCTCACAACGTCCAAACATTCTCAGCTCCGGGATGGAAGAAAAACAAAAAACTTGTAGATTTGTTTATCAAAACAGTTAAACGACTAATTTTGCATACGTTTGTTTGGTTGTTATTGCAAGATTTCCAAAAAATTTCCCATTGCGAATTTTGCCTATGCCTAATCAAAACAACTTTAATTACAATCCTGTTTTTAATGCGTCTCTTCAAAAAATATAAGAAACATTATATGACCCTAGCCAGAGTATTACCGCCAGATGAAATCGAAATTAATTTGGGTTTTTTTTTTGTTTTCTACTGTCGCCGCAAGCACTTAAGGCAATTGGCCCGAAACGGAGGGATATAGACACAAGGCATTGAAGAAACCAGCGGGTTAGTCATCTAAACTATTAACCAAGCACTTTTATGAGGCGAGCAGAAATTTTGCAAAACATTATTCATATAAGCTTGAAACGACGGCCTAGACGTCTGACTCTCTGAATGTTTATCGCGGAGCATAACCATATCCATATCCACATCCATGTCCGTGAGATTCAAACTGGGCGCAGGTTTCGGCTGCTGTTGCCATCAATTACATGCCACATGGGTCTTTCATTGTATCTGCGGGATGTGCAAGATTTCAGCGTTCGTTGGTCCACATCGTGTGAGGTCACCACTGGAGAGACCTTATCGTGCCACCGCCCGCCCTCCAGTTACCACGTTACCATGTGTGGCCGCCTTTGTTCCATCACATTTGCTGCATGCACTTGGGTAGTTGATTTTTTAGTGCACGTCCGACTGAAGTACAAAAGTTTTATTTTTAATTTTTTTACGGCTTTTGTCTTCTTTCGGCAAGCACTCGTATGGTGCGTACGACAGCTAAATATTATTATTTTAATTATGCTTTTTTATGTGTTTTTTACCCTCTTAATTGCTGGCTGTTTCATTGTCATAGGTTAAGCATTGCCTCACGACGAGCCAAGCGTAATGATTTTGTAATTGGCATTATATCAGAACCCGCACATAGTTGATCGGCTGTAGTGCTATTCGCTGTCGTACTAAACAATCGTCGTTGGCCTAACGACTTTTAAGCTGCATTTAAGAAAGTGATATTGCTAATTGCTCTTGTCCGCCGTCTTTTAATTGGATTTATTAAGACGTTGTTTTTGTCTTCGAGCACCGTCAAGTGGGAGGGCTTATAAATAAGTCGGAGGGTCATAGACCGGTGCTATGAAATCTGCTCATGTGAAATTTGTTTGTACTTGAATCGCATAATTCGTGTTTCGTTTTCGTCGGTTTGTTTTGCTCTGCCTCTCGACGCTTTTTAGCACGTACTTCATACACCATACATATATTCGAGCATGCTTATATACTTGGCGAAACTGTGTCTGTGTGTCGCGATTTCTTTATACTATATGCTCAAGCTGAAGCCTCTCTGTGCTGTGCCACAAGATCTTTTCCACTTGGATGGTATCGGTATCGGAGTTGTAAGCTTTTCGGTCGCTGATTTCGTATCCCCCTCGCAACCCTCAACCCCATTACCCATACACGTTGCATGTTGTCTTGCACTGTGTTTACCTGCTCGGAACCCCTTTGATCCCCATCCCCAATCTGCTGCCTCTGACTTATTATTACACTGGAAGTCATTGAAAAAGTCAAGTAGCCTTAATTTTAATTATACATATACATACATATGTACATGAATGAGTTTTATGTACGCTGGTGCATCATTTGTGCGTTGCATGAGCCTGCTTTAGGGCCCAGTAAGCCAATTTATGTCTCAATTCAGCTACAATTTGCCAGTATTAAGGCACTGAGGCGCATAATAAATGGAAGGCCTTCTGTCTCGGATTACCCAGATTAACTGAAATCAAGTTCAGAGGTTAGACTACTTTACTGGACTGATTTAACGAATCGTAGTTCATTTTCTGGGTTTGTTTCATTAATACCTAAATCCTAGCTCGGTATTTTACTGCTTCTTGGAATGTGCATGTTTGATTGATAGGTGCTTTCCCCATCAATTAACTAATCAGATCTTTTCGTTATCGCTGCCTTTGAAGACCGAGTGAGAATGTTATTAATTATAGTACCAGCTACTGCTTACGAGGCTAATTCCGACTCTAAATACTGTTGATGGGTGCTATTAATTTACACTTCTCGGTATAGTGATACTCTGTTTGTGTGTTTTCTTTATTGGATATGTGTGACTAATAATGAATCTATTTAATAGCTTGAGACGTGCTTTGATCTATTGATCGCTTTATTATTGCTGATTATTCAAAATTGTTTCGTTATATAAGAGTATCTGTTGTTTTTTCTATAAAGCTACTTTTATTTGACAGAAAATGCATTTGTTGTACCCATACATAAGTATAGAGATACTAATTGATATAAGCTTGAGTCCATAAATCATATATTGTATATTATGAATTTTTCTACTTGTATTATTGTCAATCAAACCTTTTTTTCTCATTGTTTTGATTAATCCATTTAACTAATAAATTGTTTTTTACTTCATTGACTGATTTCTTATTTAAAAAAAAACCTCAATATTTTCTTTAAAGGTTTTTTTTTGTATTCTTTACTATTTCAATTCCTCGATGCATGTTTGATTTATACTTTTTTGATCCTTCAATCGATTAGAAACAATGGATTGAAGGAGTGACGCGGAAATCAAACTGACTCTTGATTGATATCTCAATCGATCCATGGCATTGGCTTATGTATGCTAACTTCCCTGACCCATTGACAAGTGAATCAATTTCCAGAACGGCTCACTGCTCGTACTGTGAACTGATCTCTGAAGAGACATTCAGACGTTACCCATACGTCATGGGGCCAGCGATCGCTGATCGAAAGTGCACGCGTCGCAAAGTGAACGTCACGAATGCAAGTTGTGGCTTTGTCTTTTTATTGATTTTAATTCAACACAAATTGCCTTTGCTGTGGCACTGGCACTGGCCGCTACTCAATAGACGAGAATTGATTGCTGCGACTGAGAATGTTTATGGGAATCGGAGTGGAATGTGAGCTGGGAGGAATGACGGGAAAACTGCGGAAATACTTAAACATTCTTTGCTTTTCTCTTGCAGATTAAAAGCGAAGAAGTTGTGGAAGCCTATATCGAGCGATGTCGACAGGTGAGTTACTTGTGATAAATATAAATAAAAATATCAAAACAAAGAAATTGAGTCTATTTAGTTAGTCACTTTAATAACAGCCAAAGCTTATTGGCACCTAGAACTACATTTCTACATAATTTTCACATCAAAGAATTCTGCTTACCGTTTAACTTGAAAAGACCGGACCTTTGGGTTAAACAATTAAGAAAAACTTGAAATGTTAATACACGAATTTTTATACGAAATTGATTGAATTTCATTAAAGTCACCTATTATTAGAACATTTTTACCACATTAACATATTCTATTTTAGTAAATAAAAAATAAATTCTAGTAAACATTAACTGTATCTTTCCTAAATAATTTCTTCCCACTATTCCTTTCCTTTAATTATTCCATTTTATTAAAAATCTTCATACTAAAAAAAATTTTTGTTGATAATGACTAAACAAAAATACATTAAAAAAAAAAAAATTTATAAATAAAATGATTTATAGTGGACTGTGAGCTATTTTTTGATCTCTCTATTTTAAGGTTTTGAATTAAAAGTACCTAATGGATATTATAAAATGTTCTGGCCAAATAAAAAGCTTAAAATACGTATACGCATGATATTTAAATATATTATTACGGAAAAGCATCATTTACTAAAAGAGGTAATTTTTATTAACTCTTGCAGGTTAATCCTTTAATCAATGCCATCGTCCAGGATCGCTTTGAGGAGGCGCTGGAGGAGGCACGCGAGATAGACAACGTGATAGCCATGGGGATCAACAGCGTGGACTCGATGGAGGAGTTAACCCCGCTCCTTGGCATCCCGGTAACCGTGAAGGAGAGCATCGCCGTGAAGGGGATGACCAACCAGGCGGGCCGCGTCTTTAAGACACCGCAGATAGCCAAGTCGGATGCTCCCGTGGTGGAGCAGATCAAACGCTCCGGGGGCATCATACTGCTGGTGTCCAACACGCCGGAGCTGTGCCTGCTCTGGGAGACGTACAACAATGTGACGGGTCAAACGAAGAATCCGTACGACCTGAAGCGAACACCCGGCGGCTCCTCGGGCGGGGAGGCGGCCCTCCTGGCTAGCGGTGCCTCCCTCCTAGGCCTCACCTCAGATATCGGGGGCTCCTCGCGCCTGCCGGCCATGTTCAGCGGCATTTGGGGCCACAAGCCCACGCCGTATGCGGTCTCCTTTCGGGGCCACCACCCGACGAGTGACTTCCCCAAGTGGGGCGACTTCTTCACCATTGCCCCGATGACCCGCTACGCCAAGGACCTGCCGCTGCTGCTCAAGTGCATGAGCGATCCCACGGGTCCAAAGCTGACGCTGGACAGGGCGATCAGTGTGCAGGGCATCCGGTTCTTCTTCATGGACAACGATGGGCCGTCGGGGATGATGCGACCACTCAGCAGGGATCTGCATGCGGCCATCAACCGCGTGGCCACCGACTTCAATGCCAAGCGGGTGAACATCCGCAAGATGAAGTGGTCGTTGGACATCTCGCTGTCGGCAATGCTGACCATGAAGAACATCGAGACCATTTACCACAAGACAGAGGAGGGCGAGCAGCCGAAGACCGTGTGCAAGGAGACGGTCAAGTACTTCTTTGGCTGCTCGGACAGCATCCTGCCGTCGGTGATCTTCGGCCACCTGCAGAACTTCATGAAGATCATACCGAACTCGCGCCACAAGCACTTGGCCAGCATCATTGAGGCGCTCAAGACTGAATTCAAGGAGATGCTCGGCAATGACGGCGTCTTCCTCTACCCGACCTTCCCCAACACGGCGCACCAGCACTACCAGATCTACCACAAGCTGCTCGAGCCCATGTACATGGCCATTTTCAACACTCTGGGCCTGCCGGTGACCAACTGCATGATCGGCCTGGACCGCCGCAACCTACCCATGGGGATCCAGGTTGTGGCTAACCCGGGCCAAGATCACCTCACTCTGGCTGTTGCGCGGGAGATGGAGCGTCGCTACGGTGGATGGGTGCGTCCTCCGTCTGAGGACAGCCACAGCAGCAGTGGGAGCAGCAAGCAGCGTGGCTAGGGAGCTTTGGCTGGAGAAATGGCTTTAACCTGTGCGTGATTCTTTTGTACTTTTGTTTTGTTTTTAGCTAATTGTACTGTCGATCAGTTAGGGAGTTTTAGAGAGACTTTGAACGGATTTAGATCAAATCAAATCACTGTTATCAGCCAGATAGGCCTGGTTGAATAGAGAAAAGAAATCCCCAGAGCAACCTCTGTATTTTATCCGTATTTTATTCGACCACACATCACACCTCAACCATTTGGGATGAAATTAACCCTCCACACCCTCGTCATTCCCCATTGTATTAAATTATTGTCGAGAACTCTAAACTTGTACATCGTATTTGTAATCGTATTCGTATTATCTTTACCTATGTAAATATTCGTCTAGCATGTAAGTGTTAGGTTTATGTCGCGTCCGGCAAAGATCGATAAATATATCCAGTATGTGTATGTACAGTTTGTAGTATCTCGTTTAAACAACTTTACGACTTTTGCAAAGAACCAAATTCGTTGAATAAATACGTAACAGAAAATATTAACCGAAATTTCAACTTCTGTGGCGCAACGGCAGTGCCGCCGAAAAGCAGTTGGCCTCCACTCGCAGCCGCCTAGCTGCTCACCAGGGCATCGAGGGAGGTCCGACTCCGAATCCACGAGTGCATTGAAATTGGGCTCACTTGAGCTGAGTCGCGGACCCGAAGCCAAAATAAAACAAGTATTAGACGGCCACTAGAGACAATACACGCTCGGATACATGTACCACTTAATAAATGGTTCCACCTCACTACTTTGGCACAGAGAATCTTACTACAGTGGAACCTATTTTTGATGAACTTGTAACATGTTATTTGAAACAATATTTTTTTTGAGAAAAAGGTTCCTTTAAGGAGCGACGGTCTTCCATGAGATATTGCACACAAAAAATATTATTGTAGATGGTGAATGGAGGGTCCCTTTTTTAGAAGTTCAACTGTAGGTACTACCTACTAACTCAAAATGCCAAAGACTGGGAAACCGCTAATCTAATTGGCCTTAATCGTGCGCCTGCGCAGCCGTTTTCCAGCTGCCTGTTTTGTGTCTAATGCATTTTTGTCATTCGAGTTGCCGAATTTTGTGCACTGTTTATTGGCCTGGCTGAGGCTCATTTGGAGTTGGATTTGGAATGTGTTCGTTTTGTTTTCGCCAGTTTGTATGCTGTTTTTCAATTGCAAAAAGATTTTCGTGTGCGTGTGTAAGTGGTTAGTTTTCGGATTTTGGCTTTTGGAGTAGCCCAAGGTTGCTACTTTTGGCTTGCGCAACTCCGCTGCTGGCGGTGGCGGCCCGAACGTGGTATTTGGCCAAAAGCTCGGAGGTAACTCAGATTCTTGCCCAAGAATGTGGCGGTCGTTGGCGTTTCAAAGTGCTCTGCCCAATGCCAGGTGAAAAAAGTTTTGTGGGGTGGAGACTTGACTTGAATTGCCTCGAAATTAGGTGAAAACATTTTTAATATGTAGACTAAAGCAGAGAACTGAAAACCCAAGCGGCATGACGAAAAACTACGAAATCCTCAAGTCATGGCTATATCTACCTGTCGGGGATTACTGGAAGGCAGAGCCTCTCTATCGGCAGCTGTCTTCTCCCCTTGGAAGGCAATCTACCTGATGTACCTGCGCATTCCAGAGAGCCGAAACTGTTTCGAAATACATGAAGCTGAACTGGAGTGAGCGGCGCTGGAAAACGATTTGAGCGCAGGGAAGGAGTGCGAAATATGGGTTAAGAAAGAATTGGGAAATGTGTCAAAATATACCTAAGTATGTTTTTTCTTACAAATAGCAGAGAGATAGGAGATGACTGACTGTTTAAATGTGCTGATTGTATTTTCAAAAATTTTTAATTTTTAACCAGCTCAAAAATGAGGTACATGTGTATGAATGTAAATCAATCCCCCTTGGAGATAGCCTTACAAATATCAGAAAACGATCAGTACTTGAAGACATTTTAATTTAAGTGAAAAAGAATTTGAATGCTTTCAAAAAGGTTAATTTATGTATTTGAATATTGTTGCATTTTGAACAGATGTAATGGTATATTAGCTGTGGGAGTACTATTAATCTGTTACCCTTTTAACCAGTAGGTTTTTATTAAAACTTATTATTATTTTTTATGTACATGTTTATGTACATATGTATGTACGTATATCCATAATCCGACCCTGATTAAACACTCAAACGGTTATCAATTGTTGCTGCCTGCCTTGTGCGCCGAATTCCCCAAACTCAGCAGTACGTCGGAGAGATATGTGTAGAGAGGGAGAGCGCTGACCAGAGCAGCGGAAATATCATTCCAGTCGTCAGCATTCCAGCCATACCCAGCGGTATTCCGGCTTTGGAACTGTGCGATCATTCAGAAACTGAACCGAGAAGCAAGCGGTTGTGTCCGTCTCTTAGCCAAGGCCTCACTGTAGCCACAGTCCAATTCTGACTGTACCAATTATAACCTTTGTAATCTGCGCATTTGAGGTGACAAATCGAACGCATATTTGTTTACCGTGATCTACGCAGAGAGATTAAAACTGTGTCGATTACCGTGTTAAATCAACTAGATATTCAGTGTGATATTAACCCCGTAAGACTCAGACACGTGTTGCCAAAGACACAGTTCTTTGGTCAGCTCGCTTTGAACCCATAAAATGCCGATGCCACGTGCTTGCTCCATACGCAACGTGTTGGCAGAGGCAAAAGTATTACAAAGTAATAGGTTAGATTAAGGCTACAATTGGCTAAGCTGGACACTTGCCCTTGCTTCCGAAAAAGTTAAAAATGTTTAACGAATTTCGTCAAATACGGTCTTTGTATTTAATGCTGTAACTATTTAAGTCCAGAAAACGACTAAGTTTACCTTTCGTAAGCCTAACTGGAGGAACACGGGAATTTAAGTTATACTTATGCAGGCTAGCATTTAATCTTTAATGCCTTAACATTAACAATTGCTGATGAAAAAAGAAAATACGAAAAAACAGAATGAAGCATGAATTATGTGATGGCAGAAGGCGGGGTCGAGGAACTAGCACTATTTCTCTTTGGGGGTCTGCGTCTTGCGCGTCTTTGGCTCTGGCGGATCGATCAGATTGCCATGACGCACCACGTCAATGTGGCCCAGGCGGATCATCTTCTCCTCCCAAACGGAAATCGCTTTCCTGAAAAGCATAATAGGTATAGGTTATAGGTAAATGGTACATAAAAATTGGGTTCAAGAAAATAAGGTAAAAGGTCTAAGTTGTTTGAAAAGCTTTGAAGTTTTCTCTTGCAAATGAAGAATCGAAAAATGTGCAAGTTTTTCTAGTCAAATAACTTTAAAAGCACGTGTTTATATTTTTCACTTGCAAAAAAAGCACCCAAAATGTTAGAAGCTTTTTTTTAAATTATTTCTTGTCGAAAAAAAACTTTAGTCCCTATCTCTTTTTTAAAAGAAGATTATTAAAATATAGTAAGTAAGCCAAAACCCACTGTAGTTTTGTTTTGTGCTTTCATAAAATTTCTACTAGGACTAGGACAACAAAACATAAAAATGTATGTTCACATGCCAAAATTGGAACAACTCCCTGTTGACAATCAGATTTTTGTCTTCATTGTTTTTTTTCTATGGCTTTTTACTAAAAAAAAAAAATAGAAGTACATCCTATGACGACCACGCACCTGTAGAGTTCCATCTCCTTGCGCGACTCCTGCATGTAAACCTCCTTCTCGGAGTCGGAAAGGCGCGTCCACTTGGCCGTCGTCTTCTGGTGCCACTCGCGGTATGTTTGCTTGGGACCCTGCGGGGTGTTGGTGCGCTCGCTGGCGATGAAGCGCAGGAAGGCGGAGGCGGGCTTCTTGGGACGGCCGAGCTCCTTGACCCGTTTGCGCAGCTGGCGGCGCTCCTTGGCGTCCACGATGTCCTGCTTCAGCTGCTTGATCTCCGCCCGCTGCTCGTCCGTCAGGGTGGCATCGTACTTGGTGCGCTGCTCGAGGTAGATCTGCTGGTCCTTCTTGAACTCGGCCTGCAGGCGCTCCTTCAGGTTGGCGTCGGCATCCGACCAGTTCTTCGACAGCTGGCGCACCGCCTCAATGGTGGAGATCTTGGGGTTGGCGGCCACCAGCTTGGGCCGCTGCTCGCGCATGAATCGGAAGTAGGGGGTGAGCGGCTTCTTGGGCCGCGGCGGCAGGCCCACCTGCTCCTCCAGCGTCTTGGACTGCGCCACCGGACTGTGGCTGATGCTGGCGGCGGCTAGGGGCCTGGGGGGTGTGAGGGGTCTGTGGTCGGTGTCATTGGCTAGAGACGGAGCACTACTAGTTCGTTGCTCTTTGGCTACAACTTGCCTGACTTTGTTCATCAGCGAACCGATGAGGCCGCCACGCGAGGACAGCATCGTTGCGGTGTAGATCATGCTCCTGGTGCTGTGCAAAGTTCCCAGTCCAAAGATTTAGTTGCGTCGAGGGGAAAAGCACGGATAACTTGTTGCTTTTACGGAAAATATGTAAGTTTTACGTAAAAATGCGGCATTCCTGGCTAGGATGCCACCTTTCTTTGACCCCGTGTTGCCAGACAGTTTTGAGCTTTCGATTTTCAGCCATCGAAAAAGTCATCGACTGTTTTTCATCTCTATTAAGTCTTAACCTGTATGTTTTCTTAGTTTATTAGTTTTCCGCTTATAAAAGATAAGTTATTAGATAAAACCCTCTGACAGGAATGACCAACAACGACGCAGCGGTCGAGACAGCCGGCTCCAGTCGAGCTGGCGGCAGCAAACAGCAGCCCAAGCTGGAAATCACCGAGAAAGTGCGTGTTTTGTGCCTTCATGGTTACCGCCAGAACGGAGATGCCTTCAAAAACAAGCTGGGATCGTTCCGCAAATTCGCCTCCAAGTACGCTGAGTTCGTGTTCATCTCGGCGCCGCACGTGGCCGCAGCGCTGGAGTCTGGGGCAGAGCCCGTGTCGGAGCAGCGAAGCTGGTGGGCCAACAAGGACGACGGCACCTTCAAGGGCACCAACAAGGGTGGCCCTGCATATGGCTTCCAGGAGAGCCTGCGCTGCGTGGAGGAGGCCTGGCGGACGCAAGGCCCTTTCCAGGGATTACTAGGCTTCTCACAAGGCGCTTGTTTTGTGGGCCTTATATGCGGGCTGGCGAAAAAAAAGTGTATGACTTAAAACTTAAGAAAACAACATATTTAATATACAACAACTACTCCTAACAGTGACCTCCATCCGACCCGAGTTCGCAGTGCTCTCGTCGGGCTTTCTGTCCGGGAGCCTAGTGCACATGAGCGCCTATGAGGAAGCCATCAGTATACCCACACTGCACATCTACGGCCAGACGGATGAGATCATACCGAAGCGGATGAGCGAGACGCTGGCCGCGCACTTCAAGAACGTCGAGGTGTTAGAGCACAGTGGCGGCCACTACTTTCCGGCCACGGCACAGCAAAAGCAGACATTCATTAACTTCTTTCAAGACCGGCTACAGGAATATTTGGAGCACCAGGAGCTACAGCAGAGCGGAAACGCCTCGTTTGTCGATAGCGGGGCGGAGGATGAGGAGGGCGGCGGTGATGCCAACGACGCAGAGGTGGCCGCCATGACGGCGGAACTGGACGAGAGTGATTAGCTGATGGGGTTCTTTTGTTTGTTTTTAATAATAATTAAATCTTATTATTACAAAAATAATGATTTGATTATAAATTATAATATAATTAGATCCCAATATTCTTTAAATATTCACCGTTTTCACTCTGCTTACGAAGGATCGTGCCGGGTTGGGGATCGGGGATTGAAATTGCTGCACGTTCGCTTATTTCGCACATTACTTTTTATGACTTTGTGTATTTTCTCAACAAATTCGTATAAATTCCATAAAAAAGAAACAAACAAGTGGGGGGTAAAGTTAAAGCCGAATATTATAAATCCCATTCCAAAGTACAATTTTGTGTTAGAACCGTAGTGAATTGTTCCTTGCAATAAACAACGAAAAATGCATAATTAGCTATTGCGGCTGCAGTTGTTGCGGTTTGCGTTTTAACCAGGCCGGAAGTCGAAATCGCCGTGCAATTCAAATGCATTGCATTGCACCGAACGTAGATCTTCCTCCTCCGTCCGGATTTTCATTCATTTCGTTTGCGGGGGACAAGCGAGCGACAGTAGGTATTGAGTCTCTGGATTTAGCGGATTTAGTTTTGTCTCGTTTGCAACACTTCCTGTTGCTTATTTGTTGATGTTGCTGCTGCTTTTGACGATGTGGTTGCTGCTGTTTGTTGTTTCGAAGGGGTGATTGACTGACTGCTGCCTTATGCAACTTGCTCCTGTCCGTTTGAGGCCTCTTGGTTTTTCATCACTTCAGGTAAGTCCGGTGGTGCCGAGTAGGGTGTCATGTCCAGTGTCTCAAAGTCGCCCACCTCGTTCCTGCAGGGAAAAAGGCGTCGTTAATGTTTAGTAAGCGGGACACGTGCCAGACACACTCTAGATAACCCGCACGGGCTTATCAGCGACTCTAGCAGTAGCAGTTGCTCTTACCTGAATGTCAAACCCAGCTGCGCCGGAGCCTGCGCCTTGGCCGTGGACACCGTGACACCGTAGTCCTGCAGCGTGCTCTCGTCCTCCATCACATCGTTGTCCTGATTGTATAACCGCTGATCCACTGGCTGCACCTTCAGTATGCCTACGGGAGTCAATCATGGAATTACTCAATAACGCTGCGCTATAAATAGGAACCAGCGGTCACGGGCGCACTCACCTTCAATCATTCGCTTTAGCTCGGCCACCGTTGTGTTCTCCTTGGCGTCCGTGAAGATCGTTGTCTTCTGCCGCCTGATCATGAGGAACACGTCCTGCAAGGGAGAGAGAGGGGAGTACGTGTGGGTTTCTGTTCGTTTCGGTCAAAGTTCAGTGCCGCTTTTCAGTGTGTCACGCCCACTGTGCGTGGGCACACGCTAGCGGTTCTTTTGCCTTCGCTGTGATGTTTGTGTCCGGCAGAGACACCTGGGATGCTTTTGTGACCCGTGGTCAAGCTGTGACCGGCTTGGAGTTGCTCACCATGTTGCAGAGTTTGTTTGCGCTGGCTGTGGCTGCGGGAGCTGAGTGACTGCGGATAACCAGATGACGAGTGGTTCCACTTCGGGAGCGGCTGCTGCTGAAGGCGGCGTGGGCGGCGCTTCCTTTGGCGGTCGATCGGCTGGAATTTTTCTACTTCGCTTGCACCACCGCTGCTGCTGCTGCTGGGCTCTGCTCTCGGTCTCGTGTTATCCCGCTTCGCTAAAGGGCGGACGCAGGTGTGCGTGTGCTTGGAGTGCGGATCGCGTTCCGTCGTGTGTGCAACAGCGTCCTCGGTTGCCCCGCACTTGTAGGTTTTCGTAGTTTTACGATTTTTTCCTGCCCTTTTTCCTTTTGCTGCTGCTTTCTCAACAGTGTGACCGCGGAACCGTCCAAATTTTTCGTTCAAAAATACCATCTGCCTCATAAAAATATACCATTAAATTTTTTGAATATACCGTAAATATTTAAAAAACTAAATTTGTTGTATGCAACCATTTTCTTAATTTTATTTAAAACAAATTGTTGAAATAAGGACCTCAAGATAATAAGCAATATACATTTCATAATTTAACATTAACAAAACTTTCACGATTTAAAACTAAGTAAAGTTTTAAAATGACATTTACTAATTACACACACAACTTGATATAATTAAACTCAAATGAATTTTATATTTCTGCAATAAAAATTAATTTAATAATTTTAATTTCTTAAAAAGGTTTAAGGTTTTTGCAGCCCTGGCGGGTGAACAAAAATGCACTAAAAAACCCCGCCACAACTGTCAATGTCACTTTTCTCGTTTCACCTTTTTATTTGCCACGAAATGGTTTTGCTGGACAATTCGAACGTAAATAAATCAAAAAAACTACTGATATTGTCAACTAATCATGTCTGATTGCAGTTCATCCTGCGCCTGGAGAAGATCGCCAATGCGGCGAAGAAGGACTCCTCCTTTACGTTAACATTCAAGCGCTGTGAGTGGCGACAGCCGGACAACATCGTGTCAGCGGAATAACAATTGCGATTTGCTTTATCTTTCGCAGACGATGGCCACGACAAACCCATACCCAGAGCTGGACGACCACCACTGCCCAAGCCAGCCACCTACATGTGCCTGATACGCGCCCAGTCCAAGTCCCAGAAGGTAACACCCCAAAGTTCAACTGAAACCCCACTGTCAGGTGCTAAATCCAGGATTCTTCGCAGATTTCCACCGTCGTGAAACAGGAGGATGTGCCCACCATGATGGGCATGTACTCGCAGTTCATGAAGAGCAAAATGGATGGCCTGAAGCGCGTGAAGAAGGTGAAAACCAAGGCCAAGGCGACAAAGGGTTGATTGGGGAGCTGTAGGTTCGTGGGTCTTAGTTAGATTTTATTTGACTGTTACCAGGTCTTTCGTTTTAAATGCATCATTTTCTACAAAATTTGTGTTGCTATATAATTGTTAGTAAATTTTGGTCGGGCATATATATCTTTAACCTGGCAAAGATCGAGCAGCCACTTTGGCATTTTCCCCTGCCTCAATCCGTAAATATACTTTGGTTTTATCAGGTGCACGAAAGAGTAAAGATCCTCGTTTACGACGTCGCTGTCACCAAGGAGCCCTTCGTCTATGTATACTACATCAATTCCCTCACGGAGCCCATCATGGAAGGAACCACAGGCCTTTGACAAAAAGTCCAAATAGCCGGATAAGCGATCCACAATCAGATATCTGGTGAGACCATCTGAAAGGGGATTCGGATGGGGTTAAACTGGAGATTCAAGTACAAGAGCAAAAACTTACTTTCTATATAATACATCGTCGACTCCAAGCCATCTTCTATTTTCCCAGCTGGTAACAACGTGAGTGTGATCTGGGTGGCGCCGTATTCTATTCGAGTCGGCTGGTTGGGCTTTATGGCTTTCAGAGTCCACTCCTCTGAAAAGGATTCCCTAAAATTCATACGCATCAGAAGGAGATCTTCCTTCGCTCCAAAAACGTATCCACACCAATTCCTGGGAACAACGTGATCTTTAAAGGCGACTGATGATAAGAGCAATGGTCCATTGTGCTGGAATGCCACAATATATAAAATCTGCTCCCAAAAGAGAGTGCCCTACACACCTGCTCAAACGGGCTGTATATTTTCCCCGGCTCCAGAATCAAAGGCTGTCCAATGTCATTAAGAAACATAATTATTAATTAACTATCCGCCAAATGTTTTGGAAATCATTTATGGTGTGACCAATGCTGACTATAAGGAAAACCGCAGGAAATATAATTTCGCCCAACTTCGCCGCATAAAAAGTTTTTCGCCGTGCCTCGTTTGAATTTTGACCGCGGAATTTAAAAAGCTATTTAAAAGGATTAAAGCAATTTATTAAAAGAATGACATAACTCAAAAATCACTATTAATGGCAACTCCCTGCTTAAGAGAGTAATATGATCCATAGAGTAATAGTTCACCGGCATCGCTTCGTCTGTCCTAGGGTATCATTTAATTCGATAAGAGTGCTTTTTGTTGTCATTAAGTGCCCAAATACGCCCCCAAAAATAATTATTTATTTACATTGTTTATTTCCATTGCTTTTCCATTTTTGTGACGCCATAAAATAAGAAAATCAACAGCTTTTAGCTTTATAAGTATATTGGTTTTTTCAAACTTTTCGTTTTAGTTAAACATACATACATACTGTTTGTTCTATATCTATCACAATGAATATTTGTGTTCGAGTGTGTGTTTTAGTGTGAGATGCGTGTCTTTGTCAAAGAATTCGGATCACGGTACGATGAAAACAATCTGATTGACTTAAGCTAGCAATAAACTCGTCACGTACAATTTTCGACGCATAAGGAGTCTCAATTTTACCAGATTTCTTTTTTGCTTTTGGAACAAAGACAGTCTTTAACAATATCCGCAGGGATCTGCAGATGCGATCCCAAACCCTGCTGCTGCACACCCGATATTGCTATTTAGATGGTTGCTTGTTACTCGACATTTGGCCATTGATGAGCAAGTGTGTGCGTAGATGTTGACAGAGATGATTACAATGGAAACGTAACGATAAAGTATACAGAAACATAAAAAATAATCTATCATCTCTATACATGTACATACGGGGGTGATATACCCAAGGTGCAGGTGTACAAAAAGAAAATGACTAAAGCACATGAGTGTGCAAATAATAACAAAATTATCACACCTGCTCCCGCTTTCGATTTCAATCAAATGTTGTTGAAAAGCTATTCATTGATTTGATTATTCTTTGATTTGACTTTACAGATCTTCGAAATCCGAACCAGTTAAGACTTTGCCAAATTTTGTATAAAGTTGGGAACAGGGCTGCATAACTTAGGCGCCGAAATTAAATTAAATTGATTAATTTGTATAGGTAACAATATTCCAACCGAACCCATTCAGGACCTAGTTGAAAGTGTTGTAGCGCAGGTTGCTATCCACATCACCCACATTGCCGCCAAAGCCGGGGCTTGGTGGCTGGTCCGCCATGAGATCTGCACTGGATTGCGAGTGGCGACGCTGTCCTGGCCAAGACCAGGCATCCCGGATGCTGTCGATCAGGCGCTGCGGGAATGTCTTGTACTCCATGTCCACCGACTGCGTGTCCCCGAAATTAAAGTCGGCCACTTCAACCGTGAATCTGCCGAAAGTAACAGATTTTAAAAGGCTGTTGCCATCAAAACTGGCATATTTCTTACCGGTTTCCCCTCTGTATGTAATAAGCCACGCCGAAGACAACCAGGATTACGGCCACCAATGTGCAGGTAACTGGCACAACCACAACTGAAAGCTGGGACTGACGCTGGGCTGCATTGAAAAATAAGTTATCAATTTATAAATAATCTAATGGAAAGTTCTGTTTTGCGACTAACTCACCTTCATAAATGTTTATGGTAACCTGGTTTAGTGTTTGGGAGACCTCGTTGCGGATAAAGAACAGAATGGTCTTGCTTTCGCTGAAGTATCGCATGTACTCATATGAGCAGTTGTCCATTGGATCGTAGCGATCGCAGGTCTCATTGCCCGTAGAGTTGTAAGGTGCTGAAAAAGATATACTTTAAATATGGATTTTATGACGTTGCTACATTTACTTACCGGTAAAAACTTGTGTGCAAATCTCAAACGGTGGCGAGCCCTTGCAGTTCGCATTGAGCTTCAGCACCTCCCAGTGCTGCAGCCAATTTTTACCCGAGGTGCCGAACCCGGTTATCGGATCTGAGCATCAAAACAAGATAAGTTCAGTCAGATATGCTGTTCTAAAATAAAGTTTACCCACCTTTGGATACAATGCGGTGCTGGAAGTAGCCGTAGATCTGCTTAGGATCCTGGGCCACAAACTTTTTGCTCACACAATCGAAGGGCGGCTCAACGCCAGGGAACACAGTGAGCTTGGAAAGCCGACGAACTCCCAGCGGATTGACCAGCGCCACTGACACATTCCCTGCCGAACCCTTTTGCTGCTTCAGAGCGGTGGTTAAGTTGAGGCCAAGGAGAGCGGCATTGGCGTGCATGGCCTGGATTAAATCACGTTTGGCTCGAACCGGTGGCTTTGGAGTGGTGGTTGTTGTTGGCGTGGTTGTGGTTTTTGGAGTTGTCGTTGTGGCAGGTGTTGTTGTCGATGTTGTTGAAGTGCTTGTGGTTGTTGTGGCGGGAGTTGTAGTCGTGGTCGTTGTGGTTGTTGTTGTTGTGGTGGTGGTTGTTGTTGTGGTGGTGGTTGTTGAGGGCGTTGGCTCGGGCGGCAGCTCCAGCGAAGCCACTACTAGAGCCTCTATGTCATAGTATTCCCCAGCTTTTGGATATGTGGCTTGATAGTCCAGGGCACCGGACATGCCAAGATATGTACAGTTTTGAAACCAATACGTCTGGATGTGATAGCCCTTCTCCCGCAGAAATGCGATATCCGCATCGGACAGCGATATGCTGTGATTCACTGCCTCCTGCGTGGACACAAACTCGTGCGGCCGCGTCAAATTGTTCTGAATCAGCTTCAAACTGCCGCCCAGCGTGTTGTCCAGCTTGATTCCCTTCTCGCCTTTGGCCTCGGTCACCCAGAAAAAGAAGAACTTCTCCACATCGACTTTGAGGACATGCGTAGCCGGTTGCTCCTGGGTGTAGACCACAGTCCAATTGCTGGTGGCGCTGTTCGTTTCAATTACCTGCAGGCACAAAGGAAATTTATTAGTATAATTGGTAGTGGTTTTGGTTCACTCTACATGCAAATTCATCTACAAATGCCGCTTATATGTGCCAAGTACCAGGCACAATCGGAAAAGCCGTCGCTGAATAGTAATTGTGTAAAATTAGCATTAAATCCAAGTGACGACATATCAATTGAAACAGCATGGCTGTGATAAGAACTGGTAAAGTGCGCATCTATTAATCGGTGACTTGCACGTCTGAATTTCTTTTTACAGGGTTGAAAATATATTCCTCTGCGTTACCTTTTGAGCGAAAGTGAGTCTTGAAATCAGGTTAATATATTTGCCCACACGGGATTGTGTTGCTCAAGTAATTAAATATGCCTTATCAGCCATGAACTTAATTTAACGACTGCATGATTTCGGCAAAATTAAGTGTTTTGTCCTTTAAAGTTCTTTAAAATGTGAAGTGAGTCAAATTTTAAAACTGATTTCGCCATATATCTATAAATAAAAGTTCTAAGAGCTATTCCGGCCATGGAAAAAGTAGCATGTGTAAAATCAAAATCAGTATTAGTTAGTTTGGCGGGCATGAATCCCTCTGCGTGTTTTGTGCTTCATTTCTTAATTGGGTAAACCACCTGAAGCTAGCTTTCCTGACCAGTTAAATGAGCCATAAAGGGGCGTAGACCGTAAACGCTTGCATTTGCATTCGCAACCAATTAGTCATGTCACTTGGCCCGAAGCTTTCTTTCTTTGTTGGTGCACGTTTTGGAAGAAGGAACCGTTACCTTTCGGTGACCAGCGCTGTCGCTCCAGGTGAACTTGTAGGATCCCTTGGCAGCGGGCTTGCCGCCGTCCAAGAGCTCGGCGGACACATTGATGGAGGATCCGATAAGCGCTTGGTCGGGCGCCGTAATGAGGACCGTGTAACAGGTAACTGCAATGCGGGAATCGTTAGTCTATGTAGGTTTATTGATTTCGCCGCCGTAGCCATTTCCATACCTGTCTGCAGAAGAGCGTAGAAAACCAGCGACACTGCCAGCGACATGTTCGTAATGCCGATTGGCATTTCCCGTCGATGCTTATTATGGAAAATCACTTGGGGCTCCCCTGCCGCTCCTCGCCTCCCTTACCATCCAACCCCAGTATCGCAACAAACAAAGTTTATAAAAAAAACAAACACAAAGGGTGTCTCACTTTTCAAAGTTGCTACACCCACTTTCACGGCTTATACTATACGTTGAACACGGTTAATTGCTTTTGGTTATGTTGGGAGCGCTGCTCTCCACTAGCTTTAATGCATTTGCTGCGGCAAGACGATTCTATTGCGTTTTTAATTTGTTCTACAATTTTGCACTTGGAGAAACAGTGCAATTGCCAGTGGGACCAGTGAGGGACAGCGTTTAAATGCCATATTCGCGCAGCGTGGTGGCAACGCTCTGCGGAACGCGCCACAATTTAAAATTTTTTAACCTTGTTATAATAAAATGTATTTTAATAAACGTATTAAACGACAAAAAAAAATATTTACTTATATAATAACAATAAAATTAGAAGAAAACCTGTAAATTTTGAGAATTTAATTGTGTTGTTTTTTATAAGAATACCTTAAGAATACTTTCAAATTCACCCTTCTTAAATCCCCAGAAATTTGTTAAAAACAACCTTAGTGTTTACCTTGTTAAAATACTAAGTTCGATTTATTCGTAGTTGTAAATACATAATCATATATGTCTGCGTACATATGGGTGTAGTTGTGTATATGTTAATATTTGAAGTAAACTTAATAGTACAAATGAAAGACAACGAGATGAGAAAGCAATAATTACTTTGGGATAAGCGAACCGCACAGAATTCTCAATACATTGGTCGGCGGTGCCGGATCCTACTTCTTCTTGCTCTTGCCTAGGGTGAGCGTGTGGTGTGCGGTGGCCAGCTGCTGCTTGCGCCGCTGGAAGTCAAGGTAGTCCTCCTCGAGGGCCTTTCGCGACTCCTCCAACTTGCGCTTCTCCTCGGCATGGTCCCGCTTCAGCTTCTCGAACTTGGCGTGCAGATCCTTCTCGCTCTCCTTCAGCTCGGCCTCCTTCTCCTTGACCCGCTGCACAAACATTTGGCGCACCTCCTCTTCCTTAGACTGCAGCTCGGCCAGGTGGTTCGATCGCTTGGCCTCGAACGTCTGCTGGAACGAGATCGGCTTGTTGTCGCTGTCCACGTCGCTGAAGCCCATTTGCTCCAAGCGCTTCTGCCGGTAGAGCTCGTAGTGTCGCGTGTGCGTCTTCTCCCGCATGTCCTCCATGTTGGTGCGAATGAGCATCTCGCGCAGCTTCACGAAGTCGCAGTGGGTCTCGTTCTCCACCTGCACCGTGCCCCAAGGATACTGGCGGGCGCGGATGAGCTTGTTGCCCACCTTAATGAACTCTGTACTGCCGACCACGGCGAAGGGAATGTGCGAGTTCATGCTGGTGTTCGTCTCGGCCACCGTCTCGTCGTCGGTGGGGAACTGGTAGATGTGCACCCCATTAGTGTTCAGCTCCTGGATGATCTTTGCCTTGAAGCGCTGCAGCTCCACCTTGGATATGGTGTCGGCCTTGGCGATTACCGGAATAATATTAACCTTGCTGTCCAGCTTCTTCATGCACACCAGGTCCAGTGACTTGAGGCCGTGGCCAGTGGGGCAGATGAAGTACAGGCAGATGTGGATGCGACTGTCGTGGCACGTCACTAGCGAGCGCTTGATCTTCAGCTCCTCCTGCAGATAGTTCTCGAACTGGGCGTCTATGTAGTCCACCACCGCCTTGAACGAGTCGTCCTTGTTGATCTGGTCGCCGTAGCCCACCGTGTCGCAAATAGTCAGCTTGAGCCGCACGTTGCTCTCCTGCAGCTCGTAGGTGTGCGCCTTCAACTTCACGCAGGGCAGGGTGTGAGGGCTGGGTGTGGACTCGAAGCTGGTGTTGAACAGCGTATCCATCAGAGTCGACTTGCCCAGTCCAGTCTCGCCTGCGGAAAGTTAGGGGGAAATGGGGGTCAAACTCTTTAGGAATCATTGCTCAAGTGGTCCCAATTGCCCACAGAAGCACTGCGGCATTGGTGTCAGGGCGAAATTGTAGAAAGCAGTCTCGAAAATCAATAGCCGGCCACTCTGCATACTAATCAAGGCAGGGCGTCTGGTTGCGGCGTACTCAATTGTTTACCCGCATGTGTGTACCATATGTAGGTGATTCACTTTATCTGAGCAATGCACTCCAACATGAGACACTTAAGTACGCACACAGCGGCGGTCAAAGCAAGACCATTAAGCAGACAAAGCTTTTTAATTACAGAAAGGTTTGAGTTATTGGTAAATGCTAATTAATTTAACCACTTCATGAAGACCGCAATTTACGGTTACAATCTTGATTTCACTTTTGTCCAAAAGTGAAACGAAAAAAAAAAAAAAAATATTACAATGGGGCGAAAGAAGCACTTTAGTAAAAAGTAATGCAAATAAAATGATATCAGAAAATAGGCTTGAAATAAAGTTAAGGCCAAAGACAAAGCCGGATTAGAGAGATGCTAATGTCTTGACCGCCACTGTTTTTACATGCAAGTAAAACTTCGGTTGATTCACTGTGCCGCATACACACTCACACTGCAACCGCATACACACCTATGCACATTACGTTGAAGACGAAGCCGTTCTGGACGCTCTTGTTGACCAACTGGTCCGGCAGGCTGTCGAAGCCCACATGTCCTGACTGCTTGAGGTTGCGGAGGTGCACCTCCTTCTTGTTGACGAAATCCACTTCAGCAGACATTTTCCAATAATCTAATCCAAGTAATCAAAAGTATCCCGCAAAGGCGTCGCCAACGAATCTGCAATAGTGTGACCGGATGAGTGGAGGCGGAAGATACCAGCGGCTCAGAAAAGTTTGTGCATTTTAATATTGAATCTGGGGGCCTTAAAGTCAACCAAAGCTCATTAACAAAGCTTACAAATTTAATTAAACAAATTGAACATTAAAACAACCAATTGAAATAAACATGTTGTACTTTTCCGAATGCAGGCAACCCTGGCCTGACAGTGCCACCGATCTGGCAGCACCGTCTTGCTGATGTGTCTGCGCCTGTCAAAAGTTGCATGCAAAGCAAGAGGCGAAAGTTAAAAGTCCGCAGATTGAAGCTAATTTACCATCCACGAGCCCGCTGAGTAACCAGGATGTCCAAGGACGCCAACCCCAAGGAGGCGCTGATCAAGGCGGCCTACGCCGATGTGCACAAGTTCGGCAACAATCGCGAGTTCGACAAGGCAGTCAAGGCGGTGAATCGCAGTAAGTTTTGCCACTTCCCGAGGAGTTGTTCCCCTTAGATGACCATTTTGTTGTGCTCCGCCAGTTCTGGGCGTGGCCCCAGATGATCCCACTGCCCTGCACTGCAAGGTGGTGTGCCTGGTGCAGCTGTCCAAGTTCGAGGAGGCCTACAAGTTTATCGAGAAGAACCGTCTGACTTCACTGGCCTTTGAGAAGGCCTACTGCGAGTACCGTCTCAATAAGCAGGTGCAGGCGCTGAAGACCATCGACGATGCGGGCCTGCAGCCCCTGCCGGCTAACCTCAAGGAGCTGCGCACCCAGGTGTTGTACCGCCTGGAGCGCTACGACGACTGCTTGGACTCGTACCGCGATATCATCAAGAACACCAGCGATGAGTACGAGGACGAGCGGAGGACAAACCTGAGCGCGGTGGCGGCCAACCTAGCCGTGGACAAGGGCAAGGAGGTGCCCGAGGTGCCGGAGGACACCTACGAGCAGTACTTTAACAGCGCCTGCATCCAGTCCAACCGGCAGAAGTACGTCGAGGCCGAGCGCAAGCTGCGCACCAGCGAAAAGCTTTGCCGCGAGTTCCTTGAAGAGGAGGGCGCTTCCGAGGAGGAAATCATCGAGGAGGTGGACGTGATCCGTGTCCAGCTAGCCTACGTCCTGCAGCTGCAGGGCAAGACCAAGGAGGCTGGTATTATCTACGCGGACTGCCTGCGCCACAAGCCCAAGGACGCCGCTTTGGTGGCCGTGGCCAGCAACAATGCGGTGGTGATCAACAAGGACCAGAACGTCTTCGATTCCAAGAAGAAGATTCGAGCCGCTTTGGCCGAGGCCTGTGAGCCGAAGCTCACCTCGCGCCAGAAGCAGGTCATCGCTTTGAACAACTGCCTGCTGGCCCTCTACACAAACGCCGGCGACCAGGTGCAGCAGCTCAGTCAGAAGCTGGCCCAGAGCTACCCCCAGGTGGAGTTCGAAGCCCTGCTTATCCGATGCAGCCAGCTGGCCAAGGATCGCAAGCACAAGGAGGCCATCGAGCAGCTGCAGAAGTTCGCTGCCTCCCATAAGTCGCACGAGTTTGTTAGCAAGTTCGCCGTAATCCAGCTGCAACTGCTTCAAGTATGTTTAACCTCTGCCATACTATTTTTTTCCCCCTTTTATCGTATCTATCCACGCCTTTTCTCTGTAGGGCAGCCGAAAGGATGCCATTGAGACGCTTCTGTCTCTGGGCGAAGCCAAGTACAAGCCCGGAGTCGTCTCCGCTCTGGTGTCCCTTTATCTGGGAACAGACAATAAGACGGCAGCCTCTGCGCTGCTCAAGTCCGCAGTGGATTGGTACAAGAAGAACAACGTAAGCAGTGGCGATTTGTCGGACATGTGGCGCCAGGCGGCCGAGTTCCATCTGCGCGGCGGAGCCTCCGAGACAGCCGCCAGCTCCCTGGAGGAGCTGCTCAAGCTGAACCCTAACGACACCAAGGTGCTGGCCCAGCTAGTCATCGCCTACGCCCAGTTCCAGCCCAAGCGGGCGCTCGAGCTCAGCAGGAAGCTGCCCAAGCTGGAGACGCTGACCACAGCGTCCGAAATCGACGCTCTGGAGGCGGCCAACTGGGTAATGTCTGCCAAGGCGGCCAAGAAGTCGGCTAACGCCAAAATCGAGCCCTCACCCAGCACGCCGATTGAGAAAAAGAGGAACCAGAACCGAAAGCGAAAGGGCAAACTGCCCAAGAACTACAACGCCGAGGTGGCTCCCGACCCGGAGCGCTGGTTGCCCAAGTACGAGCGAACTGGTTTCCGGAAAAAGCGAGGTGGAGCACGAGGCAAGGACGTGATCAAGGGATCACAGGGCATGGCCTCAGGAGCAGCCGACCAATAGTAAGCATTCTGTGAGGAACATTGATTCATTGTTTCTGACTCTATTTTGCCTTTGCAGCGACATGTCCAACCGCGTCAATCTGAGCAAGAACTCCCCCGCGACACCTGTCTACCAGGAGACAACCCCCGGACCTAGGCAGCAGCACCGCAAGGGTGGCCACAAAAAGAAGAAGGGCGGCCGCTTCTAAGTAAACACATACAGACCCATTTAAATGCCTTTATACTTTCAAAATCTAATTATACAAACCGGTTTTGCATGTTATCTTATTGTCTATGTTTTCCTCTCACTAGAGTGCGTTGATTTTAAAGACATCGAAATTATTTCGCTAAACCGATGAATTACTACAACTTGTTTTAATTCATGAAAATTTTATTATACGTTCTAAAGATTTTAGAATGAGCTCATAAAACTTTCAAAGGTTTTACTGAATCAATTTAAAAAGTACAAATGTTTGCAAAATTGTCTTGGTTTAGTAAAATTTATTATATCGTTATTGATTCGTAAATTAAATTACATTTTATAAATCTTCAGCGACTACTATTGGGCCATTTACATTTCTTGAGTCCATTAAAATCAACCCACAAGAGTTTATTCATCGTTGTCATCATCGCCCGCCTTGCTCCGCTTTCCATCCGAAGGAACTGGAGGCGGAGGTGCGTCATCCTTTCGTGTATCGTACGAATGATAATGCAACGTTCCTATCCAATCCAGCATGTTGCGCTGCTCAGCCTCCGTCTTGTAGATCTGGCTGAAAATCTCCCGCTCGATGAATTCCTGAACCTGGGTCTCTTGCGCCTGCCACGTCAGCGGATTGTGAATGCCATCCTTGCCATAGCGATCGTTGTAGCGCTCGTAGTGAACCGTGTCCAGCACCAGGCCCAGTCCAGGGGCCATCGGTAGATCCAGGCGCTCCTCTGTCAGTGCCCGCTCCAAACTCACCGTTGTCGTATTACCCCTCACGATAGCAATGGCCAAACCCACCATCTTGCGGATCTGGTGCAGCATGAAGCTCTGACCCTTCACTTTCAGGGTTACGAACTCAATGCCCTGGGGGCTCAGGAACGGTTCGCTGCTCTCGAAGGACATTATGAAGCGCTTGGACGAAGGATCCAAAAAGCTCCTGCAATGGCAGTAAATCCAAGAATATAGATTAATAGAATATAATACTTAATCAACACAAGTTTACTTCTTGCTGGTGAAATTGTGAAAGTTCTTTGTGCCCTCGTAGAGCCTCAGGGTTTCTTTAACTTTCGTCAGCAGCTCAGGTGAAATGCGAAAGGTGTCGTGCAAGTCCTCGACCTTTTCTTCGCTGGAAGCAAAGGACATGGTGGGCAATGTGTAGGTGTAGGTACGGGCATTGCACTGATCCTTGGCATTAAAGCCCTTAGTCACGCGCTCCACGCCGAACAGACGAATCTGCTGGGGCAGATCTGCGTTAAAGGCCTCCAGGTCGAGTTCCTCAGCTGGAGCGGAGAGTTTTGGATTAATATTATTCATGTGGGACTACAGATTTTACTTACGAAGCTTAACTGAGCACACTTGGCGGGCGGCGGAGACACCTTTGTCGGTGCGAGCCGCCCGCTGGAAGCAAGCGATTTGCACTTGCTCGAAGCTGTCCTCCGTGATCCACTTGTGCTTGAGCATGGCCTTGAAGAGCTCCTCCTCAATGGTTTGCATGCCGGGATTGCGCTGCATGCCGTAGTAGCTGGCTCCGCAGTAGCTCAGCAGGATGGCGCTCTTCTTGCGCTTGATCCGCTCGGCGGGATCAAAGGGAGCCCGCTTCACTCCGCTGGCCGCATCCTCTTCGTCCTGCGTCTTCCAGTCCACCCACTTCTTGCGCTTGAGGTTTCGCTTGATGCGGTTAGTTTCCTTCACTGCCTCATTCTCCGAGTTTTTAGCCTCCTTCCTGGCCTCGTTCTCCAGCTGCAGTTTGTCCAGAGCCTCTGACATGGCGGCAGCAAAGGATTTGTGGCGATTCCAAGGATTGTTGAGGGGTTTCAGGCGGACTGTTGTTAAGTAAACATCAGATTAGCGGTGGTCCAGTGGGGTTAGTAAATTTAATTAACCTGCCTTGATGTAGCTGCTAAGTATCCGGGTAAAAAACATTAAATAAACAATTTACTCGATTCGCAGCGGAGGAATTCCCACACGTGTGCTGGTCTTCTTCTTTTTCTGTGAGAGCTCAGCTGTTTCGTTGAAAACCGGCTAATCAAATTTGGGATTATATTTTTTGAAAACCCCGTTTTCACAAATATATAATACTTTAAAGTTTATAAGGATTTTTATTTACTTAAAAGTTAAATTTATACTTTAATTATTTAGTTTTGTGCGACAGTGTGAC
Organism: Drosophila oshimai; assembly: GCA_018150695.1. Classification (NCBI taxonomy): domain Eukaryota; kingdom Metazoa; phylum Arthropoda; class Insecta; order Diptera; family Drosophilidae; genus Drosophila; species Drosophila oshimai. The sequence continues at coordinate 2,332,022 of JAECWM010000003.1, read as the reverse complement.
CGCAGCTTGGGCGCCAATATTTAACCTTTTGTATGGACATGAATATAAACCAAGTGCGCCAAAGTACAAAACAAAATTTGTTGGGTGAGCGTTTAAAAAAATAAAATGAAGAGCGTAAATTATTCAAAACTTAACACAATAGTAAACAAACAGAACCGACATTGCCAGACTACATTTCTAGTGTGACCGTGTGTAACGGCCGTGTGTAACGGCCCCAAAACATCGATGCACTGGCAACGCCGACATGAATTAATTGAATCCAAAATGGCTGAACATTTTTTGTACAGAAGAAGCGTCGAAGGAGAGCAAACGCCGTGAGACCAGAAAATAAAGGCCGTAAATTCCACGGAACCCAATCGCAACGCGAATAAACAATTGCAGGCGCCTGCAGCGAGCGCAGACAAAATGCCGCAGAAACGCGAAAAGTGACGGCAAGACGGGAAAATAGCGAAATTCGAGCGAGCGAACGGACGGACGTGTATAAGTAAAACGAAAGTTGTGGATGTCGCTCTGCGAGAAGATTGGTGCGAAGCGGAGAGAGAAAATAATTTTGCAAGCCGAAGTCGAAGGTGAAATGAAAATGCATTAGCATCCAAATGAAAAGCCAAATAATATGCCCCTAAAAACAAAGGCAAAGCTATAAAAAAGTCAGCAAAAACCTTCTGTGAAAATCGTACAACGTGAATTTGGCGTTGTTTTTGCTTTCGCTCGCGTGTGTGTTGGTGCGCGCGCGTCTGTGTGTGAGCGTGTGCATTGGAATGGATTAACGAACATATTCCAAAACAAGAACCCCAAATTGTAATCACAACATAATCATGCTGTTTGAAGGCGGCAGCTGGTGAGCGAAAATTACTCGACCACTCGGCTATAATTAGCACGCCCACATTTACCAACCGAAAGCCAACTATCCGCCCACGCGGACAAACCGGAGAAAAGGAATTAAAGATGGATCTGGACCTGGAGCATCTAAAGAACGACTTCCTGCCACTGATCGCCGGCATCAAGCAGGAGCAGCTGGACGCAGTGCCCACGGACGTGCTGCCACAAATGAATCTGGCCAACACGGCCACGGCCAGTAGCGGAGCACCCACAACCTCGTCCTCGAGCTCCTCCTCCCTGAGCAATCCCTGCGACAGCGCCGAGAAGCGGGTGAGTTAGCCAAGTGAGGTTAATTTAAGCCGCTTATTTTAGCCGCACACGTGCTCGGCGTTGATAAGAAAGAACCGGCTGCGAAATCCCTTCGTTCGCTTTGTGTGAACTGTTTTGGTTTCGGTTTGATGTTCCTTATCAATCGTTTGCACCGAAGTCTCGTGCGAAAAGCATTTGTTATCTTTTTCCCATGCCAACGCAAACAATCGCGGGCACTCACACAAACACACACTCACACTCACACTCGGACAAACAAACAGAAGGCAAATGTGTTTCACTTTCGCGTCCCAGTCCGAGTTTTAAGTTTTGAGATGGAGTCTCGTGCCGGTGGTGTCTGGTTTACTTAGTGGGTGCGAGCGGAACAGCAAGCTACGGCTCCCTCGTTCCCACACATGAAGAGGTGCTCTTCCAGGAGAGCGCTCCACTCCCTCTCTTCTCTGTTCCATTTGCTAAAGATCAGCTGCAGCTGCCACTCTCCAAATGAGCGTGAGTGTGTATTCTGCCTGGGAGAGTATGTGCTTTTGTTGTTTGCTCTCTGGCCGTCGCGCTTGAGCTCCTCTTTCAGCTACGGTAGAACTTAGCTAAGCTCACTTTTCTGTTAACTTGAACATATTTTGTTTTAATATTTTAAAAACGGATCAATAAGTCAGTACTTTTTAACCAATTACAAAATATCAAAACCAAATTCATAATCTTTTTATTTCTCAATCAATTTCTATTTATTTTAAACAAAAGTTAACCTGGAAAAGGTTCCGTGTAATTGATACCTACTGTAAGGTTCTACAAAGTTAGCAATCAAATATAATATTTGGCCATAGCGTTAAATTGCTTGCCTAATTGGAAATTCCAAGTTTTTGGTATACCTTATTATTTTAATTTTGTACTAACAGTTGTCAATCGACAATAAAACATAAAATAAGGTACTCGATCTTTAACGCTAACAAAATCGTAAACAAATTTACACTTAATAAAAAGTGAGTATTGCCAAAACTTTCTTTACGGCATGTGATGCTTTTGGTTACGGAAGTCTGACTGTTAAAGCTCGGACTTCTCTCCTCGAGCGGCCCGTGCAAACAAATGTTTGCCTTGAGTGCTGCTGCCAGTGGAGTGGCCACTCTCACGCACACAAACAGGGACTGGGAATGACATGCACTCATCCAGTCATTCAGTCCGTCTGTCAATCACGCAAGCAATTGTGTTTGCTGCGGTCGGTGGGGGCACTTAAGGCCCCAGACTCCAAAACTCAAGCCGCTTGCCCAGACCCAGAAACAGATCGCCCTCGAACAGTCCCGACCTTAGCCCTGTAGCCGAATCCCCTCCAGATCACTTAATGCCCATTTCTGATGTGGGGAAATGTTTGTGTAACCTTTAAAGTGCAATGTAAACCCCCAAGGCAAGGTGTGGAGTTTATTGACTATCGCAAAATGGTGAAGATTTGAAGGAATAAATCTGGACTTAATAGATATATTGAGTTGTACCTTTTACCTAAAATTTTCAACATCTGTTTCCTGACATATGTTACTATTTGAAAATAGATAATGTCGTTTCGTAGTATGCTTTTAAACAGGATATTTTGATGTTTTCTTTGTCTAATAAAAATAATATTAGTCAAACTTTCAACGTTATATCACGTTATCCTTTTAGTAGATATGCACGTTCTTGCGTATGTAAGTTATTATATTTGTACTTGTTTAATTTGTTAACTATTCATTATGTAACTTGAATAAATTTAAGCAAGACCTTAACTATTTGACTAAACCACCTATATTATTCATGAATATATTTAAAAGCTTGTTGTCAAGTTAAGTAATGTGCGAAATATAAAAAAAATATACAGGTACACACCGAGAGAAAATAATATACTATACTATAATACTACAGACAAAACAAGGAGGTTTTTAATTTTATCAGTTTATATATATATGTACATTTAAAGAACTTTTAAAGGTTTTCTGGTTAAAAAGCCATTATACCGAGGGTCTGCTTTTCAATACTCAACGCAATACAAAATCACTGAAGCTTAAACGAAAAGAGAAACCTATTAATCCATTCCTGCCGTCAAAATGGCGGGCTTAAGCCATTAAAAGTGACAGCTGTCGGGGAAGAGTAAGTCCATATGTCATCTTCAAAACGCTGCACCTGAATGCACTTTTCCAACCCCCAACAAGGCCTTATTTAATACTAGTATAAATATGTCCGTATGTATATGTTCTGTATGTTGCGCCATGCATGCGACAGGTCGTAATTAAATTGCTTGACATCGTAACAAATGGAAACCCAAAATTGGACGACGCCATTTTGTTGGATGCCGTTTTGCCGTCGCCTTCCGACGAAACCCTAAATGAATTCTTAGAATTCGCCTTTAATGATGTACAATTAACTCTAATTTGATGAGAATATGCAAGCAAAGCAAAGCGAGGCAAAGGCAAAGTGCCGATGGCCAGACGTCGGTGCTAGGAAGCCCCAACCCTCTAAATAGAAGTCGTTAAGTGCACGAAAAAAGTAAAGTTTCTAATTAACTTGATTACCTTGCTATCGGGCCGGAGATATCTTGGAAAACGCTTCTTTTTCACTTTCAACTTTCCACGGGCTACCTGCTTTGTTACAGCCACCAGTAACGGACACGGGGCACCCTTCACCTGTCATCCTCGGATCGCTTCCGTCGTGGCGTTTTTAAAACTCTGTCTATTATTGCACGTACAGTAAAGCATCCCTATGTGACCCAAGCCTTAAGCAAAAATGCGAAATCCTTGTTCCTTATTTATCCTTATTCTTATAAATACAAAAGATTAGATTTAAGCATTTAAAGTATGCCAAATTAAAGCATGGCAGATCTTAAAAAATTTTACTTATTATCCTGGGTCGTTACTTACAGGTGAATCAATATAAATCTCCACCATGTAAGCACTTATAGTTTAATTTCGTTTTGCACCTGTGTCCTTTCCCAATATTAAAAACTTTTTGTCATTATTATAAGTAGTACCACCTGGTTCCCTACGTAGTTGCAACTCATTTAGGATGACTATGCTTTTTGAAAATTGCTTTCAAATCGACCAAATAATTGCATTTGTTGAACTACCGTTTGAGTAAATTGCTGGCCGGAAAAAAACTGACAAACTGGAATGGAACATTATGAAAAGTGAATAATATAGCATGTTCACAACTTCGCGTTAGGGAAGTTCGACTGTATATCCAAGAGATACACATTTTAATTGCTTTTCCCGTGCAGTCAGTGGGCGTCAGGCCGCCCTAATCCATCCATCGACGTCCAGTGCGTAATTAAAGTTGACTGCTACTGCGGGATCAGTGCGGATGGATGTGGGCGTGGGATGGGCCGGTGTTCGTTGGCAACATGTGTACGTTGGTCGCACTCCTGTGCGGGGATTAGGTGCTACACAGGACATAATCCGATCACAAAAAGAGGATTATAACGTACAACAACAAAAATTGTGTAGTCAGCAATGGCAAGCAAACCAAATTGACGTTACTTTAAATTGGAGCATTTGTAGGTGGAGGGGAACTGCGGAAAGCATACGGGAGATACGTCTCTTGCAAAGTTTTATAAGCTGCATAAGTCCTGAGAAACGAGTCAGTCTGTTTCCTATCCTACGGCCCCTAGGCAGGCGGACGTAAGCAGATTTTGAGCTGCGTCAGCCTTTTCAGCTGTCTTGCCACGCCCACAGGTACGCTAACGCCCACGACAACGCCCTAGTACCATATCGCCCATATTATTGCTACTCCTGCAACAGCCGTCACGATTTTCAAGCCCCCTGCTGGCTGGGAAGTCTTACCGGTTTGTGTATCTACATCTGCGGGGAGTCGCCATTTTGGAAAACACTCGGGCACAACACCATGCCACATATATACGAGTCTGTTGATGTCATGGCCTCCGGGAGCAGGAACAATTGCATCGGGCACAAAAAGAACCGCAAACCACAGCAGCAGCAGCGACGGCAGCGGCATTGGTAAGCTCCAGAGACCGAGGGCCACCAGCTCGTCGGACCAACGCAACCACAACGCCCTGCCCATCGTCAACCGTCGTCTGCAGCAGCCCTGGGGTCCAAATCCGGGGACCAGCCGACAGCTCAGTCCGTTCATTAGTTTGCGGTTTCCTGGTTTCGTTTCGGTTGGCTCCACGTCTTTGCTCCCCAGCGAGAGATTTTCAAATTTGAATTTATGCTCGCAACATGATTGGGAATAGTAATTATTAAACCTTCACGGGGGTAAACAGACGAGATGCTCTAACACAACATTTCTAAGCCGTAATTTTATAACTCGAATTCCAAGTATTTCTTAAAATTTTCAATGAGTTTAAGTTAAAAAGGACTTTCTAAGTACCTAAACAAAGGTTATTTTATGTTTCCAGAACTGGTTTAACCTCATTTGAGTTAAATTCTTGTTTAAAATGTCAGCTTTATTTCATTTATTGTACACGTTTATTTAAATGCCAATTTAACATACAAAAATCTGTTTTGACCTTATTTAATATGTTAAAGCTGCAAATCTTTAACTTTCAACCAGACCCCATAACTGCAGAATTTTTGTACAATGTTCAAACTAAACAAAAACTCATAATACATCATAAGGTTGCTCGTTTTTCTTCCATTTCGCTCTTGTGTCCTTGAGTTTTTGTTTGTATTTAAGCTGCTTCTTGTTTTTTAAGTAAACATTTCATTATTGGCGTAGCAGGCAGCTGGGTAAATATACCTAAATTTGCTCTTTTTACCATTTAAATAAAGTACAGCTTATTAGATATAAAACAGGTTTAAACAAAATGCTAACCTTGAAGTCAAATCGTAGATCATTGAACCCCTATTTAGTTGCCTTTGATCCGGAAAATTATCTTGACAAAGGATCTAATCGATTAACAAAATCAAACTATAGCTTCAAGGCAGTCATTGTATTCTCAATGAATCACTTAATTACGGCTCGTTCGGCGTGTCGTTTTGGGTAGCAACTTCCACTTATCAGTGCTATTATGGATTTCTCAATGTCCCAACTGAAGGGTCTGTCAAATGATGACATTTCTGTGGAAAAGCAATTTTATTTACATAAAAGCAGTCGTCTTCCTTCGGTTAGGACCTGCACTTTGGCAGTTGCCTTCGCTTTTAATGGGTTCCATCGATTTTCTCATAAAATAAAGCAAAACTTTTCTGTTCGTTCTTGGCGTGCCATTTACGATTTCCATACAATTAAATCTTTACGACTGAGGCGATGTGGCTTGGGACATTTAAGCAAGCCAACCGAAGGATGCATAAGTATAATATTTAATGGGAGCCGTCATAAACAGTCTGTTTATTGGCAGACCTTCAAATAAAGATAGCTTTTCAAATTTTCCAAACATTTTTGGAGGCTCTGCCACGTTTTAAATGTTCTTGAAAACACCCTGAAAATGTACTAAAACACTTGAGAACCTCTTGAGTTTTACTTGGAATTTTGGATATACATATGAGTGTACAATTTTCTGATAAAAAATGGATATTGTCTGCTTTCTTCTTAATCGCTTTTTGGTGTGTCCGGGTAATCCGAAGTAATGCTTTTTGTGAAACCATTTTTGTAACAATTTATATATATGTACTTTTTTGGTGGCTTAAATTGCGTTATGAAATGTAATGTCAGGTCATTAGGGTCTGTCCATTAGGTGAGGTTTGGGTGGTTCAGACTTTGCTGCTGCGGCTGCTGCTCCTGCTCCGCCTACTCCTGGGCGGAAATTGCAGCGACGTTGGCCGGATATGTCTGCGATTAAACCGAACGGCCAATGGCCCAAAATGGCGCTGCTTCTCTCTTTCCTTTGGTAAATAGATACGAATCCGATTTGAAGTGCCCGCCACGATTTGAAATTCGTATTCCAATTCGAATGCTTTTAATGCGTATACGCCACTCTTTCGTTTAAATATTTACAATTTAATTTATTTATGTTGTGCTCGCGAATTGGGTTTGTTTATATGTACATCTGGTGGTGGCCCCACCATTAATATTTATCAGCTGCTGCACCTTTCCTGGCCCTGCAACTGGGTTCAGTTCCCGATGGCGTCGCATAAATCGCAGCAACTTTTGGCCCGGCCCGCCACGCCCCTTAACGCCCCTAGTTGGCCTGACTTCCTCTGGGTTCACTTGGTTCACAAGTTCCAGGTACAATCAAGTTTTTCGCCTTTATTATGGGGAGTATAATATATTTTATACGGCTTTATCTGCCTCTGCCTTCATCGCTCCCTCTACCTTACGTACCAATTTATGGCGGCCATTTTGGAGAGCGTTGTGTCTTTGAAATTTTAGTTTACTGCGAGTCTCATAAATATTTCAAGAGCAAGTTTCGTCTTCATCGCTCCCGCTCGATAAAAACCTGGCAGATTTATATGTGTCTCTGCAGAAAATGCGGGAGACAGGGGATTATATGGGGGGATGAAAGAGAAAAGTATCATGAGGTTGATGGACTTTGATGTGCCAGTCTGTCACCTGCGTCCTAGCACTCGCTAAAAAAGCTCTTCTGAGTTGAGTGCTTTATGGATTTTCCATAAACACGATTAAACACTAACTTTTACAGGGAAACATTTATAGACCCACTTCATGTTTGGAACAGCCTGATGATTCATTCGATTCCCACCTTTTCCTGATCTATTGGACCCTGCCCACCATTCGTCATCGCTATCATATCTGGGGCTATAAATATTGCTCGCTCACAAATTAAAGTCCAGGGCTTGCACTTTGCCAGCGCAAAAGAATCTCGTAATTTATTTACTCGCCACTACATATCTGGGGAGCATTTCCAATTTGATTACTTTGATCAGACTTAATGAAGCGGGTACCATAGCGACAAAGCATATCGAATGAATCCGCCTTGCCCAAAACGGGCAACTGTGACAAATGAATCTTTAGTGGGAAGCGAAGCGAACTACATGCAATTAATTTAAATTCGCGTAAATGATTAATATAAAGGTACTCGTTGTTTAACCCATCTGATCCCAGACTTCGTTGTGACTTTGTATAGACAGACTAAATGAAGATTGAACCTTTGTCCAAATGTGCGCCCAGCAGAAATTCTAAACGTAATTAATTTTCAGCTTTTGTTGAATCAAAGGATTTTCCTGGTGTCCGAAAGTTCAAAGGACATCTACGCACACATGTCCGTGTGGCACCTGATGCCTGCCGTTTTGTGTTGTAAATTTGCAAAATAAACGAAATTGATGTAGGAGCAACAATAAACAAGCGCTGTCCGGCCATCAGCATCCAGCACCCAACCGCCTGAAATCCGAAGAAACCAAGAAAGGACCACCAGCATGGGGCTTCATCTCCATCTGTTATCTGCAGCCGACCAGCAGGACGACAGACCTCCCGTGATGCATGCCTCATATTGCATTGATTTATGGCCTGGTCAGCGGGCGGTGGGTTGTGGGTGGCTGTTGGAGGGGAAACCCCCAAAAGTGCAACACGAATATTGCAACTGCTGGCTGTATAGCAACCATCCACCCATTGAAAGCCAGCAACACATTTCGAAACTTTCCTCAAATTGCATTTAAATTAAGCTTAATTAAATTTTAAGTCTACCTGAAATTTGAATGACAACGAATACCTTTTATCAGGCCAGAACCACAAATTGGGATGGTCGACTGTCAACTGAGGGCAAGATGGAAACCATTTGGGGTTATGTTGCACATGGGCAAGTCCATAAAAAAGTTGGTAAGGCAAAAAAAAAAACATGGGTAAAGTTAATTAAACCCGATATTCGCAGAGCAAAAGTTTCTCCCAGAGTAAAAGGGTATACTGTTTTTCTAGAAAAGTGCTCAATAGGAAGAATTAAGCGTTTCCAGGCCTATTAAGTATACATAATATGACCAGTATACTTTGTCTGTCCTACCCCCACAAATATTCAGACTTTTTGGGGTCTGCATTCTTTGCTCTGTAAATTTTGTTTCATTTATATACATGAATATTACATTGTATTTTTACCTGCGTGTTCCTTACATTTTGTGTTCGTCAAAAAACGTTGCTTTCTAGAGTGTATCTGGATGTACTACACCAATTTCAGTACATTTTATATTTTTTTTAACATTTGCCTTTATCGTGTCTTTCTTAAATTGCAATAAGACACATTTAAAACAATTTAATAAGGTGAAATCAGCCTTGTAGTTCTGACTCACTAACCAATTAGTTATATTTGTTTTTAAGATCAAACAATAAATTAAAGTACTGCGAAATAAGAGATTCGTTTGATTGCCACGGTTGTGATAGTCTTTGACCTATAGAAACGTGTCTACAAAAAATATGAATACTATTACTTCAAATAGTGTTATCAACCTGCTAAGTTACTGTAAGTTTATTTAATGCAAAATTAATTTTTTCCATTGACCCATTGATCTTCTTCTAATCTCCTTCTTAACTAAACGATTTTCCGATAGACTTTGACCCCATGTCAAATTCTAATCATGCAACTCTTTCTATAGTTCGAATCCATTGGGATAAGCGCAATTCAGAGACGGTCAAAAGAGTCATCGGCTTGATTCTGTAGAGCTGTTCGAAATATTGAAAACTCAAAACACACTGATTGCCTTTGGCCGATGTCTGTGGGGTGAATTCCCATCATATCGTGGATCTCCTGCTTTTTGCAGAGGGAGACCATTATTTTTGGGGGCGCACACAAATTAATGGAATTATGGCTGCCTCAGAAAATGGATTTCGAATGTGAAATGTGTCTGAAAATTGTCAGTGTGGACTTTTAAACCTGCGAAAAAAAGAGAAAGGGGAGAGAGTGTGCGACTGGGATGGGGAGATACGTGCGAGTGAGAGCGGGAACGGCGAACAGGGGCGATATACAGTTGTGGAACTTCTTTCATTTAATTTCTGCAACAAAGTTTTCTGTGTGACTAACGAGACTGAAACTTTTTTGAAAATAAATTTGAAATTAAATTTTGCCAAAGCCTTTTAAAGTCCGTTGCCAAGCCAATTGACTGAGAGGAGGAGGAGGGAGCTGGGGAAGTTTGTTGAAGCAGGGACAACTTTTTTCAACAATTTACTTTCATCAAAATTACATCAATCATAAATGCACTCATTCAGTCGTTGTCATGTCGCCATTTCATCGATTCCCATTTCTAGAGCTTCGTGCGGATGCTTTTGTGTAGTTATAGTGGTAAGAGTCTAGTTGCCATTTCAGTTGTAGTTGCTCTTGCTGGGCGTCCTTTCAACATTTTCTAATTGAAATTGATTTAAAGTGATTTTTGCTTTCGTCTTTTTTGCCTCTATTTGAGTTAAGCTCGTGTGTGCGTGTTGGTTGTTTTGTGTGCTTGGCAAACTAATGGTTTTCGTAAATGGAAACTCTTGAATATTCGGGTAAAAATATCAAAAGTTTTAATGGTTTAAGAACAGTTTTATCTTTTCACTTATTCCTGATTAAATGTTATCAGATGTTGGCGTATGTTCTGGTATATTTGTAAATATTAAAATTTTTAAGTTGTTATTCAAGGACGCTTCAAAATTTGTTTATAGTTTTTAAGCAGCTTATGCTTTAAAACGTAGTTTATTTGAAGAAGTAAGTCCAGAATGCATTAAAACTACCAAAGTTCATCCAAGTTAATCATGTATTTTATTGAACTTAATACACCAAAACGCTTCAAATAACTTAAGCGTTTGTCATGGTTATAAAAATACCTTCCCATTTGTTTTTTAACTGTTCATTAATCTTTTTTTTATAGTAAATATTAAGTATACGATAGAAAGGCATTAATCAAGGCGAAAAACAAGAGATTTTTTGAGGTTTTTTTTTTCAAACTCTAAATATCCATCCTGAAAGCTTTAAGTGAAGTAAATCAACAGGAAGTTTAGATTAAGGCTTGACCAGCTTTATTTTGCATCTGAGTGATTGAAAATCTATTAATTCGAATTACTTGCAAAAAAGCATTCTTTAAATTCTTGCCACATGTTGCCCGGCCATTTATTTGGATGGGATGCTACGAACATAGATTTCTATATACACACATTTTGGTATATATGTAAATACATATGCATCGCAATGTATGTGCGGGCCGAGAAAACGAGTTTGCTACCCGCTTCCAGTTGCGTCAAGTCATCGCGATGCGATGGAAACATGGGGGTAGCAGCTGGTTTTTCGCCACATTTTAATGGCCTGCTCTGGGCCAGTGCTGCGGGTCTTGGGCAACTCTAAGTGGGCTGCGCGGCACCGATCCAACCCGAACCCCACCCGAACATCACCGATCCAAGCCCGAAGCGAACCCGAACCGTGGCGAGAAGCTTGCGGTGATAGGGAAGACCCATGATGAATGGCTTTCAAGTGGGACGCAGCCTTCCGAGCACCCGGCCGCCTCCACGCCGACACGCCCCGCGCACCGCTCCACTGGTCGCCATGCGTGGGTATATGGCAAGCTTCCATTTACAATGGAGGTCAACATAATAGACGTGGGACTTCCGAATGCTAAAAGAAACTTAATACCATGTATTTAATTATATACTTTAGCATAATTTTTGCTAACTGTTCGATTAAAAAGTGTAAAGAGAGCACTGTGCTACGGAAGCAACATCCGTATCTGGAATGAAAGCTTTACTTTGAAAATCTAGATCCTTGAAATGTGACACATTTTATATATAAAACCAATACAAGATTATTTGCTAAACTACATTATGACATATTACATGTTAAACATACATATTATGATTATTTTTCAAAATCAATTTCAGAGTTTGGTCATAAAACACTTGATATCACTGAGATTGTACATGGTGATGCACCTTCATACATCCAGATAGCTTCAAATTTAGAAGAGGCCATTCCCGTCTCGCAAAACCCGATGATTTTTAAGCATCCATAATTTCTATGGTATACAATTCACTATTTTGTGCAAATCACGTCATAATAAACCTTATAGTACGAAAAATGTAACAATTCAGGATATCTTTATGAAAGGAAGCATAGATTTACTGAAAACGTAGATAACTCTGTTTCTTCTTCTTAACAAAATGTAACAAATGTAAATGTAAATGACAAATATATCTTGTTGTTGTTGACATATTATAATAACCGCAACTGTGCTTAACCACGAAATGGATGTTTCTTGCATGATTTATGAGCGCCCGCCAAGGCATTTCGAAAGTGGCGAGATGAGTTGGCAGTTGGCCGCTGGAGAAAAGTGAGGCGAAACTTTCTTTTGGTCGGAAGATGGATCGCCGGATCAGCTCTAGCACTGGGATCCGTGTGCGAAAATTATGTGCGCTGCAGTTTCACCCTCCCCCTTTCTCTCGCAATGCAATGTCCGGACTCGAGTCCGGAGTTCGGCTCCTCCTTCGACCCGTTGGCGGGCATTCATCAATGTCCATGGCGCTTCCGTTGGTACACACTGTAGTTGTACACAGTACACATACACAGACAGGAGGGGGCTGCATGTAAAACACTCGCACACCAATGCAACCATCTTTATCGAGCACAAACATAATCAATCAATTGGATTTATGTGCTCCAACTGAAGATAAAACTAATCAATCTTCGCCCAGCGACATTCGGAGACAGAGTTGGGGCCGCTTGGCAGTGGGGATGGAGGAGATTGCAATGGAGACGTTCGAAGCCCCAGCTCTCCGCTTCAGCATCAGGAACTATTTATTTTCAGCCCCTCTCAAAAGTGCCTGCTATTAATTGTAAAGAAGTTTCGAGGCTGGGACGTTGAGAGATGATCATGGCCACTATAGCTGAGAAAATGCAATTTCCTGTCACAAAGCTCGAGTGCAGATAAGCCTCTGTGTAGATAAGACGGATGGTCTATAAATTCGTTGAATCTAATCTGTTAATAAAGTTTTAGACCCTGAAAAAGTCCGAGATTTTAATTATAGTTTAAAGTAACAAGTCTTGAAGTATCTTTTGTATCCCAAAGTTCCTTAAAGCTTATACTAATTATGAAATGTCCCCTTAAAAACCCATTTACCGCACATATCAATCATATATTTAAATAAAGTCCCTTACGTCAGAAGTTTATATTGGGGTATTACCCTCATAAATTGTTCCCCGTTCTTATCTGGGTAGAGAGCGATAAGATAAGATAGGGTCACTATTAAAGGCGCAGTGAAAGTGCTGTCCTTATATGACCCAGGCCTTGTTTTATAACTTGATTACTTTACCATATAAATAATCCTGATTGCCTTATCTGAGTTGATAGTGGGCTCTTAAAACCGCCTATCTAATAAGTATGCAGTAAAGGTAATAATATTATAAATGTTTTTAAGTGGATATTTATTAAACTAGAAATTAGTATTAAGACGGTATTACTCACTATATAATTTAAATTAAAAAGTAAACCGTTAAGTAACGAGAACTTCTCTCTTATTCCGCTATTCTAGTCGGAGTCCAACTCATCGGCCTCGGCCAAGTTCACGCTGTTCAAGTGCGTCTACTGCGCCCAGCTCCTTGGATCCAACGACCGACCCAAACTGCTGGAATGCCTCCACGTGGCTTGTGCCCAGTGCGTGAGCACAAAGTTCTCGGAGCTGGACCGCTCCCTCCCGCCCCTGATCCATTGTCCGGTGTGCGACAATGCCTCCCAGAACGAGTTTATCGTGGACAACCAGTTCCTGATCGAGCAGTGTGCCGCCGGTGAGAGCGGCGATGGAGTCGGCGTTCTGGGTATGACCAGCGAGGGCCAGAAGAGCTCCGCCTCGGCAAGCATCCAGTGCAGCAGCTGCTCTGATGGGGCAGTGGCCACGTCGTGGTGCGTGGACTGCTCGGAGTACATCTGCGACAGCTGCGTGCAGGCCCACCAGAGGCTGAAGATTACTAAGGACCACACGATCAAGCCCAAGGACGAGGCCAACAACGAGCAGCTGGCCGGGGCTGCTGGCGTGGACAAGCTGCACATGTGCCAGCTACACACGCAGGAGAAGCTGTCGCTCTTCTGCGAGACCTGCGACAAACTCACCTGCCGCGACTGCCAGCTGAGCGATCATCGGGACCACAAGTACAAGTTTGCCCACGAGATCGCCACGGAGTCACGCCAGGCACTATCCACACTAGTATCCGAGATCAACTACAAGCGATTCCTGCTCTCCTCGGCCACCAAGGTGATCGACGACCGCCAACAGCTGATCCACGACAAGAAGAAGGACCTCATCAAGGAGATCACCGCGATGGCGGTGAAGATAACCAACACGGTGAACACCCGGGGCAAGCAGCTCATAATGCGGCTAAACGAGGTGTGCGACAGTAAGCTCAAGGTGCTGGTGGAGAAGAAGGAGACGCTGCAGCTGCTGTCCGACAACACGGACCACTGCATCGACTTCATGCAGAACGCCCTAGAGAAGGGCAGCGACTTCGCCATCCTCTCCAGCAAGAAGTCGCTGGTGCGCCACCTGCAGAAGCTCAAGTGCCAGCGGGCGGACATTCCCAACCCAGAGATCCCGGTGCGCATCCAGGTGCAGCTCAACCAGGTCTCGGACCTGCAGAAGGTCATCTCGCAGCTGGGTATCATCATCGTGGACGGCAAGCCCTATCCGCCAGCGCCCTCACCAAACGGCACCCCTCAGCCGCCGCCGCGCCAGCCACCTAGTCCGAACATGGCCCCGCCGCTGCGTCCCGGACTTCCGCCCGGAATGCCTGCCGGCCTCTCGCCAAACGGGCCACCGGTTAACTTCGGACCACAAAACGGACCGCCGCTCTACAGCAACGCTGCCCAGCAGCAGTTCAACAATCTGTCCATGAGTCGCTCCTTTCCAGGCGATGGATCAGGTAAGGGTATGAGCTGATTTCTACTTATTATTTTGAGCCTTAAGCAAGACAATTTTTGTTATAGTTTTATTTAATATCGTAAGAATAACGATGGTTCATATCGTATTTCTTAGTCATAAATTAAGACATATGTGTGCTATGAACTAATAATTCAAATTCAATTTGTTCAATTAACCAAGTTTTGCTAAAGTTTAAACAAAACGGATGCCTAATGTCCGGCTTTTGTTGTAAACAACCTTCGAAGTTTGGAAAATATAACATGGTACTTAACCTGTTCTTTGTTGTTTCTTTAAAAGCAATTCTAAAGAACACAAGTAAACGTACAATGAAATCAAATCGCCTCTTAAATTTAACGTATGTATAGTTTAGAAACAATCCGTGTGTTTTAAAGCTTCATGCGCTGAAGCCAAGCTTGCCTTATTGTTCCAATGATTAAGTGCTTTTATTTCAATGATTTAGTGCTATTATTTCAATGATTTAGTGATATACGTATGTATCAGCTCCTTGGAAACGTAGGTGTGTTTTCCCAGAAAGACCATACCTCCTGCAAGACAGCTGCTTTTTTAGTTTTCCGCACAGCTTTTAATGGGTTTTTGTCTACGTTGCAGTTCGCTTCGGGGGAATGCCGCCCGTGGGTATGCAGCGACATGGCCAGCCGCACGTGAGCTCCTCCACGCATCCGCAGAACATGGGTAAGTGCCGAAGGCAGAGCCCTCAGTCCAAGACGAGATGGAAATTTAATTCTGGTCTCATGCATTTTTAGACATCAGCCTGCGGGGTCTGCTAAACAACCAGGCGGCGCAGAGCCCCAACGCCCACATGGCCTTCAATGGTCCACCAAGCTATCCGGGCGGACCGCAGGGCGCACCGGCGCCGGCCCACCAGCAGATGGGCCCCCAAATGCGGCCGCATTTTATGCAGGGCCAGCAGGGTTTCTCGCAGGGCGGTGGTCCAGGGGGCGGGCCGCGGGACGCCAACTTTATGAGCAGCAACGCGCGCTTTCAGTCGCAGTACCAGCGCATGGCCAACCACGCCCAGCAGCAGGCGGCGGCAGCAGCGGCCATGGCCGGAGCGGCAGGTGGCGGCGGCGGACAGATCCCCTCGCCGGGCGCCTTGCAGCGCCCCCAAATGATGTCGAACCCCATGCAGAATGTAAGTACACAGAACTAAATTCGTTTCGAAATTACAAACGGAGCTTTAACATTACTCTTTCTTTATTCTTTGCAGTCGTTGGGGTTTCATGGGAGCCAGGCTGGCTTTAATACCGGCCCACCGCAGACCTCCCCGCAGTTAGGCGGCGGCGGCATGCACAGCCTGGCCAAGTGGCACATCCCGCAATCCGCGCAACAGTCGAACAGTGAGTAATTGAAATTAAGAAATTTAGCCAAATTCATCCAAACTGAAATCTTGAAATAGTTAAGTCTAGGCTATAAGTTTTCGTACAAGATTACAATAATTGATTTTTTTATGCTTCTTTGTTCACAACATACAATTAAAGAAATTAAGTTAAAGGTAAAAGTTGGTTATTACATTTTCATTTGCAAACTACGTTTCATGGTGCACAACATGCATTCAGACTCATCCGCCACCACAGTGATAGATTTGCTCAGATAAATAAAGAAGCAACAAAGCAGACTTCCAGACGAAAGAGGCATGTCTTACCAAGTCGAAGTGCGTTTCTTCGGTCGTGCACTGTGATGGAAACATTTAAAGCGTTATACTATTAAAATATTATAAACAACTTTGACCGCAAGTTTAGCAAGCAAATAATTGTCGATACAGATCACAAAACCATAAGTTGAACGATATAGTCATACTTCTGACCAAATGTTTGTTTATGCACGAAATTAAATTGTATAAAATAACAGTATATAATATGAAATAATTGTATTGTTTCCTTTCAATTGTAGTGTGTTCGCAGCAGGGTCCCCTTTTGCCTTTTGCGAATGGCCGCCAGACATCGGAAAATTTTAAAATCTCACTGAAGTCCCCCAACACGCTCAAGAACAGCACCCCGCCCAGCCTGGGGGGCGGTGGTGCGGGTCATCCGGGCCTCGGAAACGGCTCATCCTCCAGCGCCCAACTGAACGCAGCAGCCCTGGGATTAGGGCCAGCCGTTTCTATACTCTCGAACGTCACCTCGACGAATCCAAAGACACCCAGTCCCAGTACACATGAGGTGGGTTTGTGAATGGCTTGCGAATTGATTTATATTACTTATCTCATGGGTATTATAGAACACCAAGGACTTCACCGAACCCATAGACAAGGTGCGCGATGACTCGATCAACGATCTGATTGCCACCATAGCCAAACTGGACTCGAATGGGGTGCAGGTGTTGCCGGAGGGTCGCACCAAAACCACCTCGCCGCAGGTGCACAGCTCTACAGATCTGTCCAACACGCAGGAAGGTAAGTACTCCCACCGCTGTCCGCCTTTAAGTGCTCCATGTGCGTGTGGCGTCGTAGTTGCCTAAACTCATTCCTGAGTCGTCCCTAAAGGGTGGAGGAAATCCACTTGCTTAGGTCCTTGAGTGGTTACATGCTTGTTACCTGCTTATGTTTAAACCATCAGCCATGAATCCGCTTTAGCTTTAGACTTGGGTGAAGGATAAATACTCGATTGTGTTGAGACTTGTCTGTGGTTGGGTACGCTGCATCATTACCATTAGTTTTGCTTGCTGGCTTACCAAATAAAATTCTAAAATTCTCATAACTTTGCTCTCTTTATTTCTATTTTCAAACCAAAAATATACTCGTTTTCCAAATAAAACCCAAACGCGCAATAAACGAACGACACGAATAAATTACTAACAATTGAATCAATTCAACAAAAACCCTCGAACACATTCCAACCAACTCGAATTAATGAACAACAATGCATACACGACCCACACACATGAACACACACCCGAAACATGAATGCGAACCCAAAACTAATCATATCAGTTAATAATAAAAACGAACAAAAAGATGATCCCAACGAGGACTGGTGCGCCGTCTGTCTGGACGGAGGCGAGCTGATGTGCTGCGACAAGTGTCCGAAGGTGTTTCACCAAAACTGCCACATCCCCGCGATCAGCTCGCTGCCGGACGAAAGCGAAAGCTGGCAGTGCCTGCTGTGTGTTAACCTTAAGGAGCTGACCAAGACCGAGGCCACTGACAAGGGGTCGACAGGCGAGCTGAGCGCCCTTGAGCTGCGCATATTGCAGCGCATCTGCCTGGAGCTGTATTGCCAGTACGAGCAGAGCCTCAACTTCCGGGAGCCGGAGTCGCCGGCCAATACTTCCTACTACGAGATTGTGTCCAGGTATACATATTTTAACGTTTTACATATTTTTCATCAGTTCATCCGACTCATCTTTCAGTTTTGTATCTCTTTACTATTATTTGTATTGTTTCTTTAAAACTCTGATTACACTTTTTTGTAAAATATTTAAAATTCGATTTCCTAATATGTGTGTTTTCCCCATTCTTGCAGTCCTATGTCGCTGGATGTGATTCGCACCCGCCTGGATCCCTCCAGTCCCAACCACTACAAGGACATTGCTGGATTCGTGTCCGACGTGCGTTTGATTTTCTCCAACACATACCTCTTCTACCAGGTGAGGGTAACTATTGATGCAGCCAAATTTCCGATTCCTACTAACGTCCGACTCTTCGGCCAGGAGGACACCAAGACCTACTCCAACGCGAAATACCTGGAGAACTTCTTTGAGGAGCAGCTGGCCAAGTGGCTGCCAAATTTCGAGGGCAGCAAGCAGGGCAAGGGCAGCAGCTCGAGCTCGCCGGCGCTGTTGGGTGTAAATGCGGCTGGGTCACCGTCGCCCATTGAAAACGGACGAAAGAGCTGCGGCTCGGCCTCGCTGGGCGACAGCGATAACGGCTGCTTGCCGGCCAAACGGGCACGAAGGTCGGGGCACGAATAGAACGAGCTGATGCCCGGAGGAAGGGGCGCAGACGGGGAGCAGCCGGGGACGGATCAACAGCGTCAACAGGACGAGCAGCCGGGACAGCAGCAACTGCCTAGCTTACTGGAGGAGTTGGACTTGGAGATGCCGCAGCGGCCGCACAGCCTGGGCAGTAATGTTATCCAGGAGAGCGCTGACTATGTGCTCCAGCTATTGCACGCATATGCCGCCGCCTTTGGACTGTAGATGCTGTTGAGATTGCTTATGCCATTGAAGCTACATATCCGCATTCTCCCATCCTCTTTCCTTGTAGCGTAGACTTCCCCAAGAAACATGAGACACAGCCGCAGCATCAAATCAGCTTGGACAACAAAAGCAGACGTCCCCTTTGATCTTCTGTGTCTTGAAGTATTTAGAAACGCAACTGTAAATATTAAAGCCAAGCAAGTCATTTGATATGATTTTATTTGTACGTACAATGGAATAAATTGAATCCTTGGGCGATCGAGAATTGAAAAGATATATTTTTAGCTAACTTCTAAGTGTTGAATATCCGTAAACATTGATATAAATATAACTATAAATATGTATACCCTCTGTAGAGAACCAGTAGAGATTAAAACTAGCTATAAGTGTTCTAGTTTGAGTGAAACGTCATCCTTATTTCACCGATTTGTATTTGAGATAGACCCCGTTCTGACCCATCTCTGTTGGAGTTGTATTTACTTTTGTGATAGCGAAAAACAATAAGATGAACAAATTAATCATTAATATTATTATAACCATTAATTAAACATTATGGCGCAGTTTTACATTTTTTCGAATTTGACATGTACGATATTTATTGACCGCTAACCATTTATCAGTAGGACCTAATAAGGACTCTCATGTGCAACCCTAAGCCCCTGCTCATCCCAAGAACAGCACACATACATTCGTATACTACGTAAGAAGACACTTGAAATAAGTTAGCTGCATTCTAGCCGTCTAAGTTCCGCAGATGAATCAAACCCTTAAAATTACGGATAAGCAAAATATAGATGTTTGGATGTTGTACGTTTGACGTTATAGCATATAGTAGGTGTAAGGATTGAGTAGCTCTATTTATTACCAATCGATCGGGCAGGACACGCTTCCGCAGGCGGTGTACATATTGATCTAAACATATTTCCAACAAAGAATCATCTTTTAATATATATCTTTAACCGGACGTGTATGTAGTTTTCTATGATGCCGGATCGAAACTAAAATAAAACCAAATCCGCTAAGGTCATATTTTCTTAAATCTTTTTAAAGCAAGACTAGAACAACAGACACGAACAGAATCCACACTGGACTACTACAAAATATAAATTTAAACTAGATGATACAACGGCTACTATTTCTAGCGACGCCACAATAGAGAGGAATAGCCGGCGGAAACATATTAATGAAATTATAAAGCCATGCATAAATGTTTGTACGGTGTTCGGAATGGTCAACAATGTGTGCTATCCTATCAGAAAGCAAAAACAAAGAAAAACTAAAGCTAGCAAGGGTAGATCATGCATAGCATCTGCGTATGTCTGTGTGTTACATGTGAAACTATGGAAATTATTTTATCTGTTTTAGCCGTAAGTTTTACTATAACTAAAGAATAACCACTGTATATGGATGTACTACTTACTATCGAGTGGACTATAAAATAATAAAAAACTTCATGTAATTCTCTGATATCATTTATATGGCAAAGAATCCGTCCTCTCGCAGATATTGGTCTTCGCTCGGGGGCTACAAGAGGAATCTCTCGTCGATGAGCGTCTTGCGGGAGACATTGCCGCGCACCCAATGGCGGAACACTTGGCGCAGTAACTAAACAAGAACAAGAGTTTGGATAATTCGTTACATTAATGAACTTCAACAAGTTCCCTACCATATTAAACAAGCAAGCTGCAGCAGCTGCAATCAACAAGTTCGAGGTCATTAGGAAGATTGATAGCAGCAGAAGTAGCTCCAGCACAAAGATGTGCACATGGTTACCGAAAAGCAGTACATGGGAGAAGCTAAACGAATCGTCAATGTAGAAGGTACCTTTGTCTGAAAGTTAAAATACGTGTAGCAAATGGTGAAGCGATACCTTTCTACCCACTTTCCGTGATGTAGTTGTCAATTTCGCAGTTGAGCAACTCCTCCAGAAACGACTTCTCCTTGATAATGTAGTCCATGTCCTTGATGGCCTGCCATAGAATTACTTATATTAATCATTATTTTTATCAAGAATCAAACAATTTAGCACTAGTGAACATTTCTTAATAAAAAAATTCTTGACTTTGAAAAGTTTTTATTCATAAAGTAAGCTAAAATGTGACTTAGACCTTCTTAGACCTTAAGAGTTAAATTTTTTATTTATTTTAAAGGTTTGATTTTAAAAGTGTGGTACCTTTCAACGATTGTAAACCAAAATAAAAACTTTTAAAACCCATTGAAGAAAGTTACTTCTTATACATTCGTATAACTTTTCTTGGTAAAAATGTTCCACCCCGCCCAAAATTAATTGATAGCTGCTTTGTTATTTTAAGATATTAAAGTACTCTATAAGTTTGCTAATGTAAACACTCACATGATCGATGAAGGCACAGAAGAAGCGATTGACGCTGGCATAAGCGATGGACGTGCGCTCCATCTGGCCATCGATGCTGGGAACGATGTCCTTTTGGTAGAGCAGCGTCTGTGAGAGGCTGCCGGTTAGGCTTCGCTGGAAGGGGAGCAGCAGGCGCTCCAAGTAGATACTGTCGTAGTTACCAAATAAGAAGATATAATTTCGACAGAACTAGATACACTATACTCACTGAAGATTCCTGGGAGGTAAAATGACATACGCCTGCTTATCGGAGTCCATGAGCAATCCCCGCCGTCCACACATGGTCTGGGTCCTCTGGAGCTGCAGAATCATCGAAGACATGTCGGTGTCAGCAAAGCCATGTGGGGATCGACCGTGAATATAGTAGCCAAAGCCCGGCTCCGTCAGCGAAAACAGCGAGATGTTGGCCAGACTGCACAGGTCGATAAACTTCTGGAGGGGATTCGCCATGAACAAGCGGTGCCCCAGTATCTGAAGAAAGTAGGTAAGCAGATACACGACTGCTATCAAGCAACACCGCAGCCCAAGATCCCCCTTGGTAAATCTCTCCAGGAACTGGTAGCCCGCGATGACTACAAACACCTGGCCCAAGCTGGAGTACTTCTGGGTCACACTGAGTCGAATCCAGGCATTGGCCGTGAATAGGACCCTCCAGGCGGATACGCTGCTCTCGGCTACGAAGGTTCGCACGCTGGAGCAGAGCGAGGAGCTGTCCAAGTTCAGGCGCTGGCCCTCGCAGCTGCTCCGCGGCCGCTCCCAGTCGATAAGGAACAACTCCAGCTGACTGGAGCGCCACAGATGAATTCCCAAAAAGAGCAACTGCAGCAGACAGGCGGGATAAAGGAGGAACTTCAAGAGACGTGAGTTGGAGGCCTGCAACAGCAGCAGCAATAGAGCAGTGGCCAGTAGAGCATAAGCCACATTCCCAGCCAGCTGGAGGAGGAACTCCATTAGGCTGCTCATTTGGCAAAGGTCAGCCTTCCTCCTTCTTCGTATATTTTGGAGGCGGAAGACGGCAGCAGCGAGGGCCAGCAGCAGGAGCAGGGGCAGCGCCACCTCCATGATCAACCATTCCCATCCTCGTTTCACTTGCTCGTAACTAATTCTCAAGCGGAACGGATATTGCTGTGAGAGGGAGGCATTTCCCGATCCCATCTCAATGTGGCGATAGCGCAGACGGATAAGGGGCAGACCCACTCTATCCGGCTGATCCTTGTCCAGAGTATAGTGCACCTCCATATCTTCGACATAACGCAGTGAGTGATACACCTGAAGCTTATGAGCATCCTCGTAGCGGGGCAATGTCTGATGGAGTCGATTGTCCCGCGGTGAAGCGGAAATGAGCTGGAACCGCTTCACCAACTGCCACTCCTCCTGCTGGGGACGCTGTTAACAGGGAATAGGTTGCTTTAATCGTGACAGGAACAATTATGTTAATTGTACTGAGAGAATTCTTACTAGTAAAAAAAAATAACGAGAAAGGAAGCTTATAATTTGGCAAGCCGGTGTTGATATATTTTAAGAATTTCTGGCCATGGTAATCATCTAAGATTTTTTTTTTTTTAATGTTTTAGTGTCCATTTAACAGAGATAAAAATTTTGAAATTAAGAAAATAAAATCAAGAACGGCTTAAATGCAAGGCTGTTGAGAAATTGAGAAATGAACTCCTGTTCTTACCTGATTTTCAGGCGTCAGGGTCTCAATGAGTACGGGAATCTGGTGAAGCAGAAACTGCCAGTTGCTGCTGAAGTTGAGGTAAACTGTGATAAACTCGTCGTTGGCCTGCTGATTAGCCAGATCAATTAGTCGTTCCAAGGTCAGC
Source organism: Drosophila oshimai (assembly GCA_018150695.1). NCBI lineage: Eukaryota > Metazoa > Arthropoda > Insecta > Diptera > Drosophilidae > Drosophila > Drosophila oshimai. Next base: position 2,308,805 of record JAECWM010000003.1, on the reverse strand, counting down.
TGGCAGGACACTTCCGACTCTGCCTTCGGTAAGGCCAGCCGCAGATTTGGGCCCCTTTGTTCGCACATGTTTATCATTTCCGGTTGAAAGGCACCCCACCGCTTCAGTCCGCCGTCCAAGCCAAATGTGGTGCTAAACATTCGGAGCTCTTTGCGATCCGCCATTTGAAGCGTCTTCGAGAGAAGATCCCTGGTAGAGCGGCCCTTCTTGTAGAAGAGAAACGGCTGCAGGGCGCGTACCTGTTCACCGGAGTGGGCGTACTTCATCACCACATCCGAGACCTGGGTGAGCAAAAAGGCGCTGCAGGGTGAGTGCTTTTCCAGCGAGAAATGCGAGAGCACGCAGAGATTGGCTAGTTGCTGGCAGGCGGTATCGTTCCGAAGGGTTAGGCAGAAGAAGGCCACGAACTTGAGGTCTCCGAAATGGGTTTGTGCACCTGAGTCTATTTTGGGACTGGTGGTGGCCTGCCAAAAGGCGTTGTAGTGCAGATACGGACGGAGCAGGCTGCTGGCCAAGCAAAAGTCCTGGTACCGAAAGTTGTGACCCATATCGCAGGAGAGGCAATCCCCCGCGGTGCTCGCTGGATTAGTCTTGGTCATGATAATCCCAGCAATGAGCGGATGCACTGCCAGTTGGCTAGCGAAGACGGACGTGGAGTTGAAGTACCGATAGCTGCAGGAAGTCGAGGGGCGGGGCTGAGGAAGCCACACCGAGGTGCAGTTGTCGCTCCTGTCTGGACTACAAATCTCATCGCAAGTGGGCCACGTCTTTCCACGCTCATAGATGGATAGATGACCAGTCGGGCACTTGCAGGAGAACCCTGGAAGAGGGAATGATATATAATTGGACAATACCTTCTGGGTTTATAAGCATACACATTTGAACATGATTTTTTATTGGTATGCCCTTAAAATTTGTAGGTTGAATTCTTAATTATTTTACGTACAGTGACGTAAAACCTTCTAAAATATTGAAAATTGTACTCGAAATAACAGATCCAATTTTTACAGCATGTACAACAATTTTCTTCCTTTCTGCAGTATCTTTAAAATTAAAAAGGGGGCTGGCAATATTCGTAGCAAGCAAATCATAGAAAAAGCAGCATTTAACAAATTATTATACTTTAATATGGATACCTAGTGCGTCACATAGAATTGGGGAAGAAAAGCGATCATCTAACAAAATGTGGGGGAGACTGCTGATTGGTTTTCTGATAAGTGAATAACATTGTGTTTAGATAACAAAGGTATCTTATCGTTATGTTTGTAAAACTGAAGGTGTAAACCTGCACCTTTATAAAGAAATTTAATAAGCCATTTTGTGGTATACCTTTAATTGATTTACACAAAAAGGCAACCAACTAAAGTGGTACTTAGTACATAAACTTAAAATAAAGATTGAACAGGTCAGTGACCCGAAAATGAATGCAAGTGACAAAAGCAGTCAAGAGTGAGAACGTCAAACCCTTGCCTTATAAGAGCTGTATTCGTAAATTATTCTAAGATATGAATATGCATAAAGTGACCTAAAACCCGAGGGTCTTATTTATTCCAGGGGTAGCTGCAATTTCCAGCCCTTTAGCTTTCACCCCCTTTGGTTTCTGTTTGATCAATACTGGCACTCACTGTCGGGCTGCAGTTTCCCCAGTGTTCCATCTCCAGCTCCGACCTCGTTGCACGGCACACAGTCGAAGAGATTGAGGTTGTAGAACTCGGTTTTGAGGCACTGCAGCGGGTTTTGGAAGCGGAACGTGTGCGGGGTTGGCACCTGGGTGGGATTTTGTGTAGGTGTGGCCAGGGAGCAGTTAGCCATGTGGAAGAGCACCGCGATCCAAGCGAGGGGGAAGACCCAGTTGATGACCCGAGCGGAGCACATCGTCCTGTTCTGATTTCAAGAGCTGCTGCTCTCTGATACCACTGGTTTGAAACCCAAATGGGAACTGAGTCCTCTGCCATCGATTGCAGCTGCAACCAAGGCGGCAGGGAAGGCAAGTAAACAAGTGGACTCGAGGTGGGAGCGATGTTGCTATAGCTACCCAACCCCAGGACCTGTGCCGGGCACGCATGCAAAATGGCCATTACCCGAAGGGGTGGCAAAGGTGGTTGCTCCTGACCAGACCACCTCAAATATAATAAGTCGCCGAGACTTGTTACACCTTGGATTATCGTGCGTTTCACTGGGGGCCTGGGGCTCCTTAAACCTTTCACCAGTTTGCGTGCTGAAAATTGTGATTGCCATCATTACTTTCTCAGCATTTTGCATACAATTTGTAGGTAAGTATAGCAAAGTTATTTTGTTTTAAATTTATTTAAAGGAATGGAGCAAGTGTTCGGGCAAAGCTTTTTACAAGTCGGTGAGGTATTAAAGTAATATTTTTAGACAAAAAGTCCAGAAATATTTGTTACATTTATTGATGTGTGTATTTTCGTTGAACAGTAAGAACTTATTAACAAAGCAACGATGGGTTTATGTAAAACAATGTTCAATAGACTGGGTCGATTTGTATGGGCTCGAAAAAACTGAATTTTTTTTTTTTTTAGCAATTTTAAGCAATATTGACAAAGAAACTAATAGTCTTAAATCATGTTTGACCCTCCCCAAACGCGAAGAAAAAAACCACTACAAAGTAGCCAATCCAAACATATTTTAAAAGGTATAATCCGAAATATGTTGAGGGGTTACTAAGAGGTAAGGTAAGGTTTTAACTTTAATTTGTTCAATTTGTAATTTAAATGTTGATATTTTTATTCAAAGCCTTGAGATACTGCTTGGAAAAACAATGAACAACCATTTAAATGTTTTGAACGTCATTCTATTTTGATAAAGAAAATGCATTATTTTTTTTATTTATATACAAAATTGAACCATAAAATCAAAAATAGGCTGTTTATTGTTTTATTTTTCTTGGGTTAAAGTCATCAACAACGTTTGTTTTTGTCAAGTCACATATTAGTTAAAATATGAATAATAAAAAATAATCAAATTAAATAAAAAAAATAAATACATATATGCTTTTTTATATAGTTCCTGCTGGTTGTAGGAGGATCAAATTCATACATAGCTTTCAAAAACTAAATTTTGAACTTAAAGTCAGTTGAAACAATCGAATAATACTATATACTATATGGATGATAAGCCCTCAAATTAAAAACACAATTAAAAATTTCAACAAGTTATAAAAACAGTCAAAATTTTTTAACTTTCACAGTTTTAAAAGTTATATCGATGAAATAAGAATATTTAAGACATCGATGAATCGTTTGTAAAATCGATTTTAGTTCCATCTCTAGCCCCCACTTCCTTGCAAGGACAACAAAATCAGACGGCGGACACATACAGTTTTTTCCCCCGTTCTGTGCCCGCCTGTTAGCCCAGTCTCGCCCCCAGCCGACTGGCAAACCCCCAGCAACCGTTAGCCACTCGACTCCACGATGCTCCGCTGGCGATTCCACGACTAAATGCCGCCAAAGCAGCAGCCAGACATCCGCAGTCCTAGCCGAAAATGAACAACTTGGTGAGTGGGCGGTGGTGAGGGTGTGCATACACAGGTGCAGGCGTGTCTGGGTCTGATTGTGTGTATCAATCGTTGCAGGAGCACGCCAAGCACTTCTACCCAGACAACTACAAATTGGATCTGTCCGAGACCATGAAGGCGGCTCTTTCCAAGGGACCCCAAGGCGGAGGAGGCGTGGCAGGCGGAGACCTGCTGCCCCAGCCGAATGCTGGAATGCCGGGCGTGGGCTATGTGACGGAGAAGCTTTATATGCTGCTCCAGCTGTATCTGCAAAACAAGGGCTGGAATCCGAGCGCGGAGCTGCTGCAGTGCTTCAGCGACCTCAAGGACAACGCCATGCTGCCCAGCGCCGCCTATTTGCAGTGAGTATATTTCTGGATTTTGGAGTTTCCCCTCTTAACTCTTGCCTTTTCAGGGTCCTGGCCAACCGGCTGACCTTGGACTCCCAGGGACGCCTGATCCTGCGCGACAATGGCAAGATTGTGCTGCCCTTCGAGCACTTCGCAAACGCGGTGATGCTGAAACACATGTCGGGACCCCACGGCCTCCACCTGAGTGTCGATGCCACGGTGCGGGCCGTAATCGAGTCGTACACCATCGGACGGGATCAGTTCGGCATGGAGAAGGAGTTCATTATCGAGGTGGTGCAGTCGTGTCCCAGTCCCGCCTGTCGCTACTACAAGAACCACATGGGCATCTCGCCCATGCCGTTCATGGAGCAGCAGTACCCAGGTGTGAACACGCCCGAGTTCCTGCAGCGTTTGTCCCACCTGCCGCCCAGCGGAGCGGCTGGAGCCGGACCGGCCAGCTCTGCCGCAGGCTCCGCATCCAGTGTGGCCAGTAGCTCCAGTTCGGCCAACGTGGAGATAGATCTGTCCAAGGCTACGGGCGCAAAGGTTCCGCAGGTGCCTGTGCCACCTCAGCTGCAACACCTGACAAAGCAGCAGCAGAACAGCATCCAGACGCAGCTCTCCCAGATCAGCGCTGCCGCCGCCCATCACCAACAGCAGCAGCAGCAACAGCAGCAGCAACAACAGCAGCAACAGGCTCAAGCCAAGCACCAGCAGCAGCTTACAGCGGCCCTAATCCAACAGCAGAACCGTGTCCTCGCCCAGCAGAGTCTCGAGAAGCTGAGCAACCTGAGTCCGCTGGAAAAGCAGCGCGTCTTCGCCCAGCTGGATCCCAAACATTTCGATCCCATGGCCGTGGCCGCTGCGGCCGCTAACCTTCAGATCCAGGGCCTGATGCAATCGCAGGCTGTGGCAGCCGCGGTGGCCGCAAATCAGCAGCCTATTCCGGCCACAACCACGTCCTCGGCAGGGGGATCTGCAGCCAGCGCGCAGGCCCACCACGGCCACCATCCTTTACCGCCGCCATCGCAGTCGCCACACTCGTCCTCTTCATCTTCCTCGCACTCCTCGCTGGACCAGATCACCCACAAGACCGTGGCTGATTCCTTGCGGTGAGTGAAAAGGAATTTTTCTTAAGTGTCCTTATACATTAGTGGTGTTACAATCTTATTTAAAAACCTGCAATACTAACAATAACCAGTTTTTAACCTAAATTCAATTGTTAGGATTTTTCATATAAATCCTACTGGGTATTAAACGGTTATTGCTGTTGTATCAACAAACCTAAGAAACACTTTTTGAACATTCTTATATTACCAAAGTTAGGAAATTTGTTATTAAAACCTATTTTAAATTGCTTTTAAACTGTCTGTAATTTTAACTATCGTTCGGTGTGTTGCTTAACTTTTATCGACTTTAGCTCCAACTTAGACTCGATTGAGTCAAACAAGGATCTGCTGGCGCTGCACAATGGGGCCTGGGCCACCGGCGACGCCAACCGCATGGACCACTTGGCCGTGGGCCAGGACAAGATTGTGCGAATCTTTGCGGAGCTGATGCGGAACATGTCACGAATGAAGACTTACATACGTCCCTCGATGTGCAAGCCCTACGGCAAACAGAGCGAGAGTCTGCAGAAGAGTGAGTACCGATTGGAAACCGGTTTGAGGGCCAGCGATACTGATACTCAGATACTGACCAACTCCTCCTGTTTCCTCCTTCCCTGTAGCCCTCATGGACACCATACAGATCGTTCAGACGCTGCGCAACTGCCTGCCTGCTCCCCACATACCCGTCTCCTCCTGGAAGAGCGAGAGCGAGGGCAACGTAGGCTCGGGAGTGAATGTGGGCGTTGGTGTGGGCGTTGGCGTGGGTGTTCCACCTGGAATTAACCTGAGTGCCGCTTTGGGTCTGCCGTCGGGTAGAGTGGACAACATGCATTAGGCGTAGGTGGATTTTCCTTAGTAACTTGCATTATCTTTAGATACCCCTACTCTCACATTCTTCCAGGAGTTCGAAAACACTTAGTACTTACACGCAGAAATACGCCTAGATGATAAGTTAAAAGTTAACCCTTGTAGGCTTGGCTCCGGTTTTCCTTTTAGCAATTATGTGCCATGTTGAACGCAAGACTTGATTTATTTTCATATTTGACTGACATTTAGGCATATGTATCGGATCCTGCGGCTGGGTTCGACTGATTTCGTTCTCACCACTCTGTGTTTCCCCTTTTGGCATGCAAAATTAACCATCAAAACGGCAAATTATTTAAACAATTGGCAAAACGTCTGTGATATTTAAATTGTGTTGGCAAACGGAAAGTAAAACTAAATTTAATTTAATTTGTTGTGTGCCCTCTGTTGTGACACCTTACGATTTACTTTGTGCAATATCTACTTAGCATCTATTCTTAGCCATTCTCGTGCAATCGACGACTTCTCGCCCATATCAAAAGCAACTTGAATATAGCCTATACTTAAACTAACCTACTGATAATCGACATGATAGACGCATAAGATTTACATTATATTTTGCATTAGAGCTTCAGAATATGTGAAGTAAAATTGGAGGGGCCTCGGCGACAGACGAGGCAGATTACGAGTTGTGTTTAAATTTAAGAAGCTGAAGAAGGGTTGTATTCCGTATGCAAAGGCTATTTAAATATAAATATTTTATCCCGCCCGAGCTCTCTATTAAAAGTAATTCGATTAACAAGCAAACAGTATTATACGCAATAAAAGACACATGCAACCATAAGTATTTACCTAGCTGAAGTGAGGGAATTTATCGTAACATAACATATTATCGCTTAATGTTCACCTTCTGGACTTAAAAAATAAATAAATATTTTATTCTACGACTAGTCCAGTGTTTTTCTATCCGGACTGAGTAATAACCTTTTCTTTTAATTATACGATTTAACCCAAATCGCATTATTCCTTTTTTTATAAAGTTTCAGTTGTGCTATAAACTATTTTTAAAACGTGTTTCTGATAATGAGATTGTACCCACTATCGCATCTTTGCTTTTCTTATGATGACATACCTGTACGCATTTATTTATAGGACTTTCGGCTTTCAAAACACCTCTAAACATGGTTTGAAATCATAAAAAACCGTTTAAATTTGAGTCGAACCATTTTAATTTGAGTCGATTTCAAAAAATTTACATTCAGTTACTGCCAACAGCCAGAAATTAAACACTAAAACATAAAACGTGGAGCATTAAATTTAATAATTAAAACTAATTAAGAATTCGATCATAACGTGTTTTTCAATCTGCGCGACAGTTGGCAACTCGGCAGTATTAATTAGGGCTAACTTAGCATGCTTGATGGCGCTTGGTATTTTTCCGTTCTCAGTTCACGGTCACACAGTGCGCACCGAGCTGCGTTTTTCGTTGATAATTTTTAAATTTATTTATTAGTTTATTGGTTCAAAACAGAGCTCCCCCACCTGCCTGCTGACCCCGCCCGGGCACTCTCGGCCCACCGCCCCACACGCGCACCATCGCATATCGATATCTGCTGACGGTAATTGGAGAACGTTTTTTCCATTTTATCTCCTCCTTTTCCCACTTCGTTTTGTACTCTGCTCTCTTTGTGCGCTGCCTCCGCTCCAACGATTGGGCCCAAAGCCCAGTGCCAAGCAGCTAACCGTGTGTCTGTGAAATCGCATTAAGATCGCATAAAGGCGACGGCCGAACCTCCGCGGCGGCCCCAACTGCAATAAGAATGTGTGTGCAATAATATAAACGGCCTGGTTCGGTTCGGTTCCGTTCGGTTGCTGCCCCAAAACATGAAAATGGTGCTAGACGCTCCTAACGCCGTGCCGAGCTGGCATATTTTGGTGCGCGACGCCGTCTACGCGATTTGTCCCGGCCGCGGACTGTGCGCGAGGAATTTACAACAAAAACAATGAAAATGGTATTTAAATTGCATGCGACTGAGAACGACCAATCGGAAATGCGAATTAGAGTAAATTTCGAGCGAACGAAATGTTTTTCTTTGATGGCCCAGTCTAAATGACGTCACAAGCTTAACAGAGTGCAACAGACAACAATGACCGATGAGCATAAAACTAACATTAACAGTAACAGCAACAACTCAAACTCCACCACTACCAACACAACCACCACCAACAACAACAACAGCAGCAGCACCACAAGTAGCAGCAGCAGCAACAACAACAACGAGAGCAACAACAACAGCAGCATAATTGCAGAGGCGGCAGCCAAGTTTCTACTGAAAAATGGTCTGAACGGCAGCTTTCCTGTACCCGCAAACCTGAGCGCAGCAGCAGGCAGGACGCCAACGCCCTCATCCTCCAGCTCCACCCCCTCAAATGGCTTTTTGCCGCATGTGCCCACAGCCAAGACACCTAAAAGCAGTAGCAGCAGCAGCAGCAACAGCAGCAGCATGGCGGCCTCCGCCGCGGTGGCAGCAGCGACCAGCGTCCCAGGACCCAAGCCCAGCGTCGATGTCCTGGCCGGAGTCCTTGACTACAGTTCCTTAGGCGGTGCTGCAGGTGGTCCACTGCCGCCCACGGGAGCTGGAACCGTGAAGAGCGGCAAGAGTATGGGTATGGATATGGGCAGGCATCCGATATCGACTCACAGCAACAGCAACAACAGCTGGGGCGGCTACGGGGGCCGGCTGCAGTTCTTCAAAGGCAAGTTTAAGCATTCCGTCCTCGGTTTCCTATATTTAACCTACAACACTCTTTTGCCCACTAGATGGCAAGTTCATCTTGGAACTGGCACGCTCCAAGGACGGCGACAAGAGCGGCTGGGTCTCAGTGACTCGCAAGACCTTCCGCCCACCCTCAGCGGCCACTTCGGCCACTGTGACTCCGACGTCGGCGGTGACCACAACGTATCCAAAGAACGAGAATTCCACATCGCTGAGCTGTACGTATGGTAACTCATTATATACGATTTTTTAAGTTTATTAGCCTCCAACTCAAGAAGTAAAATTTTCCCTAAAGCAACTCAATTGGGAACTGGGCTTTGTGGCTTTAGGTTAAAATCAGAAAAACTAAAATGTAAGGATTTGTTATACTATTTAATTTCTTAAATTTCAACTCTTCACATTTCTTTTGAATTTTGTAGAACAATTTTTAAAATTATTAAATTAAATTATTATTAAATCAATCAAAAAATCATGTCTGAACTTGGTTTTAAACTGGGTCAGAGACATTGTATAAAATTCAGCAAACATAAAATTCCTAAAAATTGTTCAAATGTAGGCAATTTAATGTTAACATTACCAAATAATTTAACTTGATTTGTGCTGCAACGTTATTTTTTAACAATCTATCTTTTCCTTGCAGTTTCGGATGACAACAGCTCGATACAATCATCGCCTTGGCAGCGAGATCAACCCTGGAAGCAGTCCAGACCCCGGCGTGGCATATCCAAAGAGATGTCGCTCTACTACCACCGCCCAAGGAAAAGTGATCTTGGACGTGCTGCCCTCCGAACAGCCTCTCGCAAGCGGCGACGGCCACATGAGCCGCTGACCACCGGCGAGGAGCAGCAGCCCCTTTTCGAGGCAGCGGTTAAGGCGGAAAACGGCGACGATACTCTTAAAGCGGAAGCTGCAGAGACTGTTGAAGGTGCCGTTGAGGCGGAATCTTCTGCAAATGAGATTAAAACTGAAAAAACGGAAGGGATCAAAGTCGGGGAAGATGCTGAAGAAAACGAAAAGAAGCCCAAGACGGAGGCTTCCGATGACAACGAGTCAAAAGATGCAACGCCCACTCCGATGGTTGGGGCGCAACAAAAGGAGGAGGTTGTGGAGAAGATGAACACGAGCGAGGACGAGGATGCCCTGACAGCGCAACCCGCAAGCCCGAATCCCACGATGAGCACCAATCCCGTTAACGGTGACGTCAACGGCGACCACAAGGCAAAAATTGGAAAGACAAAGTCGAAACCGCGGGCCAAACTTAGTAGCATCATCCAGAAACTGATCGATGGTGTGCCAGCACGTTTGGAGCAAATGTCCAAGACACCAGCGGCAACAGCAGTCACAGGGACGACAGCGGCAGCAGAGCGAAGTGGTGGCGGAGCTATTGGCAGTCAGGGTCACTCTTCTACGCACAAGGTGAGTTTAACATAAATTCTTTATTAATTTTTACAATTTGAATGAGATGCTCTGCTCTATTTGAGTTCATACCTTAGTTACCTTCTTGTTTAAGTAATCCTAAATCAGCGATCAAACTTTAAAATTTAAACCCAAGAATAATTAATTAAATTAACACCTCATTCATTTGTTTTATATATATCTTCTTCAAGGTTTCTCCTCCCTCGTCGGCATCAGCAACCAGTCGTCTAGTCGAGTATCACCACCAGCACGTGTCGCCCAGGAAGAGGATTCTGCGCGAGTTTGAGAAGGTGTCGTTGGAGGACAACGGGTGCGTTAATAACGGCAGCGGTGGAGGAAGCAGCGGCAGTGGAGCGGGCGGTAAGCGGAGCCGCGCAAAGGCCTCGACCTCCACTTCGGCTGGCAAGGCAGCACCGATGAATCTGGCCCCGCCGCAAGGAAAGCCAAGTCCGAGTCCCGGCTCCAGCATATCGCCGGCAGCAGTGTCCACTCAGCCAACACGACTGAACAGCTCCTACAGCATCCACTCTCTGCTAGGTGGGAGTAATAGCAGCGGCGGCTCCTCCTCCTCCTCCGGCAAGAAAAGCGGGGACCATCCGGCGGCCATTATAAGCAATGTGCACCATCCGCACCACTCTCTCTACCAGCCCAGCTCGGCCAGCTATCCGCGCGCACTGCTCACCTCGCCCAAGTCTCCGGACGTGAGCGGCAGCAACGGAGGCGGAGGAAAGTCACCCTCTCATGCTGGAGCCAAGAAGCGGTCGCCACCGTACACGGCCGGATCCCCGTTACCCGTGGACTACGGCCATTCCTTCTACAGGGATCCCTATGGGGTGGCAGGGCGTCCCTCCACAACAAGCGCAGCATCGCAAGACCTGTCGCCGCCCCGCTCCTCGCCAGCATCGCCCGCCACGACGCCGCGCACCGTGCCCAAAAAGACTGCATCGATCCGACGAGAGTTTGCCTCGCCGTCGGCCAGCAGCAGCAGCTGCCCCTCGCCCGGCGACCGGAGTGCCTCGCCCCCGGACCGGCGGCACATGCAACAGCAGCAGCAGCAGCAGCACCTGCAGCGCAGCTCACCGCTTCAATACTACATGTATCCACCGCCGCCCCAGGTGAACGGCAACGGGTCAGGCGGTAGTCCCACCTCCACGTCGGGCAGCAGTGCAGCTGCAGCTGCGGCGGCAGCAGCAGCAGCGGCCGCAGCCGCTTACATTCCCTCGGTGGTGTCGCCGTCGCTTTACCACCCGTACATATCCACTTTAGCGGCGTTAAGGCACAACCCGCTTTGGATGCACCACTATCAGGCAGGAGCTTCACCTCTGCTACCGCCACATCTACAGGCGGGCAGCTCGGCTGCCGCTGCTGCTGCGAGACTGTCGCCACAATCTCCGTATCACGCGTTCGCCTACAACGGAGTAGGAGCGGCCGCTGTGGCGGCTGCTGCAGCTGCCGCCGCCTTTGGGCAGCCCGCTCCCAGTCCCCACACGCATCCGCACCTGGCCCATCCTCACCAGCATCCGCACCCAGCTGCCCTGACCACCCACCTTTCGCCCGCTCACCTGGCCACGCCAAAACTGACTGATAGTAGTACCGACCAAATGTCTGCAGCGTCCAGTCATCGCACCGCCTCCACTTCGCCGAGCAGCTCGAGCGCATCCGCCTCCTCCTCGGCGGCCGCTCTCGGCGCCAGCTCCTCCGCAATGTTTCATACTAGTAGCCTAAGGAATGAACAAAGTTCAGGTGAGCCACAAACCAGCAAGTTTTGGGAAGAATGATATTGATCACTAACAAGTCAAAGACAAAACATTTCGATTTGCTTCTGAAACATCTACAGATTCGAAATTTCAAGTACTCTAATTTAACGCACAAAACAAAAACCAATATATATACGAATTCTTTTTTATCCTCAGACTTACCACTGAATCTGTCAAAGCACTGAGACATACACACGCCCCAGCTGCCCCAGTTTCTGGGCCAACCATCGAGTTAAGTACATTATCGCACTAGTAGCGCTTAAGACGACATCCAACTTACACGTAACATTATCTCATAAGCTTGCTGCTAGTTTAGTTTTAGCCTAAGCCTAACCGTAGGTTCTCAGTTAAGGCCGAAAATTAAAATAACAAATATGAACAGAGAAAAAAACCTACGAGGAAAGAAACCTAACTATGTTTGTAACCCGTTCTATTTTTATACAATCAGTTGAAAAATTAAGTTTTCGACAAACATATTTAATATGCAAAGAAATTGTATTCTATGCCGACTAATGAAAAGAAATACTTTTTAAAACCTTTCTGTGGGATGTATAAAATGCAAGTCTTGAAGAATCTCAAAAAAAGAGTTACGTTTTTTTCATCAAAACATTTCCTTGAAACAGACTGAACCTGAATTTTTTAGAAAAAAAAAGAAAAACTAAGTTACGGATCGCAGCATATAACTTTTTTAAGTGTATTTAACAAAACTACAAGAACAGATTTTTATAAAAAGCTTGTGCCTTTAAAGATGAAAAGAAAACTAGGGATACAAAAACTAACTTGTAAAACAGAAGACAACAAATTTACTAGAATATATCTATAAATATTTACAGATATTCTATGGCAGAAAATCTAAATATCGATAATATTGAGGTCCAAAAAAGCAAAATCGACAGAAATTTGTATTAAGTAGATTTATACGACTCTGATTATAAACAATTTTCGGAATACATTATTAAATTAACTTGAAATGTCCAATCTGAGTCAGTTCAAAAATGCGTCATTTTCAAATATTGTTCTCACCTAAACTTTTTAGAGAATTTTAATGAGTTAACCTTAATTTATTGATTTTCTCTAAGCTATAAGAAAAATCTTTTAACTTTTCATAAATAATTTTTGAACTTTAATTTTAGATCTTCGACTGGTCTTAAATTAACCTTCAAAATTGTCAAAACTTGTATTACTTTACTTAAGTGCAAATTCACTGTCAATGCTGCCCAATCAAAAACAAATGAAAATGTACAAAAATTCACATATACAAAATATTTACAAAAATGGAATGCAAAAAGATCCAAAACAGACTTATTTAAACCGGAATTCGTACAACTGAAACTGATACAAATAAAAAAAACATATTCCTAAACGCAAAAAGACAAAAAAACGCGGTTTCTCATATTTTCTAAATTATTTATATAAATAAAATGACTATTTATATTTACTGATACGTTAATGTGTAAGTAAATAGTTGTAATTGTAAATACAGTATTTTTACACAACAACAAAGTAAACCGATACACGAGAAATAACCAATATATTTAATATAACTATTTTTATAAAGGATTTTAACAAAATACTGTATATTTTATATCTGATTAAACAGAATAAAAAAAGAAAAAGGATTCCAAAAGAGGTCAAGAAAAGATTGCACAATTGCGATGTTAAAGGACGAATGACACTAGCTTGAAATTCTACTAGCTGCCCAAGTGAATTTTGAGAAAAAAATGTTTCAGTCCAGAAAAATAACATTTCAAAACTGAAATAATTTTCTTGAACCCATTTTAAAGTCACCACCTAAAAACCCAGACAGTCAGAAAACAGTGTAAGCACGTGTAATTTGTCTTTAACATTTTTAGTAAGCGTTACAAAAAAGATAACCTAAACGAATATAAATAAAATTTCCATGAAAATTCCATACGGTTTTTACTACCTACTGATTAGTTAGTTAGGCGCCTAGGGACTATTATTTTATTTTTACTTCTACAACGGTACTGTGTACGACGTTTTTTGTTTTATTGAATCATAGTGTTTATAATTTTAATATCGATGTCTTTTGAGAGCTGCTGTTGTTGAACAAATGTACTATGTGCATTGTCAAACAATGTGCGATAATCCGAAAGTAATGTTGGCAAAAAGTGAAATATAAAAAAGTAAGCAAAGGGTTTCAAATGCATCTCTTGGTGTTGAAATTTGTGTAAAGTAACGGAAACAAAATTAATTTAAAATAAATATATTTTATATAGGAATACATACTGAAACTGAATAATTGATGTCAATAAAAACTTATACTAATGTATGACAACTTAGTTGTTGGTTTAAATTTTATTCAGATTAAAAGAGCGTTGGGGGGGCTAGCTTTTAAATGCAATTCTGTGTTCAAGCCTTCCATTCCGATCTCCCGTTTCCCTATTGAAGTACACCCAAATTGTGGAGACGAATAGAACATTTTGTCAACGTAGAAGCACATTATGTATCTATATTTTCTTGTTTCGATTAAATTGCATACATTCGTTCGTTTACGTATTTAAATTGTTTCATTTAATTAGAATTATCCAGCGATTTACAAAATACATTACAAATATTAGAGAACATTATAAAAATAATCCGGAAAACACAAAAATGTTGATTTGTTTGCTGGCGACAGAACAAGACACAAATTATAGTATACAATTAATCGTAATGTAGGGATAGAAAATCGTTAATTTTAAACTTATAGAGTTAATGTCTCTTAAATTAATATAGCATAATATAATAGGATACAATTTTTGCACGTTCATGCGCGAGTGTGCATGTGTGGGGGTGTTTAAACAACAAATGAATAATAGACAACAAAAAAATTTCAGGGTACAAGGGTCCCTTTTTGAAGGACGATAAATGATTAGAATTACATGAATAGGTGAACACGTCAATGTACAAAGTAAATTATATTGGAGCACTTGTGGGAGCGATATTATCAGCTATAGGTTGTCTGGGTTGTGAAGAGGTGTGTCGATATATCTCGGCCTAACATAGTGAACACATAGTTTTGAACTTTATGAATTGGATACAAAATTGTACTACGCCTGTTGCAGAGGCACGAAAAGGCAGGCAGAAAAGAAAAGTTGATCCATATAGATTTGGTGAGTGGGTTTGATTGTGGGAGAGATGAGGTTAACTTCGAAACGGTCGTGTTGCCAAGTTCTTGATGTCGGATGTAGTTGTCTGTTTACTGTTTGTTGTTCTTAGAGAAGTTGTGCGAGGCCCAATTAAGGGAAGTCTTCCAGGAGTTGGCTAAAGCTTCGCTGAATTTCGCTCGGAAATGTTCGCGTGCTTTTTCCTCCGTGTAGTCCAGCACCTGAAACATAAGTTGCGGAAGTTTATAATGAAGTTCCTCCAGATTGTACGTTTTAAGACATACTAAAGTTTCACGTAGATAGTTTAAGTCCTTTTCGGAGGAAAGTTCTGGCAGTCCCGTTGAAATCATCATTGAGAACAGCGATAAAATAAGGCAGCCGTGTTTGCGTAAAACTAAAAAGGCCTGCAAAATGAGGAAACATGTTTAGAATTGGAAAGATCGCGCCTAATTGTAAAGTTCAGTGAACTTACGCGCTCGCACAAGTCCTGAAAATGACAAAACTCTTTTGCCTCTCGGTCATTGCAGCCCTTGTTGATCACGTATACGAAATCGTGGGTTAACACAAAGGGCACTCGTTCTCGACGCACTCCAAACTTCTCCTTAAAGTGGCCCAGGATGTGGCCAAAGTCAATGTGGAACAGCTTGAGGAAAATGACACTTTAAATAACTTCCTTAATTAAAACACAACACCCACCTGTCCGTTTTTTTTGACCATTATGTTGTCTGAGTGTCGATCGGCCACGCCCAGCACATAGGTGGCCACGCAGTAACCAGCACAGCTGAGCGTAAACTCGTTGATGGCCTTGTTCAGCTTGTCAGCGGGCTTGTTGTGCTCCTTTAGCCAGCTGTAAAGCGATCCCTTCTTGAATGGCGACGTAGCCGAGAACATTCCTTTCTCCTTCTGTATATTGGCGATGGTTTCTGCGTGCCGCACGACCTCGATCATGCCGAGGCGCTGTTCCATGCTGATGCAGTTGTATATATTCATGCGAAAGTCCATGCTGGGGGAGGTAAAACTTCGATTGAAGCAGTTCTGAGTGTTTTAGGGTTAATTTAGCTTACCCATCACGTTTCCACAGCTGGTCCATCACTCGCAGCATCTGCAGCGTGAGCATGTCCTGACGCAGATCATCGCCATTCTTAAAAATTATGTGCACTTCGTTGGAGTTTATATCGGCGTTTTCGAACACAACCCACATCGGTCGCATTTTGCTGTCCATCACCTTGCACCTGTCTGGAGTAACGCCGCTACACCGGAAGCTGGGATTGAGTGGATTCTGGATGTTTTGAAAGACACCCGAGTTGCGCTGGTCCCGCAGAAAGTCCTGCAGCATGGTCTTCACCTTCTCCTTGCTGCGATCCAGCTTGGCGATCACGGAGCCCTGTTTCAGCTTCTCCAGCACCTGCAGCTGCTTACGGAGAGGCGCCACGTGATGTTTACAGCCCTTGAGGTAGACCTCTAGCAGGAGGCCAAACCGCGTCTGCATGGAAGGCGTCTGCATCTCAGAGCGTAGATGCCAGAAAAAGTAGTGGCCGATGCGTTGGTTGCGCAGTGCTCGCTCCAGCAGAAACACGACCAGATCGCTCTCCAGATACGATTCGTGCTTGATTGCTTGAACCAGTTGAAGGAGGTAAAGCAGCAGATCCTCGTCTCTGTAGAAAAAACATGTTTAAAAAATCGTATTTACAACTGGTCAATTGAAACAATAAAATTATAAGAACTTTCCGACGATCCTTATCAACAAAACTGTGAGAGTTTAAAACGTAACATATATATATTGACAAAATTTTAATTATTTTAAAGGGATAATTTATCATTGAAATCTGCAACTGACTAAATTGTTATAATCTATAAAAGCTCAATTGTTTCTACTACAAGACTTTGATAAGGTTTGGGTGGAAAATGGCCACAACAGGCACTGAAAGTGCCACTCAGGAGCAAGTATCAAATTAAAATACAAGTTTTAAATATTTACAAAGCTAATAAATCGTTATGGTAAGGTAATGTTTCTTACTTCAGAAAGAAAAGACACCGGATGGCAAAGCGTCGTACGGCCGGATCGGGATAAGCGTAGTCCAGCAGCTCCAGGGAGCGTTCAATGGAAATCAGAGGCCACTGCTTGAGCAGGTACCAGATGTCAGCAACATCGTCACGCTCCTTCCAGTAGACGCAGTGAAGCAGGATGGACAGCTCTTCAGGAAGCTCGCGCATAATATCGTTTCTGCAAATATTAGTGATCGTTTAACGGAAAACGGAAGGTAAAAAATCCCATCTCACTTTACCTGCGTTCCCAAATTGCGTTACGGTCCTGGTCAACCATCTCGTAAATTTTGTCCAGACCCGTGTAGTTGGCCAGCAGGTCCTTGAGTTCCTTGAGCGGCTTCCCTGGCTCAGCCAGCTGTTGCTGTTGGTTCTCCCGCAGACTGGCCAGCGCCCGATCCGCGGCGTACTGCAGCACGACCTCCTCGCTGGGGTAACGTACGCTTCCGGTTCCGCTACTGTGGAATGTAAGGTCCACCAGGGCGCACTCCTCCTTACGCGGGTTCGGTTCGATGGTCCCCAGCGGGTGGAACACCTCGTCGGACTGAATGTCGTCCGCATACGTCCACGTGTACAATGTCTGTCGCCCGGTTCGCAGAGTGTCCTTGTAGTCGAAAAGCGTCGTGTTAACCCACGCCAGCGGGTTTTTGTTGTAGGAGACGTCCTTGAGAGCGCTGTCCTTGTTGTTGGACGACTTCTTCGAGCGCGACATCTTGGTCACCTCAAAGATCACTATACACAGGCGCGTCATTCGCGGCAAGTTGCGCATCTGTATGTCGAAGTCCATCACCAGGTCGTTGAACAGAAACGTATCAAAGCTGCCGTTGGGCGAGTCCGTCGACCGCTGGGCGCACAGCTTGTGCTCGCCGTGGAAGAGGCCCACGTGCACGCCCACTTTGAAGGCGCGAGCCTTGTCGTAGTTCACATTGGAGATGCTGTGCAGCGTCAGCTGGAAGTAGTTGCCCATGTCCCACAGCGAGGTGGGCGTCTTTGGGAGCAGGGCGGGCTGCTTTTTCGGCGGCGGTCGCTTTGGAACCATGGCCTGCTCGTTGTGGTGGTTGATGTACGACTCCAGGCGGTACACTGACTGCAGCACCACATTGGGCACCGCAGAGTCCGAGAGCGTTTCTTGGATGTACAGAAACTGGATCAGCGGATAGTCGCCGAGCAGATACTCGTCGCGACCGCTCACCTTGAGTATGTAGTCGGCGGTCCGGTCGTTCATCTTCATCTGCGACCGGTTCATCTTCTGCAGCGTGCTGTCGGTGAGCGAGAAGGGGGTGTCCTGCTCGTTCACCGATAGGGTAAAGGTGCTCTGGTCATTCTCGTTCTTCACCACAATCAGAAAGGTTCGGGTCGGATGCCGCTCTCGGATCAGTTCGGGCATCTTTGTCGAGTTGGCCAGTCGCAGCGGGTGCTCGTACAGCAGGCGCTGCTGCCAGGTGTAGGTGGAGCGCTCCACTTCTATATTGTCGCAGATCTGCGTCATGTTCAGCCGAAAGTCGTCGATCTCGGGCGTGCCCTGCGTGCGATGGTGGTCAAAGGACTTGCCGATCATCCCGCTGACCATCTTGGTCAGTTCGTAGTCGCTGGAGAAGCTGGTGGTGTCGGTGCGATCACCGAGGCTGAGCAGTCCAAAGTAGGGCTGCACCTCGCTTAGGCGCTTCGTCTCGTCAGTGTACGGCTCGATGTTGAAGGTCGAGATGCCGTACACCTGGTAGTCGCAGGCGTCCTTGATCACATAGCCCAGCGGCATCCTCTTTGCCTGAACAACCATCTCGGCCTTTACCATCTGGATGGTGGTCGCCGGATTGACCTTCAGCCCCAGCAGGAACCCGTTGGGCAGCAGACAGATGAGGTCCACCCAGTCCAGCGGGTCGTTCTTCCATAGGTTGACCGAGAAGCGCATGCAGGGTGGCTCCATCTCCTCCAGCACCGGTTCAGCGTACTTGAGGTGGTGCTCCTCGTAGGCCATCATCCGGTTGTCCATCATGGCGACGGCAGCGTGGTTCATGGCTGTCGGACCTGGAGGATCACCTAGTGGCGCTTTTCCTCTCTGGTTAGTTTGGTTCTCGCTCTTTTCGTTATCAACAGAATGCGCTCGCTGTTGTTTTCAAAGTTTTCCACTTAAATCAGCTCCGCAATCTCATTGTTAGTCATGCCGATCTCTGTGAATAATAAATCAGAAGGTGGCGCCGGGTTACTCGGAGGCAAACATATGGCGACAGCCGATCGACGGTTTGGTGTTCAATTACGGAAATTGGGAAAGGCGAAAATCGCGCGCCCACCCGTTGATAAGAAGGTGACCCCCACGCTACCCCCAAGATGTCTGGAAGTCCCTCGTTAAAACAGTTCAGACGCAGTCGGTTTTATCCGCCCTGAACCACCTGGTATAATCCCTCCGTTGCGATGGATCTAAATTAAGAGAGGTTGAGGTTGGGAAACTGCTCCCAATTATGCATCTAAATCTTTGGGTCTTGTTAATTAAAACAAAAAAGCTGACTTTATATTTAGTATGAATCACACAGTCATAAGTTGTGGGGAGGGGTTGGCGGGGTCAACTTGAAAACAAAAACAAGAATAAAAACAGGGCTGAAATGGGCGACCTTTCAATACCCTTACCCGCTCAAATGGGGTCTCAAATGCAGTTTCAAAACAAAGCAGGCCAAGATAAGAGTTTTCTAACAATCAGACGATAACAAGAAGGTATTATCTTGGAAACTTTGCCCTTAAATGAATGATTTAACGATGGTTTACAAGCGGCGCGGCATTTTCCACCTCCAAACAGGTGGAGTTTAGCATACGGAAAGGGTATACATAAGTTACGCGGCACCGATGTCTCATCTCTAAGTCGCGATGCCACAAATGGGAACTGCAGCCAGCAGGGGAAAAACACACGCCCGCGAATCCAACATATTTCACCGCACCACCGCAACGCACAAATTTTCACTTGCATTTTGGCCTGGCCCGTTTGTTTTTGTTTTCCATCTCCATTTTGGCCAGCCTTCGTCTTTGTCGCTTTTTTTTTTGGGTGTGAGCTGCGCAGTGGCTGCTGCTCCTTACTTTTGTTCCCGCACCGGCATCCACTGGTGGCCACGCTGGGCCATTCCCCGCAGCACTTATTTATTAAACGCACCTTGCGATCGGATCACATTGGAGTTTGATTAATTGTAATTGTTTTTATTTGTATTGTTGAGTTATGTGCTGTTAAGCGTTGCCGATTTAGCCTTTTTACGGCTAGATCTGGCCGTATTAAAAGCTCAACGGTCACACTGCAGGCATTTCGCTTAGCTAAAATTGTGGGTCGTGTACAGGGTTTGAGAGTTCAGATGTCGCTAGATGTTTGTCCAGTTTTAGCGGGGTTTTAAAAGTGTCATGGTTTGGATAAGAAATAACGTTAAGTGGCATGGCTTGGACAACATTGGCAGAGGAAATAACGTAAAGTGTCGACGTTTGGATAACACTGGCAGAGCACATTGTATTGTTGAGTTACGTGCTGTTAAGCGTCTGTTAACTTCCACAGGGTGACTGCTGTCAGCCACAGGGTGTGCGGTGCAGGTGAAAAATAACAGAAACTGTGAACCGTTCCACTTTGGCAGCGAAAACCGGGCGGTAACAGGATACCCTTATTATAATTTTACTTATTACTATTGTGAGCGGAAAACATTTAAAATTATAACAAAACTCTTTAATTTTAATTATTTCTTTATTTCTTTTATTTTGCAACAAGGTGCAAAAGGTGCACCACCTTTCGAGCAATAAAAAACAATGCTCACAAAATAAGAACTATTTTATAAATCATTTTATAAAAATCATTTTTTTTATAAATCATTTTATAAAATGGTTTCTTAACAAAAGACTCTGATCAGTTTTTATTTTTAACAAGCTCAAATTTAAAAAAAGTCCAACGTTTTATTTTTTACCAAAAAAAAAAGTATAATAATTTAGAAAAATTAAAAAAACCACATATTTTCCCAGTCCGTTTTTTTTAAATAGCATTTTAAGGTTTTTCCCAGTGGTTGTGTCTCTTGTTCTTTATTATTTTTAACACAGTGTTTTTTTAAATGTAAAGATAATTATGTATGTAGTTAGAAATTTTAACATTATTATTTCAACAAGAAACCTGATTTAATTAAAATAAAATATACTATTTAAAGAATATAGCAGCCATTTTTCCTTACACTGGGATTAAAAATACCTAAATAAATATAACGATATTTATATATATATCGATATATTGTTGTTTTGATAACATTTTGATAACATTTTGATATTCTGCTACCACTAAGAAAAGGTAAACAAAGTGAAAATTTGCAAAATGCACAAAGTAATTAAGTAAGGCTTACAACAGGTGCTAAGTCTAGTCAATTTATCCCAAAGTCATGTGCAATGGAGAGCGTAATATGAACGACCCAAAGATCCAGTGAACAACATTTGACACAGCAATGAGTGACTCCGATGAAGGTAAGAAAATTTAATCTTTATTTAAAGGAAGTGATGTGTTTTCGTTGCATACGCTTTAGTTTTGTGTAATTTTTGACCTGTTCAACGTCCAAACGGTCATAAAAAAACAGACATATGCGAATTGTTTAAGTGGTGCAATTAAACTGTCAGTTGTGTTGTTATTGGTTTTTCAACATCACCAGACGACACAGGGTGACTGGTGCATTTGGCTTTTAAAGGGCCGCGCCAAAACTAAAGTTTGAAAAACCATCTCCCTTGAACGCAACTGGTGCGCTGCAACCACTGGGCCATTCGACACCCACGCGAAAACGAACAAAACAAAAATGCCACACATCCAGCCCAATGTCAGTCCATGACCACGTGCAACAGTTGCCTTGCTTCTTCGGTCTTGTCTTGCGCAGTGCGTCTAAATCCGGCTTGGATCAATGACCACAAAAACGTGGCATGGACAACCATCGATTTTCCCCATTGGTCCTCAGTTTACTTTTTGCCAGCACCGCGTTCGGTTCTCCTCTTCTCCAATGCTGGTGCCATAAGCTGTCAATTATTTTTTTTGGGCTCTGGCGTGTCGAGCTGGGTTACATAATGTCTTGGAAATTCAGCATGGAACAGCCCAAACCCGGCACCGAGACCGCCTTGGAGGCCTGTGACTATTTCGTGGATGAGGTCATTGAGGCATCCTCAATACGGGGTGGGAGTTTGACAAATCCCTAGGGTGTTGGCCCAGCTAGCACAAACATATGTCTGACCAAGGTATAACTTCACTTCACAGATGCGCGGGAGGAGGTGCGTCAGATCAAGCATGGAGAGCTCCGGGCGGCTGTGAGCGCCGGAGATGAGCGAACTGTGCGGGTCCTGCTGGCGGCCTTGGGAAGCGAGCGGCAGATTATAGTGAACATGGCGCCATCTGGAGCGAATACCCTGCTGTTTATGTGAGCAATTACCGTTAAGGGATACTATTAGAAACCCACAACTTATCGTTACTTCCTTTCAGAGCCTGTCAGTCTGGTTATGAGAGCATCACCCAGCGGCTGTTGGATGCTGGAGCGGATGGCCGCTCCCATGCCGTCACCAAGTACTCCCCCTTGTACGCCGCCGTGCACAGCGGACACTTGGCCATTGCCCGGCTGATGCTAGATCGCTTCCCAGAACTGATTCAGCAACCGACTGTGGAGCGCTGGCTGCCGCTTCACGCGGCCTGCATCAATGGACACATCAAGCTGCTGGAGCTGGTCATCAGCTACAGCTATCCCGATTACCTCTATCAGACATATCGCGACGAGGAGGGCCAGTGGGAATGGCGGCTGCCCTTCGACGCAAATGCCCACGACGTGACGGGTCAGACCAGCCTGTATATAGCCAGCATCCTGGGCAACAAGCAGCTGGTTGGGGTGCTGCTCAAGTGGCAGCTCCACTGCAGGCGCACGCTGGGCGATTCCGCTAGTTCGGTGAGCACTCCCATCACGCCGACCAGGAAACGCATTTCGTTTGGCATTCAGGCCATCATGTCCAAGCTGCACATATCTGGTGAATCGGATGGCCCAGATGACCCAGCTGCTCAAGAGTCCGCAGAATGTCAACGGTGCCCCATCAACGTTAATCTGCTGTGCGGGGCAGCGAGGGAAACAGCTCTACTCGCGGCGGTGCGTGGCGGCCACCTAGACGTGGTGCAGGCTCTGCTTCAGCACGGAGCGAATCCAAATATTGTGGCTAAGCCAGTGGAGGATCACAACGACCCCAAGTGTTGCGAAGAGATCTACGGACTGAGCAACGTCCCCATTGCAGAGGCCTGCAAGCAAAGGTCCCTGGCCATGTTGGATCTCCTGCTGAAACATGGAGCCCGTGATGACAATGGTTCAGCCATCGGCATGGCCATAACTGGCGGCGACGAGTCCATCCTTAGCCGCCTTCTGGCACGACGCGTCCATCCGGACTCGGACTACAAGATCAACAAGAAGGGCCTGCCAACACCAGTGGAGGTAAACGTGTTTTTGCCGTCCACCAGCAACATATCGTACAGCGCCATGTTCCCCAACGTACCAACCATAATCGACTGGCACAGCTTGGGCTCCAGTGTTCAGTTGTCAGTGGTGAGGGTTCCGTGGATGGTCAGTGGTGTGCTGCTGTTGAATCCCAAGCTGCAGTCGCATCCACGACTCAATGAAGTTTCTCTAACCGCAATCACGCGAATCGATTTCTCGCACAATGTTCTCACCACAATTCCGCAGGAGTTGTTCCATCTTGTAAGCCTCAAGTAAGTGACCTGGCTATAAATATTAAGGTGTGAGCTTTTTATTTAAAAATCGTTTTCTTTGTAGATATCTTAATGTGGCCCAGAACAAAATTACTGATCTGCCGACGCCCATGGGCAAGGCATATGCATGTCCTGTGCTGGACGAGCTGTTTCTGCAGGACAACCAGTTGACAACTCTGCCCGCCGCCGTTTTTCACTTACCATCTCTCACCATTTTGGACGTTTCGAATAACAAGCTGCAGCAACTTCCCTTTGACCTGTGGCGTGCGCCCAAGCTCCGTGAACTGAACGTGGCCTTTAACTTATTGCGAGATCTTCCGGTGCCGCCGATGCAGACGAGCAGTTCTCTGTTGAGCCTGGACAAATTACAGCTGCAGTCCTTCGAGGAGCCGCCGTCGAACAAACCGCGAAACGTGACCCAGCATCGGCTCACCCATCGAAACCTCTGGTCCGCTTCGTTGGACATAACGGACAACGACATGAAGTGGCATCATGAGCAGGATTTCGGTGACGGAAAGACACCTGGAATGGGCTCGTCCCAGCTAAGCAGCCTGAATATAGCGAATAACCTGTTCACCAGCATACCCGCTGCACTGCCCTGCCTGGCGGTTAATTTAACGCGGCTGAACATGTCGTATAACAGTCTTCGTTCTATGGGACATGTTACCAGCTACCCAGCGACACTGAAGCAATTGGACCTTAGCCACAACGAGATCTCTTGCTGGCCAAGTTTGCCCCGGATTACCGAATCGGACCCACACCTACTGTGCTACAGTTGCGTCCAGCTGCCGGAGGGTCGGGAGGAGGAGCAGGCTTACAAAACGCCGTCCTCGAAGAGCAGCTGCTCCTCCGCAACTTCCTTCCGCGCCTCGGTGTTGAAAAGCGTGTGCCGGCACAGGCGTCACCTGCGTCTGGAGGCGCTGCGCACTTTGATCCTGGCGGACAACCTGCTCACCCGCATTCAGCTGTCGACTGACGACGCCACGACGCTGTTCAATGAGAGTGAGGACGCCGACTGGAGTGTGGTCGGCGTAAACCGGTCCAAGGTGATATTTCCCAACCTCTCTATGCTGGATATGACCAACAACTGCCTCAAGGAGATTCCCGCATCGTTGCACGAGCTGAGCAGCCTATCAGTGCTGAACATAAGTGGGAACGTAAACATCACAGAGCTGCCGCCTCACTTGGGGCTTCTCTCCAGGCTTTGGAACCTCAATACTCGCGGTTGTCTCCTGCAGGAGCCACTGCGTTCTATGATCGAGAGCAAGAAACATAAGACGATGGACATTGTGGGCTACCTTAAGTCTATCTACGAGGATGCTCAGCCTTATGCGCGGATGAAGCTGATGGTGGTGGGCGTGGCTGGAATTGGCAAGAGCACCCTGCTCGATTTGCTACGTCAGGGAGTGGGCTCGGGTTCCAACTCCAGTTCGCAACGATCTCGTGCCAGCGAGAATCATTGGGCAAAGCGGATGGGACACGCACGCAGCACCTCTCGATCGCACCGTCATTCGTCAGCCTCAAGCGCGAATATATCCACGGTAGGCGTGGACATAGGAACTTGGATTTGTGAAAAGCGGAAGCGGGCGCCCGGCTCTCACGGCCCGGTAGTGTTTCGTACTTGGGATTTTGGTGGCCAAAAGGAGTACTACGCCACCCACCAGTACTTTTTATCCAAGCGGAGTCTGTATTTGGTGCTGTGGCGCATCAGCGATGGTCATAAGGGTTTGGCGGAGTTGCTGCAGTGGTTGGGCAACATTCAAGCAAGGGCTCCCAACTCTCCCGTAATCATTGTGGGCACTCACTTTGATGCGGTGGGGGAATCCATCTCACCTCAGCAGGCGGAGCAACTGCAGCAACTTATAAGAGAAAAGTTTATTGCTATTCCTGATGCGGAAAAGATTGGGCTGCCAAGAGTTATTGATTCCATTGAAATTAGTTGTCGGTAAGTGTTGAATAATGTTCTTGTCCAAACGAGGAATTTATTGTAATCTGTAACTGGTCTCCTTTTCAGTACCCTGCATAACATCCATTTATTGGCCAACATAATTTACGACACCGCCATGCAGCTGCGCTCGCCCGGTTCCAAGGAGCCCATGCTGCTCCAGAAGATCCCCGCCAGCTACATTGCACTGGAGGACATTGTTAATGTAATTGCCTGTAATCTGCGTGCGGCTGGCCGAGATCCTGTCCTGGATGGCGAGCAATACAGACGCTTGGTCACTGAACAGATGCGACTGCACAACTACAAGAGCTTTCGAGATGCCGCTGAGCTGCAACAGGCAACCACCTGGTGCCACGAGAACGGAGTTTTGCTGCACTATGACGATGCCACGCTTAGGGACTACTACTTTCTCGATCCGCAGTGGCTGTGCGACATGCTGGCCCATGTAGTCACTGTGCGAGAGATCAACCCATTTGCTCCCACGGGTGTCATGAAGTTGGACGATCTTCAGCTGCTTTTTCGAAGTGTGCAGGTTCAAGGAAATGCAAACCGAAGGTGTGTAGTATCTTTAACTTGTTAGTTTGGTATTCCATTTAATAAAAGGAATATCAAAATATTTATTAACTATAATAATTAATATAAAGTGTACCGTAACATGAATTGTTTTATAGTGCGTTGTGTAAATTACTATTTTGATTTTTTCTAGCTACATTGTCAGCTTGTTAAACAAATTCGAGGTGGCCCTAACGTGGGATTCGAGAACTCTACTCATTCCGTCCCTGCTCCCTTTGCTAGAGGCAGCTACGCCCAACTCTGGAAGCACAGTGAAGCTTTCGCAACGTTCCCGTGGTCGTAGTTTAGGTTGCTCCGTGTCGCAAGAAGTGAATCTCAATAATCTGATCTATGAGCAGAGATCACCCCCCACTTCATCGTCTTCTTCTGCTACGGCTAGCCAGGGACTGCGGCGAATTCTTCTAATGACTTATTTCCCGTCTGGTTTTTGGTCCCGATTAATAACGCGGATTCTGGCAGACGAGCAGATAATTGAGGCGATTCGAGGCGTTTATGTGGCTTTGGAAGATGTAAGTAGAAAATAAATTACCTTGATTTACATTATTGAATTCTTACTTATTTAATCTAGAAATATGTGAATTTTGACATGCGCACCTCGTTGGAGCAGGACACTCAGTGGAATCTGTGGCAGACAGGCTTAGCCCTTTACTACGGGCCTATTTTAATATTCAAGATCTGGGAAGTACCCTTTCAAAGTACGGAGCGAACCCAACCATTTCGCACTAATGGAAACCGATTTAAGCTCAAATTAGATGGTATTTGGAGCGATGTTAATCTGAGCTCCTCTAGCATTCTGGAGGTTTACTTTCCCCTACATCAAGTCAGCATATACCAGGAAGTGGATGACCGAGAACGTCAGTTGCTGGCCGAGCTTCAGCCCCATATGTCCCAGGTGGCCAAGCTGTTGGCACTGACAGTAGATCACATTGATTTATTGCTTGAGGATTGGTATCCATCGCTGGGAACGCGGTTTGTGCACACTTCGGAGGGTCGCTTCCTGATCACTCGTTTAGTGTTGTGTCCGCGTTGTCTCTGGAAGCTGCAGTTGCAGCACAGCCTCGAGCCCGCAGATCGGGAGGTACCCCCCATGGGATGCAACAGACCAAGTCGAAGTAGTAGACGGGGGGCGGGAGCATACTTTCTGCACGGCGTAGGTGATCCCGGTGAGGATGGCGCCTTGAACGTGTTTTCAGCATATCTTAATGCCACTGCAAGGAGGGAGAGACGATCTGAGGACTCGTTGGGCGCTGGCTCGGATGCAGATTCGGGCGTGGGTCCTGATTCCGCTGGATCTTCGCGCAACACTTCGGTAGACGGCCATCCAGGATATCACCTGCCTGATAACTCGAATGTCTGCTACGCCTGGATGATTGAGGAGTGCATCCTGTCCGTTTATAACCAGAGCAAGCTTAGCTGTCCCGTGCATCTTGAACAGTCGATGGCTCAGCTAGCTCCGGATGTCATATTTGCCGATATACCTGATAAGTACACTATTCCACCAGAGTGCATTCTTAAGGGATCGTTGCTCGGCCGAGGAGCTTTTGGTTTCGTCTTTAAAGCAAGTTGCAAGATAAGAGGCGCCAGATCTTTTAAGCCAGTGGCCATGAAAATGCTCCAGCCGGTACCACCTGGAGCTCGGGCAAAAGAGGTGAGTACCTAAAATTATGGAATGTAAACACATTTCTACTGGCGATCACATATATAAATTAACACTATTCTAATGCTTTAAAGTTTTTAAACATATATGTATATGATTCGCTTCTTTTTTAGAGCGCTTTAATGGCCTACAAGGTTGCTCTGGGCAAGTGGGATCGGGATCCATTGCAGCACTCCTGCAAGGCCTACTGCACTGCTCGGCAGGAATTGGCCGTACTACTGACTCTCAAGCATCCTAACATTGTGCCTTTGGTGGGCATCTGCATTAGACCATTAGCTCTGGTACTGGATCTAGCGCCACAGGGCGGTCTAGACGCTTTGCTCCGACAGTACCGACGCAGTGGTGCCCACATGGGTCCACATACGTTCCAGACTCTCGTACTGCAGGCGGCTCGGGCAATTGAGTATCTGCATCGCAGGAGAATTATCTACCGCGATCTCAAATCGGAAAATGTGCTGGTGTGGGAGTTGCCGCAGCCCCACACCGAGGACAGCCCCCGAAACCATGTGCACATCAAGATAGCCGACTACGGGATCAGCAGGCAAACGGCTCCTAGCGGTGCTAAGGGTTTTGGGGGCACCGAGGGCTTCATGGCTCCCGAGATCATACGCTACAACGGTGAGGAGGAATATACTGAGAAGGTATGTTAACAAAAGTAGAAATAATATCCTTCTCAACATGATGTATCATCTTTTTTATTACAGGTGGACTGCTTCTCCTTCGGCATGTTCATATACGAGAACATCAGCTTACGACAACCTTTTGAGGGGCACGAATCCATTAAAGAGTGCATCTTGGAGGGCAGTCGGCCGGCTCTGACGCAGAGGGAGACACAGTTTCCCACCTGTTGTCTAGATCTGATGGTCCTCTGTTGGCACGAACAGCCGCGTCGCAGGCCCACAGCAAGTCAGATCGTTTCCATACTCAGTGCTCCGGAGTGCATCCACCTGCTAGATGTAGTTGCCCTGCCCCACAGTGAGAAAATTGTGTGTGGAGTCTTTCAGTCGCTGGTCGGCTTGGGCGATGAGGATCGGTGCGGCCTAGAGCTGTGGCTTCCCTCCTTTGGTTCCCGCATCGACATTTTGGATTGCACACCCTCGGGCACCCTGCTGCAATGCAACAGCATCAGCTGTTTACCGCAGCCACAGGTGGCTCCGCCCAAGACTCCCGAAAACGGAGCACACTCACGTGCCCGCTCGGCCCAGCGTTTACCCAAAATGAACATGCTGTGCTGCTGCCTGGTGGGCGAGGCTATATGGATGGGCGACGTTTCTGGGAACCTGCATGCTTATAGCACCTCCAGCTATGCCCACTTGTTCTCTTACATGCTCGATCCGGCGATTAAGTCAGCTGTGATCAGCCTAGTCCACATGGAGAGGATAGCTCGTGTAGCTGTAGGCACACATAATGGTCGGGTGTTCCTCGTGGATGCCACTCAAATGCCTAGTAATTGCGCTTTTGCAGAGGGTTCTTTTGTTCTTACAGAGATCTGTTCTGGTTTTGTTTTGCATGCCGCATGCTCAGTTTTTGTGGATGGGTAAGTTTAACAATTTCTCTCTAAGATCTGATTAACTATAACATGCATATATGCGTTCTATAGAACCTACGAACTATGGTGCGGAGAAATAGCCGGAAAGATAAATGTCTTTCCGTTGAACGAGACCGGAGTGTCCGGCCATCAGGCTCTGTGCCACAGTGAGGAGCCCAATCTGATAGAAGACGTCAAGGTGGCCCGCATGTGCAGCAACGATAGTCACGTCTTTAGTTGCCTCTATCCCGGTTGCATGGTATACCAGTGGGGCGTTGTTTCCAAACGCATCGAGAACAAGCTGGACTGCTCCAAGCTGCTGCCGTGCTCCGAATCTCTGCAAAGCATCGCGATCGATGAGCATGTGAACCTGATCAAGTGCCAGATTTCGGCACTGGCGGCTCACAGTACGGAGCTGTATATTGGAACTACCTGGGGGTGCTTGATAGTGGCCGAGCTGCATACACTGCGCCCTATTAGTGTTTTCCGGCCCTACGAAAATGAGGTAAGCATTACATACTGAGCATAGGAAATGTCTCCTTCTCATTTTTGATGCTACTTTTCTTTTTTCTTCTACAGATAAAATCCATAATTACGCTTTCAAATGACAAGGTGCCTCTAATCGCAACGGTCGGCAGACGGTATCGCTCTCTGATTTCACGCTACGTGGACTCAGCCGAGTCCTCCACCATGTGCTCTGCTGTTAGCACGCCCACACATGGTGCAGCCAAATCTGTGCCACCGGTGGATGTGGACAACCACATCCATTGCTTGCTGTGGCGCGCCAAGAACTGGACCTAAATTCGATCTCATTCGAAGTATTTGTTGACGTATTTATTAATCCACTAACACATTCACAAAATTGTTAAGCTTTTTAGTTGCTGTCAAACTAACAATAGTGGCGCTTTGCTTTTATTGGAACTCCGAATTGCGGAGAGTAATTTTTTTGCGATCTCAATTTACTGGTTCTTGCCGGAAATTAAACTACTAATTTTTTATCTCACTTATAAATGATTTATGTTATTGAATAATTAAATAATTTTTTATAAAATCTTGTTCACTTACTTTAAAAAACAAACCAAGACACAGCAGTCAATAAATTAAACCCGTGTTTTTGTAAAGTTAAAAACTAATTTATTTATGTACACAAAAATTATACTTCTTAACTTTGGTTAAGGCGCAGTCTGAAAGATTTCCAAACACGATTTTAAGCGCGACTTTTAGTTTGAATTTTTTGTAAGAGCCTTTTGTTGCTTGCGGTGCAGAAAGATATAAGTAAACGCTTTTTTAAATAGCACTTGATCACAAAGATTTGACAGTTACATCTTGAAAGTATATCTGCTCGGTAATAAATTCTACTAGCTTAAAATGGGTGAAAAACATTCCCAGTAAAATGTATTGTCTTTTTTGATAATAAATTGTTTTTATTAGTACGAAATTTGTTTTCTACTCATTTCGCAGCTCAGCTTAGAGAATATTTTAATCCTTTAATAAAAAAATATTGACATCAAAAAGTTGAACGCAGTGTACAATTTTACAAAAATAGTGAATAAATAGGGTCACAAATAACATTTTGGTCATAACCGGACTAAATGAATATTAGAATTTTTAACCTTCTTCCGCACAAGTAGAACAGCTTTTTAAAAGCAATTAACACTCCCTATTGCGATTCCTGGGTCACGGAAGCCACTGACATAGAGGACTGACGGCTGCGCGAATAGATGGAAGCTGAGCTTTTCAGCACCCGCACGTAGTTATTGAAATCGATGACAAACTGAAACTCCTCCTTAAGAGCCTCGCGCAGCGGAACCTGAAATAAGATAGCCAATAATAACTATGGTGTTTTATCTTCAGCAGTTTTTAAACATACTCGATAGTGGTGAGCTTTTTTCATCACAAACAAGACCCAGCTTATTACTCCGTAAAGTAGAGCGCAGCAACTGCCGACAAGGAGCACGAAGAATACGCCCTCCAGGTTGTTCATGTCCAAGGGCGTGGCATCTGGAGCATCCTCTTTGGTTGCGCAAATTCCGGTGCCCACCTCGTTCCACCACTTGTTTTTCATCTTTTCTAGCACTCCCTGCTCCTGCAGTTCAAGGAGGGCATTGTTGAACTTGTCGCGATGTGGCCAATCTAAAGGATTGTTTTTTAACATAATACGACTTTTTGGATCTACTTAACTTACTCTTGCGCATTGCTATTCCATAGCCTTTCTCGTCCAGGGCATCCCCAATCTTTTTAAGATTGCACTCTCGCTTGGTATTATACTCAATAGATGTGGATTCCATTAGGAATGCATAGTGTGTGTTGGTCTTTACTCGATTAACTCCCTCCTGGTTGTCTTCGGTAAGGTGTTGGGGGTTTTCGGTCATAAATTTGTTCATCTTTTTGTAGCGTTCATCCTCTGAAGTCTAATGAATCGAAAAGTAAAACTTTATTGAGATGATAGATCTAAACCATTTTGGTAGTACCAAAAAGAAGTTCCTAGTGGACCCAGTTTTTTTTGCACCGTAGACCACACCATCCTTGTTATCTGCCAGATCGTCAACGCTGTTGATCAGACTTTGCGGCTTTTCGATGGTCAGAAAGGCAGCCAAGTTGGCCGTATAGGAGGACACCACAATAAGAGTAAAGAACCACCAGAAAGTGGCCACAAGGCGAGTAGATAGGGCTCTACCGTAGAGATAAAGATAGAAATTGAGACGAACACTTTTTATGTTAATAGTTCCACTTACTTGGGCCCAATTTCAGAGCCTTGCTGCAGTAAAGCTCCCGTTGTAAACCAAACGGAGTTTCCAATAGTAAACTGATTTTCCAGTTCTTCTGGTTCTTCAATACACGGATACGGGTTATCCCATTCACTTGGCGAAAGACGACCCAATATGAAGAAGCTCAAGGATACGCCCAGGAAGGAAAAACCTAGGAACCACCAAACCTCTTCGGAGAACGGATCCATGAAGGTGAAGAGCTCGGGAGTTGCTTTCTGGGGCTTCAAATAAAGAATTGCTATGCCTGAAATAAACTGATCATAGTAAAGCTTGGCCTAAAAGCGATAATAGTTCACATGCCCAGATTCATGAAGGGAATGGTAAAATCGATGGCCTCTTCGCGCTCTGATGTGATAGTCAAATCCGTGATGGCCAAGTCAGCTCGCTGTTGAAAAATAATATGAAAGTGGCTTTCAAATTGTTGTATTTCCCACTCACCCCATGCATAATTTCCCTCAACATGCCCGTGGATTCGTTCGAAGTTTTGTTGTAGGATCCATAGTCATTGCCACCGTTCACAAAGGTAAAGTTAAAGCCCAGTTTGTCGGCCAGTTCTTTGATGAGATCCACGCCATAACCCTCGTACTGACTATTGCCTTCTAGCTGCTTGAAGGTCTCTACCAGTTGGGCATATGGTTTGTTCTGCAATGGAAACCGACTTTATCAAAAATGGATAACATGGTTTGTAGCGTAAATAGTTACCCACCGGCACCGAAAGCAAGATAATGAATGTCTTATTGGCCAGCGAATTGTCTATGTTATCGAACTGCGCGGTGGTGGGTGCCAGTCGCTGGGGTCTGTACTCCCGCTGCTCGTCCCAAGTGCCCACCTTCACAATGCCCGAAGGCTGCAGCTCGATGACATCCAGGTGGTATCCCTTTCGGACGTTTCCCTCGAAGTAGACGGGTCCGGTAAGCAGGTGCTCCGTAAGGCGCAGCTGAAATAGTGACAGGCAATATAAAACTAACTTTACATGAGACTCCTCTCACCGTTCGCATGTAATTCTTGAAGGAGGAGCCATCATCCCGAACACTTTCCGTGCGCTGTGAGCAGTTCTGGGGAACAGGCTTAAATGGTAGATTCTTTAGGGTCTCTGCAAACAACTGCACAGCATCGTAGGTCAAAGCCATTTCCACGGTAATGGGACACGATCCTTGCATTAAATACCAATTATAAATATTAACAGGATTTTTATGAACCAAAAGTAGATTGATACTTCAATTACAACTTACCATTGCGAAACTCATCCTGATCAGTGGGATAGCCCAACTTCATGAGCAGCTCCTTGACGGCCATCTTCTCAGGCGAAAACAGTCGCAGCCCTGTTATGTTGGCCTCACTGTACTTGTACTCCTCCAAGTCGAAGGAGTGAAAGTCCAAGTTTCCAATGATGTACTTGTAGTCTTCGTTGATGATGCCGACTTGTTGGGCCTGGTTTAAAAACTCTGGCATCGTCTCGCTCGAGCCCACGACTACAATTCGGTTATCCACTGACTTCCGAACCCTCCGAAGGACCTGCTTGTAGTTGCCATTCAGCTGCATGTCGTATCGGAGCACCGTGATCACAGGTCCATTCATACCAAACAACGTGGTCAGCTCGTTCAAAATGTTCAGGTAATCGGCTGCAAGCGATGAAGAAATTATAAGAGGACCCATTCATGACGTCGTCAAACTCAGCTCACCTGACTCGTAGAGGAAAATGAAACGTGTCCAGTTGAACTCCGTGATGAGGCTAAACAAGGCCTTGGCCAGGTCAGCCGGATGTGGATGCAGATTAAAGCCTTCGGCGTACTCGCTCATGTAGGAGTAGATGTGCGGTATATCCATGGCATCGCATATGGACATGAGGTGGACGGCAGTATGTCGCGATGAGGGTCCAAACACCCCTGCAATGCCAGTCTAAACAGTGATGAACAAAATTGTAAACACTTTTTGATATGGTGCCTTCATAAAATGTATTTTCCTTTTAAAAAGTTTGGGTCTTCGAGTTGAACAATTATTTAATTTGAAAAGCAAGAGAATAATTACACATATATAAATGATTTCTTAAGTTTTTAGTATGTTGTATCGCTTTAATATTTTATACATTTTCAAACTTAATACTTATATCGAATACAAAATTATAGCAAAATGTTGCTACGTGAAAACTTTAATAATGAATGCATTAAAGAAGTATCGTTAAATTCAGGGATGAAGTGTAAATACTTACCTCCAGCATTCTGCACAATCTAATGTAGCTCTGGTAGGCATCTCCGTAGTTCACCTCCGCCTTCAGCGATGTCAACGTAGTGCCCAGCTCTTGGTTGGCCACATCGATGGCATGGTCGAAGACAATGTTCATTTGCTCTGTGTTTTGGTCGGTGAGCAGGCCTGAAAACGAAACATTCTCTCACATCCACTTTCCGCTATTTCTCTCGTGCCGGTTTGTTTATAAACAACAACTTGACCTAATATCCCCTTCAGTCGGAAAACCCAAACAAACAAACAAATACTAAAACCGTTTTTATGAGCTTTCGGCGTTGATGGAACGAACAGCTTGTTCTCTTTATGAGAAATTAAAAATAAATCGCGCGTAGAAAACAGTTTGTTTGGAACTGCATAAAAAAACTTTTCACGCGACACACATTTTTCGTTTGAGTTTTTTTTCGGGTTTCTTCTCGAAATTACTTACCAATTGGGACACTTCCCAAACTTTGGAAGTTGTCGTAACCGCCAAAGTTTTCATACTGAGCGCTGGCAAAGTAAACTTTAATGAAAATAATCGTCCACAAAATTATAAATTGATTGCCAATCATATTTTTTTAAGTTCTGTATTTGTAACATATATATTTATACATATATAATATTCATAGAATTTAAAATCATCTGCTTTCCGGACCGAAGACTTTGAGTGGATAGCCACAACTGACGGATGCTTCCAAAATGTCAATTTGGAAATCACTTTGAGTGAATTTTTTTGAAAGCTTTGGTAGAACTTTAAAGAGAATTTTGAGAACAACAAAAAATATTTTAAACTTAATCCTCAGCCGGAATATTCTCCTCAGAGTCCGTTTTTAGTGAATCGATCGACTGCGATGAATTCCGACTGCGGGAGTATATCGACTGGGCGCTTTTCAGGGCTCGTTCATTCTCCGAGAAGCGGATGACAATTTTAAATTCTTCAACCAGGGCATCACAGAAGGGAACCTACAAACAAACATTTTATCAAACCCCAAAAGAGAGCGAGATAATAGGTTACTGTACCGCATAGCACTTAGCTTTCTTGAATACAAAGAAGCACCAACATAGGATGGAGAAAATCATGGAAATGACGGAACCGATGGCCAATACAGCGTAGATGCCACTAAGATTGTCCACCCCCAACTCTGAGGGGCCATCATTTTCGCTCTTTGCCTGGAAGAAAAGCTGTATGATCCGTTTTGGTAGCACACAATAAACTTACACTGCAAACACCGGCACCAATCTCGTTCCACCATTTGTTCTTCAATCTGGCCAAAACACCCTGTTCCTGCAGCTCCAGGAGAGCGTTGTTGAACTTATCGCGATACGGCCAATCTGTGAAAATTGCGAATTACACCAAATTCAAAGTTAACCCATACTACTCACTTTTCACCATAGCTATTCCGTAACCCTTCTCATCCAAAGGGTCTCCCACTTTTGTCAGATTGCATTCTCTAACCGTGTTAAACTCAATGGAGGTGGATTCCATAAGAAACGCGTACTTGGTTCCTGCCTTTACCTTATCGACACCTTCCTGATTGTTGTCCATCAGCATGTCGGGATGATTGGTCATGTACTCGTTCATTTTCATGTAGATGGGATCTTCAGAGGTCTTGAATTTAAATATATTAAAGATTTAAAATATCGGCTTTAATAGTTTGACAGTTATACCAGAAAGAAATTCCTGGTAGATCCAGTACGCTTAGCTCCATACTGAACATCGTCTTTGTTATCAGCCAAGTCCTCCACGCTGTTGATAGGACTGGTGGGGTTTTCGATGGTTAAGAAGGCAGCCAAGTTGGCAGTGTAGGAAGATACCATAATCAGAGTAAAAAACCACCAAATTGCGGAAATTGTACGGGTACTGAGAGCTCTAAAAAACATGAAGGATTGGTAAACAAAGTCCAGTACATTTATAAGAATCTTTACTTGGGGGCAATTTCAGAGCCTTGCTGCAGTAAAGCCCCTGTGGTAAACCAAAGAGAGTTATTGATGGTGAACTGGTTTTCAAGCTCCTCTGGCTCCTCGATGCAGGGATAAGGGTTATCCCACTCGATGGGCGACAGTCGACCTATAATAAAAAAGCAGAGCGAGACACCCACATAGGCTATGCCCAAGTACAGCCAGACTTCCGATGAAAATGGGTCCATGAAGGAGAAAAGGGCCGGCGGTGCCTTCTGGGGCTTAACATATAAGATAGCTATGCCTGGAAATTAAATTTAATTGTCATACTAAGGAACTCTTTAACTAAATTATAAGTCTCACCCAGGTTCATAAAGGGTATGGAAAAATCGATGACTTCCTCTCGCTCCGAAGTGATGGTGAGGTCAGTGATGGCCAAATCAGCTCGCTGTAATAAAATCTGTTGGCCTTCTGTGGTCGATTTAAGTGATACCAAGCTCACCCCTTCTACAATTTCCTTGAGCATTCCTGTGGTTGTGTTAGTTGTTTTATTGAATGAGCCGTAGTCATTGCCACCATCGTGAAAGGTAAAGTTAAAGCCTAGCTTGTCGGCCAATTCTTTGATCAGATCCACTCCATAGCCCTGGTACTGATTGTTGCCTATGAGTGTGTCAATACTGTCTACGAGACTAGCATACGGTTTAGTCTGTAATTTAAAGTTATCATAGGTAAACTGGTAAAATCTGTTTAAGTATAACGATATAGTACCGCCACAGATATTAGAACCTTGAAGGTTTTGTTGACAAGAGAACCGTCATCGATGTCATTTAAGTTGATAACTTGTGGTGGCCGCTGGAACTCGAAGTCCTTACCCTCCTCCCAGGTGCCAACTTTGACCAATCCGCTTGTCTGCAGCTCGATGACGTCGAAGGTGAAACCCTTGCGCACATTACCCTCGAAGTAGATGCGACCCGTGATCGTTTTCTCCTTGATCTCCAACTGTAATATATTTTCATAATCCGTTTAAGTAATTATATTTTTTGTTGTTAAGTTAACCTACCGATCTCATGTAGTTTCTGAAGGTTGAACCATCAGATTGAACATTGTCATGGCGCTCGGAACAGTTAAGCATCTGCGGTTGATAGGGAAGATGCTTAGTTGTTTCCGCAATTACTCGTACTGCGTCATATGTTAGAGCCATGGTCATGGTGATGGATGAGGAGCCTACAAAAAACTAATTAGTCTGAAGAATTTGTTTTAGATCTACCCAGATAGGTCGATATTTTGAAACCTGTATTGGTGGGTTCACTTTCTCCCAGTTCCTGGTGCAACTTTTCGACTAGATCTCGCACTTCCTCTTGATCGGGTGAAAACATCCTTATGCCTGTGATGTTTGCCTCACTGTATTTGTACTCCTCCAGCTCGAAGGTGTGCAGGTCCAAGTTACCTATGACATAGGTGTAGTCCTCGTTCATAATACCCACCTGTTGGGCTTGGCGCAGCAACTCGGCCACGCCCTCCGTGGAACCCACAACCACTATGCGGCTGTCCTCCGATTTTCTAATGCGTCGCAGCACCGACTTGTAATTGCCATTCAGGTTGAGATCGTAGCGCATCACTTTGATGACGGGTCCCTTGATGCCATATAGGGTCATAAGGTGGTCCAAAATGTTGAGGTAGTCAGCTTTAATATAAAATAAGTATTAAGCTAAGAGTCGTAGTGGCTTTGGGTAATAACCAACCGGATTCGTAGCAAAATATAAAGCGGGACCATTCAAACTGGTTCACAATGTCGTAAAGGGCGTGGGCTATGTCCTCCGAGTTCGGATGCAGGTTGAAGCCATCCG
Source organism: Drosophila oshimai (assembly GCA_018150695.1). Taxonomy (NCBI): domain Eukaryota; kingdom Metazoa; phylum Arthropoda; class Insecta; order Diptera; family Drosophilidae; genus Drosophila; species Drosophila oshimai. The sequence continues at coordinate 2,270,767 of JAECWM010000003.1, read as the reverse complement.
CCTGGGCGCACCAAGCGAGGTGCGGGTATATGAAGGGTATGTCCTTGGAGTCGCAGGCATTCAGGAGGTGCGAGGCTGTGTGCTTGGCAGCCGGCCCAAAGACGGCACCCACCCCACTCTGGAAAAACATTTTTCTTTAGATAATTTTCTCCCTCGGAAAAAGGCTGGTGGCTCACCTGCATCAGCCTGCAAAGTTGAGCGAAGGCCTGAACGGAGTTGCCATAGGCCACCAGTTCCGTTTCGCCCGCCAGAGGAACACCCAGCTCGTTGTTCACTACCGATATGGCGTGCTCGAAGGTCTGCCGGATTCTGTCGGTGGCGTCGTCTGTGATAAGGCCTGCATGCTTTCTTTGAGTGAAACAGATTTGGGAGAGGAAGTTAACTAAGCTCTTTGAGCTCTTTTACTCACCAAGGCGAATCGATTGGCCACTGGATGAGCCGTAGGAACTGCCCCCATAAAACTGGGACTGCACCTGGTTACGACACAGAAAAATCACAAAAAGCCAACAGAAATGCATTGCTTTCGTTTATTGGAGTTTCGATTGGCAATTTTTCATTTCCCTCTGCTGTTTCACACTGTGTATATATAAATATATACGTATTCTTTTTGGTCCACCCACTAGCGCGATGTCTTTGAAGTTCTTTAGGCGCCGAGCGCACGTTCCCAACTGAATGGGCACTCATAATTGCTTTTAAGATTCCACTCAAAAGTTTTCCAAAATATTTGTTTTAAACTTGAAAGCTGCCAGTGTTGAGCAATTAGTCAAGAATAAAAACATATTGAATATAATATACATTTATTTAAAATTATCACAAACATAAATTGCATCATATGTAAACTCAACTATTGCAAATTACAAGTATAAACAGTTAAAGGCTAAGAAAAATATATAATTATGCAAGTTATTTTTTGGCACATTATCTTTGTTGTACTGGGAGTCAACAAATCCCCTTTGGTCCGCGGCACGTTTTTGCTGTTCCGCCAATTGAAAGCTGAAATGAAGATCAAAATCTTACTCGAGAGAAGTAACCATTCTGTAAAGATAAACGATATATATAGTGTTGCACTCCAACCCCGACGGCGTTCCAAGTGGCACGCACCAATTGCAGCTTTATTGGAAAGACAATTGGAGAGTTTCTCCCCAAGCCAGAAACTGAGCCAACTGCTGGGCATAAATCACCATTAATTAAGTGAGTGCGCCCCAATTGAAGTGCGATGTCGTTGTGGGCACAACATGGGTAACGAGCCACAAGGAAGCTGCACCAGACACCACCACTTTCTGCACTAAGTGGCGCCCGAAGTGGAGCAATTAGAGCCTCGCCTGGGAGGGTTCACTAGGGTAACACTCTAAAGTGTACTCACCAATTGTCTTGCCTTCGGTCTTTGGTCTAGGACTGCGTGGCATTCGGCATTCTTAATACTCTTAGGCTATAGTTTAAAGGTCCCGCGACTACCACACGCTGCACTTCTTCACGGGATTCATGGGCGAGCCCACCGGGCAGTTGAATTCCCGCGCAAAGTCGTCAGAGTTTGAGAGCGTTCCGATCACCCGGAAGCGACCCGGACTGTGTATCGCCGTGTTCAGCTTGTTCCTTATGGCCTCAGGCCGCATCGCTCCGCACCACACCTGCCCGAAATTGAGAAAGAAGAGCTGCGATCCGGTCAGGTTAAGGCCCGGCAAGACCTCGTCCTGTACCTCGGCGGGGTGCTCCTCCATCCAGCGCTGGTAAGCATGGAAGGCCTGCCGCAGGCCCCCATTATCCGCAATGTTTTCGCCTGTAATCAAATAAATAATTGTTTGTTAATTAAAAATTAATGTTGTTATTGTACCGAATAAAGTAACTGTTTACAAAAGATTAAAATCCTGTAGTTTTTGAAAACAAAAAGATAGTTCGTTGAAAGATGAATTATTTAAATTGTTAAAACTTTGATATGCTTTTTATACATGACTTAACCAGAATTTTAAAAAAGAAACAAATTTGAATTTTAAAAATGTTAATACTTTGCTTTAAGCTCAAATCAAACAACAAAATGTGCGAACACAAAAAAAGTATATGCAATAAGGGTAAATTAGGATTTACAAAATAGATATTTTTATAAAAGTTACATTTGAAAATACAAATTAAATCTTTTAAAATATCAAATTAAACAACTATTTGAAGATTCATACAATTAATTTTTTTAGAATAAAAAAATAATGGCCGACTTAAATAATCTTTTTTTTTGTGTTCAAATTAATTTAAGCATCAAATCGATGTCAACATTTTTTTGTGCTGAGGATATTTATTTCAGTATAAATACTACATATATGGTAGTAAAAGTACTATGAGTAATTTTTTTGTGCGTACAATTTGATCAATCCGACTTACCCTGCGTGCTCTCCCCATTGAGAACGATGCCCACCTCCTCCACGGTGTAATTGCTGTACTGAGCAATAATGCAGCGGGCGCGCTCGTCAAATCCGCGGATCGAGGAGTCCGTCCACCACTTGTGGATGTTGCCGTTCCTGTCGAAGAGACGGCCCTTGTCGTCAAAGCCGTGGGTCAGCTCGTGGCCAATGACCACACCGATGCCCCCAAAGTTCAGCGACTTGGGGAAGTGGCGGTGGTAAAAGGGCGGCTGCAGGATGCCGGCGGGGAACATGATCTGGTTCTTGTTGCGGCTGTAGTACGCATTCACGATGGCCGGGGCCGTCTGCCAGTTGGTCTTGTTGACCCGCTCGTGGAGTTTGGCCTGCTCTGTTCTGGCCGTGTGAAGCAGCACGTTCAGCGTGTTCTCGAAGTACTTGTCCGGGTGGATCTCAATGCCCGCGTACTTGCTGTTGAGCTCACCCGGATTGAGAATGAAATCCGGATAGCCGATCTTCAGGGACATGGCGTTGACCTTCTCCTCGGCCAGTTGTTTGGTGGTGGAGTCCAGCCAGTCGGTGGTCTTCAGGATGTCCCGGAAGGCCTGCTGCAGGTCGTGGGTCATGCGCAACGTGTCCCGCTTGCTGTTGTTGTCAAAGTAGCGACTCACGAACATCGAGCCCACCGCCATGCCCATATTTGTGTTCACCTGGGCGATGCACACCTTCCATCGCTGGGGACTCTCCTCGCGACCGAAGAGGGCGTGGTAGAAGTGCTGCTTTATGTCGTCAAAACGATCGTCCACGTTGTTGATGCGGTGCCGCACAAAGCGCCACATCATGTAGTTGGCCACCGTGCGGGGCTCAGTTTCGTCCAACAGAGTCACCAGCTTGCTCATGTACTCCGCCGCATAGATAACCACCTCCTCGGAACCGAGGACCTCGCGTTCCTGCAGACTCTGCAGGTAGGCGCGCCAGTTTATCTCTGGTACAATTTCCTGTAGTTGGTCCAGCGTCATGCGCTTGTACAGCTGGAAAAAGACAAGAAAAGAATTAATTTAAATAATTTAAAATAGTTTTTTAATCTAAATTCCAAGAAATAAAGGTAGCCTTTTATTTATTGGTTATAGTTAAAGAAAAGATTTGATTGGGCTTGACTCACCTTGGTCACGTTGAGTCGCTGCTCCGCTGGCGCCGTAATGCCCGCCAACTGCGTCTCAAACACCACCAGCTCGTCGGCCACCTTCTGGGCGTCCGCCGTGGAGGCACCCATCTTGTGCATCACCTCGGCCATGTAGCGCTTGTAGGCCAGCAAATACTTGTTGTTGCTCGGCTGGAGGAAGTACTCCCTGGTGGGGAGTCCCAGGCCCGTCTGGTCGAACTGCACGATGTTCTCCTCGGAGTTCTTGATATCCGCCCCCACCCACTGGACGATGAGGATGTCGTTGTTGTAGCGCCTCAGCGTTGCGGCCAGCACCTGCCAGTCAAAGTGGGTGTCGCTCCACTGGGGTTCCAACACCGGCCAGCCACCCAGCTCGCGGATGAGCGTGTGGAGCGGCTCCAGTCCACGTCGGGCCAGCAGCTGACTGTTCACGCATGAGCGGTAGAGACTTTTGGCCTTCAGATGAGCATCATGCTGGGGCTGCAAGAACTCACTGGGTGCATGTAGTTGCTCTTCAGTGTCCGACTTATCCTTGGACTTCTCCTTGGGCAGGGATGCAGCTTCCTCCTCTTTGCTTTTCTCACGAGGAACCTCAATGAGGCGTTTCCGCTTGGTTCCGTTGGTATAACGTTTATAGCGCACGAGGACTCTGTTGAGCAACTGCCTCTTGCTGACTATGCTCCGTCGCAGTCGTTCTGCTCTAAGGGCCGCCACCTGGTCGGGTTCCAATTCCCCCTCGCCCTGCTCGTTGAGCTTAAAGAGGGTGTTCCTTACCGGGCTTTTCCTCGGCTCCGCCACGGGCTGCACTGGACCATTCTTCTCAAGGAGATTTCGCAGCACCAGATCGAGGCTCTCACGAAGCATTTCGAATGTATCGAATCCAGCTTTGTCCTTGGGTATGGGATGTAGTCGTTCCCAGTTGCCGCAGGCGTACTTGTAGAAGTCCACGCATGGATCCACCTTTTTATCCATATAGCGGTTCATGGTGGTGGCCTGGGCTTGGCGAATGCCCTCCCGGGTGCCCTCCTCGTTCCAGAAACTCTGCAGGGCGCTGATCTGGGCCTCCAGCTCCGCACTGCCTTCTTCGACTTGACGCTCTGCCTCGCGTCTTTCCCGCCGCTGCCTGCTCCACTCCAGCCAGTAGGGAGCCGTGTCCTGGTACCGCTTTTTATGACGTTGGTAGAGGTCACCGTTTAACGGCTTGATGTCCAGGTTAATGTTTTCGCTAAGGCACTCGCGCGGAATGCCCATCGGCAGGAAGGAGGTGCGCGCGTCCTTCATCAGCGTGCTGCGCTCCTCCAGCTCCATTGCCTCACCATTCCCGTAGCGGTATGGCTGGCAGCGTCTTGCTCGCTCCGCCGCCAGAAGCTCCAGCTGGACCCGCTTGCTCGCCGGCAAGAGGAACTCCTCGTTTATCAGCTCGTTGTAGGTGCTGCCCTCCGGAAGCAGCGATTCGTAGTCCTCCACGAAGCCGGGAACTGCCGAAGCGGAATCGTGGCGGTTCCGCATCCTTTGCTCGCTCAGTTGCAGCGCCGCCAGCATCCCGTCCAGCCGCATTATCAGGATGAGCACCAAGGTCAGCGGCAGCATCACCACTGGAAGCAGGAGAAACAGTTTGCAGCAGGTCAGGCCGGGACACCACTGCACCCGACCCGTCCGCTGATTGACCCCCAGGCCCAGCTTAACGCTCCGGGATGCGGAGGATGAAGTCGGGCCGGGAGAGGCGGCAGCTGAACCGTGCACCGAGGGCATCGCTAGCTTCAGCTGGCTGTGACGACTCATCCCACAAGCCGTCGTAATTGAGGAGCCCGCTGGCCTTTATACTTTAATTAAACGCAATTTTTGCGCGCAACGCAGTTTGGCGAACCGAACGGGACGTAACCTAAACCGAGAATGGACAGCCAGCCGGAGAACGAAGAACGGCGAACCGGAGATCGGAGATCGGACTCTGGAGGCTGGAGACCGGAGACTGCGGCCGAGTCGCGCTCGCATTGCCAACTGGCAGCGCCGCATGGGGATGCGCAATCACGGCGCGCGACAAGCAATTGAGCGGCGACAGCAGCAACTAGCGACATCAGCCGCAGCCGCAGCAGCAGCAACTAGCAACAGCAGCTGCGACAGCGGCGCTTCAATGGATTTTTAGCCAGCGGGGGTGAATTTGGGGGTCAGGGGGTGGGTCTACTTAGGGTAATCTAAGATTTTAAGCAATACCTAGGACAGGAAATATCCGGTTTAGATCAACAGATACCTGCACTGATTTGACCCGTTAACCTCAATCGTTTCATTAATTCGCCTTTATGTCTCTGTTAATCAACGGGAACGGCAACAAAGCAGATCGTTCAGAAATTTGTGTCATTATCATTGGAATAGCAATAACAAACGCGCCACAGTAGCAAAAACTGCACTGAGAGAAAAAAGTCCAAGGTCAGAAAGAAATTTTTTAAACAGTGATCGTTAAAATTAATTAAGTCTCATATGTACCCTTCGTTTATATCAAAAAATATAACACAATATAATAATTATAGCTGGTACTCTCAGAGTAAACGTTGTAAGTGTTTGTCGTTCTGTCCGTCCGTCCTAAACGGAAATGAACGAATTAATGAAAACTAAAAAAAAGTTTAGGAATAGCAGTCAAGTTAATGAAACCGCTATTAAAAATAATTGTGTAGATAGCATTAGTTGAAAAATATATTTTAAGCAAAACTTGCTTGAAGATCATTTAAATTTCTGTTACTCATCTATATTTTATAAAAATGGTAACTACTACAGGGCGACGGAACGTGTTTTGAAGGTATGTTAAGCGACTTAGTCGTGTTTGGAGGGGAGATGGAAGTGGATGTGACAGAACCAATCGTTGAATTTCGTTTTAATATTCGTCTTAGATTGTCAATCATAGTTCACGGTAAATAAAATAATAATAATAAAAAATGAACCACAGATGCAAAACTGCACAGGGAGAAAACAGTCTAGGATCAATTGGACATGTTTCAAAAAGTTATCTTTTAAAATTAAACGGAACTCTCAGCCCATGTAGTTTCGATCATCCAATATTCCATTTATTTTGATCTTAAGTAAATATAAATTTTTCTGGTCGTTCACTTTCTAATTTTAAGAGTAATTAAAATATATGCAACTAGACCAATTTAAACTTAACAATATGGTTTTTGTTATCAAAAAAAGGTAAAGGTGTTTCAAATCGGTTTTAATAAACTATCTATATTTTAGAGCTTCGGTAATTTTTTTTCCATGTGTACAGCAGCCACCTATGCACCTCCGCATTGACCTCTGCCCGAATAGCGTCTAAATTCAATCAATTTAATTTAATTTCACAAAACAATTGCACAGACCGGCGACGGACAGCCGGCCGCAGGTTACATGCTGGAGTGGACTCAGTGGGTCGGAACTAAGCGGAGCTTGAGAAGAATCCGAGATTGGGTACGCTGCCGGAGAAATTGCCCTTTAAAGGCTGCCAGAAAGGCTCGTAACTCAGCCGCTTAGCCAGACCAATCAAGTGTAATGGAGGTGGCGTCATTGTGCGCCACTAACTACTCCAGTCACACGTGTTTTGGGGCCCGTAATCTCCGTGCCATATAGTGTGCCACTATTTAAAGGGAATTAAAGCTCTGCGAGGCGTAACCGAAACCCAAATTGGACCTTCAGAGGCGGTGAGGCGCGGGCTTACGGTTTGGGTTAGTATTACAAGATTATGCGGGTAATTGGCGGCATGCGATGCCATCTAATGATCCTAAGCCCCGTCCCCTCCCCTCCCCTCCCCTCCTCCGTCCACCCCTAAACGTTCTCGCTTTGCATATGCCTATTTTTAGGGGAGGGAATGGGCATGGGAGGGGACTCGGGAGGGATGGCTTCTGTTCACGTCATGTATGAATTTCAGTCTCATGAACACCAAACACGCAGGTGTATCTGTGTGAGATGAGTGCTGCGTATCAGTGTGGGTGTATCTGTATTTATGTTGACGGGGGAAATGGCGATTGCTTCATATGCTAATTTTAACCTTAAACCTTTTAATTAGCGACTGTGACCGAGATTAGTCGACTCGTCCATTTGTCAATCTCATATGCATCTGTGCACTGTATTCGTGTGCTGGGGGGATGGCCTGCAGCCCCTAGTGCAAATGTTATGCAATTTGCCAACGCTCCGATGGACTCTAATTTCAATTGGCTTTTGTGTTCACTTGATCTGCGGTTCAAGACCAACCCGTCGACGAATGACCCACTGAGCCCACATGCGACGATATATGTACATACATGCTAACACACATTCGGTTGCGGCATCAGGTTTGCGAGAGGTAAACGAACGAATCGTGAATCAATCAATTGCCGTAAATAAACCCAGCGTCGTTTGGGGATCGAGTTTTGCCTATGTACATATGTATAAAGTCTGCGGATTGCAATCGGTTGTGGTTGGTTTTCGGGGGTGAACTCAGGTCATCAACACCAGATTAATTTAACTAATCTGTGGCTACTAATAAATATATAAGATGCTCGAACCCATTAATTACCCGTTATTAACTTGAACAAAATGCACAGAGCGGCGTAAGAATGATTTCATTAGGTTATCGTATAATTCATAATATATTCAGAATAATATATTATTCCTTGTGTCCTAAAACTGTTAATTTAATTATATCTCAAAAATTTAATTTAGTTATTAATATATTAAATATCTTAAAAAATACTTTGAGAAAAATCCAATCTAAGATGTCATTGACTTAAATAATATGGGTAATATTTAATAAATTGGTATGTGCTTCAAAAATTTGTAATTTTTTCGACCATTTTAAAATATTTTTAGTTTTCATAGTTAATGAGTTAATTTATAATTTAAGCTATACAAGAATTGAGTTTTTAACACCGCGCAGTTCTGCACAAAACAACCACTTGCTCTACTTTTCTCAATAGAATTTTTGAATACAAACAACACTTTGACAGTTTTCAAGGATTGCAACTCTTCGTGAAGCATAAAAGTGTTTTGGCCTTTTCTCTTGGATAAATCGGTCGAATGCCATCAATGGATTTGAGCTATGGCCAACTGTTGAGCATGGATGATTGGACAACCTGAACTTGAGTTCGGCGTCCCAAAGATTGTCGTAAAACACACTTACATTTTATTGTCAGTTGCGGCGTCACCACACACTTCACTTCAGTTTCCTCGATCCCGGGAACTTAAATTATTCGAGCTTGTTGGAGTGTTACCGTCGTGATGCAAAGTCGTTCTAAAACTGATTTCAGATTCCAAGTGGAGAGCTGTTTAGCCGCTACCGGCGTACTTGGTAGCGATGCATCTGCTTGTTATCGCTCCAGGTTATTCCGCTGAGCTGTCTGCTGTTTCCCGGTGGTTGCACGATTGAGTGGTGCAGCGGCTGCTAATTGCAGAACGATTGTCACCAATGCAAGTGAATCACGGCCATTCACCTGCCCACAGGTGATCGGCAGAAGCTTAATTTTTTAGCAGGTGACTTTCTTTGCAAAGCAGACTGCTTACTACACTACAGTTAAATTGATGCACAATAACTGCTTATTTTGGGTTTATTTTTTTTCTAGGTGGATGTTCCAAACTTTATTGAAAACTAAAACATTTGCAATAAGAATATCAAACATTAAATAATATTGACTTAACTTATGTATATGTAAAATAGTTTAAAAAAATACTGGAACCATAAATTTTTTGATCCGAAGTTCCATTTAATATGTATTTCTCTGTTCAAATAAATTTGTGGTTGGTGTATTTTTTTGTATCAAAACTTTAGTTGATTTAAAAACTTTAAAACATATGTTTTACACATAAATAATTAAGTTTTCTGTGTAAGATAGTAAAAAGCTATTAAGTTAACTGCGTGTTCCTTGTAGATATTTTTTTCTCACATGTACAAAGCATGTTCATACCTGTGTCATTATAAAAATGCTAATTAAATTCATCAAACACAAAGTGTTATTGACAACTCCATCTGACAGACGGGCATATTTATTAATTTAAAGCTCGCTAAAAGGTCGTAAATCAATGGAGTTGGCTTTGTGTGCTCAAGCCCACAATCATTGATTTATCCACTCACGTTATTTGTTGTCAGCTGACAAGAACATTTCAATTACAATTTGATTGGCTCGGACCACACCTGAGCCTGTCTATTGTCAATCGTGCTTGGTTAGCGATGCCCTGTTTTGGGAATTTGGACTGCCGAATAAATAGATTTGTTTTATTCAAGCGCCTTTTATGGGGTCATTTAATATTGAATCAACCAAATTTAATTAGTTAGAGTGGACAGTAGAGAGCGTGGCTCCTTTCGTGTGTGCACATTGTAGCATCCAAGTGTTATGTGCAGTTAATGTGTTTAAATTCTTTCCTATCGCCTGGGGCTCTGTAGGACACATTAAATATACATGGGTCGCGACGATGTGTGCGAAATAACATTTTTAATTACATTACCATCCGCACGGGTCAATTAATTTGGCCACCACACAAATGTAGGTTCCACTCACGTTTCCATTTCACTAATGCACTTCCACCAGCATTGCGGCCTCATTTATTAGTCTAAATATTTGTGAAACACAACCGTCAGCAACGACAGTGGCCCGCGATTTGACTGAAACCGAAAGCCGGCATATAAAGCCAGCATTTTATTAATGGGGAAAACCGCTGTGGCGACTATAAATTTAATACTATCGATCATTGTCGGGCTGTGAGATAATTTGCAATAAATCTGCGCGCCGTTTCAGAAAAGCGGGCAGATAGGCAGGGTGGCCGGGGCAGCTAAAACTGCAATAGAGCGACCAGCACACAACATAAATTAGGATAATTACAATTGCACCCACAAGTGCCATTCGAGCAGTGCTGCCAATTTAGCCTTTTTCCGGACAGATCTGTCCCTTTTTTAACGGCCTTAGCCGGAAAAATTTCAAAACAGCCCCTTTCCGGAAATCTGGCCTTTTTTTGACAATAAACTTTAAAGGAAAAGTTGAATGATTTGTACTTGATTCATCCTGATTTCAAAAACTAAATGACCTTTTTTAGGAGCTAAGTCGAACACTTTTGTGCTTTTACCACTAACCACTAAAATTATGAAGAATGTTCAAAATCAAGAATCCATCTCAAAAAGTTACATCTCATTTTGCTTAAAATGTTGTTTAAAGCGATTAAATCGATCAGATAAAATAATTACCAAACGCTATGAACAATGTACAAAGGGTTTTAAGCAAATTAATTCATGATGTTTTTTTTGAAAACTTTTCTAAAAGTTCTCGAAAAAATTTTTTTTGTGTTTTGTGCCAAGACCCTTAAAAACATGTATAAGATTAGGTTATTTTTAGCTTGTAATTTTCATGATATCACCTCAAAAATGTATTTTTAATTGCAAGTTTTGACTCCGCTAACAAATAATCATGACATATGGGCTAATCCGAGAATTTTGAAACCAGCCCGAAAAACGAAAAAACTAAAAAAACATATTTCTATATAGTTTTTTGCCAAATTTTTCCTAAATCATAGGAACTAAACTTGTCTAAGCAATGTGCAACAAAATTTAATTTTTTTTGGTTCAACTAGTTAATATTAGCAAAGAGTATTTTTTTTGGTATTTTTTCTGTTTTTTAGACCTGTTTTCATTGTTATATTCTCCTATTAGAATGACAATTTATGATAACATTTGGTTCATAAAGTGTCGTTTACATGTTGAACTATTTTCTCAAGTCAAAAAAACTATCAAATCGCGGCTAAAAGTATAGATAATCACCTTATTTAGCTTGATGGAAGAAGTGTAACGTCCGCAACGTAACGTCCGCAACAAATTTAAATTAAGATTATTTTTATTAACGGAACTAGTTATCTTTCTTTTTTAAGATGCATTGATATGGTCATACATTCCACTTCATTATTAGTTATCTTACTTTTTTGGTTAACTATTCTTAATTCGCTAATAAATGTGAAAATGCACACAAACCTCAAATTTTACTTCCATTTTTGTGTAACGTCCGCAACGGAACTTTGAGCAAGCACAACTTTCATTAAAAAACAGTTAACCTCTTGTTTTTAAATAAGTTTAAAAGTGCACTCAAGAAACTGCATATGGCCAACAATTTATAAAAATATACCCACGTCAACGGCAGCTGTGTCAATTCTAACAATCAAATTTGCGTACAAATGTAACGTCCGCAACGCAGGATTAGCCCATATGTGAATCTGAAGTAATAAAATTGTACCTAATAACATAAATTTGTTAAAACAATAAGTTGGCCTTTTTTTTTGTCCTTTTTTTTAAATTTCTGTCCCTTTTTTCGCCTTTTTTTTGTCTGACCTGGCCTTTTTTTTGAACTGACTGCTGGCAGCACTGCATTCGAGCCATTTTTGTTGCTATTTTTTTGGCCGATTGTAGCCCCGGGAACGGCAAGAATTTTGATTGCATAAACACAAACAGACTGCAACTTTGTGTGCTGCAAATTGTCAGCAACGGGCACTCAAATGGAAATGAAAACACACAAATACAAATCTCCAAAATCCAATATCCAAAAATTAGCCAAAAGAATTACCAACCGTGCCAATTACAACAACAACAACAGCAACAAAAGCGAGAGGGTGCCCACAATTAGGAGACGCTGGTAGTGGCCGCAAATACTTATTTGCCAACTCCTTGGCCAGCCCGGTCATGTTCGGCCGAAATTAGTTGGCCAAGAGCTGATTTTTTTGGCCAACCAGTTGGTCAGGTGGGGAGTGAGGCGGTGCGTTTTATGAGCCCAGTTCCTCCAGCAAAACAAAATCAATTAAAACGAATCGCTGGAGCAAAGTTCCAGCCAACTCCGACTGGCTCATTCATCCGTGACTTTGCACTTTGCTGGCGTCGGTAACTGCGGCGCCTCTACTGCGGTTCGGTGGTTAGTACACACAGGAAAAAAAGGGCATTTCATAAAAGAATTCCTAGAAATAGTACGGTGAGTAACCTATCCTCAAAGAGGCAAATTAAATATATTAAGCAAATGCTCAATAAACTCATTTTAAAATCGGATCCACAGCGCAATTAAGACGTACAAAGTTGCCATTAATAACAGTTCAGCTGTGCAAAGTGACGCCCAAAACTAAATAATAAGTTATTTTCTGTATTATAATTTATAAACAATTTTTTACTATAGTGCTCTGTTTGTTGTTAATTATAAAATATTATTAAAAACAGAAACTTAAATTCTGTCTAAATTATATTGCTTAAAACTACCATTGATAATTTTTACACACAATAAATACATATTTTAACGATACATTCACAGCATTATAATTAAACATTAACTGATGTTTATTTTATGCGTAGTACTTGTAGTTTCTATTTGTTTTGTTGTTCTTGTGTCCCACTGACAGGCAGACCACCCGCCAGCGTCTGCAGCTCCCAGCAAGCGTTGCGCATGCGCAAAGGTGTTGCTGAGTTGCTGGTGCTGTTTGCTGCCGCCGACTGGCATTTGATATGCTTTATACTGTTTTGCATGCCGACTGCGAGTGGCTATTGCTGTCGTTGGCCAAATTGCAACAAGCGAGGCTTAGGAAATTGATATGGAAATGTATCGCTTAACTAATTCGAAACTCAAGAGAAATGCTACGCTAAGGACTTGCGGCCAATTAAAGTTAGTTATTGCATGGAGCTAGGTAGTACAAGTTGGGCAATCAGTGTCCGTAGCTAAGCCAGCAGCCCATATGTGGGTGTAAGGGTGTAAATAGTCTGTATTTAACATTTTCGAAAGGGTATGCAAATCTCTTAAATCTTAAATCTCACTTAAGATCGTAAAACATTATTTTTAAAAAGAAGAAAAATTAAATTTATTTTATAACATTAATTATATTGTATGAATATTTTGAACTCCTTTCAAAAAAATTTCTCAAACTTAAATATTTTAATTTCTTTAAAAACAGCTCGGCACATGGAACATATCTGTCAAAAAATTCACACCTTTAATATTAAGGGTTCGAAAGTTAGCTTAGAAAATTGAAATATTAAATTAACACTTAATTGAACCCTCAACCCTAGCTTAAAATTAATTTGAATTATACCTTGAACTTTTAAAGCCTCAATAAACGCTGCCGATTCAGTTCCTAACCCATTCGATTGGAGGTTGTTTCTAGGCGGCGAGTGCTTGATTTTCACGCACCTCGACATTGTTTTGAATCCATGGCATTGACTTTCATCACGAAATCCCGTTTGGCGGGAAACTGCACACTGGCGACTGGTTTTACTGGGGGCTGTCCCTGATATTGCGTATACGCAGCGGTGTGCTACCACGCATGCGCCACCAAGCCGAGTAATTGCTGCGGTTGGCAGCAATTTGCCACACTTGTCACTAACGTGGTTAACGTGTTGTAATACGTGCTACACACCACTCGAATCAATTTATTTCCAATTGATTTGCTTTGATTGCAGTTGCACTACAATTTTTTCCGACAGACTTTCACACTTGGTGTGCCAACTTTTATATTGTGGTTGTGATTGTGCTAATCGATTGCGGCGGATTATGCAAATGGGATTGCAGCAATTGTCCGGGCGGTAAAGTTTTAAATGGCCACCATGAGCACTTTCAAAGGATCTGAAGAAATAGTAAACTTGCAGAAGTTTTTCCAAGGCCGTGGAGTGCAATTAGCCGGCAGATAAGTTGCAGGGCGCTTATCCGTCTAACCATTTCCTTCCACTCTTTTAAATCAAAGGACGGGGCTAACCAGCTGGCACTCTGCGGTTTTCCTTGTTAGCCGACTCGCTTTGTAGCTCACTTTACACTTTGCCCCCATCGCCTCGTATTTTTCTTTACGCTCTCGCCTAATTAGTTTTTAATCCCTTTCAGTGTCATGAACCTGGCGTCAAGTTGGCTGCAGTTCACGGGAATGTCGGGCACAGTTTCCCACTCCAGCTAATTAGCCCTGAGACCACCGACCGACCCGATCCATCAATTGAAAGTCTCATTCTCGTGACACCGAACGTGACCTTTGTTACTTTGTTGTTCGGTTGACATCTCTCCGAAAGCCCCAATCATTGCGTGGATTTTGAAAGTGAGCCGGAGCCGACTGCTGGGCTGTCGGATATGCGATTTGACAGATGGATAAGACCTCCAAGGGCTCCCTGGAACCGAATCGGAGATAATGCCAAAGGTCGACGTTTGACTATCATTTCGGTGGGTGGACGTGGGCGTCGCAGGCGTGACCTTCACAAGTGGACTTTGAATAATGTTCGTAGGTGCCACTATGCGTCGGCCTCGGCACGTGAAGCAGCTCCTGGGATAAGCTCATTTTGAAATATTAGGATTTGACTTGGCCTGTCAAAGCCCAGGCTTCTAATCCCAGTTTGATGTTAGTATGAAATTGTTATGTCCGCGACAAAGGAGCAATAAATTACGCAATGTGATCCCCTCACCTATGTGTCCTGATTTTTCTGGCCATCTTTGAGTTTGGCGGAACTCTTAATGAGTTTTTTGACAGAATAAAATAGACATCATCGTGCACCGTTCTCCAAGGTTTTATGGCACTCGTTACGCTCCTTCCTGGTTGTGTACTTTGTTGGCCAACATTATTTTCACCCGACTGACACCGCACGTTGCCCGTCTGTGGGTGGTCAGTTTGGAGTTTTAAGGTCTCGTTTTATGCATGTGGGCTAGCTTTGGACTTTCATGTCTCTCCATTTTTTCGGGTGAGTCTTAATAGCATGGCCCAGATTGGCGGGCGCGCCTTAAAAAATGTTTCCCATCTATGGACACGGGGGTCGCGAGGTGGAAAAACGAGCGTTCCTGGGATTGCGGGATGACGATGACTGTCATGCGGCGGATTTGCGTTGTTAGCAAATGGAAATATCAAATTGGTGGGCCCCGTAAACTTGGCCATTCGTGATTGTGCGACATTTTGGCCAGGACACGTGTGTGTCAACTGCAGGAATCCGGCGATGTGTGGGAGCGGCTGCGGACTGGTGAGTGGGGCTAAAGAGGGGCAACCTGGCGCCCAGCTGGTGAACCAGCCACTCGCTGCTGGCCCAGATGTTGCAAGTGAACAGAAACCCGTTTGTGGCGTGTCAAGTTGCTCATGGCTGGATGCCTGCCACGCTGTGCTTTTGACCAGTTTCGAGTGGGGCCATTAGATCGCAGTTCGCTGGTGGTGCGGATACCGCGATACCGCTGAGAACCCTCCCACGCCGGCCATCTCGGAATGAATCTGGGCAACTGCACCCGCACCCAGCCAGCGGCATCCCAAAGCCACTCTCGAACTCTGCCCGTTTCCAATCAATCAACTGAGAAATTTGCAATTTAATTTTCCGCCAGCTACGCCCGCAACCCAGGGTTGTTGGTAAACTTCACCAGCATTCTGCCAATTGGCTTGGCCCACCATGTGACAAATGCCAGCTACAGATTCAGATGCAGATGCAGATGCAGATAATAATGGATGCTGGGTTCCGCCCCTTTTGGGTGCCCCCTTGGCCTACTCGTTCGCCAGCTACACCCTAATGATATGTTGGCCAAAGTCCCTGGTTATAATTTTCATAATTCCACCTTAGGGTGGCCCCTGTTGATGGAATCAAATTGAATTGAATCGCCAGCCACTCAACGCCATAAAAAGCCAAATCCCAGAGTGTGTAACTGCCTGATCATGGCCAGCGATTCAATCCGATTCGATTACAGCTGTTGCAGTTTACTTTACATTTTATCTGAGGCAATAATTGAAGCCAATTAAATTCATAAATTTTAATGATTTATTTTAGCTTTGCACTCTTAGCACATTGAATTAATTCTTGAATGGCGGCGAACAGGGTGCTATGTATAATTTACCGTTAAAGAACACGATACAAAGTATTATCAATAATCATAAATTAAAAAGAAATTCAAAATTAACTTTATCTTTACATTCCTAAATGTTTATTCTTTTAAATTCCATCGACAAACAAACCTAAAGAATAACCCTGTAGCCAAGAATGCTTGCTTTTCGCACCGTAAACTTATTTGTCTTATGGCCCACAACTGACCAACCAATTAACATTTTTAATTCACCACAAATACTCGAAGCAACAGTTTGTGTAAGAACAAAAAACTCAAAAATGAAGCAAAGAATGAAATTACCAGTAGCGATTGCTTTAGCCACTGCCTTCTATTAGCCATTCCCAGGAGGGCAGTTACACCCGCGAGCGCGCTGATTGCATCCGCCTGGCCAAAAGTCACTCAACGCTTCACTGCACCACTGGGCATAGCAGGGCAGACCGTCCAAATGGCTAGCAGTCGCAGCCGAACCAACTGCCTCGGAAGAATTTCAATGCCAAAAGAGTACGATGGAACGAATTCCCAGAACGTTGGATACTTTTATTTGAACATGGCTTCTCTAAAAAAATAAACTTTGAACTCAACAAATTCAGCATAATTCAAAAGCTGCTTTTACTATTTAATTTAAAAGTAAATAAAAAAGTTAAATAATATTGGAAAAAGAATAAACTAAGCCAAAAACTAAATCCATAAAATTAAACAACATTTTTACTTTAATTAGCCTCTGTACTGTGTGAAACTACATTTGTTTTGTCCAGTAGCATTACTTTCTTCTTAAGACGTACCTTATGCTTGCTTTTTATTTCAGGATTGGTTCCAGTTTTATATTTCCTGTACTGTATATTATTTGTATAAGAAATTAGCGCTAGCTTGAAAAGTTAATCAACTTTGAGTGGTCTTCAGATCCACTGTGTTTTTGGTCAGTGATGCGTGATCAGGTTAGAAGGCACCGTCGATGGTGTTGCCATGCTAATTCCGATTGCAATTGTTATTGGCCAAGCCAGTTTTAGTTGCGTCACGGCATGCAGAATTTTATTGTCTTGGGGGCAGAATTTAAAATATTAATTACAATTAATTGGTGCCGCTAAAACCAGACCACGCTTCATTTGCCTAATGGGCCGTCGGGTCGCAAGTGGTCAGCCACTGGCCACTGGACTAGTGGCCACCACCACCACCCGCAATCCATCTTAATTATGTTGTTTAACAGCTAGTTCAATTAATTGAACATGATTTAGCCATGTGAAAATATTCAATCGGAATTGCAGAGCCAACACCTGCCCACACGAAGGTAATTCTATGCAGATGCAAATGCGCTTTTCCTGCCCAGAACTGTAAATAACAGCAATTAAATAAAAGCTGAAATCGACAAGGCAATTTATCGAAAAGTATCTTTGCCGTTTTGCATCCAGGCTCAATTTGCATATATGCAAACCGATCAAATGGCAACAGGTAACCGCCAACAACTAAGGAGGTTCTGGCCAGCCTACGCCCACTGGAAATACCTTTTTTTTGCGGCTTGCAATTGTTAGACATTCCCCATATCTACGAATCTACAAGACCGCAATGAGTGCAGACACAGAGAATTCTGGGAGGGCTCTTGAGAGTTTCAAAGTTAACGGAGGCAGACAAAGAAATAGTTTGAAATACTATTTTTTCCATAAGCAAAAGATAGTTTGGCATTGGTACGTGCTAAGCAAACAATGAGTAAGCCCAAAAAGCAACCACTGAAAATATATTTTCTTAAACATGCCATGTTCAATGAGTCAACACTAAGAATTTGTTTTATTTTTGTAAATACTAAGTTCAGTGAGAATGTTTAGTATTAAACCATAAAGGTGTTTAAAAAATATAATTATATAAATCAACACTTTAGGGCTAAATGTTAAGTTGTTGTCTGTTGCCTGGGTTTCCCACCACATAAATTTGTTAAATTTAAAATCTATGTAGTCCAGACGCTTTGGATTAGAAATGCATTTAGATAAATTGATTCTGATTGCATAATTCGTGTTATTATGGTGTAATTAGTTAATTTTCGTCCAGATAGCAATCAGAATTTATATGCCCGACACCCGACCATGTAGCACTCAGACGGAAAACCAAGACAATAATTACGCTCGCAAATGGAGCTGGAATGGGTTGGAACTGGCTGAAGGTGGGCACCTCGACAATCCACAAATGTGTGGATTGCACTTGAGCCAGTCAGCCAGCCAGTCAGCCAGCCCACAGCTGTCGACAGTGGGCCGAGCTAATAAAATGAAAACAAAAGTGGCACCGGGAATATAATTTATAATGTTGCGCATACCGCAAAAATGTCAAACACGCCCCAAAACTATCGCCCGCCCGCGCAAACACACACACGAGTGCGAGTTCAAAAGTGCAGTTTGCATTTGGTTTATTCAAATTAAATTGGCGGCAGGCGAAGCCAAACAAATTAAGTTGCCGATACGAGTATATGGAGTGTGCCACAGAGCCACCGCTCTCCCGATGGCGCTTATCGAATGCAAATAATCAGAGTCAGTCAGAGTGCAAGCACTCATTATATTGCAACGGACAGGGGAGACTCGCTGGTGCACTTAGAAAAAATAATACATTTTTTATAATGTTCTCTTAAAAGTTTTCGTTGGGTAGTTGAAGTCGAACCCTATGTTTGATGAAGCAGTCAACCATCAAGACTATTCTAAAGGATAGTCACAAGTTGAAATGTCTTTTTTTAAAGATCAAATTCATTGTAAGTTTTCTTAAAACTTTAAATATAAATATTTTTGCAAGTGTGCTTGTGAGTGCAACATCTAGATTAGCGGACTGCAAAGAAATGCTGCAACATGTGGCAACAACAGCAGTGCAGGCAGTGGCCAAAAGGGGATAGAAAACCCATTTTTCTGTCTTTTGTTTTCCGCTGGCTTCTTTGGGCCGCGCTCTTGTTTTTATTTTTAATTTGCAAAGTTTTCGTTTCGTTTTCCGATGCAGTTCAATGATTAAAGAGGCAAACGCCCAGAAATTGGCCAGCTCACATTTCGTTATGGCCCCCGTTGGGGCATGTTGCAAGCGGTGGGTAAGAATTTTTTAATTTGATCGCCGGCCAGCTCGGGGCGGGTCTGTTGGGCGTTTTTTGGAAATGGAAAGGCACGATGCGATAAGATCGGCCTAGTCCCGTGGCCAAATAATGAGTGCTAATTGTTCGCAGCGCGGAAGTCAAAGAGGTAGCCCCCCGCCAATCCAAACAAATGAAATACACGAATCGTTTAAGTAAAGTCGAAACCGAACCGTCAATTAAAATCGCTTTGAAAGCAAGGTCATGGCAGCTGCTTTTCGCAGTGACAAACGCAGCGGAGGAAACGCACGAGCAACATGTTGCCGGTGCAGTGCCAGCAACATGCTGCAGCGCTCCCCTACCAACGCAAACGCGATTGATACACATTCTTCGGCTGGGGCTTCGATATCCACTTCGGCTTGGCCAAAACCCGCTTCGAGCCCCGATTAACGTTGTAATTCGATTACTCTGGTACCACATTGTTCTGCTTTTACTCTCATTGCCTGTGTATTGTGTGGTATTGCTGGTGTTGCTGCTGCTGTTGCTGTTACCGATGTTGCTGGTGTTGCGCTTGCGCCGGCGTCTCAGCCCGAGTCTCGGCTGGTGTCTCTGCTCCAGTCTCCAGTCTCGAGTCTCGGGCGGTATATATTAGGGCCGCCAGCCAGCAGTCAGCACAGTTCGTTAACAGTCCTAGTCGTGGTTCTAGGAGGTTCAACCAGCGTCCAGCGACCAGTGCTTGTGTCGTGTCGTGTGTAGTTAGTCTTCCGTTTATCCCCAGTGTATTCCCCGAACTCCTTTTCGAAGCTCAACCGTGTGATCTAAACAAAAATGAAGCCATTCGTAAGTATACGCCATAGGATCAAAAGGATAACTTCAAGCACAGGATTTAAAAAAATAAATAAAAGTGATTTATTGTAGAAAAGATAGTGAAATATAACCATCTAAGTTAGGGGATCAGTGATTAAGCAAAGTCCAAAATTAGCTTCTATGATCATATACAAATTAAGTAGCAAATCAAACGGTATAACCATAAACACGTCCAAGTTTTTTTTTCAAGTTCAGTTTAGTTTTTATATACTTCACTTTAAAGTAGGATATCGGATTTTAAAGTATACATTACTTAAGTTGCTAAGTCTTCTATACCAATTTGTAGTAGAGCAGTAACAAAAACTTTAAATTTTTAGCTCTTCATTCAAAAATAATAATTAGTATCAGAAATTAAATGTTTATGCATCAGCTCAATAACAATTTCTCTAAATTCCTATAATTCCGCCAAATTGAAACTTAGATACGACTTGTCTATAACTGTGTATTTAGTCTCTGAAGTCTTAAGCTGTTGTGGATTTATTTATTTTTAAATTAAACTACCAAATCACTTTTAGTGAATACAATTCGATTCATTTAAATTCCGCTCTAAATGAAATGCCACCTGTGCTGCCACCGCTTTACTTATATCCTTAAGCCCCATCCGAGAGTCAATTACGGTGGCCATGTCAGACATTCCCAGCACGTCGAGCTAAGCAAGCCACCCAGAAAAACCATCAGCTGCCATCAAATTCTGTGCGAAATCCCGTTGATAAGCCGTTGACATGTTGCATGTCGGACCGTTTATTTACCCGTTTTTGCACCATTTTCCGCACCACCCATCTGGCTCAGGCCCACTCCCCTGCTGACACATAATATGGTACATAATCGCGCCGCATGCGGTAATATCTGCGAATTGGCCGAACGAGTATCTTGGAATCGAATCAAACGGTTGCGCTTCGAAACGCTCGAAAGCGAATCCGGGGGGAAAGTGCTAAGATGGGCGTGTGTCCGTATATCAATGTATCCATGTGTGTGGGGAAAGAAAAGCAAGAGGAAAACGTTGGCGCAAGCGCAAGAAAAGCAAAGGCTGTAATTAGGTTAGCAGAGCAGACTTACAAGCTTTAACTGAGTGACAGCTGCGATTAAAGATTTTAGTAGGTGGCTGCCGCATGAGTAATTACTGGGTCATGGCATAATTTTACAAAATATGCTTTTAAAGATACAGATTGTTCAGTGCTTCAGACTTATTAGGTGATTCTTTTAATCTGTTTGTTTGAAACAGATGTGATGGCTGAGAGTCTTCTTTTCGGTTTCCATGGTGTTTTAAAAACAGTTTATCAGGGGTGCTACGGCAAACTGGGGCGATTTTGAATTCAGCTTTTTGTCAAATCGCTGAAAAATTTCCTGGGTGCCACGGAACTTCGAGCGATTTCATATTTTTAGCTAACTCACAAACCATTTCGAACTGGACCCGAACTGGCACTAAATAGCTAACAAATTTTAAACAAATTAAACAAAATGCCTTGTACAAGACTTCTTGCACTAGATGAGCTGCGCAGGCAACAGGCGATAAAGGAAACCATAGAGCGAAGACGCTTAAGAGACTCTTTGGACCCATTTTCCAAATCGGACGAAACGTTTGATTTTGTTGTTGTTTTTGGTATTGTTTATGGTCATTTATGTATGTAATTTAGCTAATTTCTGTTTTTTTTTCTTCCCCTTCCTATGCAACAGATGACATTTTCAATCGTTGCCACACTAGGAAAAATAGTATTTAAACCTTTTTTTTACAAAATAAGCAGGAAAAAAGCGCTTGACTAACAAATTAAGAATGACAACTTATTTTTTATACTTTGTTATTGCTTTTAAGCACAATCATCTGTGTTTTACCACCATAAAATATGTTTTCGCTTTTCGAACTTAACTAGGTGGCACCAGTGAAATGCTATTTCGCTATGTTTGACAATTTTTACAAGCCAGTTTCTAAGCAATTTGCTAAAAACATTTTTAAAAATAATAATTGCTTGCAAAATGTAATTATTTTAATGCAGAATTATCAGAAATTGAACCAGCTTTTCTGTAATATATGGCTTGTTAATGAAAACCCTTTATTTTAGCTGTATTTACCCAAATAGCTGACACATTTGCTAGCTGTTTTAAAACAGCTAAACACAGCTGAATTGAGGCTCCGTAGCACCCAGGAATTGAAATCAAGCTGAATGTGAGCTGAATGGTTTGCCGTAGCACCCCTGTATATCAGGTTATATCAGTTCCCAAAGTAATTGTAAATTTAAAATTTTATTAAAATCGAAGACGTTTTTTTTTTTAACTCCGAAATATATAAAAATATATAAAATTAATTTTAATAGAAATAGTTGTAGAACATTTTGGTATTAACTTGACAAAATGCATATCCACAAAATCATGGTTAAGTTTTTCAATTTATATTTTTGCTGCCCCGTTTAGTTTATTGCCGCAGCGCTGCTGGTCTCGACAGTGTCCGCCTCCTGGCACGGAGCTGTCTCCACACAGTACCAGCATCTGGACCCGCACAGCCACACCTACTCCTATGGATATGCCGATCCCAACTCGCAGAAGCACGAGACGCGCGGCCACGACGGCACCACGCACGGCTCCTACTCCTACGTGGATGGCCATGGTCACCTGCAGTCTGTGTCCTACACCGCTGACCCGCACCACGGCTTCAATGCCGTGGGCACCAACCTGCCACAGGCTCCTCACGCCCACTCTGCCCCCGTCTATGCTGCCGCCCACTCGCACGGCGCCTACGTGCCCTACGCCCACGGCCATGCCCACGGACCCATCCACATCCCGGTGCTGACCCACGGCGGTGTGCCTGTGGACACTCCCGAGGTGCAACACGCCAAGGCCGCCCATGCGGCTGCCCACGCCGCCGCCGCCCACGGTGCTCACGGTGGACATCATCTGTACAAGCGGTCGATCTACGGCGGAGGCTGGGCCTACGGACAGGCTGCTCATGTGCCGCTGACCCACGGAGGAGTGCCCGTTGACACACCCGATGTGCAGGCCGCCAAGGCTGAGCACTATGCCGCCCACGCAAAGGCTCTGGGTCACTCGGCCCATGCCCACGGTGCTCCTGTCGAGACTCCCGAGGTGCAGCACGCTAAGGCCGCCCACTTTGCCGCCCACGCTGCTGCCCGTTCCGGCCACGCCCTCGCTCCCATTGCCCACGGTGGCTACCACGTGCCCGTGATCCACAACGGAGTGCCCGTTGACACTCCTGAGGTGCAGCACGCTAAGGCCGCCCACTACGCCGCCCTGTCGGAGGCTTCCGCCCATGGAGGAGCCTCCCACGGATCCTGGGACGAGGGTCACTATGATGGTCACTGGGAGCAGAGCCACAGCAGCCACAACAACTACGCCACCGGCTATGCGCACAAGGGACCCATCCACATCCCGGTGATCCACAACGGAGTGCCCGTGGAGCCCGCTGAGGTGCAGCACGCCCGTGCCGCGCATCTGAATGCGGTGGCTGCCGCTGGTCACGGTGGTGCTGTCAGCCACGGTGGTTACTATGGCGGCAATGGACACGAGGACGATGGCCAGTACCATGCGCACTACGACCACTACTAAGGCCAAGGATCGAAGCCTAACCTTCGATCGACGACGAGCATCTCTATACACACTGCCTAACCGACTACCGAAGCCAGCGTGGCGTATACGTAACTTTGCAACACGTATACGTACGCAAGCGTGACCTTATTGCAGCATTCGCATCCATGTATATATCTATCTATCTATCTGTCCTATCACTGTATCTTTCTGTCTTTAACTCCCTACAAAAAATAAACACACACGAGCCACCAAACACACGGAAAACTGAAGACGACTACATACGGGAGATTGAAACCGTTCGAAAGACGGCTTCCTTGCCCGCTGGGTTCTGATCGATTTGGACTCCAGTTCCAGTCACAGCACACTCCTCTACCCAAATCTCTCTGTTCTAGCCTTTCTCTTCCTTTTGTTTTCTCTGTAAACTCCCTGTTCTTTTGTTACTTCGATTGAGAAACGCTGTATGAGTATGTTGTAAATAACTGTTGTAATCTTTATGTATCTGACCAGATATAAATCTATATTTTATATGAAACTGCAAACAGACAAATAAACTGCAAAAATGTATTTGATCACAATTTGGTGTGTTTAGAATCGGAACGGCACGTTGGGTAACTTAAATATACGTAAATAACTGAACAAATTTTGTCAGTTTTTAAAAGAGTTTCACTTGGCGAAAGAACCGGTTTTTAAAGTAATAATAAAGTATAGGTGTGTTAGAAGCTTTCTTTAATATTACTTAAAATTATTATTACTTCTATTAGAAACACATTGAAAAATTAAAGTTGGTTTGGAAGCTTAAATTAATTTCTAAAAGTCTATATAATAACAAATATTATAATATTGAAAAACTTCTTAAACAACAAACTTTTTGATCTCAAATAAATTAATGCAATAAAGTTTGCTTTTTAACAACCTTTCGTATTCTAGTTTATACTTTAATTGCAATTTCATAAACTCAAACAAGTTAAATCTCTCGTTTTAAAGTTTCATCACTAAAATTTTATTTCCCCTGTTTTTCGGGCACCCTTGCCCGAACCAATAAAAGCTTTGACTTGGCTTTGTATTTGCTGTAATTAATTCCATCCACCCGTATTCTATTTTATCTCTAAACCACATTTTTATGTTGTTCCTATTGTTTTGTCATATTAATTAAAACAGCATCCTGCTTCGAGGATTGTCAGTGTGTGGGGGAAGTTCCATTTCCCATAAACTCTGCGCATATTTCCCACTCACAGGTCAGATGCCACAACACCAAGCCAACCACCAAACCACCCACCACACTGACTGCATTGACAGTGGGGAAGCGTTTGAAAGGAACATAAATATTTGTAGTGCAACGATTGAAATTTGCATACCTACACATGCATCGAATGAGTATGTTTGTGTGGCATGTCGAAATGCCTCCCAAGCGGGTCCGTGGGCGGTGGGCGTGGCAGGAGTCTCAGCAGGGGGAAGCTGCATGTGGCACGACACTGGGAGCGAACAAACAATCAATCAATGCGGTATGAGTCGTGTATTTTTTGCCCAGCCGCCTGCAACATTGTGTGTCTTATGCGGAGAATGTGTCACTCGACTTCGGGTGACTTGAACTATTGGCAGAGTGAAGCTGGGCAAACAATTTGGGTAAACAGATTGCCAGGCATTTGTCAAGTCGGAATTGAATGTGGCCCCCAGCGGGCCGGGAGCCGGGAGCAGGAACCTGCCCCTGGGCCATAAATTCAAGTGCAACCTTTGGGCGCGGTGACCTTGAGCCTTGAGAGCAGGGCCTAGTTTATAACGCAGGCCACGGCCAACTAATTAAAAATTAACAACCCTTGGCCGGCACGCAAAGGTCAGCCGCAGCCGGCAGGTGATTTTCAATTTTCCACGCATAAACAAGCGTGGGCTTGGCCCTGCTCGGCCTATCGTAAATTTCGGGACGTCTGGGGATGGGTCGCTTGCCATTTAATTAAGCATGCATTGGCATTTGGATTTACGGTCAATTGTCGGCTAACAGTGGCTATAAGTGAAATCGGGTTTAAAAATATTCGACCTTCGGGGCAGGTGGGGCTCAAGTGTTTGGTGGTTTCGATCCGGTTACTGACCCGACAGTTAATTTAATTACACGGCAGCCAGCACTTAAAAGCCAAACCGAAATTGTTCGAATTACCGGCCATGTGATTGTTTATCCGCAGTTCAGAATATTTGGCACCCAGCAAACGGTAGCCTGGCCAATTCAATGGAGCACCTAGTGTCGGGGCGTGGTTCGATTCGTTCCAGCCAAAAGTGAATGTGCAACGGCACACTGCTCAACTAAATTCGGCCAAATAATATTGTTGCAAGTGCTGGCTTTGATTTGCACTCACTTCTCATTCCGTGCTTTCAAAAATTTCATTCGGATTGAAGAATTACATTTGCATGCCCGCCAATTGGGCAAACCAATCCGAATCCGAAACCGTTGCGGTTTGGCCAGAACTGTGGCCAGTTACCAGGCATTTGGCCCTGCGCCCAGGGCCTTTATTTGGCTGCAGCGTTAAGCTGCTAAGTAAACAAACTTTGGGCCAACACAATCCATGAGCGATTTTATGCCCTGGCATTCTGCTGTTGTCTCTATTTGGGTTTATTTTACGGTGGGCGTTGCATGAGGTGCATTTTGCATATTTTGGTCAAATGGCTTTTATGTTTTGCATCAATTTAATTTACGGCTGAGGCGTTAATTTATGGCCTAATTGATCTGATTTGAATACATGTTGCAATATCAGGAGTGTCGAAATATATTGGTAATTGTTGTACAAAATATATATGTATATTGCTATATATACATTGCTGCTCGGAAAGGAAGGGAGCGAAAAGTTGTAACACATTCTCATGCTCAGAAAAAAATTTGCAGATGAATAAATCCAATTTCAAATTAGTTTTGAAATTTGCTATTTAGTTAAATACATTAAACGCATTACGGTACAAAAATGCACAAAGATTTTAATGCTCGTGGTTAAAATTCTTATTTTTTTTTTAAATTTAGGGTTCAAAATTATAAGTAAGGTAAGTTGATAAGTAAAAATGAAGGTACTAAGTTACAAAATTAAAATATTTGAAAATGAAAAATATTTAATATTTATTAAATATTGTTGACTGTTTAACTTAATTTTGTTGATGATATTTTTAACAAACATTAAAAGGTTATTTGGCTACGAGTGCATTAACTTTATTAACCTTTTACAAATGAGTAGTTTATTAAAGTTAAGTTGTTATTCACCTCTTTCGATAATTTTTCAACTTTAAAGCAATCCACCTTAATCCGTGGCATTTGGAGCAATGGATACAAAAAAAGTGCTTTGCCAATACTTTGTCGTAGCTGCGTTAAGAAGGCAGCTACTTTGATCTCAATCCACGGAAATCTCTACAAATATTGCAAGCACACACGGAAAAAGCAGAATCATTGTTGCAAAGTAGATAGATAGTTCAACGCTAAAAATTCGATATCCAGTGATTCGCGCAATTGGTGCAACAAAGTGAGCCACACAAAAGCGAGAAAATCGAAGAAATAAGAAGCACTTTTGTACTCACAAAGATGGGGTGAGTGTGGAAACTAACATGGGATAGGAAACAGAAAAATCAAATAGGAAAATTGGTTTATCTTTATCTGATGTTAAAATGGGAGCTTCAGGCTAAGTTCACCTGACTTTGTATTAAATTATTATTGAGTAAAATGTAAATATATGCGTACTATATTACAATGCGTTGTCAAAATTAACGTAGGCGTAATTTATCAGAATTTTCTTTAATGCAAATGTGACAATAAATACCAACAGCATCTGTACTGCATCTGCAAAATGTTATATTTAAATTACCAATAATATTTACAATAAGCTCTTTGCTGTTAAATTTTGTTTTTAATGCAAATGTGTTTATAAAGTCCAACTCAATGTACATTCATGGAAACATGTTTTATTTTTTATATGTAAGACTGTCAATTCTACCAAAACCTTACCAAAAATATTTACGTTTGGCTCTTTTCCGTTCAATTTTCCTGTAAGCGCCTATTTTTGCAAATAGACCTCTCTATACATACATATGTACATAATTAGCAATCTTCACACGAACTGGAAACTCGGCTATTAAAAATCGAATGTAAATTGCTTTGCCTACTTTTAGGCATAATTTATGCGCTCCTAAACCTGAAATTTGAAAGCTGCTGTCAGAGCTGTTGTACAACACTGGTTCTAATTGGTGGATGTTGATGCTGTTTTAATATTTATGCAGTCTAAATATAGAATATTTTAGAGAACGAGTAAGTGATGCGGAGAAAAGGAAAGCCCTGATAAATTTCCATTAAGCAAACATATTTGATGAAAGGTCGCCTGTACCGCTAACTTTTGACCTTTATGTGGTGCTTGTCAAGTGTAAAGCCAACAAAGCCTGAAAACCAGTACATTTTTGTCGAATTTTAATATTCGCTTGCCTTAGCTTAGAGTAAATGTGAGCTCCAAAAACATTGACTAGGTTTAAGGCTAAGATTAACTTAATCGGATGCCAAAGGGGTTGAAGGTTAATGGCACAGAGGTTGACGAACGTCTACAGAACGTGACTGCAAGCAAGATGAGCATTAGCAAAACTGTGCTGATTGATATATTTCGCAGGTATTTTCACTTACACCACATTTAGCTCTGGATCGGGCCAGACTGGAGCTGGGACCAAAACGGCCTGGACAGGGACCGCAGCTGGCGGTGGCTGGGGAGCAGCTCCTCCGGCTCCACCCCCTCCTCCTGCTCCGTTGCGGGCTCCTTTGCCCCCCTTGCCACCCTTTCCGCCCTTTGAGCCATCTGGTCCGTCGGGTCCGTCAGCTCCATCAGCTCCATCTTCGCCATCGGGCTGTGCTCCTGCCGGACTCGGTGCTCCGGGCTGGCCACTGTCGCCGCTCTGGCCGGATGTGGCTGTTCCCCCACCCCCGCCTCCACCACCACCACCTCCACCACCGGCGCTGCCACCGCCTCCGGCTCCACCTGCTCCTCCTGCTCCTCCAAGAACAGCACCTGCCTGTCCCGCCTGTCCGGCCTCTCCTGCTCCTCCAGCGGCAGCAGACGCATCCTGGCCAGTCACAGACCCAGAGCTGTCAGAGCTTAAGGCACCACCTTCGGAGCCAACGGCACTAGCGCTTCCACTGCCACTCTGGCTAATATCAGGCTCGGAGTACTCTCCCTCTAGACCCGGCTGGGGCTTCCACTGGCCATCTTCGGCGCTCGAAGGCGGCTTATAGGAGCCATCATCCTCTGGCGGTGGCAGTGGTTGAACCAGCCACACAACTGGACCTGGAGGAGACAGAAGGTAGGTTCCAGCTGTGGGCAAGGGCACTAGATGGGCGGCAGCTTTCTCCCAGTAGCTGAGGGCTAGGAGGCCCAGTAAAAAAAACTATAGGGAAATTACAAAATAAGCCATCCTCCCATTTCCAGGTAACTTTAAACCACTCACCAATGTCGTACGCATTTTAGAAAGATCCCTTCGAGTCTGTGCTCGACTGATTCCACGGCGGGACTGACTCAGTTGGCAATGCCCTAGGCCTCCTTTTATACGGCGAGAACTGATCGCCGGCTGCGAGATCTGATTAATTGCGAGTAGCGGCATTGTCTATACTTGGAAGCTGCTGCCACTTTGCATGGCAGCTGCATAAATCAAGTGCTACCAACGCTAATTGCAGCAACAACAATTACGAGAGACAATGATCTTGTTAATGTGTGTAATGTGCACCATATACATAGTAGGTCCCAGTACCCGATCAAAAGACGCAGTTGAAATTGCACCTGAACTTGGCCTTTTGATTGACAATAGCCAGTCTTCGGAACGTTGGCTGTCCTACATGAAGCCATATACGAAGTAACCAAGAACCACTAGGGAGATTTCTTGTCAATCAGGGTTTTCCATTTTTCAGATTGCTTAAGTACACCCACGATATCTTTTTAGCTTTATAATATCTTTTCAACCCAAGTCAGTTGTCATAGAGTGACACTTGTCACTCAATAATCACCGTTTTTAAAATCATTTAAACTAATGGGCTTTAAATACTGCAGAGCTAAGTATGTGACATGATCGACTAAAAAGTACTTCTTAGATATAACTGAGGCCCTCAGTACCTCAGTATTTGAATAGCAATATAAATCAAATGCGCTTTAACTGTCTAGCATATTTAACAATATTTTGAGGAACGAATCTGTACATATGTTTTATACTTAATCGTGCACTCAATTCAATAGTGCAGGGTGTCCCGGTAATCGACTTAGCCGAAGCTCTCCCACTGGCTCCAGCATCAAGACCAGATTCTTGAAATTTCTAACTGCTTAATCTGCTAATAAATAATTAAAATGGCTTTTTAAATGCACCAACTGCTGGCACGCTGCTATACTGCGGATTAGATAAAACGCCATTCATGGCTCTAAGGCGTCAGTTGGCAATCCGAGCTTCGCTGGGAGGTTGACCATTGCTGACCAGTCCAGTAGTTGGCTGCAAGTTGGCTGCAAGTTGACTCAATAGCCCGGCTAGATTGCATGCGACGGGAGCCACATACAATATAGGTAAGTAGTGCACAGATCGTTGATGTTTCCCAACCGGTTTGCCCCGTCAGCGCGTTGAAATTTGTAGCACAGTGCTGGCGAAAATGAAACGCCACTTCAAATACTTGTATATGGTGGCCGGGGCAAAGAGCTGCTTGTGGCTGCTTGGGTGCCACATAAATGATGAGCAACTATTAAACTCTGTGCAGCTTCAACTAAATCAATTAAGCCAACAAGCTAGAAACAACAGCAGCCCCACGGCCCAGAAGGAGCTGCGCCAGCAGGCAGCTAAACAAAGTAATGGCAACGAGGCCATTATCATCATCGTCCTGTGACGCATTCCCAGCTCCAGCCCCTCGCCGTCGTCATCGTTAACATTTAGCAACACAAGCAACAACATTACTCACAGGACCCATTGGAGGACCAGCAGCGGGGATGGAGTAATGGAGACGTCTGGGTTGGTATTGGGGGACTTTGTTTGCCCAGCCGTGCGTTTCGCAGCTAAGATAGCGATGCTGCTTGTGTGGGTGCTCCTAGTTCCTTAGAGAAACTTTCTGCCAATTAGACGACGAGCAAAACTTTGGAACGCGACAGCCACGTGGAATTATGTCGACTGAGATTCCTTTTGCTGGCACTGCAAAAATTCAATGGCATGTCGATTAATCAAGACGAAGACGCACCGCAGATGCAGACAATGCGATCGAATATGTTGCCCGTAAACGCGATGGACAACTGTCAAAGATTCATCCATCTATTCATCCACGGGTGGCTCGCATTTACACCAAACACATACGCCTGGGGCAGCATATAAATAGTTTCTCTGCGGCTTTGAGGCTGCTCCATTTCTTTTGCCCGGCTGACAGACAAGTCAAGTCAAGTTTCCGTCTCCGTCGTCCCCGACAGCCATTTGTATCCCGCTCCCCAAACGGGGTTTGGTTTGCTTGCGTGGTTGTGGGCCACGAAAAGACGAAAAGGTTTCACTTCTACGTGCCCGGAATGACGGCGATGGGGGGTGACCGCAAGGGGCGGAGATCGAAAACAGTTTACAGAAATGATTGCCACTGGGCGAATGCGTAATGGGCAATGGGGCGTATGTGCGATGTGCGAAGTTATACCAGTGCAGGCGCTCTGAAGTGTAAAAAGCATGGCCGAGAACTGAATTAAATGGCAGCAAACTTTTATATTTAATATGTGGCTTACGCGTTTACGAGGGAAATTCATTGGAAAAGTAGTTTGGGTGGCCATTAAGTTAAAGCGAGGGTTGAAAATTATTGAATACATAACGATTTCGGAGAAAAATAAAATTCGATGAAAGGTCGCTGGATTACGTGAAGTAATCCTGCATTTTTTGACAGCCCCTTTCCGGTTTGGTCAGTCGGAATGATTTATGAAACCCAACGGGAATACGCACCCATCATCGCAATGTCTTTACACCTGTCACGACGTGCTGTTCCCAGCCAAAGACTGCGCCAAATCATCAATATTAATACAACCACCGAAGAGCGCACCCGTTTAGACAGACATCGAGACAAAAACCACATTAAATGCACGATAAATCAAAGGTTGGTTATTAAAGCCGCCCCCTGCAAGGCGAGCATCGCGGGTGTGGGCGTGGCAGCTGGCCATCAAACCACAAGCACATTGAGCCGCACTCACTGTCCCAATAATAACTCATAAACGTGCCGCAACGGAAAAAATATGATACGGGCACAGAGACGGAGACAGACAAACAAGTGACTAAAGAGCTAACACTGAGTGTGGCCCAAATGGTTGGCTTTAACAAAAGTTGCAATATTTTTATTGTTTTCATTGAGCGCCACAAATTGGCCCATTGTTGGACAGCGTGGTCTGCTTTTATGACCATATCATAAAGGCATTTTGCTATTGTTTTGTAGTTTTTGATTTGATTGCAATTTTTGTGAGCTTGTCTTTTTGTGGGTCTTGTTTGTTTTTGGTTTTGTTTTTGCCCTCTTTATTTCTATGGGTCCGACGCGTTTATTGGTTTTCACGCCATGGCTAATGACCAAAACATTTACGAGCACAGCCACGGGCGCCTCGAGGGCCCAGCCAACCAGAAGCGGAAAAAATACTCATAACACGCCTGGGGTCTATCTTTCCCCAGTTGGTTGGGTCTGTTAATACTCTAGCGAGGGGTATTATTATTTAAGACAAAAAAGTGCGATTGAGTGACATAAGTAGTCTGTCGAATAGTTTATTGTCCGTTTGTCTAGTTTTTAGTCTTTAGTTTTTCCGCAGGAACATCCTCCATACAATTTTACCTATAATAATACTTATCTAAAGGCTGCAGCAGCAGCCATATCATTTAAGTTCTTTAAGAAAAATTGAGCTGTAAAAGTTTGCTTTATTTTAACTTGAACCACTTTCTTTTAATAAAATGAGTGTAAGTAAAATAAATTACTATTTTTTGTTTTAAGAGATTATACAATTTAACCTGAAATTTAATTTTTGTAGACCTCCTTATGAAATTTTTTTATTATTTCTGATTCCTATTTTGCATGATTGTAAAAAACACACCAAGTTTTTTTAGTACTTTGTCTCATAGACTTTCCTACAGCGGTGAATCTGCAAGGGTGTCTTATATTCGATCATCGAAATCGTACTTACATACTGGGCCTGGTTTGACTTTAAGAATTCTCAATATCCGACGACGGGCAATTTAACAGTCTTCAAGTGCTAAGCCCGGGATCCCGATTGAAGCCTTCGAATATGCCATAAATACTGCAGGCCAACATTAAGCGACTTATCGGCTGCCTGCCGCCAGTTGGTCTGACATCAATTTGCTCCAGTTTATTCGCCTGATCCCTTATCGGCCAAAAATTCCCTTCGTCTGCGTGCAATTTACACATAGACCATTGACGCCAAGGGGGCAGAAATGGGTTTTATTATGGGAGGGGGGGAGTTTTCATAAATTGAGTTGGCAACCGGAAGAGGGGTGTGCGGAAAAATCTGTATACCAAGTTTGTACACTTTAAGGCGGAACTACTTGTTCCAGCTTCACCCTGTCAAGTCGTGTAATTGGTGTTAACAGCAAGGACTTTGAGTACAGCTGCCACAATCTCAGCGCTGCACCAGCACCGAAGTCATTTGTGTAAACCAGCGATGTCTGTGACAGCCAGCGAGAGGAGCAAAAACCATAACAAAAACAAAACCAAGGCCTGTCTTGTCGCAGTCCTTGGTAATTGAATGTATTGTCCTCGGAAACGGCTGTGTATCCGTGCTATTCATAGAGCAAAGATGCCCATTTGCATAACAGTCTGCCGCGACACGAGGCAGACATCGAGGGGCACCAGACTCTTTTATCTATTTGCCCGATTCATAAGGATTCGCCATTTAGGAGCATTGCAGAATATTATTGGATCCCTTAGCCCCTGACAAACCACTGATGACGCAAATGAGTCGACTTGAGTTTCGTCATCCATCTGAAGTCGGGCAACCTGTTGATATGGCGACAACTCGACTTATAATTCCGATGAGTCATCAGGAAACTTTGCAAAGCAGCCATACAACAGAGCCTTACATTTTTTTCCGTTCAGAATCTTCTACGCATCAGTTTCCCTCTTAACATGCACTGTTGACAAAACTGTGACGTGCCATTATTTTTCCTTTTACCTAGCTGAAGCCTCAAAAACATTAGGCGAGGCTTTCGTTAAAGCAACATTTTGGGAAATACACACAAAAACTCAATTACTACAAAGCCAATTCATAAAAATGAGAAGAACGACACTTGATTTCCCCTTGAGGTAACAAACCCAATGGCGTCGAGCACAGCCTTTGGGTGACACATAAGACGGAAACGCGCTGGCAGCTCAAGATCCACTTTCGGTTCCGGGTTATTTATTGCCTTATTTGCCCAGCTCGTTCACACAAAACGGCTCAATTTCGTTCCGGCTTTGTGCCAGGCCGGTTTTTCGGGCTGCGTAGCCCAAAGAGCCCTAAACACCAATCATCTAAACCACAAGCAAGCCAATTTGCATGCAGCACACTAAGCCCACAGAACACGTATACGCACGGGTGTGCGGCAGCTAACACCTGGAGCAGGACACCTGGGAAATGCGATGCTGACGCTTGGCTTTTCTATGCCAGTTGTTGACTTTTCACACTGCCGGGCATATTGTTAACAGGCAGCCCCAAAAAACAAATCATCTTTTATTGTAACGCATTAATCTTATCCGAGCTTCAGCTACTGTTGTTGTTGTTGTATTGGCCACGAAAGTGCAAAGTTCCAACGTGGTGGAGCCCAAAAGGAAACAATAAAGGCACTCCAGCCGAAAAAAGAAAACGTACACATCATTTTTCAAGTTTCCACCGTATCCGTGCATAATGCTGTTGTTTTCCTCCATGGTTTTTCTTTCGGCGAGCTTTTAATTTTTGTGCTGCCTACCTCTCTGTGCTGGGCCATAAATTATGGCCAGGTGTGAGGGCCTCTAATTGCGTGATAAGTTTACCAATTCACTGCTGCGCCTCTGTGGCTCTCTGTGGATTTTCCAGACCGTCCAGCCAGACATTTGAGGTGATTTTCGTCATTGGCTGGAACCGCGTGGGCGCTTCAGACCGCAGATTTTTTCAATCACTATATCAACAAAGATTTGTAACTAATTAGGTGCATTTATCAGAAATTATGGTGCTTTTTAAAGGTAATGGTAGCAGGCAACTTATATTTAAAATGAAATTAATGTTGTGTCGTGTTACATTGACTTAAAATAGAAAAAGTTAAACAAATGTTGTTCTCTTTTACTTTTTAATGGAAACAACAAGTTTTACGTTTAACATCTTAGCAAAAAAGTTAATATTAAGCTAAGAGAGGAAAAGCAGCTACACTCATAAATATTTTCACTTTGAATTGAGATTTTTGTCCAAGCTGTGTTGTGATTAAATCAAAATTTGTAACACTTTAATTATAACGAGAAGGAAAGCTAACTTTGGCAAGCCGATGTTAATATACCCTTGCAGAATAGAGAACACAGTAGTCTGTTTTTGATAAGCCAAAGTTATTAGCCACAAAAATACATTTTGGAGAAATTGTATATTGTATACACACTAAGCGAAAAACAAAAATACAAGTCGCTTTGTATGGCAGCTATAAGATAGTCACCCGATCGTTAAGATTTTAAAACTAGACTTACTTGGACATAAAAGGGAAAGGCTGAGGCTATATCGACTTGTCGATATCAAGAACATATATATTCTGTAGGGTCGGAAATGCCTCCTTCTATGCGTTCCAAGCATCTGACTTAAATTATAATACCCTGCCAGGTATAAGAATAATTGAATACAAAAGTAAATAATTTAACTATAATCGTATATAGTAATACTTAAGTCTTAAAGTGTTGAGTGTGTTGAAATATTATATTGAAATGCACATGTATTAAATACATTAACAAAAAATCGGTGATAAATAAAAAAGTATTAAAAAAAAGCATTAGTTTTCCTCCTTGTGTTAAGATGCACTATTCTATACAGGCAGCAGGTTCATCAAGGCAAAAACTACTATTCAGAAATTACAAATTACCCGAGTGTGCTGCTTATAACTTTGATAAACTGCGCATAATTGCCGACTTTCGTCAGCCTGCCAATTGATTTATGACCAAAACTTATTAGCAGTCCTTTCTCATGGCCACCAAACAGTCAACAATTTCATTTACAGCCAAACTTGCGACCCACTTGAATTCTGCTGCCACGGGCTCCGACTGTGCCTCGCATTGTGGCGCAAAAACTGAAGCATACTTGCAGGCTTGTCATGCTTCCGCCGACGAAACACAAAAAGCCGACACTGCCAACTTTGAGATTGCCGCATTTTTTGTGCCATTGGCCCAGAAACCACGATGGCCCGAACCTTGCTTAACTGCACATCGAACCAGAATCGCCTGGGTGAGTGGGCAGGAGGTGAACCAGTGGGAGGCGGACCGCCTGGCTCTGTAATTTTCGTTTTGTCAAAACTGCGACAAAAACTTGCGCAAGCGATACGGCCATGTTCAGCGCCATGCAACTGTTTAATGCCATCCTGGTAGCCTTTTCCCAGTAGCTAAAAACTACACAGAAAAAAAAGACTACCTATCAGCAGGGCTTTATTTAAACCATATAAAATTATTATGTTTCCACCTGATTTTAATAACAGCTCAATACAGCATACATACAAATACAAATGCAAATGAATGTAATACTACCGATTTTATGCAGAATTGCTGATACATTTTTCCCTGTGTATTCTGTTTTTCGTGCTGCTGTCAGTGGCAAAAACTCTTCCCGCTTAATTGTGGGTTGACATTTGGGAAAACCCGGGAGATTGTTGCTCAGTCATTTCGCATTCAAAAACCATTCGAGTGGCCACGGGTGGGCGGGCTAGCAAGTGAGTGGGCGTGGGAAAAGCCCTTACTCAAACCTTCGCCAGTCCAGACGATTGACCGAGTTCTCCAAAGGCTCTGCTTGATCTAAGTTGAAAATGAAATTACCTCACTCCAACCACTAGGTAAATGAGATGCTTGGCCACAAATTTGCGTGTTACAATTTAAGCTTTGTATAATTTGAATGGCTCAAATTTTGCCCAGGGTCAGCCGACTTTAAAGTCAAGAATTTAAGAAATACGCAATTTGTTTTATTGAATACAAGTTGGATGAAAATGAATTGATGTGAGGTCATGTGGACTTCAGATCAATACAATTATTGAGGCAGAACCAAGGGAATGATAGATGGCGAAATGAAAAGAATAAATCAATGAGATTCCCAAACGTGTTTCCATTGAAATATTTTTCAATCTGCTACGCTTCATTGCTAGGTATAAATAGAATACACAGGATTTAAGTTGTGCGAAAATTAAATGAATTTTATTAAAGCCATTTAGCACACGCCCGAGATTTAAATGCCCGCCAGAGAATACTGTCATAAAAACATGGAATCTGCTCACAGGTGGGCGAGGACCATCTGCTCCCGGAATGTTAGCAGGCCGCGTCCCTTGATCCCAGCAGCGATTTATGGGGAAGCCATAAATCTGTGCATCGCAAACAATAGACAAGGCGACCAGTCGAAAATTGCGTTCTCTGTGCATTTTCTGGCAGTAAACTTCCAAATAATTGCTACCAAATTCCAACTCGTCTCGACTCGGCATCCGCTGTTTCTTTTAGCAACAGTAAAATTACTTAATAAGAAATTTCTTCGTTTATTTGTGTGGAGCAATTTGCTGCTCAATGAAACTAATCATACGATAGGGGAGACCGGTGCTAGTTGGTCCATGGGGCAAGTAGAAAAAATTCATTTTTAATTACTTTAAATTATTCTAGAGCTGCCACCTTTTTATGGTGTATGTGCGTTGTGAATGCTGAATGTTCATCTGATACTATGGTGCTTACCATTTTTTTAACATACGCCATTAAGCCAGAAAAAATCCATAAGTGAAAAAGTTGCCAACTAGCCCCGGTCTCCCCTATACACAAGTTTTGTCATAGTTTTTAAAAATAGTTATCTAATAAACTTAAAGATGATAAACTTAAACTTAAACTTAAAGACTTAAACTTAAAGATGATAAATAATACAAAATAGGTAGCTGATAAATTTTTTGAAGATTATAGGATGACTAGATCATTAGCTCATACGATAATTTCCAAACTTGCTGCAGGATGTAGGATGAAACATTATAACAAAATACAAATACAAATAGGAACAAAATAATTTTGCACGAGTTTGACGAGTGGGAGCACTAAAAGGACAATTTGTTGAAAGTTCTTTGTATTTATTACAAAGTTGTCGGAATTTGACCTGCAGTGCTAAAGGACGAAAGCGGTGTGTTGGTCTTCGTGAGAACAACAGTACAGGCTCAACAGTACA
The DNA here is from genome assembly GCA_018150695.1 of Drosophila oshimai. Taxonomy (NCBI): domain Eukaryota; kingdom Metazoa; phylum Arthropoda; class Insecta; order Diptera; family Drosophilidae; genus Drosophila; species Drosophila oshimai. Next base: position 2,232,689 of record JAECWM010000003.1, on the reverse strand, counting down.
GACTTCCCCGTATTAGGTATTGTTTTAATTGCACAGTTTTCGGACTGGAACGAGCATTTAGTTAATATGTTTTCTAGGAACTCAAACAACAAATTTTACCACATCTTTGTGGTTTAAACTTAATTTTCCGAAAACTTGGATTAAACTTTTTACTTGCTTTTCAACGGAACCATGGCAGATATAAACATTTTTGTATAAATCAAGTGCTTTCCTGCAAAAATACCATGACCTGAGAAATTTTTCTGAACAGGAAGAGCATAAAAAAAACATATTTTCTTTAGTAAGAACCCAAAGATACAAATGGGCCAGAATTCTCTACAGATTTAAACCTGCAGCGTCATTTATTTTTCCGAAATTCTGAATTTTACTTTTTGCATTTTGACAGAGTAACTCAGTTTTATTTTACCAAATAAAATTGACGAAGTGAGTGCCAACGTTGTCAATTGATGCAAACAGTAGTGTGAATTTTTAACTCAGTTTCCAATTATAGTTTTATTTGATAAATTTAGTTTTTTCTGGGAAAAGGTGTGATCCGGTCTAGCTGTTTTTTTTTTGGATTGGACGAACATCAAATGAAATGGAGTGTCATTGGTCATTCTGAAAATCTGATTTTACCACAGATTACAGTGGCCTTCTTGGATCTATTTTTATGTATGTCAATTGTGTAAAATATATTTTCTTTTCCTTAGATTTGAAATGCAAAAGCGGAATAATAAAACGTAGCATTGACCTTTACTTTAAGCTCAGCTCTACTTAAACAAAGCGCTCGAGGTTAGCTGGCTAATTGGATGAGAAACTTTTGTTTTCTTTTTTTCTCCATCTAATTTTGACTGCCACAAGTTTCTCTATATACAAATGACCGCAGGCACCACTTAACTTTTGCACATTTAATCCAAACCTTAGTGGGAGTTTCTTGTATGCCTGACCAAAGTACACTAAATTGTGCCAAATCAATGATCTAATCTGGAAAATGAAATTACTGCTCGGTGAAATACAGTGCCAGTCAGCGATTAGTTCAACTGACCTCTGATGGATCATAATTGAATCGAGCCAAATAAGTTATTGAATTGGGCCGAACGTCTGCTTCCGTCAACAAATTATCAGCAACAATAACTAAGCAACTTATCAAGTGACACAAATCCGAAACGAAAAAGGAAATATCGAAAAAAAAGTAACAGACGGAAATCGTCTGGGGGGTAGCCAAAAAATTTGCTGCCTCAAGGATATACTAGCGATGTTTTCTGTGCTTTTTGTTTTGCCATAAAAGCAAATTGTTTGCCATTTTGTGGATTGGCTGCTTGAAAGCCAACTTCAACTTACAAAATTTTTGCGCAATTTTTTCGGCTGTGTTTTTCTTTCAGCGAGTGATGGGTGGCAATCGCTGGAGAGGAAATGGGTTATTGAACTGCAAAATGGCCGGACAGGTGGCACTTGGCTGACAACCGAGCGACCGCACAAGGGTCCTGCGACTGGCAGGACTCGTTGCCTGTTCGTTAAACGCGTCACCGCCGGTCTCTTCCCCCCAGGGGAGCTCCTGCTCCAGCCCCTGCGACTGTGTGTGGGTTGCAAAAATTGTTTTCGGCTTGTGTGTGCGTGCCGGCTATTATATGTACATACTTTTTTTTTTTTGGGGTACAAAACATTTGCCCGGCGGGCTTGTCCGTTGATTGCACTTCAGGCGGCCATAACAATTAGGCGTAAATTAATGGAATTAACGCGTTGCGCAAATTGTCACCACCCGTTTTGGTTGGGGCCACAAAAACAACAACAACAAACACAAGAGTGGACCCCCGATTAAGTGCGTGTGCGGGGTCCCAAGTATCCTTGTATTTAGCAAAGAGAATGCCAAATGCTTCCCAGGGTTTCGACGATTGAAAAGTGTTTGAGCACCGTTTGTAAAGGGCCACACATTTTCATATGCATTAATGATGTTGTGGGACATTTGGTGGGTCCTTACCATAAAGTATTTCGTTTTTATTCTCCTCGTTATTTTAGCATTTTAAAACTTTTTCGAATTATCGTTAAATGTTAACTAACAACTTGTCAAACTTTTGCACTTAACAAGGCCAGCAGCAGCTTAAAGCCCAGAACCGTTCGCCCAGATACAAATTCGATACATTTCTGGGAAACTTTGGCCCGTTAGCGTGTGTAAACAGTTCGCTGAGTTTGCAGCCTGCTAAGCTGTCTTCACTTCTTCGATTCTCGTGTCTTGTGAACTGTTTGTTGCCCGCTTACCTTCCCATCCTCCGTCCGGTTGGCCATATCTACCAATCCAAAAAAACACTCGTACTTGTATTTTTATTTCCGCTCCATTTGTCAATCCGCTTTATAGTTTTGCAAGCTGACTTATTTGCTTTCGCTTCTGGCCCTTGTTGTTTCCCACTGTGGTTGATGCAAAATCAAAGTCGCCCAAGGGACAAGAAAACTTCACAGGCACTAAGTAAAACTTTGTGTGGACACATAAGCTTAAGTTTTTGTTAAAAAGCTTTTGGGGTTGACTGTTTCTAGGGTCCTATTAATAAACAGGAAGTGAAATTACGATTTAAATTAAAAGACTATTAAAAACTCTCCTGCAAGTATTTCTCTGTAAGTAACTGTCATTGATGAAAAATGCATATTAAAACCATGCAAATTATTTGGTTAATCAAACTTTTATATTTTGAACATCACAGATTTTTAAAATTAATTTCGTATTGTATATTTTATTAGGTATAAGTTCTTTCAAAATGTTATTTTACAAAGTCGACCTTAAAATTTCAGTAGGTACATTAAAATAAAAAAAACAAAAGGAAAGATCCACTCTTGCATAACTAAATTGTTTTTAAAAGTTTTAAGCCTTTTCAAAATGTAATAAAATAAAAGTTATAGTAAACATTACTTGTTTTAATTCTTATTTCGTTTTCTAATTTTACACTCGCGCATGGTTTGAAATTCGTCAGTCATGTATTAACAGCAGTTGACAAAATCACCACACAATCAAATCGATGAAAGCCTTAAATCATTTGACTTGTTTGCTCCAGTCACCCACCTAAAGACCTCCCCTCGTTTTTCCCGTGGGTGCTTTTCTGGGCAGGGATTGAAATGTTTGCTCTATCGATTGCAGCAGAGCGTTGGGTATTTGCCTGCCTTCAGCACCGTTCGCTTCTGTATCTGCTGGCCGGCGTGTCCATCTATCAGCACCTTGGAGTGCACACAAAGATTCAAAGCCCAAAGTACTCAGACAGTTGGTCAGACGGGCATTCGAAACACGCATCACTGCCGTTTTGGCCAACTCTGTGAGGTTATCGGAACAGAAGAGTTTACGGCAGTCTTTAAAGGACTCTTAAATTGCTGTTTGTACTCTGTTTATGTGTGGCTTGTTTATTGAAATCAGAAACTTTTGAAATTTATGCCGTCTACCCAGTTTGTACTTCCATTTGCTAGCCCAATTATCAACTACCTTCCTTCTGGGCTCTTAACTTTTTGGCATATTTATGCAAATTAGCCATGTATACATGCATATTTCATGGCAAACTTTGGCGAATTGGCCGAATGCCAGGGTGCATGCCCAAATTGTTTTCCTTGGCCCCCTTCAAACCAAAAACTCAGGTGAAAGCCATCGAAAATTAAATTCAATTTGATTAATTAAGCCTGCAAAATGAATCTCTACAAGTGCGGCACTGTTAAGGAACTTGGGATATCTTGTTAAGGTTAATAGCCAAACTTTGGGTGTTGTCTGTGTGCTCGGTAACAGTCGGCGTTATCTGCCCGCGATGGCTTCTCCTCTCCTCTCGTCACTGCCCCATCCGCCTGGTTTTATGGACGCTCTGAAACTTTAGCTCCAAGTTAATGCGTTTTATCAATTGATTTCCATCAAATAAAACACTTTCTTGTAGCGGAAAGTGAAGCAAATAAATTGGATTTCCCGGCGAGAGGATGGGGTCCCTGGCAAAGTTGCTTAGTTAGTTGGAATCTCCATTTTGGGCATAAATTAGTGGGCCGACTCATTTTCCATTGTCTATTTTATGTGGCCGCATGGGGGAGCAATCAAAGGGAATGTATTTCCAGCCAAAGTGTTTGGTATACATACTTGAATTTGACTACGCGGCTATGTTCCGTACTGTACTCACTTGAGCCTTTAATTTAGTTAGCGGAAGTGCCCCGGGCATTCCAGCTTTTAATTTGGCCTTTGTAGCTGGCAGCTCGGCAATTTCTTTATGCTGCAACTCTTTTATCGCACTCACCTTCAGCCCTTCTTTGTAGCGCCGCTTTTCGAGTACTTCCGCTTAATTAAAACCCCGGTTGTCCGTTTAGCCCTGCGTTGGGAAAAGCCCTTGCCTTGAGATCCAGGAAAACTCAGCGACACTCGCACTTTAAGTTGCCGAATAAATTAAACTTCCTTTATTTGTAGCACACAAAACGTTTAACTTGAGAATCGTATATTGGTATAGTATATGCATATGCCTTTATGCGTACATGGGTTGGTAGGCAAATGTTCGTTTATTGCATTTAACACGAGTTCATGACACGGATATATCTCAGAATAATCTCTTCGAGCCGAGAGTACAACATTAACATCTTACTATTTACAAATTTCTTTAGCACTGGGTAATGTTTTATTTGCGTCTAGCAACAATTAGGTTTCTGCTTATTGGTAACAACCAGATAAATGTTCATGCAGAATTTAAAAGGTACAACTCTCAAGTGCCAGCGATATCCTAGCTAGACTACATATACACATCTTAGGCTAGAGCATAAACTGATGGGGGCTTCTATATTGATGTCTATGTACAAAGGTTGGTATACAGAGGCAGTTGCTCAAAGCAAAGCCAAATCCGCATGCGGAGAGGGTGCCTCCTGTCCTTTCTGCTTCCTTTCATGGCACAGGATTGCTTCGGTTGCCAGTTTAGCTGCCTGTTTGCATGAACTTGTTCAGTATCTACAGGGCTGAGCTCGTAGCTTGTCTACACTGAGGAAAACCTCGCTTTAGAAATAAAAAATCATTCGATTTCAGCAGACAAACTTTAACATTACTCAAGTGAAATAACACATCGAATTTAAATTAAAAGGTATTTCCATGTTAAGTAGCATTTAAATAAGAAAATTTTGGCCTTGATCTGGCTGACTCATTTACGCTGGAAATTGAGGAGACATTGTTTTTTCTTCTTTGTAAAAATTTCAAAAGCTGCGGAGAAAATCAACCAAAAATAGTTACTTTCATTTTAAATACCTTCATAAATACACCGTCTTTGCAACGTCTGCTGAGAATCTGAATATTTAAAAACCTCACTGACTAACGAACGATTTTCCTCAGTGTACCTTGCCCATTTCTAGACCCTGGCATCGCTGTACTCAATGCGAACCATGCGCCTTGGCCGCTGACCCGGCAAAGGGACCGCCCCCGATCCCAGACCGCGCAGCGCCAGCAGCTCCCGCGGCTACAACTGCGTCCGCTTGGCGACGCCCCCGGCGGAGACGGAGGCATCGGTGGAGGCCTCCACGTACGAGTAGCAGGCCGTCTCCATGACCAGCGGATGACAGATCTCGTAGACGGGCACCTTGAGACTCGTCTTGCGTAACCCACCCAAGCTGCTCTGCGAGCTCGAGCTGGGCCCAAACGATCGTCACCTGGGGTCGCCGCTCATCTCGGAGTGGTGCAGCTCACTCTCGTCGCCGAAGCTGTGGGCCGCAGCGCTGGGCGTGATGCTGGGCGTGCGGGCCCGGATGCGGATGGCCGACATGTCGGAGCCACGGCGGGAACTCTTCAGCGAGACAGACTGACGATTGCAGAAGCAGCGGCAGATGATCCGCTTGAAGGCGAAGCGAAAGTCCTTGGAGAACAACGCGTAGATCATGGGGTTCACCGCGGAGTTGCAGTAGCCCAGCCAGAAGAGCACGGAGAAGAGCAGCGGATCCACGCAGTCCTGGCAGAATGGCCGGATGATGTACATGGTGAAGAAGGGGCACCAGCAGAAGATGAACATGCCGACTATGATGGCCAGAGTCTTGGCCGCCTTGGTCTCCATGCGGAATCGCTTTACCTGGGCTTTGATGTTCCGCCTGCCCATCTTCTTGTTGGCCGGCCGGGAGTGTCCCCCACCTCCTCCTCCCTCGCTGGTGTTGCTCTGTCGCCTGGCCAACTCCGGCAGACCCTTGCCCACCTGCAGATAGCAGGAGCTGGAGCTGCTGTGGTGCTGCTGCTGCCTGTAGAGCTGCGATTCCGTGGACTCCCTTCCGTTGGTTCCGTTGTAGTGCACGGCAAACAGAGCATTCCCCGATGGTCGCCGATCGTGACCCGTATCCCCGTGCCCGGCCAGCTCGCTGATGTTCTCGCTGGACGGATAGGACACGGAGATCTTGATCTTGTCGTGGTGATGGTGCAGCCGTCGGGTGGCGTACTTGGACAGCCGTTCGGGGGAGGGGGTGCCCAGGGTGGTGGTGGTGCTCTGGGTGCTTCCATTGCTGTGCATCGAGTCCTGCTGGTTGGAGCCCCTGCCTCGGTGGATGCGCAGCGTCAGGCGCTGCTCCTCGAAACGCGAGCCGATGCCCTTGGAACCTGGTCAAAGGAAAGGAAGGGAGGGGAAGTAAGAACATCAGTACACGGAGTATTACATGTCAGCGGTGTTTTATATTGCCCCATTCATTCTCTCTCCCTCTCTCCTATCGAATATCGCGCATACGCCCTGCTGCACGCACTCGCAATTCGTTGCCTACTTCACGGCTTTTGGGCGAAGAGCCAGCATGCCAGCTTGCCAGTCTGCCTGCACTTTAGCAAAATAAACGCGTAATTATGCAAATGCTGCGCCATAAACGCGACAAGCACTCGACGATGTCGTAGTCCTCGTTTCGGTGTTTCAACCCCCCTCTTTTACTCTCTCTCTCTATGTTTTCTGTTGCAAGGAGCGTAGTCGCCTTTAAGCTGCCTTCAAAGCGAACTTTATTTCATTAACGCAGACATTTGCATAATCCTCGCTCTCTCACTCACTCTGCTCCTCCCGCGCATACATATGTTGGCTGCCTCCGCTTGCTTTGCATTTATTACTCATACGCACGTTTAACTGCTGAACACATTTTCATTACTCGACCCGCGACGAGTAATGAATAATCGTCGCAATAATGCAATATTTTACTCCCGCCATTACCCGGCCCTGTTGCTTCTGCTCCTCTTGCTCCTGCCACATTAAGAGCTGGCTTATTGTCAAAGAAAGGCTCGGAGGCTTTAAGTCTGCGTCATCCCTTGTGTGTTCAGGTCTTTCTCGAGCAGTTTATAGGCACTCGGATGAGCAGCAGACTGTGAGGCACGCAGGCAGCAAACTTATGTACGTGGGAGTGACCGAAAAAGTATTATTCAATTGGATTGCTTTTATAGAGATATACAAAAGCCTAACAATAAAGCATCCAGCTATAAGTATTGTGGGCCTAACTGGTATTAGTTTTATGTCACTCCCCGTGATAAAACATTGTGTAACCGATGGGGTAACTAACGTGGACTTAGAAAGACGATTTACGAAATCGTTACATTCAGTTGGGCTTAAGGCGCGAAATAACACTTCATTCACTTTCTTTCAAAATTATTTTTCGTTCGGCATAGAATGTTCTGTACACGATTTATTAAAGTGGTTTTTCATCCAGCAATAAAATTAAAAAAAACCCTTCCTTTTTTTAATGTAACATAAATGGTAAATATCTTCCAAATAGGTATTGTATGCTCATTGGAATGTTTGTAACTAGAAGCATTACTTTCACCAGTAGAACAAACTAGAAAAATAATTTTTTTTGTTACCACGTATATCCCAAACGTACCAATCCCAAGATAATCGATTTTAAAACTGAAAGGGTATAAATTCGTCGGTTTAGTTAGCCAGGTACATGATTCTTGTTTGATGTCACGGAATGTTGACCTCCAGTCAATACCTGTAAGCTGCCGGTATTTGCCAATTTCTGTCCTCGTGGTCGGCACTTGTTTTTGGCTTTTGTGCTCACTTTGATTGGTTTTCTTGTTTGTTCGTTTTTACTTTTTATTGAAAATGTGGCCGACTTACACAGCTGCTATACACACATACATATACATTCATTATATAACATATCTGGATTAACTAATGCGTGTGAGTTTTCCTCAGCGCCTAACACATGTACACAACGAAACTGAAAACAACGGGCTGCTTACGTCTAACAGGTTTATCTCATAGTGTTGTATCTGTATCATATCATATAATATGGTAAGTGTAAGTTAACTTAGCCTTAGCTCTAGGTAAATACATGAAAATTATTGCCATACAGTTACAGCGTCGTTCAATGCGAATACTGACAGTTTTGAGAAGTGGGATGCGTCTGCGTCTGGCGGTGCTTACAAAAGTATCAAAAAAGCGAAATGCATTGCCCCTAGCCATTGCCTAGAGAACGCGTCCCTTGCAGAAGCCTCCTCGCCGGATTCGTCGCCCCGATCCGGATACGGACGCCGAGCACTCCGCCTCCTGCGGCAATGAGGAGCTCCGCTGCAGCGGACTCTGCTCATAGCTGCCGATTAGTCAGCTAAAGTCCACCCCGTCTCCGTCGTCCGAGCAGCCGGAGATGGTCTTGTGGAAGGTGGCCGGTGCCATCAGAGCCCTCGCTGCGATCATCTGGAAGTTCTCCGAGGCACGGAAGCCACTGCGGGTGCACACGCACCTGCACACTATCCGCTTAAAGGCGATGCGGAACTCGTGCGAGAAGAGCGCATAGATCATTGGGTTGATGGCCGAGTTGCAGTAGCCCAGCCAGAAGAGCACCGAGAAGACCGTCGGCTGGATGCAGTTCTCGCAGAAGGCCCGGATCAGATACATGGTGAAGAAGGGCAGCCAGCACACGATGAAGCCGCCCACGATGATGGCCAGCGTCTTGGCCGCCTTGGTCTCCATGCGGAAGCGCTTCACCTGAAACTTGGCACTGCGCTTTCCGGCCCGCTTCTTGGCCGCCAGCGAGGTGGTTGAGAGACCGCTTTCCAGGTCCCCCGCTCCAGGTCCAGCTTCAGCACTCGCGTCCAGATTGAAGGTGGTCTCCCCGATGTCGAAGAGGCTGGTCTTGAAAGAGGCCCTTCGTCCGTTGGCGCTGCTGATGACTGCGTAGTGGGGCGACGGCGGTGGCTGCTGTCCAGCGTCCAAGACGTTCTCGGAGGAGGGGAAGGACACCTTGATGGCCACTTTCTCGTGCCGCTGCCGGCAAACACGCATCGAAGTGGCCCGCTTGGGGGTGCCGGTCTGCAGGTGATCCTCGGCAGAGGCTGCTCCAGCTCCACCCCCACCCCCGTTGCTGTTGACGCTGAGGGTCGAGGACATGGAGTGCACGGAGAGCGGGGTGCGCTGGGGCGTGGAGCAAGGTCGTCCTCGGTGGATGCGCAATATCAGCTGGGACTCGTCCACTCGATTGTTGCCCGACTCGCGGGGACTGCCTGCAATAAGTGATTCAAGCAATTTGGCGGAGTTTTCTTCGCGATTACCTCTCAGGCGATTTCAGTGGGTCTGAGGTTTCTTTGGGGAGTGTGGAACATAAATGTAAGACATTCAGTTTGTATAGTACATGGACATGTGGTTAAATGGACGATCTGCTGTATGCAGCTTGAGGTGATTGAGTTAGACACATTCGTATAATAGATGCAAGAAACGTTTCTCCTTGAGTAAGACAGAAACTTCGTTTTCTGCCACTTCACAGAAAGAACGGTTGACTAACTACGAACTGTTACATTGAGATAGTATAATGGTGGAATAAACTTACGAGTAATTGAGTATAATAAAATGCTGCTCTACTTTTTTAAATACAAATATATTATTTATAGAGGGAAAAGGGGCTCATTCCATTATAAAAATCTATGGCAAGAAAAAACGTACAAATATTGGAGTTTATCAAGAGTTTTGTTGTATTTGTTGCATTTTATTCGGTTGACTAGAACTAGGACCAGACTTGCGTTTTATGGAAATTGATCACATAATTTATAAATGCAAAATATGCTCGGTAATTAATTGTTATAAACAACTTTGTTAATTTATTTGGGTTTATTGGTATGTTTTTGTTTCGTATTTTGGGTTTATTTTCCCGCAGGGCATTGTTTTATTAGCCTAATTTTATTTATTATTCTATGTGGGATAGGTCGAAAGGGTTGGGCTGCGAGGGGGCTGGGAATGGAAATGAGTAATTTACTTGATGAAAATGTTATGGACAATGTCGCCTCGATAATAAGTAAAAGACGTTTTTACTCAAATGAATTGTCCTAATCGATTTTAGCCCATTTTATTCCCCAGTTCGGCTTAAGTAATCCGAAGTAAACCAAGCCATTATTTAAAGGTTAGTTTAGCCTGACAGATAGCTATAATTCAGTGCTGAACAAATATGGACAACGCGCAGATATGTATCCTTGTTGAGTCAACACAGTATCTGTCTGACTCATTTTCATTTAAAGAGAGGCATATAGCGTATCCATTTGCATAAACCACATTAAACGTATTGAGAACAAATATGGTTCGCCCATGAATAAACGAAAGTAAGTGAAAGGAAATCGTGTACAAACAAGAAACCCAACATATGCAGGATACAGTAAATAAAAAAGGATACACTATTGATTTTTTTCCTCGTCTGCCCCCAAAAATGAAAGTTAAACAAACAATTTGTATACAAGTATACAACAAAAATATCCTAATGTATGTAAATATTTCCAAGCAATCCCGGCGAAAGCCCTATTTTCTGTGTCCAGACCCTCGGGATATCACGCATCCTACGGCGTTGTTGATTTAAATAAATGCATAACTTTTGTTTTCCACTCAGGATAATCCCAGTACATATGAAATGCTTGGGTGCCTTTATTCTTTCCATTCCACTGAGAACCACTCTGCGCTATTTCTGTCCATTAATTCGCCATGTACATTTACATTTTTGTGGTCGCTTTGTGTGGATTTTAATTGAATAGCATTTAAAACCAATTAAACAGATTGCCGCTGGACTGGGTGTCTGGGTGTCCCTGGGTAATTAGCCAGAATTGATTTTGTCAGCGGCCAGTTGTTATTGTTCGCGGACATGCATGCGTTGTACTCGTACTCAAAGTTGTCGCCAGCTTTTGACCTTTGGACGATGGCCTGGCCGGGACAGGAGACAAGTGCCTGCAAGTCAAGGCCCAGGACTCAAGCGTGGCTGCCAGCGGCAGCTCGCACGAAAGTTGCTAGGATCCTTTCCTTTCCATTTTGTTCCGTTCTGCTCTTGACACAGGGCCAGGGTCACACTTCTGAAATTTCTAAAGCCTAACAATAACAGAGACCCCCTCCTGGCGGTCGGCGCCATGAACCTCGGCAAGTTTTGAACTTGAAACTTGATTACCTTCAAAAGCCACTGAAAAGGCGCGTGGGATGGTTGGTAGACCTGCCTCCGAAAAATAAAGAACAACCATGCAAAAAGCCTCAGCACCATCCGCATTGTGGCACGGAGCGATTTCAGACTTTTTGCACGCACAGCCAAGTGGCCCATATATGTATTTTATGTGACCTGTGTGCTACACAAAAATATTCTTACATTTTGGATCAGTTCTCAAAGTAAAACTTATTGGGTAAACCAGTTAATTATCTTTCGTTCAGTAAAAAAATATAAATAAAAAAACTGTTTTAAAGCTGATGGGCTTTAAAAACACAAGCGATTTTTCCATTAATTATAAATAATACAAAAAAAAATGTTACCACAGAAAATTAGCTATTAACACAAATAGTTAAAAGTTAGTTTAAACTGTGATGAAATAATTTTTTCTTAACTGATTTACCTGCTTTTTATTTTTTCCTAATATCATCTCATAAGACCTGCAAAGTCCGACCCTTTTCTTAGGCTTTCATTTTTTTAAAAAGAAAAAATCAAATAAAAAAAATTTAACAAAACCTTAAATGCCCTAACAATCTGGTGTTCAAGGCTTTTAAAAAGTCAATAGCTATTATTTTGAACACCTCTGTGTCTATGGAAAACTATAACGAGCTGCCCTGCCTGTGGGTGTGTTGGTAAACAGCTCTCTTCAGCTGTCTACGTGAGTGTGTGTGCGCGAGGAGACAAAGCATATTTCAAGGCTGTTCGTGTGTGGATGGGCGTTTGTGTGAGCTGCAGGCAAATCTGGGCTCTGTGCTCAAAATGGCGCCAACTAACGACACGACATTGCGAAAACAACAACAACGGCCAAGGCAACGAGTCCGGAATGTCGGCGGCAGCATTAGGCTTAAGCTGCTGGCCCGAAATGCATTTCCCTGTTCGAATCGACTTAACTCCAATATGGCGGCACTGCCCCAAAGTATGCAATCACTTTTAAAATGCAATTTTCGTAGCACACTTTCCCGCACGGCTGGATTTGTGGGGCCCAATCTGTTAGCCAGGACAGACCATTGATTTTCAAAGCGAGGGACTATTGATTTTCCCGCTGAAGTCAGTCGGTTGGCCAGGAAGGAAGTCAGAGCGTCGACGATTGGGTTGGGTTAGTTACTGCAGATTATCACCGAATGCGTGCGCCTGGACATGGCGGTGGATACTCGTATATCCGAGACGTGTGCCCAATGAGCTGATCACGCGGAAGAAAGTGCGCTGTGGCCCTGGCCGAGTAATGTGCATGAAATGTGCCACATATTAAAATAAATATTCAATGCCACTTTAATGCGGGTTGTTTACTTCAAACGGAATTTGTTTCCGGGAATTATCGCTAGCCCAGAGACTTGGGACCCAGCCAGGCCTAAAATGACAAAACCTAAGAAAATATAAATTTTGCACAGACAGCAAACGGAGCAAAACAGGGAAGTCATATTCTGTTTTTGTCTTAGCCGATGGGTCTCTTTCATGTCCGCCATTTTCTGGCTGCCTCTAATGGCTGAACCTCTCTCTCTCATTTAATCCCGGCCGCCTTTTTATCTAAGCCGATTTGTTTGATGTGCCTGCTCAGCGTTCATCGATTTTTGTTTTTGCCCATCACGGAGTATAATGCTAATTATGATGCGTGACTTCTCCTTTGAGCATGTGGTGGATATGATGCTGCGATAATTTAAAATAAGTAGGGATATGTGCAGGATTTTAATTCCGGGTCTTAGGGGTGATTGAACTTCTTAAGGAAGATTTGTATTTCTTAAAGTTGGAATTCCAATTGGGTAATTCGGGGACATAGCAGGTTATTCACAATTTTTAGTTGGAGCTCTTGTTAATCACAAGGTTTATATGTTCACTTAAATGGGTACACTAGGCTAATTTGTATTTATGAGCTAGGACTTTCCGATGCTGATTTATTATGACATTCATTTTAATAATGTTAAGAGGATTTAAATTACAGGGGCTTAAAATGTATCCGTGTTGTACAGAATTTTTTTGATTGGGGTTTTATTTGCTTGCTGCTCGCTGCCATAAAAATCAGATGGATGTAAGGGGTAAACTTTGTAAGGCCTGGGCTTCCACTAAGTGTATATGCATATGTATATTTATATATAATATTTACTCATTTTCAGGTTATTTATCATGTTTATTTATGTGCAAAACACAAAAACAAAATGCCGACAATAATTGTATGTATACATGTGTTGATGTGTGTAGTAGTTATTTATGAATGTAAATTTAGTTGTCTATTTTTTTGGCGCCGTCGCTTTATACAGTTCCTCATGTTTGCTGAGCTCCGTGGAGGGACCACACACGTACACGGAGTGAGTTGTTATTTACTTCTCCGGCAATTTATGCTTTTCAGGGGGCGGTTACTGGCAGGGACGCCAAGGACAAGGACGAGTGGGTGGTTTCGTGAGGGTGTCTGGAATGCTCGGTGTGAGTCTGTACACTTTCGGTAACCAAAATAAAACAGGACAAACGGGACGTCACACTATTGACTACACGTTGAGAGATTTAAAACTGTTAAGCAATCGATATTAAAGCTTGAAAAAAATGAACTAGCTACGTGATTACGTTACTTATTTGGTAAATCGAACAAATATATGGAGAGAGAGAGATGAGTATCAAAAACCAAATTGTTAGCTACGCACAAGTTAGGACAAATTGTGACAATGGTGACAAGGTTCAAACAAATGGTGTCCAAATGAGCTGGATGTGGTTGGGGCAGCTAGCTACGGCTGTGGCATTGACTTACCCTTGGTGGTCTTGAAGCCCTGGTTGATGGCCCGGGTGGTGCGCACGGCGGCCCGGTAGATGCGCCAGTAGAAGAAGAGCATCACGAACATGGGTATGTAGAAGGATCCTAGTGCCGAGTACAGCACGTACCCCCGGTCGTTGGTCAGCTCGCACTTCCAGGGGCAGCTGCCGGTCGTGGTCTGAGGTCTGTTCTGCGGCGGCAGGCTCAGCAGATCGAGGTCCAGTTCCGCTTCCGTGGTGCTCGAACTGGTGGGTGTGCTGGTAGAGCCAATGGCCGCAATGCGAATCTCCGCGGATCCATCGATTGGGGCGAAATCGGGATCGTAGGGATTGTAGGCGTTGCCGCTTCTGACGTGCGGTGAGGTCTCGTCCTGTTCCTTAATGCTATCTAACCCTAGTTGACCCACCTCCGTGCTTGACATCGTGGTGGCGTAGTAAAGCGTAATGTTTTCCCTCGAATAGGTCGGCTGTACGACGGCCTGGAGTGAGAACAAAGAGAAACGGGATCATGAGATGACACTTGATATTTGGGGGACCCCATTAAAATTCCACCCTCGTCCTGGCACCCTCTTCACTGGGCTAAGAAGCCAATAAAAATGCAACCTAAAGCGGGTTATGCTGCCAGAGATATTCGGCGACGTGTTGCGCATAAATATTACCAAAAAGGTGGCACTGGCACTGCCAAAAGCCAAAAAGCCAAAAACCCGGCGAAATAAATGCCGCGCGCTGTTTGTGAAAACATGTTGGGTCATATTTCCCAACCCAGCGCTTCCTGCAACCGAGTTGAACTCGAAATCGAATCGAGCGGCGTAATAATAATCGATGCCAACAGCCTCGACTCGCTAACCGAGTTTCAAAGTGCCAGCAGGCTGAATGCCATCCATTCAAACGTGGCCCATTCAACTGCACTCATCCACTGCAGTTGTGAATTGAATTCTCGTACTATAGAATAAAAGGCGCATGAGGACGAGTGTCCTCGGAATGATACAGTCTCGTGTGCAGCTATGCGGGTGTCCCTGCAATGAAGCCAAGCCATCAGCACCTTGAGGCGAACGGGATGAATGGGTTCGGTAGTGGTAGGGCAAACATAAGCAGAAGCAATGTGTAAAAGGCAGGGCCATAAACTGGCTCTGGACTGATCTGATTACCCACTGGCAGGGCAGGGGTGCCCATAAATTGTACTCCCAGCTTGTTTGCGGCATGTGTAACACATCATTATCAGTGTCATTGCGTAAGAATAAGGACCCAGACAGCAGCAGGGGGAGGAATTAGAAGCGGACCCCAAAAGGACGAGACTCGTGTCTTGTTTTACGGTAATTTTGGCACAAATGAGCCGGAGTGCAGCCAGTGTCGTTGTTGCCATTGTCGTTCTCGTTGTCGTTGCGGTTGGGCAACCACTGCCAACCCCGAAATGGTGTCAATGACAGAACGGCCTCCAGTTTTGGGACCCAAATAGCAACTTTCGGCAGTCGCCCGGCTTTGTTCTTTACGAGACCCGAGTCTGAGCGTGCTAAAAACAGTTTACCGACTTTCAATTTTGTCGGCCCCAAAGGCTTTAGTGTTGGCAGAGACAAACCGCGCTTCCCTCTTTAATTTATCGCATCGGGTCACTTGTGGGTCAGTTGCGGCCTGGACTTACCTTTTGATCCTTCCAGCCGACTAGCGGCGGAAAGCAAATAACAAATGAGAGCACCCAAATGCCGGCGATTAAGGACTTGGCCTTCTTCGTGGACATGATGCTGGGGTAGGTGACGGGTCGCGTGACCGCCACATAGCGATCCAGAGATATGGCACACAGATTCAATATCGATGCCGTGCACATCCAGACATCGACTGCCAGCCAAATGCGGCACCAGAGATCGCCGAATATCCAAACCTGTAAAAAGGTTTTAAGTCTAAGTGAGACCCTTTACATATAATCCAAGGCAGGAATCTATAAAATTAAGTTTCAATGCTAAATTAAAGTAATGAACTAAAAAACTCTACACAACTCTTTATTTAACTGTCACATTGTTAAGTATTTAAGTAATTATAATTAAAAGCATTTTTATAAAAATTAATTTTTAATAGATTAGTTTGGTGTTCAATTTCTTGCATTTGTTTTGTGTTTTTTGTAGGTAACTTGTTTCTTTTGAAGAAACACTTTGCATTTAATGTACAAACAATAAAAATCAAACTTAAATATTTATATTCATGTACGAATAATAATAAATATTTGTAATGCAAACGTTTTGAAATTGTCTTACTATCAACAAGTCGTTAAAAATTAAAATGAACGTGAGGACTTACCTTAAAGACCTCCCAGGTGGCCGAGAAGGGTAGCACCGCCAGACCCACCAGAAGGTCGGCCACGGCCAGGTTAACGATGAAGAAGTTCGTCACACTGCGTAACTTGTTGGAGCAGAAGACGGCGGCAATCACAAGGCAGTTGCCACCGATGACCAGAACGTTGATAAACTCGAGTACGGCCAGGGAGATCAGATTGGCTGGTTCCGTCCATTTCACAGATTTGATGAGATCCTCGCACTCTGTCTCATTCATGGCGGTACTTTTGAGATGGGTGTGTATCTGTGTTCACCACCTGCAATTTCCAGACAAAAAGCAAAGACCAGGGGAATGTTACCAAAGCCATTTGACAGTTCGCCTAATTGCTGCCCTCGCGTGCCTAATTAATTTATAAAAAGGCTGGTCTATAAATACGCCAACAACAAATGAAGTGGTCGCAAAACGAAGAAAACCAAATTAAATATTAATGTGTGTGGGCTCGAAGAACAAAAAAGTGTTACTCTATTTTGGTAACCAAGTTCCGTGGAAAAAATAAACTTTAGACGATACAAATGCAATACAATACAAATGGCGTGCCTCGAAATAAAGCATTATAATAGCTCGGGACTTTTAAACCACAAATACGCAGATTAAATTAAAGTGCCGCTTTTCCCCATTTCTCCTATTAATTAATCTTTAATGAGCGCAAAAAGGAAGGAAAGGGAAATGGCCTTAAACCATAAATACAAAAAAATGGGGCAATTAGAGGCAGCAGTGCACAAGAAGAGTGGGAAGATAAGCAGGAAAAGCAGGAAAGACCGAAAAATAACAGAGAATATGCCACAACGCCGTGGGCATATTTGCTTAATTGTTTTGCAAGACAACATAATCCACCTTCAAGTATTATCCGACGCTGACCTGTGCCAATGTTATTAAATTAAATGCTTTGGGGAACATAATACCTCTGTGATGCCAGCAGACCAGGGGAGAATTTCTGAATTCGAGGGAGTCGCCCACTTGGTATTCAGCTGCAGTTGCACATTGCAATTTAATTGACGTAATTAATTGCGGTCGTTTATAATGTGTGTATGGTGGGTAAATCTATGAGTGAATTGGCATGCGAGTCGGCATCCACAGCACATTTCGACTACTCAGATACTCGATGAAGGTATGTTTATTCAAAGAGCTGATACTGCAGGCTATAATTCTTGATAAACTTAAAAGTCAGCCAAACAAGCAATCAACAGCCATAAACTCATTCAACATTCGCTCACAATTTGGGTACTAATCAATATTTGAAATTATTTTTGACTTTAATGGCTCGGCCGACTGCCAGGCACGCACCCAAATAAAGGCGGAAGAGCCACCATATCCCCTGGGTCGATTTTCGGGTAATTGCCGGGTATGAAGTATGAAGTATTCACAGCACGCAACAAATCGATTAAAATATACATTTACCTAAAGACTAATCCCCCCCTGGATCAACGCACATTGCTACCTACTTATTTTGGCAACTCTCCAGAGCCAAAGCCAGTTGGCTTTGTGCTAAAGAACACCTGCCCAGGTCAGTTCAATATTTGGTAAGGTGATTTTAATAATGCAGACTGAGACCCTTGGGGAAAGGGCAAAGTGTCGATAACAAAAGTCGAAACCCAAACGTTGCCAATCAACCAAACAATATTAACGGCAGCGTACCCTCATATCGATTTGTAAATTACACTCGACAAATCATTGAGCACGGGTTAAGTTCAAGGTAGCACTAGCACAGTGGGTGCAACCTTTGCGGACAGGCTGTTGCCACTGTGTGGACCCAAGGTTAATCAAAATATGCCGCAAAATTTGGCAGTAGCTCCGGGGAACAAAGCTTCCGCAACAAAGCCAATCCGGGGAAAGAAGTGCGTGTACGAGGCCCGCATAAATTACTCACATGACACCCAAAATGCAAAGGCCAAAGAGGAGCTGGGCGAAAATTGTTGCCAGTTGTTAAGTTTAAAAGCATTTTTGCCCGTAGCCGTGGCAAAAGGACTTCCTGGAACTCGATGCCGTTTTCTTGGTATACAAAATTTGCATGCTGAAATTTGCTTTGTGCCAGCTAATAATAAGAATTTCCTAAATTGAGTTGCACGCTAAAATTCAGCAGCATTAAACTGCCGAATGTAATAAATAATTGGCATTTAAACCGAGTTGTAAAAGCTTTTACCACCCACGCGGCGTATACGTGCTTTTGCTCAATTTGCGTAATACCCTTCCAAAAGAAGTTGCTGCTAAAATTTATAATCTTTTTAAAATGCTCACTAAATTTTAAATTCGATTGAAATGCATTAAAAAAAAGAATTTAACATTTAAACAACACATCTAAACAAAATAAAAAATTTACATTGGCTTTAGCTTAAAAGAGTATCATCATCTAGCTGCTGCATCAATTTTGTTTTTTGGCCCATTACGCATACGCCTAGTTGACGATGACATAAAGATTATTAAATGTGTTCGCGCCCAGAGGTGGCGCTTTGAAGCAAATTAAATTTAATTACCGCAGCATTAAAAAGTTGGCGGAGTTTCTTAGGCGAAATTAAATTGTCAAAAAGTGTAAAAAGTTGAATAACATTTTCCGTAAATCATACATTTTTATGGAGATACTAAATGAAGCTATTAAATCATTTTCTGCTTCTGATATGACTCATTCAAATGCACTCCATTCTTATTATAGCTCTATAATCACTTAAATATAACTCTGGCTGTTGGTTTGAAGTTGGTTTTTTTTTGTGGCAGGCGTCAAGGTTTTTGTCAATTTAGCATTTACTTATTGATTTTAATTTGATTGCTTTCCTTGACATTTTTTTGGGTCTCAATCAAAATGGATATGGGAGTAAATACGAAATGTTGCTGTTGACAAACCTTAGGGGCAGTCAACATATGTAGTCGTTTTTAATATGGAATAATTCGATTTTTCCATTATAAAAGTATACATTCACTGCTGCAATTGTATTCCTCTTATTGTCCTGACATTGTTAACCCCATCAGCACTTTACTCCTGTGCTTGACATTTTTAAAATATTTTCCTAAAATACAATAGACACAATTTTCTAACAGTTCTTGTGCATACGAGTTAGGCATAAAATTTCATTATATAAAAATGACACAATGCATTCACAATGACACAATCAGGAGATGCAGTTTTCAAAAATTAATTTGATTTGTACCCCAAAAACAGGGGACAGCCTGAATTCAATTTGTGTAGCACAGCTAGAGAGGAAATTAAAAGCTCGAGTAAAGTAAATAAAACCACAAAAAAATTCAGCAAATCTGATTTCTTAAGATTGAAAAGGCGACTGGGGAAAAGTAAACAGAGAAATGAATTTCTTGGTGCCACCGACACTGCAACAAGTTTGTTAAGCCACAAGTTAATGTCAGAGCCAGAATGCAGCAACTGAAGTTCAGGAGACTTATATTTCATTTAAATTTTAGTACCTACATTTTTTTTTACACCAAACTGATGGGTGCAAAATCGAACAATTGAAAACTCTTTGTTAATACCTTGAACGAAATTATTTTTGTTTTTCTGTGAAAATTTCAATAGCTGCATTAGCGTGATAAACTCTTTTGTGAAAAATGTCTGCCTCATTGGACCGTGACATTTGTGGCGGAAAATGAAGTTGTCGCCAATTAGCCAGGTCCATAGTTTCGGGCGCTAAATGAGTTGAATTAAAACGCGAAATACGCAACAATTTCCAGTGGTTAAATTACCGGAAACCGGACCATTACACACAGCCGCAAAAGCAGCCAGCACGCAGATAAAACAATTTTGCGGCTTGCTGATTTCTGCCAACTGCATTTGCCCGACGACAGCTCCCGCAAAAACTTTTAAATTAATTCTGATAATTGCGCGTGAAATGCGCTGAAACATAGAGGATGAACAGAGTTCCCTGCCTTTGGGCCAAATAATGGCAAACAGGCCTGGGTGAGCTTTAACATTTAAAACTATCCTCTGGCAAACTCATTGTAGGCCCCGAAAATCCCTTGTTCTCGTACAATTGCGTAGTTGGAAATCAAATGCAAATGACATGCCAAAGCCTCTCGATGTGTTCACCGGCTTTGTTTGTCCATAAGCCGAGATTTGTGAACTGCTGAAGTGGTGTCTGAAGTGCTCTTGCTCAGAAGCTGTCTTCTGGGCTCTGGAGTTCACTGTTTTGGTCTTGGCAGGGTGATTTGAAAAGCTGATTTATTATGAAAATTACTTCAAGTAATTATAATTTAATTAACGGCTCGCCTGGCAGATAATGATAGTAGTTGGGTCATTAACAGATTCCCGACTTTTTCACTTTTCCGGGACTTTTACGACAGAACGTGTGCCGAGCATACGCAACTTTACGAGCATCTGCCTCTGGCCCTGCCCTGGCCCTGAGATACATAAAAGTGTCTTCCCGACTTCTAGCTCCAGTGTGCGTTTCCATTTTCAATGGATTTATTGCCGCTCATTTGGCCAACCGTAACTGCAGCATCTAGGCAAACAGACAACTCCAAGATAATCAATGTCGCTCGCACACACATCAGCATGTCAGAGTTGATTGCAGCATTCACGTTGCACGTTGCCAGAAGGAGGACAAATTCACCGCTGGCGAAATGTGCAACTGACAGTTGCTGTGCAGCTGCAGCAACAACAGCCACGGCCACACAACTAGGACGTGCCTACAACTGTCACTGCCACTGGCACTCTTCCCTTCCATAGCACATACTCGTACTACACTATGCCACACACATAGACTCCACGCTCCCTGATGAGGCTCATTCCCCAATGCGTGGGGCAGGACGTGCGTGCCTCTGTGCCACAACGACAAGGAGCAGCGGAAATAATAACAGGAAATGTTGCCAACTAAATTTTTAACACACAGCACAACTTCTACAGCCAGCTTGACTAATTGTGCGCGACATGCATTCCATTCCTCACAAGTCCTTGGGGCAAATAGAGTCGCAAGCAAATTGTTTGATTGATTGCTGTTTGTGTAAGTTGTCACAGAAATCAAGATAGCAGCAGTGGAACTAGTCCTAAACCAGAAAATGAAGCCTTGACAGGAATCAAAGCTGAACTTGAGCTGCTCTAATATTCTGCCAAGATTGGGGAATGGGACTTGAACCAGTTTATTAAGTTTTAATTATAAATAGAAAATATCAAGTTCCTAAACAAGAAAAGCCTACACAACACTTTTGTGGGTAGGTACATCAAAAAGATAAAGAGTTTTTTAATGTTCCCGACAATAGAAAATGATTAAAGTTTTAAAAACTTATAGTCAAAAATGACTTGTGATGCAGGTTGTAAAAGAAAATTCTAAACTTTCGCTGTTTGATGTCAATTAGTTTTAAATTTTCGTTTTCTAAACGAAAAAACAGACATTTGTATTTTATTGTTTAACGAGAAGTTTTATAATTTATAGCATGAAATGGTAAATCTGGTAAATAAATGTGGTAATCCAAAATCAGATGTACATTTCTAGGATTGGAGACACCCAAAGTTAGGCATAAATAACTTAATTCCAAGAACCCTCCCCTGGGTTCATTTACTCACCAATATCAGCAGTTCGTTGGGTAGTTGTAACCATGAATTACAGCTTGCTCGTAGCTGTTGCTTTATGGCCATGTTGTTGATGTGGCTGCTGTTGTTGACGCTGCGGTTGTGCCTGGAAACCGCTCGGCTGTGCCGCCGATGATGCCAGTACCAATACAGATACTGATGCCGTTGCCGATGTCGATTCCGTCGCTCGAGATGATCCGTGCGCGTTTCGGGGGCCCCGGCACCCGCAGGTTGCCTCCATGCAGAATCCCTCCGTACCGGGGGGTCAGAGTCAATATGCGTCCCGAATTCCCGAGTCGAATCGTGCGCAGCAATACCGCTGTTTGTACTATTGTTTACACGACCCGTGGTTTACATATCAAATATGTGTGCAACATATAGTCTGATGTCAATTATTTGTGAATGCTGCTGAATATTCCACATAAACTGCAAAGAATAGCACAAAAAAACGTAGTCAAACCAAATATGCCATCTTTTTTTATCAATCACTCGGCGTATACGCAATTTCTCGTTCAACAAGTAAACACCCCGAAATTGATGGCAGCTTGTCTGTTCGTTTGTGTGAGCTTAGGAAGTTATCAAGCAATTTCGAACTGCCAATTGCTTTATGTACACACTACACATTCTGCTAAAATGTCACGTTGCCACAGCTTCTAGAAAATCAGCAGATAGTTCAAAGCGTTGTGCGGCAGGAGGAATTTTATATTCTGTAAAGTTTTGCAAGCCACTTAGAGGACAATCAATAAGTCCAATCGGTTCTCTCCGGAGTATCTTAGCTGACAAAAGCTATCAGAATTTACTAATTGCCTGACAGGAAACTTTTACAAGCGACTGTGCAGAAGCCGTGAAAGTTTTCAAGCCTTGCATTCCATGGAAAAGTTATGCGGAAAATAAATAAACAAGTAAGTTGTTCAACAAAAACTGACAAGTAACTCAATTTTGATTGAGTGAGCCTTTGCAAGTTTAGGATACTGAATGCAGTTTCAACTTTCATAATTCTTTAAGAAATTTCCACTTCCTCGCTCTGATTAATTTGTTCTCCTCGCAGACCTTTCTTTCATTTTTATATCCTGAATTTATTCCATTTCTTCCATTTCACACGCTGTCAGCTTGACAGGAGATTTTCCAGCTGGCCTTTTCTTTGCTTCCGAAAATTAAATGTCAAACTGCGTTGCCGCAACTGGGAAAAGATGAGAAATTGCATTTTCACAGGTAATTTGCATTTGCTGGCATCTTTTCCACGTTTCCATTCCAAATGCCCGCCCACGCACACAAAGCGCACGAAATTGGAGAAATAACAAAAATACTCGTAAGGATAAAATCGATAGGTAATCAATGTTTAATAACTTGAGCGTGTTCCTTGACCGTGTCGGCTGAACCGGCACGGCTGTCAACATTGGAAACATTGAATAAGTCATGGGTGCGACCGAGTCTCCCAGCTCGGACTCTGGCGCCCTCGCGCATATTTAATGGGAATATTTTAATAAGACCACGTTCCCGAAATATCCCAAATCATTCTGGTCAAACAGTTATACATGAATATAGTGCCGAATGCGTCATTAAAATTTTCAGCGCGTTTGGGCCTAGAAAGAAGGTCAAATCGTTGTCAGGGCCTGCCCTTCGCCCGAAGTCCGCTAATAACCATAATTTGTATTTAATGACATTCAGCATTCGTTTCCCTTAGCCCCTGTTACCGCTTGCTTCTATTCGTTTGGCGGGCACACCCAGGACCATCCAGAGTGGACACCTATTAATAAATACATTCATATTTGCCTTATGGTCGCCCGGCACGAGAGCATTGATTCATTTTAAAACATCTCTTCAGCCAAAAGCCGCAGGATTAAATGGCACAAGTGTGTGTAAATTTAACAGGCGCTCGCATAACGATACCCCCTCGGCTTTGTGTGCATATTAAGGCATTATGGTCTGCCAGGAACGGAAAGTTGAGCCCCATCATGCGGTGATCTCATTTATGCTCGTGTACGCTAAATTAAATTAACTCACCGGCTCTGAGCTGAAAATGTGCACCGTACTCACAGATGGCTGCCACGTCATGTGCAGGCACTTTTATCCTTAGCCGGAAAGCGAGTGACTTCCGACAAATTAGAGGGAAAAATGTGCGTTGCATACACAATTCACTGGCCTGGCAAACTAATTAGTTGGCTGCCGAATTCGTCTAAAACGTGGGTCACACAGCATAAAGACACGAAAGGGTTAATTTCATGCTTATGGGTTAAAGAGGATGTGTTTGCAAGTATTAATAATGTGGATTCCCAGAAAGATTTAATTTCAGAATCTCATTAACATTAGCAAACAATCTGAGTGGATAAACCATACGAATTGCACAGACCGAAAAACACAAAGATCGAAGGATATCAAGTGCCCTGAATAAATTACACAATGACTCATTAAATATGAATTTAATATGTCCAGACCTCAATATTAGCATAGTAATAAAGATTTCAAGTGGTTCAGATTGTTCAACTCGATAATGACGCCCTAGATGGTCGTAAAAAAAACAGATAAAACATAAGCAGCAATGGCAACGAGAACCAACAGCCACATCTACATACGTCATCAACGAGGTGACCAAGTGCGCTGCGTTACCAAGTGCGACGAGGCGAAATCACTCGGCTGCAAAGAGATTGAGATTCAGGGCCACTTAAGTGTCATTACATTTGCCTCCGCCTCGCGTTTCCTTTTCTTTTCGTTCGCATTCATCTGCGTGTTTGCATTTGTTTTCCCTCATTGTAGCCATTTATTGTGCCACTGCTAAGGTAAAAGTGGGCACAACAAGGGGCAACATCTGGGCTCAGGGTTTACTTTATGCCTCCGACTTGTTTACTTAATGCTATGTTTGTGTTTGCCAAATAGGATTATTGTTAATACAGCGGGAGTATTTATACACATTTATTTTTAGCCTGCTACGAATCAGTGTAGAATAATGAAGACACCTTTAAGGTATATTCAATTGCTAAGGCACACAAACAACAAAAGTCACTCAAAAAGGAAAATTTAGTCAAGAAGTGTTCCATTTGTTGTTCCTTTCTTGTAGCAAGTTCTTCTACATTATTTCTTAGAAGAGGATCATTTATAATGTTTTAAAATCGCAAAAACTACTTTAAAATGGTGCACACGCGAGTGTGAGTAGTTAATGGCTTTCATGCTCATTGCCGTCCTAAATGTACACAAGCCCACCAACACATACAGCTCAGCTAACAAAAGGTTTTATGTGCCATGCACAACGAAATATAAAAATTTACACTAAGCCAACCCTTCCTCTTAGTCCATCTGCAGAGCCCATCTCCATCCCCATCGCCCATCGCCCACATGTCAGGCGTTGTCTTGTCTTTGCCTTTACATACGAAATTGACTATGAAAACGCTTTGGGCACTTTGGTTCTCTGTTTGCACACACTCTCGCTGGAATCGTCCTGCTATATGGTACATATATGGTATAGTGTAGCACTGTATATATGCTCACAACTTTTTCTTTTATGCCTGCGTCTGTCTATGTCGGCTTCTGGCTGTCTATGTCGTATTATGTTCGTCGGTCGCTTCTACACATTTGTATTTTGTATATTCGTTTCTCGCTGTTTTTGTTTTATGTGTGCGAAATAATTTGTGTTTGGATTTTATGCTGTCATAAAAGAATTTTCATGCCAGAAGCTGAGCCCGTTGCAGTAAAAAATGGTTGAAAAAGTTCTATGAATGGGCTTGAAACCCGAAGATAGCCACATTTCGCTACGCTTGATCAATTAACTAATGAATGTCAACATGGTGAATGCACGAACAGCTGCAGGAGTCCAATGATTGGGTTTGACTCTTGGCAACACGCACATAATGGCATGGCACACAAAGCTAAATGAAGTCCGGGTGGCAGACTGCTAATTAGATTAATTACAGAGCCACACACCCAGGAAACCAATTCGGTTTTGAATTCGATTGAATCCGGAGCGGAATGCTGACTAATCGAGCATCGAACAGACGGATGCTGGAAGAAGAAAGAGACAATCATATGCCATTGACTGCGAACAGATAGCAAACTGCCAGAGCTGTCAAACTATGAGATGTTGCCAATTCGGACTGTCAATCAGCGTGACACAACAATTGAAATCAAATCCATAAATTGCTTTAGCTTGTACACACAAAAATATATTTTATTTTGCACTCGATGCAATCGCAAGTGCAGCTCTATCTATCTAATACATATTGCCTGGGCATGGCTGGGCGTTGGAATCCCAAACATGGCTCGTGTCTGGCACTTTGCACGAATGTCGGATGGGGGGGCCGTAAAAATAGCCGGGCAGACGAACTGGACTGACTCGTGGAGGTGTGCAATTAATTCAAAAGTGTCTGGAAGAAAGTTGCAGTCATTAATTAGCATTTCCATATATATATATGGCCATAGACACTCGTCCAAGTTGCTGCTCGGCAAAGTTTTTTGCGAGTCCTTAGTTCATTTGGCACGTTTCTGCCGAAAGAAAAACCAAGGGAGCCGGAGCGACGAAGGTCCTCGAGTAAAGCTCATTTCCGCTTTATATTTAAACACTTGGGGGCTAAAATGTTTGCTCTACTATTTCCACGCAGTGCAAAATCATCATAAAAGGCAGGGAATGAAAAAATAAATAGCCTAGCCCCAGAGAGTGTCCTCTCCGGTCGATGGACCATGGAACTCGGAGGTGGGAAACGCTTAGCAAGTGGATTTTTAAATTAGTTTGTCGACTCGACGACTCTTCGCCTCGTTGGCATCCCACTTCTACAGATAAAAGTCGAGGCGGTGACTCGAGACTTTCCAAGACCAAGGCAACGTCTCTTTTGGCAAATAGACTTGGACTGCTTTCGGCTCTCACCGACTCCTTCTTGCTTATTTAAATGAATTAGGTGATTTTTCAAGAGCTAAGCTCGCCACGAGCAGTGAACTCATTTCCGTTCCAGTTGGTCCTGGCCGTTGGCTCTTCATGCTTCATTTGGCCCCACTTTGTGGCTGCATTGCAATGAGCTGTTAATTTGCAGGCCACTGCGTGTCAATCAAAACTTTTACGAGATCTGGCCGTGGAAAATTTGATTGCCTTCCACCTAAGCAAGACAACACAATCATCGCCCCAAGGAGGCAAATGAAATAAGAAAGAAAAACACTGGCAGCATAACATTTTCGTGGAGGCGTCATAAAAAGTGCTCGCTGAGTGTTAAATACATTAAGCAGATACTTTCAATTCCAAGACTCGCACGCTCTTACGGACTTTTTTGGCAGATTCCCGGCCCACGCGTCGCATACGCAATATCGTGTGTTTGCCTTTGTTTTCTTGTCGCTCGTCCCGTTGCGCATACGACGCGTGTGCCAAAGAGCGGCTTGCGAGGTGAGACATTCGCAGAAAAGCAGCAAAGTGCCACAAAAAGGGGCACAAAAAAAGACAGAGGATTGAAGGCGAAAGTGAAAGGGTTGCTTCTGCACATTCCCCCGTTTTATTGCCGTGTTATTGTTATTTAATGCCAAGTTTAATGCCAACACACACAGCGGCAGCGAACACCTAAAACAATTTCATGCCCGCCCCATTAATATATTTCAACTGGTTTGGTTTGTTTTATTTCCATGTACGTGTGGGCTTGCCCCCTCGCTCCCCTCCCCCCATTTGTTGTAAAGTTTCACCCTCGGGCCGAGTGGCAAGTCATTTGCTCTGCTGGCTGCACAATTCTATGTTGACGCTCTTTTGTGTTCGACTGGGCGAAAGAATCTCAGGTTTCGGTGGCTTATGCACGTAGGTTGCCATTGTTGTTTCTGCTGGACAAGGAAGCAATTTGAATGCCTTCACAGAGCGCTGCACATAACACAGAATTATGTTTGGGCCAGCTTTGTTACCACTCGAAGTTGGCCGTTGCCGGTGGCTGGCCAGGCGTGAAGATTGCCATTGCTGACTCCAGGGACATGGGTCAAAACGTGCTCCCAACACAGAGAAGGTTCACATAATTTCAGTGGCTATAACTTAGGGATTAACTGAAATCATAATTTTAATACTGTGCTGTGCAAGTAATATTAACTTGCAGAAAATTAAATGAAACAAAAGCAGGATGGGCTAGGAAAAATCAGACTTAACTATACATTATTTTACACGAATATTTAGAAAGTAAGCAAATTAACTAGTGTCATATAATACAAATTCTTGTTAAAAGCCCTTAACATAAAAAAAAACTTATTATAAATGTAAAGTTAGTGCAAATTTTATTATAGCTTAAACTATAAAAAAGTGCTTTACATAGAGTAACTCTGTGTACTTTGAAAAACCTGCTGACTTGATAAAAAGCTCTGGAAATACTAATAAAAAAAAGAGTATTTTAAACACGGTTTGCTTTTACTTAGCCGTGTTATCAGTTTGAGCCTTGGTTGTGGGTAAACGCGGTAATTAATGTCAGGGAATCGTGACTTCAGCCGCATATGGGATAGCAGTTTGAGTGACAGTAAATAAAAGTCAGGTTGCCTGGTACTTTTCACTTTAAGTTGAAATATATTGGGATACATTTAAAAACCTAATTTATTACTACATTTCCCTTTTCCACTGTTTGGCTGGCAGCCCATCTGTCCGCATTATTGGGCTGGTAGGGCCTTTGTGGGCCCTGTCAAAACAACTTCCATTGTTTGCCCCCATTTCACCTGTCAACTGGCCTTTGTGTCTGCTAAGCTTCACACTCGGGGCAGGCAGGCGGAAGATGGGCGGATGAACTCTTGCCAAGTGCTGCGATGGTCACACTTTGGTTTCCATTGTCAACAAGCCAAGCAATTCAGTTAATTAGACTACCGAAAGTGAATAAACAAAATCTGTTACCGAAGGCGAACGGGCACGTGCTAAGCTCTGTGTGAAAAAAAATCCGCAAAAATGCACAAAACACTTGACGAATCTTCCGTTTTGCTTCGTAATTTGTATACCACGCGTCTGCCCCCGCTGCTAATTGCGTATTCGGTTTTGTGGATGTTGATATGGGTTTGTAATTAACTGAGTCTCTGGATTTGTAGCCCCCTCCGTTCAGCACAAACTGCTATTTTCGAAGCCGAATCCATAGCTTCGGGCATTTGGCTGGGACTTAACTAAAAGTCACCTTTTCAATTAGCGGAATTTCTATAAAGTTTAAGTAATAAATAATTTAGTAGTTACACATTCATTAAAAATAAAGATTTTTGCATTTGATTCATGTAATCATTATTATTGAAGGAAACCAGACCTTGAGCCAGACATCAACAATTGGGAAACTTCTCATGTTATTGTGTTTTTTCCCAATGTGGTGTAATGTACTTGAAATAATTTATTTTTTAGACATGGTTTTTGAATTTAAAAAAAATGATATATCAACAGATTTAAAATGCTTTAGTATTGATTTTGAAGAAAAGTGTAATCTCCTAAGTTATTCGGAGATAGAAATTTTTTATCAGGCAATCGTTTTTTTTACCAGTTATGTAATGGTCATAGAATTTTTCCTTTCATTAAGAAATTATATTTTATCACATTATATAAGACATTGTAATCTTTCTTATTAAATTAAATTAAATTAAATTTAAATTGGCCGTTTTAAGAATTGGCTTATCGGGTGCACTTTGAAATTTGTTGTTATATTTAAATTTGGTTGAAAGCTTAACTCACCTCCATAAATCATCGCGATGTCGATGGCGATTGTGAACTGAGTTTTCTGGGCGGGATTATCGAGCGACCTTCGCCGAATCGCTTGGAAAAGCGGTCAAGTTTTTGCTGCTCCGTTTGATGTTGATTTTTTATTTGTGATGCGATGCAGTTGCAGGCGTTAACCGGCTAGCCAGAAAGCTATATATTTTTTGTGGGTCTCTCGACTTGTTGCCGCGGGTTGTGTTCGCTCTCGCGCTCTTTGGCCAATTAATTGGTTGTCATGCGTTGAATAATTGCACGCATTTTGCCTAAAATCTCCATACTCAGCATTCGGCTTTTAGTTTTCAGTGTTTTCAGTGTTGATCTTTTCGATTGGGCGTTGCTAGGCCGGGTTTGTGAAATTAATAGTTTGTTTGCGCTAGAATTTGATTGAAATATGCTTTATTTGTTGATTGCATAGTTTGGCAGCTTTGTGAGCTGGCAATTTATGGCAAGGCAATTATTTGCTGTCATTGCTCTAACAAAGCTGACAAAAGCGAAAGAAATTCAATTCTGCTGGCTGACATCATGTTTGGGGCATCTAAAAACAGACATGTTTATTTTTGCATATGTGCACGGTGACAGCGGGACAATTATGAAAATTGCAGTTCGTCAATGCTATGTTTGTTTCAGCGACAAAAGGGAAAATTGTTTGCTAATGAGGGGAATTACGAAACGAAAGCAAGCTATTTGATTAGCAAACAAGCACGGCGCTGAAGAAAACCCATAAAAATCACATAAGACACATTCACTCTCGTCTCACACTCGCGAATTTATAATGAATGCACTCACTCGCTCGTCGCGCTTCTTGCGAATATAATTATTTGGGTTTTTCGAATGAAAAGCACGTAGCTGCCTCGAGCTCTAGTTTTAAGTACCAGTTATTAGCAATCACATAAATTAGTGGGTCGAAACTGTGTTATATCGCTTGGTAGTTGGTAGCAACCCTTTGCTTCGATCGAGGACTCAAAAAGAACTGAAAGCGGAAGAGGCATTCGCAAAATGGTGGAAACAGCTGTTTACTGCGATCACGAACGCTTTTCACTTCGGCAACTCACACACACACACACACACAAGCAAACGCTCCCGATACCACCCTCACAGCGTTGGAATTTACCGTTATGTGCCGTCGGCAAGAACCGTTAGCCAGATAGCTCCGCTCGTGCGAATTGGCAGAACCGACGCGGCAGAATCTTAAACACGACTGACGACTGACTGCCAGCAGCGCCAACAGTTTGGCCCACAGGCCTCGTGCGAACGCGTGGAATAGAACGGGGAACGCGAGAAGTGGAACAGGGAACACTGACAGCATGCTGGAACATCACTCAGCAACACAGAACTTTCGCATAGGCGCAACAGCCGCTTGGGGAAACTCGCATGAGACTTTGTTTCTAGGAACCGAAAGATCTGATTCCGAATCTGCTTCTGATTCTGATTAATTATAATCCCTTGATTCCCTTAATCTGCATTCGCCTGCAGCAAGATGAAATTTCCTTTGATTTGCGACGCTTTCTGGCTGGTTAACCTTTCGGCCAGACAGTTGGCCAAATAAAAGAAAGCACGCATAATAGATTGGCAAATTCGTTGGCTGAAAAGGGACAAGGGGCTGTGCCTGGCTGAAAAAGGACACACGCACTTGCCCCTTTTTGATGGGCCATCCGCTCAGCCTTATTCTGATTATCCCATCCGTTGATTTTTCTTGCAATTTCATTTTACGACAAAGTTTGGCCAATTTTCCATTAGAGCTGCGAGCCGTTGATTGCTTTCAGCCATTTTCTTGCGATTTTTTACCAAGTTTTGGATTACGATACTCGATTCCGAACTCATTATAGCCTTCCCTAGAAATCAGTGCTGGACTGGGGAGGTAGAGAATTTACCATGCAAGAGCTGTTGCGGCCATTACTCACTTGATTTCTGCCCGTTTAATCGACTCACATCCCAACTTTTATCTCCCTGACCTTTGGCCCGCTTGGGCTAGCCCTGTAACAATGATAAATGAAAAGAGAACGCCTCGGTAACGCCCCCCCAGCCGGGTGGGGCATGTGTGCTTGTATCGCCTCTAATTAGGATAAACAGATGTTGCCGAAATTAATTACACATCACGGGCACATGAACAGCCTCTCAATTGCCCAACTCCCCATCGAGCGTTGGGCATCCTAATCAAAATGACCGCCATCATGATGATATCCTTTCGGTGGCTCTCAGCTTTTCCATCTGTATGCTGTACCCAGTTCTGGGTGGACCATAAATCTTGGCTTCCGGGCAAAAGATACTTTGGCGAGTTGAATCAAGTTTCAAGCGAATTTGCATAGCCAACCAGGTGAAACTACTTCTTCCAGCTGTCGCGCAAATTCTGTCAGCGCAGCAATGCAATTCCGCACTTCTACTTTCTGCTTTAAAGTTTTTATTTCTCGGAATGAAAACGCAATGAATCCTGCTGCGGCTTCGGTTGTTATTTTTAGTCCTTCTATATATTTAGCCCCTGGTGTCGGATTTTCCAGGAATTCCGGTTGGGTTTGCATCGTATTTCAGTGCTCACCAAATCGGATTTGAGGAATTGAAGTCGTCTGGCCAGATAAAAGATACTTCGTGCCTCCCGATGATGCCAAATCAATTTGCAGACACAATTGAACAAAGGAGGGCGACGCGGCCCGTCTTAAAGCTGAGTATCCCGGAGTTAAGAGACTTCCCTGGGAAGTGCTCGGAACTAAGCTCCTGGCCTGGGCCTGCGCCTGCCGTTGTGTGCGCCAGATTGTGCCTTCTGTCAGTCAAAGGCAAACACCTGTAATAAATATTCGTTTGTCGTCCTTCGCCCGTTTCGCTCGGTTATCCTGGATTTCTGGCTGCGCTGTCACAGATACATTTTGTCTGCTTTTCCGTGTGAGCGCACAAGAAGGAGCCGGAAAAGAATGCCTAGCTGGCACATTTTTATACATTTTCAGTTCACTTTTTTCGATCCCCCCGTTCTCTTCCCCCTTCCCGCTGGATTTCCATGCGGGCCATAAAGAAAAGCACTCGGAACGATGCCAACAGCCGGAGCGAGGCACTTGATGTCGCTGGAAATGGCAATGGGAATGGGTTCGGTGGCCACTTTGGGGCTACCGCACTCCAGGAGCAATTCACTCAGCCATTTATGGCGGCACAAGTTGCCACTGCACGCGCACGCAGCTATAAATTCGCGGAACGCAGCTGCTGCACCGGACTCTTAATTTTAGCCCGGCCAAGGATGCGATGCACCAAGTGTTACATTTTTCGCCCAGCTGAGCGCTCAGCGTGTGTTATTAATTGCGTAATCTGTTTATTAATACCCAAGTGGGCGGGTGCGGTGCTCATGTCCCATCTCACTGTCCAAGGGCTTGTGCTGGCATCAACCCATTCGGGGAAAAATCCAGGCACTGCTCCTTTTGTTCATTGCTTATTCAGGCAATCAGAAGATGTTTGCCCTGCTCTCCAGCCCAGCTCTTCGTGTAATCAAATTAAATCCCAACTGCACAAACTTTGCGGGAAACTGTTTGACTTACAATTAAATTGCCCAGCTCCGCCCTTGAAGGCGGCATAAATCAATTTTTATATGGCAGTGCCTCGTCCTTCCTGGCTGCCTGCCTGACGGTTAATTGCACACACAGAGAATTCTAATGGCAAACACGAGCGAGTTTTCAGCCAGCAGAGAGATGTTATTAAATTATAATTACCAGCGCCTTATTAGCACAATTAGAGTCGGGGGCCAGACCGCAACTAAGGACACGTTTACATTCTTGTCTGGCCTCGTAGCCCCAGGTGGTTTGTTGGGTCCCGGCTCGATGACAGACATACTGTCTGTCGCTGACATTTGCCGGAGAGACGACAGGGCATAAAACCAATCAATCAGAGATCTATACCGAGGCAATAACATTCAATCCAATTGTGGTGCGTGGGATCATTGCTGGATGGGATTGTAAATATCTGAGCGAAATGGATTTATCTCCCCCTCACGCGCAAATGGTGAGTAGCATTTTGCATACCGCTCTACTTAATCAAAGTCAATGCATAAAATGAATGCATAAACAACTCCGGGATATCTGCAGCACCGCTGTACTGGGAGCCTGCCCATATTGCGCATACGTCACGTACGCCGCTGCGCTGCATGCGTAATATTGGCAGGCTGCAGGATTGGGTCCTGCACTGCCGGTGGCACATCAATGATTACCATGCTAAGTTGGGCACTGAAAACACCTCAGAGCCTGATGTGCAGCCAGCGGCAGGTGGCAACACACTCACTTAACACACCCACACGTCTGGGCACCATTATCGCGGGACAGGATTCAATTGCAGCAGCTGCCTGACGCAGGCGCAACTACTTACAATCTCGAAACAACATCAGCAATAGCAACAAGCGATATCAAAGGGAAAATAAAGCTAATGCAGAATGTGTAGGGGGTATCACGTTGGCACAGCACTCTTAGAGAGCCTTCTTTAAATATATTTATTACGAACATGTTTATAAGATTTATTTTACAACAAAAAGTAGTACTGCTAAATAAATTTGGTTAGTACAAAATTATGACATACCAAGCTGGAATGGTTCCAACATTCCTTTGAATACCCCATAACTGGCATGCAACACGTCGAGTGCATTAGATGAATATTAAAAGCACTCACCCGCAGCAGCACTTGAAACTTAATTTTTTTTTTTTTTTTTTTTTTTTTTTTTTTTTTTTTTTTTTTTTTTTTTTTTTTTTTTTTTTTTTTTTTTTTTATTTTTTTTTTTTTAAATTTTTTTTTTTTTTTTTTTTTTTTTTTTTGTTTTTTTTTTTTTTTTTTTGGTTTTTTTTATTTTTTTTATTTTTTTTTTAATTTTTTTTTTTTTTTTTTTTTTTAAAAGTTTTCTTTAATTCTCAATAAATTTTTTTTTTTTTTTATTTTTTTTTTTTTTTTTTTTTTTTTTTTTTTTTTTTTTTTTTTTTTTTTTTTTTTATTTTTTTTTTTTTTTTTTTTTTTTTTTTTTTTTTTTTATTTATTTAGGGTAAAAAAAAGGTTTTTTTTTTTTTTTTTTTTTTTTTTTTTTTTTTTTTTTTTTTTTTTTTTTTTTTTTTTT
Organism: Drosophila oshimai; assembly: GCA_018150695.1. NCBI lineage: Eukaryota > Metazoa > Arthropoda > Insecta > Diptera > Drosophilidae > Drosophila > Drosophila oshimai. The sequence goes on along the minus strand of JAECWM010000003.1, from coordinate 2,198,051 downwards.
TTTTTTTTTTTTTTTTTTTTTTTTTTTTTTTTTTTTTTTTTTTTTTTTTTTTTTTAATTTTAATTTTTGGTCTTCTCCCCTCCCCCCCACACCCCCCCCCCCCCCCCCCCCCCCCCCCCCCTTTTTTTTTTTTTTTTTTTTTTTTTTTTTTTTTTTTTTTTTTTTTTTTTTTTTTTATTTTTTTTTTTTTTTTTTTTTTTTTTTTTTTTTTGTTTTTTTTTTTTTTTTGTGGAAAAAAACCAAACAAACCCCTTCTTTTTGTTGTGTTTGTGGAGGCCCCCCTTAAAGTGAATGGCAGGCGGGCTGGTCCTTGTCCAGGACCTGCACGCGCCAATAGAACAACAAGGTCCGAACGAGGAGCAACAGCAGCAGCAGCAGCAGCATCAACATCATGGTGCGTTGCATAATTTAATGTTATGCAATCAATCGAGCTGGCCAAGTTGAGCACACAGCAAATGGACGCCGACGCTGCTCCTCACCACTCTGATGGACTTCCTGAATAGGCAATAAATTAATCATATTTGTGAGCATATAATGCGTGTAATCAAATTACATTTGCACGGATTCGTGGTTTTTGTGGCCAAATCTGTCAAATCCTTCTGCCCTGCCACGCCCAAACAAACAGGTCCTGGCTAATTTGTGCTGCGTAATTCCCCGAGTGCGGCCCCTAATCTGCAGATGGGGGCCACACAATGGCGCATTAAGTGGCAGTGTCATCGCCAGTGTCAGCAAAACAGCCCGGTTGACCTGTCATCGCCAAACGAAGCCACAATGCCGGCCAACTAGAGAGCACCTACCTGGATGTGGCCGTGTTTTTGATTGCCTCCTTAAACCTCAACGAGCATCGTTCATCGCCAGCTGTACACAGAGCTGAAATTGCGTTGTTTACATTTTAAGCAAAATTTCTGCTGGCACCTGTTGCTGCTTCCGTTCCCTCGCCGGTCCCTTTGCTAATCAAGCCATGCGACAAACACAATTTATTAAACGCACAAAAGGGCCAAGGACACCGCCATAAAGCTGGCACACAGACAAAGACAGAGGCCAGACGACAACCCATAAGCCATTCGCTTCTGGCCAACTTCCGGCCGCTCTAATGGCGGAAGGATACAATTAATTCTGTTAGGGTCGAATTAGAAATGCCACCTGTTTGGCCAGAACGTGACGTAAGGGCGATCCACCCACCGCCCAAAATGAGCCCAAAAGTGAGCTTAACCATTTATGTGGCCCCAAATCTCCGACTACTGTTCAGGGCAATACGTCGTCGTTCATCATCCGCCAGGAGGTCCACGATGGCTGGCAGTAAGCAGACATATTGCATGAATAATTGCGCACAAGCTGCTCCGGCTGCATCCACTCCACATCCACAGCCAAGCAAAACGGACAAGGCAGGCAAATTAAAAGTCTTAGCAACAAAAGGGAGAAGTCATTATGTTTGTTAGACAAATAAATTCAACACTTTACGCATATTTTCATAAACTGCCAGACGGGCACATATGTAAATGCCTACACTGAAAAGAATGAATAGCATATTTAATTTTTAAGGTTTATCTTTAAGTTGAAACTTTAACTTCAAATTATATTTTGCTCTAATATCACTTTGGTATAGTTTTGTGTAAGATTAAGTTTTCTAACGTTGTAAATGCTAAGTTAAATACCGTTTGCCCTAAAATTGAGTATATTGTTTAAAACAAGATTTAGGAAAAAGAAAAAATCAGATAAATCTTAACACTGTCAAAAGACATTTGTCAAAAGAACTAGAAAGCGGCGAAAAAAGTATTGCACATAAAGTTCTACATTTCTCAAAATTGTTATTATAATGTTTCTTTTGGAAAACGCAGGATTTAATACATTTAATATACAAAATCATTATTTAAATCCAAAATACTTGATATATTTCACTTGTAATTTTTGATTTCCCAACGATTTCAAGGATTTAAACTTGAATTTATTAGTTTTCCTTTGTCCCTGTGTAGGTTGTCGCACAGGCACAGTTGTTGGGTCTGTGGGGGATGTGTTTTAATCCAACCACAACACAAACACCAACCGATGTGTGTGTCGTGCCCCCAGGCTGTACACGGACACTTAAAGCAAACTAACAAGGACGGAGCGGATGAGGGGCCACTGAAGTCGGTGGGCCGGAGAGGGGTACTAGTGAGTCAAGGCTCCTCAAATTCCTTGGCTTATCAACGAGACGCCGGAAGCTGAGGCAGCACTCATACATATTTACATGGCTCGCTTCACATTTTCAGGACGGGGCATTGTGTGCTGTGTCTGGTCTCATCACATTACGTATTCAGCAGTACGCGCAGTGCAGGGCATGTGGTTACATTGGGGGAATACAAACAAAACAGACAGGGAGTACACATTCTACACAGAATTTTCAGACTCATCAGTTCGGCAAAATGCTCCATTCGACCTTCCTTACTCAATTAGAGAGTGTTGCACTGGGCGCCCCTCGTAGCACTCTCAATTGAAAGAATTTGGATGCAAATTCAATTGCTACGAAAACGTCCATTAAAAATCGTAATTGAAACGTTAATAATTTAATGCTATTGGCGACAATTTCTCGAGTCGCCTTTCCACGCCGTCCCAGCGCAAAAATCGATCATAATTCGATAAACGCCTTGCCAAGTGGCACAGAAAGTTCGAGCCCAAAGATGGAGGCTACTAGAGGATGCTGTGTCTCGTAATTGGAGTCTCAGTTTTGAATTTTAGACCCAAGAGCTCGAGATTGAAGCGGGTTACAATTCTGGGAAAATTTATGTAGATATGTAGGTACTTTTTCATGTTGAAAAATAGCATTGTAATCAGTTTTATGCGTTTGTCATCATTTGTTAGCGGAATGCTGGGACGACTCCACCAAAGAGCAGTTTTCGGAAATGAGATTCTGGAAAATCCCCTTCATAATGGGAACATCAGTTGCCAGCTCTATACCGAAATCAGAGCCGAAATTCCTGCCACTGCCACAATGGCAGGCATCTATCAAGCAAATTGAACACGCCTCCGTCGCATACATTACGCCCAGCTCTTTACCCTTTTTCCGAGGGGCCAAAGCCAAAGCAATTGCAAATCCCACGCATTGCGTCCATAGACTGCTCGGTGCCTCTAATATCGCTCCATAAATAAAGTCAAACAATAAGTGCGCTAACCTACGCGTGGGTAAGCTGACGGATCAGTCATGGTGACAGCTCCTGCGGAGCTCACGGCCCCAAGTCGTGATGGGATACACTGCCTGCCTGTCCTCGCTGACACGTGTTGACATGTCAGTTAGGCAAATGAGGGTAGACAGCATCCGTACTCAGTTCCAGTCCCAGTTCTAAATTCAGAGTTTCCAGCTCCGAATTGCGTAGTCTGAGTCGACTGCTAGCCACAGGCGAGTCATTAGCTGAATCTCTGGGTGGGCAGATGAGACAAATGGCCCACACCCCCGTAATAAATGCCAGCCATTTACCGAACAATTGTCCCCAGCAGCTGGACCACTCCAAATCTCAGCTTAAAGACTCAGATTAATCAGAATTTGTCCCGGCATTATGCCGGCGGGAGCATGAGCAGGAGCAGAATCCGGAGCCGTAGATACTGTGGTGGATTTAACGACCCCCCGATGTCGGCCGACGGTCACCTTGATTGGGCCACAATGCCAGTCCCACAAAGCTCTCGGCTCAAATTCAATATGGGCAACGCGACGCAACGGAGGAAGGGTGAAATAAAAAATAAATGCAAAATAATAAAAATCGATTTGAAACAGGCTCCAATTGGAATTGAATAGACTCGAGCAACGCCATCCTTCGATCCGCAGGATGTGGCGATGCCGAGCACTTTGCACGTTGTCATTTGATAACCCATTGTGGCAGACGCAAATTGAAAAAAGTGCCGTCCGCCGGGGCGAAATGGCAAAGGGAAAGCGGGAACAGGGCTCCATCCCATCACGACCGAGGGAACGGGGGACATCTGTCGGATATGTGTGAAAGTGAGGTCTAACATGGATATAGTGTCCCTTACCATTCCAGTTTCAGCCCCCGCAGAAAACGAACAAAATATGCATAGAAAAGGGTTCTGGGCCATTTCTTTATTCGACGAGCGAACTCTGAACTTTTGGGGGACAAGCGTCGCCAAACCGCAAGCGAAAAGCAATTAACATGGAATGACACTTTGATTGAAACGTCTAATGTGCAGGGCAGTCCAACAACCCGCCGGTCAAATGATTTGGGGTTCATGAGCACTCTAATCGAACAAACGAAGGTCGTTGGAACAAAGCCATTCTGCCTGCATTCATTCTAGTGCTGCCATTTTGTCCCGACTCCGGACAGATCTGTGTTTTTTTGAACTGTTTTAGCTGGAAAAGATGTCGAACATCCCCATTTCCCCTTGGAAATCAGAACTTTTTCGTTTCGTACTTAATTTAGACATGGGTCGTTTTAAATTTAAAAGTGATTTGCATTTAATTTAAATACGGGTTATTTTTAATTTAAACACTGCCCTTATTCAATTTACATATGTTTCGTATTAAATTTAAATACGGCTTGTTCTAAAATAAAATATGTATTTTATTGAGTGTAGTTTAAATGTGACTCGAGTTAAGTTTACGTAAGCATCCTTCTGAAAATATGTCAATATGATTTGTACCTAATTTTTTTTTTGATTTGACGTATTTTAATTAAATATTAAATACAAGCCGTGTTTAAATTAAATACGAACCGTATTTAAAAAACTCAAATACCAAATAATTAAATGTAGTAAACAGAATCATTTAAATATTTCACCACTTAACTTTATTAAAGCCTTTTTTGCCTAATCTTTCCTGTTTTTTAAAACGTCTGCCGGAAGCACTGCGGCATTTACACGAGCTATGTATGCATCTTTGAAAAAAGGCACGAAAAAAGGAACTTAAAGGAATTGTACTTTGATACCCAGTTTGAATGGATAAAATGAATATCAAATAAATAATATCAAGACAAAAAAACTTAAAGTGGAGAAAGTTGCATTGCATGTTAAAGTTTCAGTCCTCCAATTTACATCCAGCGTCAGTCAGGCGAATAGATAAGCGTGGATTACGTTTCTTCGTGCCCACCTTCTGCTGGCCAAAAATGTAAGCCAAAAATCCGACAATGCCAAGAGCCCGCACATTTTTCGGCCTTGGGCCGAAGCCAGAATTCGGATCGCAGGAGTTGCACAAGTCGAAAGCGATACGTGACCAGGCATTTGCATTTGCATCCGATACCCAGAAGCTGCCGTTTATTATCTTGACTGCCCGTGTGCATCTGCTCTCTTGACTGGACTCCACTGCGTATACGTGTTGCGAGATATGAGGGAAATGGAAAGCAAAAAGCGGACTCTGTGCGGTCAAGAGTACTTTGACTTTCGTTATTTGCAGCATCGAGATTTCAGAGCCAAGTGGACCGGACACGTGTTAACCATTTAATGTCAGTCGTAAACAAGAAAAGTCGTTAACCAGACCGTGATAAAGACAAATTAAAATGTACACCGACTTAGGACAGCTACCTTCTGATACTCTTCCTACTTTCGCCCAAAAGCAGGCTATGCCAATTGGCTTCGGTGGGCACAGATAGCTGAGATGCCCCAGGGAATTGGCAGCTGCCTGTTGCCAAATCTGTGCGATTAAAATCCAACTGTAATTTGAGTCTAAGACGCCCGCCTCCGCTTTGATTCCGCAATCCACACAATGTTTAAGATTTAATTTAAATGTATATGTAGGCGTGTAAACTGGCATTCCCGGCAAAATCCAAAGCACGCTCTTTGCCTCGGAAATAAACAGAAAGCAAACCCTTGCCCAACTTGAGCCCGAGTTTCTGTTTGTGCATAAAATTAAAGGAAGTCGGCGATGGGGCAACTTTTATGATTGGGTTGCTGGGACGCGGTGGCCCGTCCCGAGCCGGCTGTTTGGGTTAATAAAATATGCAAAAATTCAACACGAAAATTAAGTTTCTTTTCCGTCGTTGCGACCTTTCGCACTCACCCCAAACTTTCGGATTCCGCAGGAGCAACGCAACATATGCGAAGCCTAGAATCATCACACATCCGCCCCGCTGCCTCTTGACTAATAATCAAATTATTTAATATAACTAAAACTTTTCAGTGCCTGTCACGTCTCTGTTTTGTAATGGGTTAACTGTGTTTTCATCGCACAAATCTGATGTCGTTATAATTATCATGTTATTGAGTTAATTATACATGCAGAGTGGTTTTGTTTTAGCTGTAAGCGAATTTGACAGCTTAAAGGTTTAGTTTTGGGTTGACGCCATGGGCGGCTTAAATTCGTATGCCATTCAGGATTAACTTCACATGATTACTCCTGTCCTTAATTTGAGCCATACGTGCGCCGTTATTCAACGGAAAATTCATTTAGCACACAAATAACGCAATTCTATTAAATAAATTGAATATGTGCACGGGCCCCGGAAGCCTTTTAAACTAATGTGTGGGCTGGTGAGCCGGTGGACTGGTGACTGGGGCCAACTCCTCCTCCTGTTTGCTGAGCACACAAATGCTGGCGAGTGAAAATGCCATAAAACGAAACGAACGGAATAAGCCTAACCAGAAAGTCAAGGGCCTTTCATTCCAGTCAATTGTTGTACACGCAGGCATGAATGTGGCCCAATATATCAATACCTGATGCTCGACCACAACCACACACTCTCCGGCCCACAAAGGTACATATGTATTATTTATGGGTGTGTATTTTAACTAAACAGAAATCGAATTGTTGTTTCTGGCTGTTTGCTATTTGTGCCTGCACGTGGCTTTTCGCCGCCGACAACGTCAACAATTCATTTTTTCGCATTTCCCATTTTTTTGGGGTTTATTTATAAGTGAGCAAAATAAGAGTCGAACGTGTTTATGGGACAAATGAAGTACTTTAGATTCAATTATGCATTCGTCAACAGAAAACGTAATGGAATCCCAAATGGTAGCATCCTGGCGTCTCCTGTTTGTTTGCGCCGCTTAAATTTCGGCTCTTCCGACTCTGTTTAAAGGCCAGACTCTCTGTTTGGCCACAAATCAGATTTGTGGTTTATGCTCCTGCCAGCATGGAGTGGCCGGAGCGGAGTCCAGGGGCACTTAATAAGGGTAAGTGGTGCTGGGGGCCAACCGCAGTCGAAGGTAAGGGGTTCCACTGCAAAACCTGACCTTTGTTTGCACTTGACAGCGGCCCGGCTCCAAATCAGAGTACCGCCCTGTCTGTCTGTCGGCTTGAGTGTTTATTAATGGTTGCCAACTTATTTGGCTTTATTCATTTTATGCTACTTCACGACTCTGCTGCTCTGACTCACCAGGCATTCCTCTGGTCTGCTGAAAATCAATACTTCAGCCATCCGTTTTGGAGGCTTACAAGTGTAATCACCACATGAGTAGTTGGCTAACCCGGGAGGCGTCAAGAAATCCCTGCTAATAGGCAGTTCCAATGCAATGACCGGACTCCCCAACAAGACAACCGTAATCGAAAATGAATCCCAAACCCTCGACATTCTCGAACAAAGGGAAACTAAGTGAAGCCGAAATCCTTTGAGAAATTAGTTGGCTCGACCAAGTGGCTTTTCACTTCTTTGGACATTTTCGAGCTGGTGGGAAGCGCTTTCGTGTCTGCGGTTTAATAAGCTGACCAGGTCAGGGCGCTACTTAGGCTTGGTAAACAAATCCCCAGGATTCCACTGGCATGTCAACTGAAACAGAAACACGCACACTGACCCCAAATATTTAAGGTTTTTATATAACTAAAACACAGAAAAGGTTGGTTCTCTAAATATAGGATTGTTAAAAAAAACCTAGTTACTTTCTGACTTTATTAGAATCAAATCTTAAAAGTTATTGACCTAACGCAATCTTGTAATTTAAGCTCCCGTGTTTCTTTTTGATTCAGCTTAAGTTTGGATTTTTGACTTAATTTTATTGAAAAAGAATTTGTGACTTATATATCCTAGAAATTCTAAGTTGAAACACATAAATGTTAAACTGGTCTGTTATAGTTTTACAACAAGATGACTTCAAAATACAACATTTTTGAATTTTGAGTTTGATCGAAATCTGCAAAAATAAAAAAAAACTATTTTAAGAGGTATAATTTTAAAACTCCTGTACAATTTCTTGAGTGGCTGTCCAACCATTTTTTGTTTGCTTCTTAAATTACTAGAAAACCTTAAAAGATAGCTTTAAATTTCGAGTGTACCGCACTTAATTTCTGTAATACAATTTAGACAAGTATTTATCTCTGTAGGTTTAAGAAGGGGACAATCGATTGGGAATGACGTCAAGCTCAAGGACTTCCGATATGAGAGGCAACTTAACTTTGTTCTTCCTGCGGTCACTTCGAAGAAAAAGTCCAAGCTTTTTGGCAACCTCTTTTCCCAGTGAGTTGGCCTGAAAGTGCTCTGTGGTGGGCGGCACTTTGCTGCCATTTGTTGCTGCATTTAGTCGAGTCAAAGGGCAACTGGGAATCAAGTTAACAAGCAAATGCAATTAAAGCCGACTAAATAAACTGAGCTGCACTCTTAATTTCGTTCCCACCCGGTCCAAAGACACTTGGTGTGATATCAGACTGCTGTTGATTGCAAGAAATTAGCGAGACACTGACGAGTTTGTGCCCAAGGCGCAATCAGGCCAATTCCAATTCCGAGCCAGTTGCTGACTCAATTAGGGAGCCAGATTTGCAAGAACCCAGTCAGGACACAAAATCGGATCAGATCAAGAATCACTGGTTCCTCCCTGGTTGAGCCAGTAGGTATTTAAAGCCCTAAGAGCTCCACCCAGAGCAGGAGTTGGCCAAACGTCATCGCCTGTTGGCCCTATTGTCATAGCTGGCTTTAGTTTGTGAGCCACCTTCGGCCAGGCGCAGAGTCACCTCGCCGGCATTTCTAATTCAATTATCGGCGAGAGCAGCCATCTCCTCGTCGACCTGCTGGGTAAACATTTGCTTAAACTTTACAATGAAATTATCCGAGCGTCCCACGGCAGTGCAGGCGCAACAAGGGAATTCGCTTCCCTCGGTTTTGTCATTGTGACTGTCAAAGTAATTGGGGTGTGTTGTTGCCAACAGTGGGCACTGAGTACCTGAAATCAAAGAATCAGGCCCAGTGGCAAAGGTAAACACTAGAAAATCGCTTTAATCTCTCTGATTCATCCTAGAAATCTTTTCGAATGATGCAACAAGTCTCCGGCTTAAAAAACGTTGGACAAAGCTTAAGACCAAACAAAATAACATGATTGAGAAGGTTAAACACTATTACATTAATTTAAGTGGGTAATTGGATCAATTTAACACAAAGAAATGGATATATAATATTTAATTTCGCAAGATTGAGTTCAAAATTACCTTAAACATTTTTAACGTACACTACTTTAAAATGTTTTTCCAGAATTTAGGTTTAAAATTGTATTTTACTGTTTTATAGCTCAAAATATAATATAGTAACATATATTCCTTTTTAAAAAACACAGATTATGAAAAAAAAAAAATAAAATAACCGTAGGGTGGGTTGGCTATGGAATGCTGCTATGGAAACAATTTGTTGTCTCTTTAAAAACCACAACTACAACCGAATTTGTAGCCTTGTGGCTTTGTTGTTGTTAAAAAGCAGCCACAAGTTTATTCTCAAAGTATCTGCCATAACTAAGTGACCGACTCCAATCACTTCACGCTTGTCAACCAGTAAAAGCTAGTCCTTAAAGCTAGGCATCTGAGGAGCACGGTAGACTTAGTCAGTGGATTAACTACACTCTGTCACCGCGCACTCGGTGAGATTCCGTCACATTTAATTAAAGTCCCTCGTTTAAATCCCCTCTAGCTGGAGTGTCTTGACAGTCAAGTGGTCTTTGGGCGCTTTAAAAATTTAAAGGGTCGCAGATTCTTAAATTTTCAATAGGTTGACTGGTGGATAAGTGATGGCTGATGGCAGCTGGCGCCCGCAATGGCAATGAGGAATGGCGCATTGTCGTCACTCCCTCTGTGCTCGCACCGTACATAATTTAATTTGCTGACATAATACGCTGAGCATTAACAAAGTAATTACGGGCATTATGGCAACCGCATCGCCAGCGAAGCCTCCCCCGCCAATCTGCAGTCCCGCTGCGATTTCCACGGTTACCATGGCGGATGAGATGAGGAACGGCCATTGTGGTTGCCACATCGCATACACTCAGCCACAAGTTTCTGTGTTTCCCAGTTTGGGCCTAGAGCTAATGATGCGACTGAATTGTCAACCGCTGAGATAAGGCCATTATATGCCAAAGGACCTTGGGGGCCACTGTGAAATGACCGAAAAGGATTCGCCATTAATCAGTCTGCATGTATAATGGGCTGGCTTAACCATTCCCTGAAATAAAACATTATTATGAAAGTTTCGAGTTCTAAAAATAGATCTCTTAATTCCACAATGAACCTTCCTTACTTAGTAGGTACCTAAAAATTATTTTGAATGTTTCAGTTTCATTTATTTTTACACACTTATCTTGATTGGATAAAATTAAAAGTAACTTAAATGTTAACACAAATGTTCCAATGCGTTGAGCCTTAATTTCAACGACGTATTGAATTAATTATAGTTACTTAGCCTTTTCATGCAATAGTTTTAAGTTTGAAGACTTTCAATGCAATCGATTGATGACATGAGAAAGTCAATAAAATAACCTTATTAGGTCTTGTAAAGTGCGCAAAAGGGAAAGCAATACAACATTTAATAAACGCATGATAACGTTATTATTCAGATTTATTTAGTTTTAAGAATTTAATTCACTTTACCTATAAACAGATCCCGTGGGTTTTTGTTTTAAACCATTTTCAGTGATTTAATTAGCCCCCATCAGCTTGACATTTGATGGGTTGAATTTTAAATAAATCGGGCGCTGAATTTGTTCTTTTCATTCGTTTATCTCTTGGACCGCTTGACTTCTGCCAAAAGTAAATAAATAAAACAAGAAAGGTCGCCGCAAAGTCTTTTAATGCCAAGCACAACAGAGCGCATTGCCCGAGAGGATAAGGGAGGACAGAATACAAAGTATGCAGCTTTAAAGGAAAAGACGACAAATTAAATTCCCCAAAATGTCAGCAAGCAGTGAAGGCGAAAATGAGCGGATAGAGCGTGTGCATGAACATGAAATAAAATGAATTAAAATGCGAATTGTAAATTGTGAAACAAATAAGCAAAGGCCCTGGCTGGAGGCAGATTTCCGTTGTCAGTAGCGACTTTTGATTGTTTCCATCAGCGTTTATTCTCTGCCGTTCCTGGTGCTCCATCATTTTTTTTCTGTAAAAAAAAACTCGAATAATCAAATGCACGCAGCTGCCGTGTCTCGGAGCAAAGTGGAAGTTAAATATTTTCCCGCTCGGCCTTAGGCAACATTCTCACATATCCACACATCCATGTCAAAGGAGCCCACACGCCCACCCAGTCGTATACGCGACAATGCCTGAAAATTGCGTATACGCAGGGTGGGCAGCAGATTGCATTTTTGTGGCACTCATTATGTGATATTTTGTTGCAGCTCTTGTTCTCACTGAAATTAAAACTCAACCTGGAAACGAAGATGACGCTAAATGTCACTCTGCATGCCAAACGAAACCCAAAGCAAATAGTCAGGTGGAGGAATGTTAATTTAAGTGGAGTCCTTGCTAGAAAAGTACGCCAAAATGTCGCATGTGGGCAGCCAGATGTAAAGCGACGAGGAGTGGGCGTGGTTCATGCGCAGTGGCCTGCTGTTCGGCAACTGCCAAAAAGTCAAACTCGGCCGAGAGCCAAGCGGGCTCCAAGGACCATGTGTTCCACCGGGAACGTGGTGGAAATAAGACGGTTGGTAGTGAAACGCCACAATGTAGCCACTATAGAGCGCCTAAACGCTCCCACTTGCATAATGCGCCAAATCTGGTTGTTTATATCTCAAACTAGTCGTGAACTTTTGAAATGGAGATTTACGGCCAAAGTTGGGTATTCTATGCCCCCCATCCAAAGACTTAGGAGCTCTAATAGGCAAACTGGCTGCAATGGTCCGCTGTTCACCATACAGCGTTGGACGGAAATCACCTGTTGATTTCCTTTGCTGTCTGCAAAAGCCTTAATTAAAGCCCTATAGCCGGGCCAAATGAAGTAAAGCCAGGTCAAATCAGGCCGAGCCAACTTTTCTTATCTTTTGCGCAAAAGTTGGACTCTCGTCAGTGGCTCTAATAAGTGGACAGCCCTGGGTGGGGAATAAAACAAATTAATCCACTTTGCTGAAATTTGTCAAAGCCAAGCCACGCTGGCAGGGGATAGAGGTGAGTTGAGTAAACTTATCTGATTCAATGTGACAGGCCTAGTCAGACGATGACGGGCAAAACTTTGGCAGTTAGGATGGCCCTACGGCCATCAATGCGCAGGAAACCCAACATCTATTGATTAAGAAGCTCTTAAGTCTTAACTGAATTTTCAATGTATCAAACATTCATGATAAATAAAGTTTTTTTAAACTATTTTTTGATACAATAAAGCAATTTTTTATGCGTTTAAACTACCATTATATACACTTCAATTAATCTTTGTACTTACCGTTTTTAAATCCGCCCTAAGCCATATAAAAAAAAAGCACATTAAAAATATACAATAGACTAAGAGAGCTCTTAGTTGGCCAAAATATACATCTAAAGTAACTATTTTTATAGAGAATTTTTTATAATTGGTACTGTGAAATGTGGTTTGTGCTAAAATTAAATTATTAAAATTATCAAAAAATTTTAATAATCTGGCCAGTTTTAATAAATTGTGTATATACAAATGTTTTGCGCTGGGAAGCAGGCAATGAGTAACGAGAATCTGATAGTCGGGAAACCCGATTACAGTGTCCTATCTTATTATAATAAATTCAGCATTAAAATACATTAAAATTGTAACACTCTTTTCTTATTTCAAATAGTTTAGGGAAAACTTATAGATGAAAGTAAGGGAAATGGAAGTTCGACTTTTTTGCTCAATTTTGCTAAAACGTTTAAGTAGGAATAGTTTGATAATAATTATACAACTTTGACAGTTTGTTTTTTTATTTTTTAATATATTACTTTGAAAAGAAGTTCATAAGACAAAGACCCAGTCAATAAATGTATTTGCCTGCGTGCCCGTTCTATTATGTCTGGCCAAACCTGACGTAGCGTTCCTGTCCATTTTTGTATTAAATTATGCAAGCCGAGAATAAAGCAGCACAATAAGGCAAATCAGAGCGTGATAAGCACGAGGCGATAGGCATACAAGGCGCACCAGTGGTCGGGGCTTAGCAGTCGGACAACAGACAGACTTTGCAAGTATGACATTTTCAAATAGTACACAGAAAACCTTTTACTTTCCCATATTGTTTGTTAGTTAGCAGGGCTGTGAGTTATTTACAGATGGGGTAGGGGTAGGGGAAGGGGCAAATCGGGTCACTGCCAATGCAAAGCTTAGAAAAAGTTGGCAACAACAAGTTGCCGGGACAAGGATTATTACAGGGATTTAGCGGGGAGCGTTGCGCGATGAAATATCTCGCACTAAGATCCTTATGCTGACGGCAGTCCCATTGTTGGCGCTAATGACACTTTTATAACTTTTTATAGATTTTCCACACATAATGTGAACTCTCGTGCCATTTATCGTGCCAACAGCGACAACAATCCTTTTTGTACAGCAGCATAATAATATATAAACGCCGGCGACGTTTATTTCGCTTTTCTTCTCGAAACTTATTTACGAGAATGTGCGGAAGAAGCTGCCGGATTTGCAGGGCCCAGTGCACGGGTGTATCTAGTATCTGGTATCTAGTGGTTGTTGCTAGTGCTCGTCCGTGTGTCGTGTGTGCTGAAGTGACTTGCCTCAGGGCGCCCACGGCGCGTATACGCAACGTGACGCATGCGAAGCGAAGCAGGAGCGAAACAAACAAGCCACAATATAATTTCGCAACAAATTTCAAATTCTAGGCATGAACAACTTTTAAACTCACTCCCCACCGCACACACATTGGTATCTGGGCAGTATGTGCTACCCTAGCAACGTTGATGCGTGGCAAGTTAGATTTAAAGGCGGATAAATACGGCTGGGCATGTGTAAATAAGCAAAATCAAAAGTAATCATGTTGATATTTGAACAACCCACACGAATTATCCTTGGGTTTTACAAGGTCGCGTTTAGGTCGATTTGATTGGTCTTCAAGTTGCTAAAGGTTGACCATCACCCTATTTCCCAAGGTCGATAACCGTGATTATGCCATTTTTACTGAACATAGGGTCTAAAAGCTTATTTGTCTGGTATTCAAACAAGAATCTCGTCGATTTCGCTTACTCTTTATTTATTTAAAGGCGATTATGTTCAATAACAGATTTGTCATAATTCTGTTCGATGAGTTTATTTGTTCGTTCGGCAACCGACAAAAGTATATCATGCATCACATGTGGATAAGGCGTAGCATGATAGTACGTATGGACATACTTTATTTGTTTAGTAACATTATTGAATTTACTGTTACTATACAGGTCAAATTATTTTTTTATTCAGACAGCCCTGAACAACACATTACATTTTGATTGCAAATAAATTGTATGTAAAAATATGTAATGTTTTTAAAGTTTGATTAATGAATGTCAAAATGTGCAGAATGTGGTGGAAAATATGGGCTCCAATGAAAAGAAGGTCAGTGCACGTATACGGAACATACGAAACACTTTCTTCAAGCAAAAAGTATTTAGATAAGAACGCTTTCTACGTCACAACTGGTATAGACAATGTGAGTGCACGCGCATTCCTAATAAACTAATAAACCTAAGAGGCAGCCGCAATCTATGCAAATCTTGCAAAATTCCTAACCAAATATGTTGCTGCAAAGATTTGGGATGCATAAAGATCCCCTCTAATAATACCACAAGATAAGATAAAATTAATGTTTGTTATCAAAAAAGTCCACTATATAAGAAAGCATTGCAGTGGAATATCATAGATATTTGCAAAACCGTCGCAAAAATGACATTTCAGCCAAAGACCAACTACGATGCTGTGGATAAGATTTGGATCAGTGAAAAAGAGAAGCCACAATTCGGAGAGCTTCTGTCTATAGGCGAAATTATTTTTCAGGAGATGCGTCGCCACCCCAAGACTATAGCGCAGGTACATATGTGGGAAAAGTCCATGCAGTAAACTGGGTAATACCGAGGCTTTTCCACAGGTATCTGACTCGGAAAACACTGTTTTGATGCGAGAGGACCTCCTGAAAAACGCTATTCGCATCGCAACATTCATGCGCAACTTGGACCTGACTCAGTTTGATATCGTGGGAATTATAGCCAGGAACTCAACCCATATCGCGGCCGTCGCCTATGCCTGTTTCTTCAACGGCATCGCCATGCACTCGCTCAACTCCTCCTATATTCCCGAAATTATTGAGAAGTTGTTCGACATCACCCAGCCACGACTAATCTTCTGCGACGGCGATGAATACGAAAAAGTGCGAAGGGCCACCGCCAAATTGGACGTCAAGATAGTGACAATGGGCAGTGTGCAGACGGCTGGCGCTGTCAGTATCCAGGAGGTGCTGCAGACCCCGGAGGAGGAGGGATTCAGGCCTGCCCCCTTAAAACTGGGAACCAATCACCAACTGGCCATACTCAGCACCTCCGGCAGCACTGGCAACCAAAAGGCCGTCGTTGTGACCAACAGCCAAAATATTTTAAGCGGTTTTACGTAAGTAGCCCTTGATGATTAAAGGTTTAATAATCAAAAACCATATTTTCTTACAGCAATCTAACCACCGCGGATGTTCAGTACGCCCCCAGCGGTATGGACTGGGCTCTGGGTCTGTATACAATAGTCTCCGCGGGAGTCTTCAGCACAAAGCGCATTATATCCGAGAAACCCTTTGATCCGTCTGAGACTCTTCGCATAATCGAGGAGTACCAGGTCACATGGGTTCAGCAGACCCCGGGGCAACTGGCAGCCATTGTTAGTTGCCCGGACTTTGAGAGGGCCAACCTGCAGAGCCTGCGATATTATAAGTACACAGGTGGACGGTGCACCATGGAAGTGCAGAACAAACTGCGCAGCAAACTTGACAGATGCATCCTGAATTTTGGCTATGGCCTTTCGGAAACAGCATCCTACGCCAGCTTAAACTGGCACTTCGATGCTAAGCCTAATTCGGTGGGTCGTCCGAGTCCCGGGTTCGAGCTGAAGATTATCAACGAGCACGGTGATAATCTAGGACCCAACGAGGAGGGCGAGGTTTGCATCAATACGGGCAGCTTTTGGCCCGGCTATTACCGAAACCCGGAGGGCACGAACGAAGTGTATAAGAACAACTGGCTCCACAGCGGTGACCTTGGTTACGTGGACGACGATGGCTTTTTGTACATCGTGGATCGGAAGAAGGACTTGCTCAAGTACCAAGCCAACAAGTACTATCCGCACGAGCTCGAGGACCTAATCTCCAGAATGCCCGGCGTGGTTGAGGTCTGTGCTTTTGGCATCTGGAACATGGAGACTGGGGATAAGCCAGCGGCGAACGTCGTCAGGAAGCCAAATGTCCAGTTGAGCGAACAGGACGTTGTGGACTTTGTGGCTGAGCATGCGAACACCAAGTTTCTGAGACTGCACGGCGGGTGTCTAATTGTTGACGATCTAAAACGAAGTCCGAATGGAAAAACGAACCGTACCGCCAACAAGGAACACTTTCTTCGTGCTAAGAATATTCAGATAATCACATAACCCAGTTATCTTTTTCTTATTACTTATGATTATAATCTTAATATTGTTGATAGCGAGGAGAGTGAATTTACGTTTTTAATTCCACGTTATACAATTTAACGATTTTTATTGTATTTGCCTTTTTTTTTGGCTGGAATATCTTTTCTCTTATCATACCAAAATAACCCTCGGTAGTGGCCTTGGCAATGCCAGACAAACATTGTTCGCTGCAATTCAGTTGGAATTAAACTCAACCGCCAGCAAGTTGCTCAGTCTCAGCTGACCTGGGATGCTCTACTATTGGATAGGGTATGGTCGCTTTTTTATTCCACTTACAGCACATCGACTGCAGACATATAGAGTAACTTTAGCTAGAGTATCTAAAAATTGCACTTGAAAATGTCACTAGGTCTTGCTCTGTAATCTGTGCACGTGTTTTCAACTGGTAACTTGTGTGTGGGTGAGATTTTCCCTTTCTCCCTTTAAAAAAATACACAGAGAAAAACATTAGTTACATTATAACTAAAAGAAATCAATTATTAAGAGATTTGTGGGGATGCTGACCGATATTTTTATACACAGAGGTTTTTGTGTTGAGTTTATACTTTTTCAACTACGTTTTGTACTGTTTACACTGATAAAGAATTCATTTTAAGAGTTTAAAAAATAATTAAAAATTGTATTCTGAAAAAAGTCATATTTATTAAAATATAATAAAACTGTTATATAAACCAATTTAATAAAAAATTACTCCGAAAAATATTCAGAACAAAATAAAAAAATTGTTGACCTTATCTATATAACAAATTAAATCTACGATATTTTAAAAAAGAAAATAGAAATGAATCAAAATAACTCTTTTTATTGAGGACTACTTTTTTAGAGATTTTTTTCGTTGTGGACACACAAGGACATTGCAGCAACAAATATGCACACTGCAAGCGGCATTTGTAACTGGTTGGCTTTTGTTCAAATTACAAGTTGCATTTTTGCCAGCCATTTGCTCCTGTTGGCTGTTGGCCACACCAGGACCTTCTGCCACAGTAGTTGTTGCTATCGTACTGTGGTACTGTTGCTGTGTCAATATCCTGGCATCATTGTTATTACTGCACCCCGAACATGTGCCTGCTCGTTAGCTGAAAACTAGTTCCAGCGAGCCCTGTTTATTTTCCCGATGTCCTTGTTTTCGCCAGAAACTTTGACATTTGATCGACACCATTAAAGAGAGGGCAGATGAGTAGGTTCAGATTAAAGCTGGTCAGCAGGAGTTGGCACCGTTAGTTTCCAGTTGGTCAGTCAGATCTCTGTTTAAACATAAGCGAAATGTTAACAGACTGCATCCGGATTCTATGGCTGGCTTTCCCCACGACGATTAAAAGCTAAGAGTCTCTGCCCCCTGCAGTGAAATAAAAATCTTTCCCCTTAGTGAACCGCAAACAGTTTGCCAATGGTGAATTGAAATTGATTTAATTTAAATGAATTAACGCTCAATTAGGCATTCTGATTTCGGTATCTGTCGATTGCAAATAAATAAATGCATCTGCACAGCCAATAAATCTTTTATTCATAACTGAGCGAAATCATAAATTCTGACAAAGTGTTCACACTCTCAATACTTAATTACTTGTTTATTCCAAATGAACGTAATTGATTTGCCATTTATAATATGGTAGGTACTGGGTTTTAAAATAGATTGTATGGGAAGGAGGTAAGAGGTGTTAATTTAATTGAATTTCACTTTTAAAGTTGTGATGATAAAGTGTGTTAAATTCAAAAAACAAATTTAAACAAGTAAATTCGACCATTGGATCTTAGTTTAAACAAGTATGGAATGCAAGTGAGTTGAGCGATTTAACTTTAAGTGTATAACAAATCTTGAAAGTCTAAAGCATTTTACATACAAATATACTTGTATATAAGTAAAACTTCGTAAAAAAAAAGTTTGAGATTTATTCTACGTAATCACAAACAAAATAGTTGATTATATAACAATTATTTTTACACGATATGTAATGCATTTATAAATTATTAATTGTCAAGCTTTTTCTCGTCGTACTTGGCAGTATCTGCTTAATAACTGGATTAACAAGTTAGATCGATCTCCGTTTGTTAGGCTTATAAGAGAGTTCGAATAGACTGAACGGATCTCAGTTCAACTGCAATCTTCTAATTGATAAGATGTGGACTCCGATATGCCTGATTTCCCTGTGGACTTTACTCCTACTTTCAAGTGAGTGAGTAAACATGATTGGTACTTGCAATTTAAGTTGATTCATGTTGAAATTATAGCAACTAAAGCCGCCTCAGTTGGCCAAGAATGTGGAAAATTCAATGAAACGCAGTTTAAGAGTCACAACGCAACCACAGAGTTGGATGAGCATCCGTGGATTGGACGAATTGTATACACCGATGACGATAAATCCGTCAAAAGGTTGGGCTGCGTCGGCACCCTCATAGATGAACGTCATGTGGTGGTTCCAGCCCACTGTGTGAGGGAAGAAACAATCAGCGGTGTGGTTTTCGGCGACTGGGACTCCAGCAATGACATCAAAGAACCCGATTGCAATGATCAGGGCATCTGCAGTCGGCCACAGCATGTGGAAATCAGCTCGATCAGCATCCATCCTGAATATTCGCAAAGTGCTCGCACAAGGAAAAGCGATTTGGCCATACTCGAGCTGAAAGAGAAAGTAGAGTTTACAGACTTCGTTCAACCCATCTGCTTGCCTTCAGCAGAGACTCCAAAAAGTGAAGATCTTGTCGTCGCGGGTTTTGAGAGGCGCCCATTGAAACACTTAGACGTTAAGGTTTCGGAAAAGCGCATTAAAATGAAATTTACTGAAACTAGCAATAAAGATTGCCAGAAACTGGAACCCAGATTCCCTGAGGAGCTCATCTGCGGCCAAACCGATAAAAGCCCCTTTTCCGGATCTGCTTTGGTAGAGGCTTCAGGAAACCCCCGGAAATTCCACCTTATTGGTTTTACGACAGTGGGCTTTTACTCACCCAAAAAGGAAGCTGAATACCAGGGCCATGTCAACATTCGATCCTACCTAGATTGGATCCAGCGGACTACCTCCGAGTGAAGAAGCCCTCTGAACTTTTCTCATTAGTGACCAGATTTCTAATTTTTGGCTGCCATGCTGTGAGGTGTGACAGGTTGATTTATAAATAAAGAAGCAAATTCTTCCGCCAAGTTTGTGGTTATCCATTTTGCATGAGTTTAGTTGCTGCTGCTAATAAATTGAAAACGCTTTTAGGTTATTTGCACAAAGTTGCCGGTTCCTGACTCAAACCCAAATGCATAAATCACGCGAAGCCCCAAAACACAGTTGGGGTCTTTGTTATTGGGTTGTCGCCTGCACGGAATTTAACTCCCACCCGCCGCCGCATCCTTCACCTTTTTGGCCCCCGCAACTTTTGCCATTAGGCAAACCGCCCACTTCTCGACCTTGCCACCGATTTCAGCAGTTCACCAGTTCAGCAGTGCTCCCGCCTTCTGTTTTGGGGAAATTCAGTTTTTCGACACTTGGCTGGCGCCAAAAGCCTTAAGTACATATCAACTTGGAATAATTTATGTTTGCTGGGGCCAGGCAACTCGCTCTCATCTCCAGCGCTGCAACCTTATCGCGTGGCAGCCATGGAATATGGAAATGTGCGAGCAGCTGCAGCCATAAATTCAATGAATTGAAGTACTCGTAATCGAGGCACCTTGGGGCGAGTTGTGTGCGAGATTTACCCTGCCAATGAATCATGGCTAATTGAAGGAGAAGGGAGAGGGAGCAGTGATCGCACTAGCTGAAGGATTCAGTGAAGTCATCATCGTAATGGTAGCGCATACGCCCCGTGCCCCGGAATGATTAATGTGCCATAAAATGCGCGCGCCAAAAACATTCACAGCTAGTACCTAACACGCAAAAGCCGCACGCAAAACAAACGCAGAAGCGAAACCAAATTAAAATACACATTTTTATGGCACTTTTTTATTGCAACACGTAAAACACAAATTGAGACAAGATGAAGTGTAAGCCAATTGCGTGTGACTGTTACAAGCAATTACAATTTTAAATGCAACGCACATAAAATGCACGGAATGTCTTTTAAACGATAACGAGCTGCAATTACAGGACAAATCTTCCACTCCGGGAGCATAAAAGGCAAGGGTTATATTATTAGCCCAGTCGTTTTCCTTTGTCGCCGCTGAGCGGAATGCTAATCGGAATGCAAGTGCCATATGCTCTCATCCGAATCGGTGGCTATTTTTGTCGCATTATCATTTATTGCATTGGAAAGTACCTTAGTATTTACATACCTGATATCAGATCAGAAATTAGATAGAACTATCTTTATATTACTTGATAATAAACAAGAAAGGACTACCCGACTACCAGATTTACGTTACTTATTGGCCTCCTAAAAAGAATCCTGCCTGCATATTTTCGTATGTAACTTTAAAAAAATATTCCGATTTTCAAAATCGTTTGTTATCTGTGTAGATATTTTTAAAACAAACAACATTGATTCCAACCACGGTCTTTGGGCAATTGAAGGGCGTGGTCAACTGTTGATAAATTCTGCGTCGGCATATTAGAAATCTGTGTGCAAAATTTATCTTATAGTATGGACGGACAGACAGACACTTTTAACATTCACAGTATTCCCTTATGCTCTACAAGTAACGGAAATAAAAAAAAAACAATGACCATTGGGACTGTTTTGTGTTTAATGGTAATTCCCTGAAACCATTTTTTTTTTTTTGCTGCACTGCTCATCGTTGGGTTCAAGTTTCATGTTGCTGACTGCAAGATAAGTGCATTTGCAAATGTCTCATCAAATTTCACAGATTTGCGCGGAAGTCAATGCAATTTTTTAGAGTACATTTTGAATTTAATAACCCGATAAAGGGGAGACCGGGGCTAGTTGACCGAATGGGTAAGTTGTCCGAGTGCCCTTTTTGAAAAGGCTTTAAAAGCGCAATGGCGACATCTACACTTATTTTTGTCGAGTATTAGGTCGCCCTTTTACCTACGTAATTTGGATTATTTATGTGTTGCGGTTTGCCCAGAAGCACACTTTATCTGTTTTCGATGCCGGTAAGTAAATTATTCATGTTATTTGTCCAAATATTCTTTACAAACAACTATCATCCGATTTCCGAAAACGTACTACAAAATAGTGTGACTTTTTCCGGGGTAACCTAACTTTTGTGTTTATGAATCGTAATTTTTTCGAAAAAAAGTCCATTGGTGTAAGTTGGGCGAGTTCTGTTTGGGGCAAGAGTCATGGTCGTAAACGCCGATCAACCCAAATTTTGACAGATTCCCGGATAATAGCAGCATTGACGGAGGAGATAAATGAAGGGGAACTTATGCTGGTGGAGAAAAACAAAGCAGCGAGAATGTCCAAGAAGTTCACTAAAGCTACCTCCAAGTCCAAGAATGTTAAAAGACTAAAAAGTAAAGTGGGGAGTTTTTTTTTTACAACAATAAAAAATTATGTACACTAACTTTTTTCAACCAATAAACATTATCCGTTCATGAATTTCATGTGGCCCGGCCCTGGGGTAAGTTCGCCGGTTTTTCCTGTCGCAGTTTATTGTGAATTACTTTTTCCTTGATTGTTTTTCATTCATAAACAAATTCACAGATGTACTCAAGGGTTCTACCTTAATGACAGCACAAACCGTTTTCGAAAAAGTTTGACCACAATAATTAAAAAACTTGTAAGTTCAAACTTGGCCCCGGGCTCCCCTACTGTATTGAAGGCAAGTTGATTTGAATTTGTTTTAGCAAACGTGAAGACCTTTACGGCATTACATGTAAGCTTAAACCTTTTAGCATCAATACCAATATAGAAATCAAATAACTAACGAATAAGTATTTAAGCAAATTCAAAATAATTGCATTTCAACTTTCTGCTCACATAGATATCAGGCAAAGGTTTTATCAAGGAACGGTATAACATATTTTACCATTATTGAAAGACTAATAAAAACTATAATATTGTTTTTAATAATACGCCGATATAAAAAATGTTACTTTTTAATTTATTTTAAAATAGTTTACACACAACAATTTTAAATCACTAAGACTAATAATATTCAAAAATGTTCCTTAATAACTACGTTATAACTATGTAACGATATTACTACAAGTTTTCCTTAATACAACTAAATAATACAACCTAGTTTGTTTAAAATCAGTAAGGAAAAGTTATCAAATGAATGTTTTACACAATTCGAGATATTTACACGTAATATGAAAAAAGGCACAAATTTTATTTAAAAATGAAACAAACGAAAGTTTTCGTTACCGCACCTGATTTGCTTAAGTCAAACCCAAAGTTTAAAGAATCTCTCTCAGTCTTCCGGCTCAAATTAATAAAAATTAGTTAAACACTAAGTTTGAAAATAACGGATATCATGACCATTTCAAGAGTGCTGCCATATCGAAAAATAAACAAATTTTAAGGGACCTATCGATACTTTACGAGTATCGATTATTTCGTGTGAATAGCCATTGGTAGCATCACTAAAGAAGAAGAATTTCCCTCCAAAAATATTGGGTTGTATTTTGGCAAAACCGAGCTCAGAATTTGTTTACCAATTGAATGTTTGATTCAACTCGATGACCACCATTCTAGACAACTTTCAACGCGCCGAGAAAATCGGCGAGGGCACCTACGGAATAGTTTACAAGGCGCGGAGCAACGCCACCGGCCAGGATGTGGCGCTCAAGAAGATCCGTCTGGAAGGGTGTGTAGTCCGCATTTGGAATAGAATTCGCAACTGCCAAGTGGACACTCCACAAGTGGAGCACAGAGTGTAATTGCCTCCTTCGCGTGGCAAGCATCCTTCGCGTGTCCTTGGCGAATGTCATTTACCTGCACCCCGCAGCCCGGATTTTGTGGGGGCTGCGCTGTTTTCCCCCCTGCCATCCGTAGCACCACATGATTCGGCTTCGTGGTGCAGGGCAGCATCGGATTCCCTTGCCCAAGAGTTGCCCACAATTAATGCCAGTAATTACGTTTAACTAACAAAAATATCTCCTCACACGCACAGCGAAACAGAGGGCGTTCCCTCTACTGCCATTCGAGAGATCTCCCTGCTAAAGAACCTCAAGCACAATAATGTTGTGCAGCTGTTCGACGTGGTCATCTCCGGCAACAATCTGTACATGATATTCGAGTACCTGAACATGGATTTGAAGAAGCTGATGGACAAGAAGAAGGAGGTGTTTACCCCACAGTTGATCAAAGTATGTTAGTACCTGCTGATATTTATGTTGTCTGACTTTTACGTCCTGTTTTCAGAGCTATATGTATCAGATATTAGATGCCCTTGGCTTTTGCCACACTAATCGTATCCTGCATCGCGATCTCAAGCCCCAAAACCTACTTGTGGATACTGCGGGTAAAATAAAGGTGAGATTACTAAATTTACCACTTGTTGTGTGCTAACAATACTTTTTTAGTTGGCTGACTTTGGTTTGGCTCGGGCTTTTAATGTGCCCATGAGAGCCTACACCCACGAGGTGGTCACCCTGTGGTACCGAGCTCCGGAGATTCTGCTCGGCACCAAGTTCTACAACACGGGCGTGGACATCTGGAGTCTGGGCTGTATATTCTCAGAAATGGTAGGGCTTTAATGAACCACTTGTCGGCTTACTTTTACACAGTACTTCTTACTTTACTTAAATGTACAGATCATGCGCCGCTCCTTGTTTCCCGGTGACAGCGAGATCGACCAGCTTTATAGGATATTCCGTACGTTAAGCACACCCGACGAAACCAAATGGCCGGGAGTGACGCAGCTGCCTGACTTTAAAACCAAGTTCCCCAAGTGGGAGACAACAAATATGCCTCAGACCATAACAGAACACGAGGCCCATGAGCTCATATTGGTAGGTGAAGTAAACCCGAATTAAAAGCTGTAATCCTTAGTTATTTATATTGCAGTCCATGTTGTGCTATGATCCCAACCTGCGCATCTCTGCCAAGGACGCAATGCTGCACCCCTATTTCCACAATGTGAAGCATGTGGACCATGTGGCTCTTCCCGTGGATCCCAATGCAGGCAGTGCCTCTCGATTAACGAGGCTCGTTTGAACGTGTCCGCTGTCTGTGCCCAGATCTAGCAAATTACTTGTGATCTTTAGTATAGTAAGTCCAATGTCTACCTCCCTATCTGTAAGGTAAACCTAGTGCAATTATACGATTCGGATATCTAATCTCTCTTGCAGCTGCCAGCTCCATTTCATGCATTCCCCATCTTCACTTGCACCTAACCCATCCGATAAATACAAGATCATCCAGTACGTAAAGCATTTATTCAAGATAGTTTAGCACGGATCACCAGGCGCCCAGCCGGAAAAGGCGGCGCTGATGATGGCGGGGTGACTCTTTGGCGCCGGAATCGAAAGCTTCTGCTCCACCGCTCGCCTGCCTCTGTCGCTGGCGGGTGTGGCGATCGTCTCGCATGAAAGTGCCCAGGGCATTGCGCATGCTCTCGGAGAGCGGTGAGTGGGTGTTGATATCACCGTCGTCTTCTTCGTTAGTCGTTGCATCGCTCGCTGCGCTGCTGTCGGTTAAATCGCTTTCGCCTTCCTCAGCCGTCTCTTCGCTTTCATTGGTCGTTTGTGGCTTGCTGACTTCGGCCAACTTTGCTGAGGATTGGCCTTTGGTGGATGACGCAGGAAGCGGGCGCAGTAGCGTCACCTTCCTGGTGCTGAGCCTCCTCATCACGGCCGGCTCCTCGGGCTCGCTCTCCGTCTCCTCCGGTTCACCCTGCGGCTGGCCATTGAAGTCGTTGTAAAAACTAGCATGGAAGTCCTGTGGACTGAAGCGCTGCACTCCATAGTAGCTGCCGGAGTTGGTGTCAAAGAAGAACATCGGGTGAGCGGAGGGCGGCGGAGGATGCGCAAAGTAGGGATCGTAAGGATCGTAAGCATCATCGTTCTCCTGCGAATCGTATACTGGGCGGCGCTTCTGCTGCTTGCGGCGCTTTCGCTTGCGTTTGTTCGAGCTCTGCGGGGCCACTGGAACAGGTTCCTCGAGCTGCAGCTCCTGATCATCATCGTAAGATTGCAGGAAAACCGGAGACGTCTCAATGATGTTGGTGCTGCCATCGTTGAAGAAGTTTGCCAGCGGATTGGTCAGGTTACGGAAACTAAAGGCGGGCTGAACACTGCGAACGAAACTGTTCCAAACACGAACCAAGGGACGCTCGGTTGTGGTTGGAGCTGCTTTGCCCAAACTGTGGACATAACGCCTCCTGTATCCACCCCGAGCATTTGGAATCAGAACATACTCTATGGGGTAGTTCCTGGAGCTGGAATGGAAATTTTTGATAACATAAAAACGAAATAATTGGTAATCAGTTTGTGAGCATAAATGTCTTAATTAGGCTTTAATTCCTTAGATAAATTAACTGCTGCTCCATCTTTGAAAGTATAACGATTATGTTTGTACATTCAAACTTTTATAACTTTAAGAATTTTTTAAACTGTTTTGAAATTTTTCAAAATAGCTCCAACCGTTTTTCAAAAGTAATTGTTTTCACAAGTCACAATACCAATGTTTTCTCACCCAATCTTTGTCTGCTTTTGTAGCCTGCGTTGCTCAACTTCTAGAGCAGATATCCTAGCTGCTTGGGAAGGATAGCTCCAAGCCACAAAAACCAACAAGGCAGCACACAATTGCCACTGCATGGCTAGATGTTATGTTTAACTTGGGTTAACAATATATTAGCAATGCGTGCGTTGCCGTTCCCGGTCGGAGGGAAACTGATACTCCTCCCAGTCGCGAACTCAGTTGTCAACAACCCAGTGGCACTGCCTTTGTGTTGTCGCCCAGCGCATCTCATTAGAATAGTTTTTAGTGGTCCACCGAACTGTTAGCCAAAGTCTTAGCCAAATTGATTTGTAATGGCTTTGTTCCAAGCCCCAGTTCATGGTGGCACTAACTCAAGCCGACACTAAAGCAACTAACCCAATTCGGAGACCATCTCTCCCGCGGGGCTTGTTGGCAGTTGCCAATCTCGCCCATACATATGCAAATGGATTTTTGTAGATTACACAATTAATACGCCATTCAATGTGTTTGCTGTGACTGAAAAACTCGTTTGCCTGTGAGTTCTGATTTCGAAACTTATGCTAAGCTGTCTGGGATGAGTCGCCGGCTTGCGAAATGCTTTCTCCTGACGAATTTGTGTTTATGAGGGGGGCTTCTCCTTATCAAGATTTTATGATTTGGCTAAACATATGGGTATTAATGGGTGCACTTTCTTGGCAGCTTATAGTTTTTATGGCATAACAACACTGATTGTTATAGGAGCTCCAAATGGAGCTATTAGATGGACTGGACCATTTTGGCAATCTTTACTGCGATGAAACTGGACCATTCTAGAAATAAAGGTGAAGTTTTCGTCAAAGGTAAATCATGAAAAAGAAAGGTAACACTTTCTAAAGAGGGATTGTGATACTTTTTAAACGAAATCTAGGCCAGTTTAAGGTGTAAAGCTATTATTTTAAACATTTTTCAATAATTCGCTTGTAGAATATTCATTCTAAGCTGTCCACCTATAACTCAAGGTTTGGGCTATAACAATTAAATCGATTCTGATTTTGGTAAAGTAAAGCAACAAATTGATTGCAATTACTTTAGCCATGCGATTTTAAGGCAGGTGTTCACCTTGTGGGGCCAAAAAAATAGATTTTTTTTTTTGTCTTATCGTGTAGATATATGTTCCAAAAATGTGCTGTAGAAGTTTCAAATCAAAATCTGAAAAATTTCGAAAGTTATAGCCCGTTACGTAGAGCACTGTCGAGCACCGGCCGAGCCAAAGCCAAAACTTTAAACGCGTTTTTCTCAGAACCATGTTTTCGGACCTTACGTGCAGGATTGAAGACGCTACAATGAACCAATTGTCATCAAATTTTTTTTTAAATGTTCCTTAGGGTTTCTTCTAACGAATGAACCTCGATCAGCCAAAAATATTGAAAATTGTTTATTTAAAAAAATAATTAGTGAAGAAAAAAATGCGAAAATTGACATTTTTTTTTCAAAACCTCATAACTTTTCGAATTTTGAATTTTTTTCCATGATTGTGGTTCATTTAATAGATAATACGATACTAACTAAGAATGTGGCCATATTCAGACGAAAATTTCAGCGCTGTATCTTTAACCGTTTTCTCAAAAAAAATTCCTAAAAAAAGAGCACTTCTTGACCCCACAAGGTGAACACCTGCCTTAAACGTTATTAAAATTTCTGACCCTATTTCGTACTACTTGTTACTGCCCAAACTAAATTATTACAACAAATTAAATCTAGAGAAAAGTAAAGCACTTTAACCGAATTGAGCTATTTAAATGGCCTTGATTTTGTGCTCCAATTGATTTGATGGGTAAAACTGTCATTTAAAAACGATTTTATTGACTTATTTCATACCGGCAATCACGAAAAGTGAAAGTCCTTATCAGCCAAAATCGCGAAACCTGGCTTCCTTTGCAAAGTAATTTATTGAGTCCTTCGAACAGCTGAACGGCAAGGCAGCGGGAAAAACAAAACAAAAAGCAAAAGAAAAACAGTGAGAAGCGCAAAGAAAATTCCTAACAAGTGTTTTTCTTTACGAACCCAATGGGAGAGGAAAAGCGTGGCCCAGAGAGAGGGCTTTTGCGTGGGAGAGCCAGGAAAAGCTCTGACGATGGCTGTGGACGCTGGCGAGGCAGCTCAGGAAACGGTTCAGTCGACTTTGAGATTCCTGGCCAGAAACGACACGGGTTCCCAGGACGGTCGCGGCGCGTGCTCTAGAAAGGAAAAGCTGGAAAAACGCCAGCAGCAAACGCCTGAATCGCTGCTGTCACAGTTTCCACCCAAGTCGAAGGAAAACAAGTCAAAAGGCTCGTTCAAGTGGCAGTTGCTTTTTTTCGGCCCAAGCCAGCGGTTTGTGTGTGCCTTTTGTATAGTAAATGTGAGCCAGAGCCAGTGTATCTGTGAGTGCTGGCCGCTCTACATGCGTGTGCGTGTGTATCTGTGTGTGCGTGCGTTTTGTGTATCCGTGCAGCGTTCTGTTTCCGAGCTGCTCCAAATTTATACCCAGCATATTTCTGCACATTTAATTGAATTAAGTAAAGGGCTGAGCCACGGAGAACAGTGTCGCCAGTCCAGCTCAGTCCCGTTCGGTCCGCTCGCTATCTTTTATATAAGAGAAAAGAGCGCAAGAAGGCCAGAGAATTGCGTAAAGTTTGTGTGCTAGGTGAGACTGTGCCGTGGGAAAATGACATTAAGTACTTAAGTAAATTATATAAAAACATTAAACGCCTCGCCGAGCATCCATAACCCAGGCCATCTAAGACGACAGCTGTGCAGCCTGGAAAAACACTTTTCCCCCACACCCCTTATGGACAAGATAAACGGATTCGCCAGGCAATTTCCTCTGGCCCTGTTTTCGAGGCAGAATGAAAAATTCAGCCACCCATCCCAAGTTGTCACAACTGTCTGTGGGTGCGGTGGGTGGTTGGGCTTGAAATTCGACTGCTGTCAAGGTGTGTGGCAACCTCAAGGCCTAGTCACTAACCCTAAACTCAACCACAAACACAGTCGAGCGTACAAAAGTTCGGGCCAACAGAAAGTCATCTTGGCGGGCGTTGTGTTTCTGCTTTCAAAGTTGCGCTTGAACTTTCCTAGCATAGCACCGAGGAAAATACATATAATTGTTTGGAAACCCTGAAAATTGTTTAAAATGTAACACACACTTTAACTACATTGTAAACAAGGAAATCTAATTATTTTTGTAGTGAGGAATATTCAAAGGTATACCGAACATCTCTCCACAAGGCAGAAAATGGTTTTTATTGAGATTTAAGGGGGCAAAAGCATTTTCTGGAATTGATTCTGATTTCTACCTAATGAGTTTAGTTCTCAAAAACTTCGTTTCAGAAATCTTTCCAATTTTTTTCACCTTATCAATTGCTAACCAATTTGTTGCCGTGTGTCCCAGGTGAGTGTCGTTGTTGTTTTCCCGCTGAGCAGGTGTCTGACTGCCACTGTTTTTGGCGTCACTTTCGTTTTCCTTCTCGCATTGCCCTCGCTCAAGTGCTGTGCTTGACCATAACCACTAAAAATGTCACATTGCGTATACGCCGCGTGGTGTCCTCGACCGAGGTGTGTGCTTGTACGGTTACAGTTGTTGTTATTGTTGTTGCTGCTGTAAGCTCGTTTACTTTTCGACAACACCACCCACACAACACACACAAAGCTCTCTCGGTTTCTCTCGGGACCGCTCTCTTTCTCGGGCGCACTTTCTCCCATTCAGCTGTTTGTTTTGTTTTGAATCGCACTTCGTCTCGAAGGGCTGGAGGAATGCGCTGTTTATCCGTGTCTGTCGTCGGTCGGTCATCTGGTCACGTTTTCCGTTTTCCCACCCATCCAGCTCCTCAAGACCCCTGTATGCTTGGCCATTTAAATTTTATTGTGATTTTTATTCTCGGCAAAAATAAACAGCGCGCGTCGTTTTTCTTTGCGCTGCTTTATAGAGCAATTTGGCGCCTAAAAGTATGCTCCGGCACACCGATAAAAGCGATGTGTCTACATTAGCTTGACGAGACTTCGGGGAAGGGTGATGATAAAACACGAAACTTACCAGCAATTTAATATTTAATTCTCCTGGCTGTTCTTTTGTGTCCCTTTGTGGTGCCTGCCTATTTCATACATAAAGGACGTCCGTCCAACACATAAAAATAACTTTTTCACATCGACTAACTCATTCAGTACACAGCGAAAATAAGTATTGGCAAATTCAGTGCCCTGGTATTTAACAATACTAGTATATATTGGTCCTTGAGAAAAATGTAAGAGCTAAGTTCAAAAATAATGAAAATGTGACTATTTTTAAGCATTAATTTTTAAAAATTACTTCAAAACAAAAAGCATTTTAACTTTAAACTCTCGAACAATACATAAAACATAAATTTATATAAATATCATAAATGCTTTTTCTTAAAATGTTGACTTAAAACATGTCGCACAGATAGTACAAGTTGTAAGCCACCCTGATGAGGATTTCTAGAGATTTTAAGTCTCTCTGTAAACGTAAAGAGCATTGTTCAGTTCTCCGCTTGGATTTCTTTGAATTCAGCCAGTTAAGTCAATGTCTTGGCATTCGTCCAATGGCAAGGAAATCCAGAGCCCCACTCCCACCCACCCACTCGGCCCCCAGAGCTTCCGTTTCCGTTCTGCTGGGTATTTGCAACATTTTCGGCTGTCTCCTGTCGGCTGCCAGACTTTCATGCTCGCAGGAGGGCTGCGCGGCGAAAGCGATGAAATTTCCATATTCCTCCCATTAGCCAACTAGCGGCGGCTGCGCTGCGCTGAGTGACTGCTCATTAAAATGCTATAAGTGTAGGAACAATTTGCATGTTGCACGAGCTTCGAGCTGCGAACAACAAGGCTCGGGCTTGGGGCTGAATAATTAACACCCCAGGCAAGACCTGTTGGCAGCTGCTCTTTCTCTAATGTATTTTATTCGGCGCTCAGGAGCGTACATTCAGTGATTGGGCATTCTGCTGGATGAAGTCCAGGTAGGGCCGGATGTCCAGGTAGCTGGCCATGATGCGGTGGTTCTCCCAGCGCCAGTCGATCATCAGTCCCACCAGGTAGAAGTTCTGGGTAACGTGCCCCTTCACCTGCATCCCCACCAGCGGTGCCCCGATGTAGTAGGCGTCCGGCTTGAACTGGTAGCCACACACTGTATTGCTGTTGGTCACCAGCGTTTTCACCTTCGACTGGCAGAAGGATCGGCTGAGAGTGTTCACCCAGGTCTTCAGTCTGCGGTCCTCGAAGATGCGAATACCAGCCACCACAAACGTCTGACCCACAAGCGTCTGGTTGGCCAGCTGCGGGGGCGGCATGCAGATGGGCATCACGTTCGGATAGATCTTGGCATCGCGCTGCAGGGTGAGCACCGCCAGGTCGTTCTTCCAGGTCCGTGAATCGTACTCCGGATGGATGGCCACCTCGGCCAGCTTGATCTCCTGTGCCGGGCGCACACAGTAGCCGTCCTGTTCGCAAACAGGGACACCTACGGGAGCACTCTTGTTGTAGACGCCCAGGTGCACGGAGAAGGCATCGGCCTGTCCCCTGTATTGCACAAAGCAGTGGGCGGGGGCCAGGACAGTGCGCTTGGAAATCAGAACACCCAGACAGCCATTGTCCCGGATCTTGCCCTCAAAACCTGAAATTATTAGCGGCCTCATGTACATCCCGCCATCTGGAAATTTGCAGTCTCTTACCCTTGCTAAACATGATGCGGGCCACCCACTGGTGCTCAGTGGGAATGGCGAAGTCGCCTCGCTTGATCAGCTGATCCTCCTCAAAGTAACCGCACTCGGTGTCCTCCACCCTGGCCGATTGCACCTCGGAGCCAATGAGGCCCACAAGCAATACGATCACTGCGATGCGTCGAAGCATTCTGAAGCGCAGCTCAAAGTCAACTGACAGTAAACTGGGAAATCTGGGAAGTCGCCGACTATACTTTTTCAATGGCGTTAATAAGGGGTTTATCCAGAAGCTTGTGATCGATATGAAAGCTTAGCTACACTGAAAAACATATGTTAAAAACAACTACATTAAAAATTATGACTTAGGTAATTTCTTACAGATTTAATCAAAACAACAGTACCCTTTTTAAGTATTACAAAATATGCGTATACGTTATAAATGCTGTTCTTCAAATTTGTTGAGATGTAGCTCAGATTTCTGATGATTAGTTATTTGCTTTCTATTATTTGTTTCTGTGTGGCAAGATGAGGCTTACACTCGCCGCTTAATCATTGAACTACCTGTTTTACTACGATTCTAACTATAAATATTCTACGATTACATTACCGCATCAGATTCAAAACCCGTTTCCGATGCGGAACTATGGGCAGCACCCAGCACGATGCATCTGTAATTTTCCAGGCAAAGCAAGCATTTGACTTCCTCGAATGTATATTTTATTCATTACTTGCAAATGTTCACAAAACATGTTGAGAATCTGCCTACTTGGCAACTGAGTTCTCTAGAATCCAAGTGCGGGCGCGTCGGACATTTTGGTAGACCTGGGTGGTGGCCTGTCCGGCATCCAAGCTCTTGACCAGCAAGCCGACCAGGTAAAAATGGTGAGGAGTTTCCCGCTGCACGTCGACCTCCATTAGTGCTGATCCCGGATAGTACTTGGTCCGCTTTTCGGGATATCCGCACAGCTGGTTCTCTGGCGTAAGGATGGTGGCGGAGGTCAGCTGCTTGCACTTCTGCCGGGACACTGTCATGGTCAGGCCCTTGCCCTTCTTTGTGTCCGATTGGGTAAATCCGGAGTAGTGCAGGTGGCGGTTGGTCAGCGACTCGGGCTCCCGGTCGCCCTGCATGCAGATCGGCTGGATCCAGTTGGTCCACTTGATGGGCTCCTCTAGACGCAGGATGGCCAAGTCGTTGTCGCCCGTATCCCGGTCAGATTCCGGGTGCACCTTGATCTCGGCCACAGTGTGCAGCACCGGACTGGGCACACAAAAGTCCTTCTCGTTGCAGGCGAGCTCGTCGTCCGGTGAGTTGTTCTCGTCCCAAACGCCCAGCATTGCCTTGGCCTTGGTGCCATTCTTAAAGCGCTTCACGCACGTGGCTGTCGTGAGGACGTGCAGCTCGTTAATGATGACCACCGAGCACCCCGTGTTCACGTACTTGGTGGCTGGGAGAAAATTAAGGGGTCGATAAGTAGTGAGATTGTTTTTAAACTGTGTTTATTTGCAAAAAACTTTAAAAAAAATTTTGTTTTGATTAGTCTTGATTAATGTTAACTTTAATTATGAATCATTTTTAAAAGTTATAAATGATCCACATTTTAAAAGTTTTGACAGTTGGTTTACAAAGCAACTTTCTACTCACGCTGATCCTCCAGCAGGACGCCTATCCAGGGATTCTCAGAGGGCTCCGTCTTCTCGTTATTGGTGTACATCAACCGCTCCTCTATACGACCGCATTGGGATTCTGCCATTGCCAAAGCTGCCAATTTATTTTTGAATATGTGACTCGAACATTTTAAAATATTAACGTTACAACTCACCCCCCAACCAAGCCACAATTAGAAGCTGAACAAGTTTTCCGCTTAGAGGCACCGCCATGTCGATGCGCTTCAGGTGCTTGGAGTTAACTAAATAGTATTCCCCAGATCTAAATGAACTTGGAGCAAGCTCAGTTGCATTAAGCAGTTTATGAGTAATGAAAAATCTCCCGCTCTCGCTGTCGAAGTAACAGATTCCAGTCGAACTTAAGTTGCTTGACTTGACTGTGTTCGGAAATCGATAAGATTATTATT
This sequence comes from Drosophila oshimai, assembly GCA_018150695.1. Taxonomy (NCBI): domain Eukaryota; kingdom Metazoa; phylum Arthropoda; class Insecta; order Diptera; family Drosophilidae; genus Drosophila; species Drosophila oshimai. The sequence goes on along the minus strand of JAECWM010000003.1, from coordinate 2,164,025 downwards.
CCCAAACGCTCAAATCGCATTTATAAGGACCTTCATTATTAAGCCATTAGGCGCCTTTAAACCGTCGGATATGCACTTGCCCAGGCCCACAACTAAGCTAAATAATTAATGTTTCAATTAGAATGCTATTATCGAAGGCAAACACAAGCCGCTCGGCGGGATGCGAAGGTGAAGGACACCGAAGGACGTTGTAATTTATCCGGCCCAGTGTGGGGGAGTAGATTTAACACTCTACTTAGAATGCTTACAAATTGCCCGGCGAGATCCGGTTGGCAGTTTATTGTCCACTCAACTTGACCTGCTTGAGCTGGGGCGTTCATAATTCGCATTGTTATAAACTCACCCCCAGCCACCTCGCCTATGTGGGCATCCAATCAATGGGCTGCTCCTAGTTCGGTCTGGACTTTAATGAACGACCGGCTGGCAGGCTGGTTGGTTAGTTGGTTGTTCATTCGGCGGGTCTCGTAAAACCTGACTGCCCTAGCCTTGAGTGTGGCCTAGGTCGGAGTAGAGGAGGCCCATGCAAATTGCTCAGACCCTGAGCGGACTGCGTGGGCTTTGGGTGCGCCTTTCGCTTGTAAAGGGTCGAGAAATGGCCTCCCATTTGCGTGTTCCTCAATCTTTAATCGCTGGGAGCACGTGAGCAGCCTGATTCTAGACCGCTTGGGAACTGCTGCAGGGATGGAAAATGGCTGCCAGAATCGAACTGAATCATTGATTAGTCCTCGAAGGAGTACTCTGGCAAGCTTTAAATTGGAAATGCAAAGAGTCTTGAGTTTTATAAACAAGTTCCACCTTTTATTGTAAGATGCTTTTAAAGTTCAAGGGTTATATTTTAAGGTCTTCCAGTGGGAAATTGTATTATTACGTCGATATTCACTTGATATTTTTAAGATACAAATTATAATAATAATATCTATAGGTATTGTGAAAAACGATTAAGTATTATCATTTATTGCAGTAAATTATTTAATTCTAGTTGTCCCAATAATTTTAAGTACGAATTCGTCCGCTTTTCAGGGATTAGTAAAAATCCTTAAAACTTAGTTCCCAAAAGTATGCAAGAAAATATGCAATGCAGAATCAGAGACTTAAGTGGTCACTCAGTCTCCTCTATGTTGACGTAAATCACTTATTAAATTAATTCTTTGCAGGATCTGATCACTATGAGCAAAAAAGGAGCCCGGTAATGATGATAGGATGACGCGTGACGGCGAAATTCCAGCCATTTTCAATCCGAAACGGGTGCGCACTCCTTCTGTGGTGGTCACCGGCGACTCCTCGACGAATGGCCCGTACAACAACAACAGTAGCAGCGGAGGCGGCGGAGCGGGAGCCAGCAGCAGCACAGCAGTCGTGGGAGTCATCATCGCTGCACCGGGTTCGACTGCACCCAATGGCAGTGGCAGTGGAGCCACCGGCAGCTGCGGCTTCAGCAACGTGCTCACCTCGAGCAACCCGCAAATAACCCACCAAGACTCGATCTCGTCGAGCCAGCAGGACCCCAATGAGGTGATCATCATACCGGCGGACACCCCCACAAGCGCCCCCGGGAGCCACAATGCAGGGCACCACTTTGGGGACTCCAGCGACACGCAGACGGACCAGCAGCAGGCCAATGGACACGGAGAGGAGCCGGAGCTGCGTTTCCGTAAGCTGCAGGCATGCAAGGAGTCCTGCTGCTCCGAGCTGGCCCGCAAGGTAGACATTTTTGTTATTTTACCACAACCTATTATGAGAGCAAAGAACTTTTAAAAAACTTAACATAATGATAAATAATAGTCTTACATGAATCAAAGTTTAAAGGCATTTTGAAATACCTCTTATTAGTAATCTATAAAGCTGTGAAACTGTGAATATATTTTATATTCGTCTTAATAAAACAAGTTGCACAGAAATGTCTATAAATTAAAAATTTTCATACTTTTAAGACTTATAACTTTGAATAATTCTGAGTAACTTTAATTTATAATTTAATGACCAGAGGAAACTTTGTTTAAATGACTAACATTTATTAAAAAAAAAAAATACTTTCACTATGTTCACATTGATATGCAGATGTACTTTGGTGTGTGCGTGACCATTCTGATGACCGCCTCGTGGGTGGGGGCCACCCACTGCATCAAGTACATGTACAAGTACCGTGCTCCCTACGACGACTTGCTGAACGACGACCTGGACACGTCCTCTAGCCGGGCCGATCTTAGCACGGAACTGGAGGACATATTGGCCATTAGCGACTCGTCGCTGCACCACGTCGAGGACGCCACCGAGATGTTCAACATACCACCGCGCCAGCCGGTCTACTTCAGCGCCCCGTTCTTCGCCGCCTGGTTCTTCACCAACTTCTCACTGCTCTTCTTTCCCATCTACATCCTGGGCCTGGTCTCCACGCGCAAGTGCGAAAAGCTGAGCGACATTCTCGGCGACGTGCTGCGGGGATTCCGGGAGCGAGGCTTCACAGTGGGTGAGTGGGGACATGATTTTAACCATTTGGGATTCCCCACTAACTAGCTTATTTACCTAACAGGTCGCTTCCTCAACCGCTGCCTCTGTTTTTGCATTTTGTGGCTGGTTACCACCTACCTGTACACCCTCTCCCTGCACGTCCTCTACGCCACGGATGCACTGGCCCTTTTCGCCACCAACGTGGCCTGCGTTTACCTGCTCTCCTGGGTGATCTTGCATGAGCAGTTTGTGGGCGTGAGGGTGAGTTAATTCTTAAATTTTTTAATTCAAAAGTTAATTCCAAAATGCAGAAACTATGTACCTAATCATAAAAGATTTCTGTGTGCTTCGAAAAAAGGCAAAAAAGCCACTGCCCAAAAGTGTGATCTAAAGCATAGAAGCACAGTCTTAAACAGAATTAACAATTATGTAGGTTTAAGTTAAAATTTTTAAATGCCATAGAAAAGTATAAATTAAAAAGATGGACAATTGTTTTAAACAATTGAACTATGTATTTGTTCCAGATTGTGGCCATCATCCTTTGCGACACGGGAATAGCGCTGCTCGCCTACATGGATGGGATCACGGAAAGCCGAACCCTGAGCGGCGTGGTTTTGGCCACTTTGGCCGGTGCCGGGTATGCCGTGTTTAGGGTGAGTTGCCTCCCACGCCCCAGTTCCCATTCCCGGTTAACATTCGTGTGCGGGCTACATATGTCGTGCTCATGTTGGCCTGTCGCTTTCTAGGTTATGTTCCGCAAGGTGATGGGCGATCCGCCGGTGAGCCAAATCGCCTTCATATTCACTGCCCTGGGCTTTCTCAATGCGCTGCTGCTGTGGCCCGTGGTGCTGGGACTCTACCTGACTGGCACGGAAAGCCTGTCGTCGGAGAGCATACCCTGGAACCTGCTGTTCGCGGCGAGCCTCCTGCTCCTGGGTAGGACTCCTCCACCTAGCTCTACTCCCTCCGCATTTGTTGTGCCGTAAAGTTTTATCGGTGTAATTAATTTTGATTGCAGTTTTCCACGTTCTGATGCAGTTCAGCGCCGCCGTTACGTACAACATGTTTGTGACATTGGGTCTGATTACCGCTGTGCCCGTTTCTGGTGGTATGTACACAGGCGAGCTCCTCAGCATGATTTCGAGTTGGGGTTAAGTTGGGGTTGATGTTAGCCTCTTTTCGCTCGAAGGATTCCGTGACTATAAATTGTTTTAAATTGTAATATAAAAACCGGGCACTCATGTGGGGCACGTGAGACCATTTAATCTTTGTAGTGGGGGCAGGACAACATAAATTTTAGGAGTCCTGTAACCGAATTTAATTTAGAAAATAGAAATGGTTAAAAAATACGTGTTGTCGATTCTTTATCAATAAGTTTAGTAATAGAAAATTGTTCAATGATAGGTATATATATTTTTAGGCATGTATTCGGAAAGTTAAATTTGTTGAGAATATGACAAACATTTCACAAAATATAATATACATTCATATTTAGTTGAGATAAACAAAGTTTAAGAATCTCGGCACCGAACTTAGACTCATCATTAAGGAATTTTACGAGTTTATAATTTCACTTTCTATTGTCACCCCTAGCCCTTGATGTCATACTGTACAGTGCGAACTTCGCGGGCATGAAACTGGCCGGAGTTATTCTGATTGGCATCGGGTTTTTCCTCGTAATGTTCCCCGCAAACTGGCCAGACTACATAACGCGTTTGCTGCGGTAAGTGGAAAATATTTTTCGTACTTATTCATATTGCTAAGAATAATTGTTATGCAATTAATATGCTAATTTTCTTTGTCAGAGTGAAGACTCGTGCGTGTTTGTTTCAAATATTTTACGGCTTGAGTTTATTTCGGTTGTATTTCATTTCGTATTTTATTTCACAGTTATTACTTTTTGTTGTTGCTACTAAGTGGCATTAATGACTAAAAACAATCATTTAAATAAATCATTAACAAATTTAAAGTGTCTACTCATGTTTGATTTAGATAAAACGCTGTTAATTTCCTGTATACTCACATAAACTATATATTTAATTTTATATAAACAAACATCTTGCAGAAAGAGCGTTCGTGCCATACTCCGCTACCAATGTTGTTGTGAATTAGCCGAAATTCGCTATGCTCATTCGGTAGGCCAAAAACACAAGCTAAGCCAAAAACCCAAAACAAAAAACAAAAACCAAACCCTTGATTCAAGACACCTTTAGATATAAAATAGAACCGTAGGCATCTATGTTTACTGATAACTAACCTTCCACCCAAACTTTGACTTGATAATGCTAATGATAAGTAACAGAAACTTGGCAGATTTTTTACTGAATACAACAAGAACAACTTCTATGCTATCTATAGGTATATAAACACCCATATATCCCACAAGCAACAACTACAACACTTTGGCATCCAACTTTGCGCTCACCCTTGTTGAAAGAAGTATCTAGAGACATGTGTATCCAACTGTTACATTATATACTTGCCTTTATGTACACCCAACTAACTATATACCGAAATATACCTCTACACACATTTTACGAACATATATCGTTATATATATCGTTACCGTTAAATAAAGCCGTTTTACCAACACTAACTACTGCGGCTGTTGTGCAATTGGTTGACAATCCCATCTCGTTGTTGTTCTTAACGTTTTTTTTTTGTCGGAGCCGTTACCATGATTGTATTTATACTTATTGTTGATACTTTTGATGATTTCGTTTCGTTTCGGCATATCAGCAACCCAAAACCCACTCGGCCACCTCAAGTGCAGTGTTATGACCAGACCAATCTCAGTGCCAATCTTTTGTTTTGCCCGCATCTCTGTGTAAGATATGTATGTCTTTCTATCTGGATGTTGGTTGCTGGTGCCGAGGTTCTATTACTGTAGTAGTTCCCACACCCAGACACCACACACGCCCCACACACTCTGAAACACACACACCCACCTCTACGTAAGTAGTTTGAGTTTCGCTGGTGTTGCGAAAGTTTCCATGTGAAGATCCATGCAGAACTCCAAGAAGATGGATGCTGGTGATTATGATGATGATTTCTTTGGCTGTTTGTTGTGTGATATCTTCTGAATTGCAGCTTCTTGTAATTGGGTTAAACCTGTTGACTTGGCCAGTACCTGTTTGTGTAAATACATTCGATTTTTGGTTATTTGTTCTTTTGTTACTCCAACTGTCTGCACCTAGAGAGGAGAGCGCAAGTTACCATAGATGTTATGCAGATGTTAATACGCAGCATGAACGAATTTACCAAAGCTGGGCCTCAGGGTCCCTCTCTCCCCAAAGTTCCAAGTAATGTCGTATTTGCATTATCATTTCGCCTTATATTTTGTCAGGATGCTCCTGACCAAGGGAAAACCAAATAAAAACAAACCTGCGACCTTTAAAAACGATAAAACCCTAAATAATGATATCCATTAAAATGCATTCAAATTGTTACCGATTGGCATGTTCAAACCGAACTTCGTTTCTCTTCGTTTTCGTTTCGAATTGACCATTTTTTGTTTTTCCAAACTGATCTACTCTTGAGTTACTCCTTTATTTCTGTGCGATCTGTCTGTCTAACTTTAAATTCTTCAAGCTCTACTCTATGCAATATACTCTACCTACTTCTTATATATATAAAAAAAAGTGTCGACATTTCTCAATTGTCTTTTTGCAGAAGCATCATAATGCTGGGTCACAATGCGAGGTGAGTTTCGAGATTAGGCTGAGCTGAGAATTGAATGTGATTTTTACAACCTAAGCATAAACAACACGGTGCCCGAAATCTGAAAGAAAGGTTTTTCGTTATTATACTCGTACGCCACATAGGAAAACCTTACTCTAAATACCCAGCCCATACCGAGACAACTAATCAACCAACTTCCTAATATATTTATCCAAATCCAACTGTAAGCGAAGTATGTTTTTTTCTTCGATTTCGTTCTAATCCTTAGTCAACTCTTGCCTAGACTTTTGATAATTCGGGTTTGATTTGGTTTCGTTTGGTTTGTGAGGGATTGCAACTGATTCTCCTTACCTCTCGCATCTTAGTTATAATTTCCATATCCTTATCGTAAAGCTAATCAGAGTAACAGTATGATAGCCTTTGGTAAACAAGTACAGTACGACTGGGTAGCCTCAGTTTTGGGTAACTCTTCTTTATGCCCTGTTCTAAGGTAAGTCGATCCGAGGGTCCTGCATTGCCCACCGCCAGCTAAACTCACCTCACCCAAAGTGCGTCGATTCGACGACGAATGACAGACTCACCCCATCACCCACCCACCAAACCACCCACCCACTTACTTTCGGAGCCACCGGAGTAGATGCAATGATCATGATCTTCCGTTGAACAGTTTCTTGTAAAATATTCTTTTTGGAGACCCTCTGAAATCCTAGAACTAGCAGCTCTCTAGTAGTAGAAGATCCTGATTTGTATATAGAAACACCGCTAATCTGTACTATTGCTTCTTTTCTTCTTGTTTTTCTTCTTCACCTTTGCCACAACCTGCTATCTCTCTTTATCTCTCTCTCTGTTTCTCTGGACTATCTCCTCTTCTCGAACTGTTCTCTCTCTCTCTCTCTTCTTCACACACCTACACTTACACACACACAAATCGAACGCGACCTGGCCAAATTGAACGACTTCCATTGCAAAAATACACCGCAAAAAACGATTGAACATGACCCACACACATAAACCATGTAGCGGTAGGCCAGCGCTTTGTAAACGAGATGCTATAGTCACGGGACCGTCCACCAGATATGCGCAGCGGCACATCATGCGCACGCACCACATAAGCTAAGAGTTTCGGACAAGCCACTGAATTGTACAGAAAACAAAGAACAGAACAACACAAGATATATTTTGTAAAAAGATTTTCAAAAAACAAACTAACAAAAAAAAACCAAACCAAAGCCAAAGAAATACTGTGAAACTCAATTGCACCACTTGCCAGTCCGGGGTAAGTACGAAACTTGATTGACTTGCTAGCGATAAGTACAACAAGGTACAGTTGCCACTCGTAGAAATAGTACCATTCAGGCATCGTCTTGTTTTTTTTTTTTACCTATATTTTTACATTTTTTATTTGACATTCCTTCTTTCTCTCTCCCATCTCTTTCTCTCTCTCCTTCTGTCTGGACTCATTTTGGATTTTTGTCTCACAGATCACAGCATATTTATGCTACCCATTACAAACACAATCGAAAGTATTACGCGGTCAAAACCGACTCATATGTTGTTTGAGCCAAGCGCTTGAATGAAACCCAACCAGCGTGTGGCTTCCGACTGTTTTTGCTTAGGCCTCCGGCCACTGCCACGCCCACGCATCTCCCCGAAGACCCAAAGGGTTTTTACAACTGTTATGCGACTGTTAAGAACACTTTTGTACCGAAATACGTTAAGTAACTTTCAAGTTTCCGACTGAGAAACTCAAACGAACAAACGGTGAGAGTCCATAAGAATATTTTTGATCAGCTCCTAGAATCACTAGCTTCACCATCACTCGCCGACAGCATTTTCCCCATGTACAGCTCCCCAAATCACCATATATTTCTTTATGTCTAAACTTTTGAGAAGCCTTTAAAATATTTTTTAAGTTCCGTTGCTTTGTAATGTTTTCAGCTTGCCAATGTTGTTGAGAAGTATCTTTACTACTTATGAAGTTTGCAGAGCACAGCTTAATGTAACTATTTGTGGCACCCGTAACTTGAACCACCCCGCTTAACCCCCAACACCCACACGGACACACACTCCACACACAAATCCACCACACAACACATACGATAAATTGTATATAAACAACACAGAACATCAGTAAAAAATCAGTAAAAAGTCTTAGCGCTTAGGCTATTGAATCTGTGCACTGCAGACACGAGATCCCACCCGGAACCCAATTCCCGGGGAGTCCTGTCCCCTGCAGTGCCTAGCCTGAAAAAAAGATATAGTCATGCAAGCGCTTACTCTATGTAAATGTGAGTGTATGTAGCGCATTAGAGTTGAACACCTAAGAAATGCATAGAAAGTAAATCAAAATAATGCCAAACAGAAGAGAACTCTTAACAGATAGCTAGCCCGGCTGATACTAACAAGTGACACCTTTGTCTTTACCACAAAACCAAAAAATCTCCCCCACACAAACTCTAGATGGGGTCGCGGCCCTCGGAGCGGTACTTCAACAGGTCAGCATCCCACCATTATCGACTATCGGACGGGATACATAAGGTCCCATCTTCGTTCACCCTCTGGCCGTGTGAGATGACTGATCTGTCGCCGACCACCACTGGGTTTCTACATGGCCACGGCAGCGCCAACGCACAGCATCACCAGCAACTTTTACACCATCAACAGCAGCAGTACGGTCCGCAGTCCCACCAACAGCACCTCCAGCAGCAGTACCACCACCGGCAGCACTCGCTCCACCAGCAGCACCTGCAGCGCCAGCACTCGCACACCTCGCTCACCAAGATCCACCGCCAGAGCAGCAGCCACAGCGTTCACGGTGGTGCTGGGCGGTCAGTGGCTGCCGGCGCCACCGGACGCCTCTTTTCCTACTTTGGCAACGAGCAGGATCACGAACGCAAGAAGTCGGAGACGTCCTTCTTCAACCTGGGCTTTCGCCGAAAGTCCACCGTGGTCTACTACGCTCCAGCGGATTGAGGTACTCCTTGCTCAGGCATATCAAACCATATAAGCAAGGGAATGCAATCAGACGGACTTGGGCCATTTATTGGAGGATAAGATCGGTTATAGTTTATGCGTCATTATATCATAATTATTGTCGTTGTTGTTGATGTAAAAGTTAAATCGGATCGCATGCAGTTACAATTTTGCTCAAATATAACACTTTTAAATGCCACAGTTACAGATACAGATACACCAGCACGGAAAATAGAGTCACCCTAAGCTCCAGTCAACAGAATCCACGGCCATGCCTCGCCTAAATCTCAGTCTAAATTTCAAGATACCGAAACCCAAGAAAGGAGCCCGCGCAACGAGCTCAAAAGTGCCCCGAAAGTTAACTACATACGGTTAATATTTAATACTTTTAATTATTACAAAATTGTGTAAGGAATCGAAGCCAATTGTTTTAGCAATTATATACATTAATTATAATGTAAATGAATAGTAAAATATTTTAAAGTGGATTCACACAAAAGCACATCTAGGAAGGAAACGATAACGAAAAAACGAACAAGAAAATCCGAGTTATTTAAGAAAATAGTTAATAAACGTCACCGATAAAAATTAAAGTTCACCCAGCTAAGGAACCCATTAAAATGTAAGCTCATCTAGCCACTAGATCCAAACGGTTTTTCATTTCAACTAAAATTTAACTGTGGATTGGATTTTTGTTAAAGTTTTTTATTTAAAAGTGAACTGAATGTGAACCGAGTCAAAAAAATCGAAGTATTAGTATTTTTTAAATGTTTATGTGTTGTTCGTACTTTGTAATTCGAAGTGTTACACAGACAAAATGAATCAACGAGGTTATTGTTGTATTAGCGTGGCCGCCTCTCGTTTGAACAAATCTTGGGATCCCCTTTTTGGAGCATTCAGAGCTGTCGCATGTTATATGTATGAACTAAGTTATGTAGCCACATCCAATAATTGATTTGTGATAGTTTTTAAAAATGTTTTATAACCAACTGCATACACTACATACTTTTACCTACCCGCCCCCAAGAGAGGCAATGGTATAGCTGGGATGTATTTAGAACACACGAAAAACGAACACGAAATAAATAGTTAAATAAAAATCGAACACACTTGGTATTTACTTTACCCTAGATTGGACGAACGCAGCAAGCCAGGGGAACATTTTCATTTTTCAAGGGAGCTGTCAAAGTTGCAGGAAGTTGGAAATTTTCTCAGTACTAAAACATCAGCGATTCAAATTAAATCACCTCCAAAAATTTGTTTAAATTCTAAAAGGATCAACAAATAAATCAAAGTCCAAATTAGAAATTACTCTTAGTATTTCGTGGATAGGATAGCCGACTGCAATCCGTTCGAAAGCACAAAGCCAGTTTAAATCGAGCGAGTACAGTCGAGTGATCGCGAAAATATTTAAGATAAAGAAATCGGAGGAGAACTTGCGACGCTCGGCGACTCGACGGGCGGCGCAAAAATTTGTTTTGGTGTTCCAAGATCTTTTGTATTTTGTTTCTTTTGTTCCCTAAAATATCATACTTTGTGATATAATTTCGCACCTTTATAAAATCAGCAAAATTCCAATTTTGGAGTTTGATTCGTGCACTTCGATCGTAATACGTTAAAATTGTACAGCGTGACGAAAAATTGAGAAGAGCTGAAATTTTAAAAACCTGAAATTTGAAGAACTACAAGCAAAATGAATAAGTTTGGTGAGTCCATTGTTTTACTACAAAATCATATATTTGAACATTGTTGTATATGGATTTGTTTAAAGTTTGAGGCACTTAGATTCTATACATTAGACTACAAAAGAATGTTGTAAAAATTCAGAGATTTTTCTCAAGGCACTTATCATTAAGACAGATACATAATACAAAAGAGACTAATCATTGGACGGACGTACGATATAGTCTGTGGTATTTAAAATATTCGAGCATAAAAAGTTAATTCAGTTTTAAGGCACAATTTACACTTTTGATTGCTTTGTACTGATCTACAAATTGACTGTGGAATGTCAAGGGAAAATGACACCCAAAAACTAACACTAAAAGCGGACACAGCCAGGCACTCGAACGTGTTTCCGCAGACGCAGGCATTTTTCCAAATGGAAATGGAGGAGTTGCCCGAATGCTGAGACAGTTACTGCCCACCGCTGCTGCCCTGAAATGACTATGAAAAATGTGTGAAAAAGATTTTTTGTGACCCTGTCCAGCTACCTATGGCTATAAAGTTTTAATGAAAAAAGCTGGAGATTTCTTTTTTGCCCTGGTAGGAGACCAAGTGGCTGATAAACTGGTTCCTGCGGCGCATAGAAAAAGTTCTCAGGGTACAGATAATAAAAATTCAAGCGCATATGATAATCAAGGCGCAAAAAACAAAAAGCGGAAAAAACGACACAGCAGCTTCGGCATATATATTTAATTCAGGCAAAAAATCGCAGCCAACGGACCATCGACGATTTAATATAAGAAAAACACGACGGCAGGCGTAGGATTTTTTGTGCCATCCGTTGGCAGGAAAAAAAGGTGTGCGTGCGGCACAAACAACCCTCAGCTTGGACCTGGACCTCCCCGATGGGTGTAGGTACAGGGCCTAACTGGGTTCCGATGTTAACAGGTTTGCGATCGCCGCACACATGCACACAGCTGTGTGACTTCACGGACATTAGAGAGGATCTCCGAAGGAGAAAAAGACGAGCAACAGCGCTTCCGTAATCTGAGCGCAGTAGGCGCGGCTGTTTGCGCTTTTCTGCCGACGCTGCCGTTTCTGCTGCTTCTACCGCCTTTGATAGAAATGACAAATAACCAGATTCATTGTAATAGATTATGTCTACAACTTAATCGCCTTGCAGATAAATGATGACAATGTTCAAAGGGAGCAACGGCGGAGAGCTGGGCTGGCAGCTCGTTTTGTTTTTGGGTGTCAATTTTGTGTCTGTGTTGCTTTGTAGTTATATCTTTTGTGGAGAGATTTGATGTGAGTTTCGTTTGGACGGAAGTTTGCGTTAGTTATTTGGCGTGCGGTTGCTTAACTAAATCTATACAGCAGGGTGAGCGTGAGGCCGATCAGCGCGACCACAAGTCCCAGCGCTGATTGCAGACCCGAAGCGCCGGCCAATCGGCACTTAAACATATCGTAGCGCGTCTCAACATCGGCCACAATATTTTGGTACTCGGCCTCCACGAGCTGGCCGTCGTAGTAGGTGATTAGATCCTCGAAGGGATACTCATAGCCCTGCAGGCACTCGCACTTGTAGCCTCCGGTTTCATATCCACGACCCATGATAGGAACGCACTGAAAAAAAACACAATTAGTAGCATATTAGGAGTATTTGGGGGAAACCATATTGGAAAATAATTTTTTTGTTTGAGAAAACTGATAGGAACTTTTTAACAACTTCACATATATTTCAATTATTTGAAAAGCTCAAAAGTGTGAAGGAATTTTACTCACGTAGGACGACTGCTCATCGCACTTGTGCGTGTTCTTGAAGGCATTCGGCTCATAGTACCAGTCCGGGCACTGGTTAATGTCCAGCTGCAGCATGTCCATGGAGACGGCCACCACACCCCTGCGCAGAGCAAACAAATTAGTCAGTTTAATTGCTCGCATTTGCATCACAATGGCAATGCCGTTTGGGAGTCACAAGTCAGAAGTTAGGTCTTGTCAGCACTCCAAAATTAGACAACCAAATCTAGGCATTAGCATGTGAATGGAACTGGGATAGGGACCGGGAGTGGGACTGCGCCCTAAAAAGGGGTTTGAGCGGCCCGCGACCGCGGCACGCAGCGGACCGGCCCAACCAGTATATTAACCCAACCCCTATTCAGAATTATATCCCCTCTACTCACTTGAATTCCAGCTTGACTTTGAGGCTGTCCCAGCCAAAGAAGGGCACCGCATAGGTCACCAGCCACTTCTTCACGTATCCGTCGCAGTCGAACTGAGGCTGAGTCCAGTAACCGTGCTTGATGTTGGCCGCCCTGTACGAGTTGGGGTAGTGCTCGTACTTTTGCTGGTATTCACCTGTCTCGTTGTGCCGCAACTTGATCTTCATGTAAAAGGTCTCCAGGTCGTCGAAGTTGGTGTTCCACCGCTGCTTGAGGAACTTGAAGTACTTCTTCTCCGTGTAGAGGTCGTGCGTCTTGTTGATGCGCGCCAGATCCTCCACCTTGAACTTGCGCGTGTTGAGCTCCGTTTTGTAGGCATAGGGTGCAAAGTAGGTGCGATTGGTGAACTTGTTGCGCTCCCAGAGCATCGAAGCCGACCACACCTTGCTGTCGCCCAGGACAATGGCCAGGGTCTCGCCGATCATTTGGTCCTCGGTCAGCGGCTTGTCGGCCACACGTTTGCCGGAGTACACCTCGTTGGGATCCGATACCTGTAAAGAGGGGAACCGGGTTTCAGTTTAAATTTGGGGAACATTTTGGGTGTTGGGAAGCTAAAGAGTTCCCCCGTCGCTTTTCAATGCTAACAACTTGTGCAAATATGGACATAGAGAGCGAGCTGAGAGGAGACTCTCATCCCCATGATATCATTCGGTTCTCAATGCTGCTGCGGCTGGTCTTTAATGAAGACGACGCCTTGTGGCGAACCCGTTTTTCGTGTCCTCGGCGCTCAAACTAATGAATTTAGCATTTGGTAATGGTTTGACACTGAATATTTAATTCACGCCGCGCGGCTGGCAACGCAGAATTGCAAATAGCATGAGCAGCAGCAGCGGTAAAAACCGAGAAACTGGCATTGCAGGAAATTCGAGGAAGTTGAATTACGCGTGGAAAATTATAATTTACACTTGAGAAGTTTTCAAGAGCCGTCGTCGAAGGCTCTTAATAGGTGTCGGGTTATCAATTATTGCTCTTCATTTAGCGTGAAGGCGAGCAGCAATGGGAACGCATATAAATCGTTTGCTTACCTGCAGGAAGGCGCTAATAAAGTTGGCCAGTCGCACGGCCATCTTGGCTTCGTTCTCGAACTGCTCCTTGGCGCCAAAGCTGACATCGCCGCGCAGAATCAGATCCTGCGGATGGAAGCTACCAAGGAAAAAAAAATTTGTTAAGTAATTAAAGTTACCAGCGAAAAACTAAATTTATAAAAATATCTAATTAGATAAATAAACAACAAGCAATTTAAGCTTACTTTTTGCAAGTGCGGTAGTTTACTCCATGTATGTACTTCAGAGCTTGATCAATATTCAGATGCTCCGCATGGAGAGACCTCGAGCCGGTGGTGTAGTTGCGGTATTCGGAATGCCTGTCCAGATACTTTTGGCGTATGTGGTATGGTGCCTTCTCCCACTGAATGGGCAGTTTTTGGATCCCTGAAAGAGGCAGAGACGTTGTCATATTTATAAATCTTAAGTAATACTAAGGTAAACCTACAGCCAATACTAAGGCAGTCGTATTCGTTGTAGTACTGCTCTGCTGACGCACGCTCCACAATCTCGCCCAGATAAGGTCGCCGCACCACGTTGGGCAGCCGAAAGCCCGGTTTGCAGCGGCACTGGTAGCCACCTCGCCTAAAGCCCCAACCGTGTAAAGGTTCACATTCCGTAGTTTCTTTTTTACAGCGCGCCGTGTCCGCAAAGTGATTTGGTCCCTTGTTACCTTCACCTAAGGGACACTGGTTGATGTCTATGCGCTCAAAGTCCATCTCAAGAACCGAAACGGCCGTGTATCTGAGAAGGATTAAGGGATTATGAGCAGGGAAAAAGGTTACAATGAAATTAAGCTTACTTGGGGTATTCAATGTGACGGAACTGGGTGTGTCGGGGATAAATATCCGCTATGGGCACCACAGCGGCCACTAACCACTTGTTGGACCTTCCACAATCGAAGTACGGCCGTGTGAACTTTATAGGGCCAGGGTTTTCCTCAGAGCCAGGCGGACCGTGGAACGTGTAGGTCTCGTTCGTGTTGTTTGCATACCGGATCTCCACCTGGTAGGTGATCTTCGTGTCGTGCCGCCCCTCCACGTTGTCCGGCAGCCAGGCGCGGTACCACTCGTTGATCTTGTACAGGTCGTGTGTATAATCCTTCGATATAGAATCAGGATGATGGGCGCCCAGGTCCTGTACATCGAACGTGTTCCACGTGGATATTTTCTGCAGGTGAATGGGGTCGTTGAAGTCGTCCAGCCGGAAGGTTCGGGGCCCAAATCTCGGGAAGGTCTTGTTGAAGAAACCGCGGTACGAGGAGGAGTAGGAGCTGTTGGGGGAGAAGTACACGGCCGAGGCGTTGATATGGGGATTGGCGGAGACGTCGGCCACCGTGGACAGGAAGTAATACATCATGCCCGGATCGTAAGTGTCGTTGATGGCCGGCCGAATGAACCTCGACTGCAGGATGTAGCTCCAGAAGAAGCTCCTGCTCAGCGCCATGTTCTGCAGATGCAGCAGAGCTGTGCGATTGGGGAACACCGGATTCACGTTCACCTCCTTGATGTCTGGCTTGTGCGACACCGAGTCCATGGGCATGAACAGGTCCGAGTGGTGCTGGATGGGGCAGTTGTCCGCGTTCACCTTGTCGAACTGCCGCTTGATCTCATCGAAGGCGTCCCGCGCCTGCCACTCGTGCTGGGCGAACACGCCCACGGCGAGCACCAGCATGAAAAGCAGGTAGCTGCGCCCCAAAATCGTCGAGGGGAACATCTTGCTCTGGTTTATTTAACTCGGCGTGCTCACACGCCTGTTGCTTATCCACTTGTCACAGAACAACACAAAATGCACTCTTAATTAAGTCAAAAACTAAACATAAAATGAGATTCTTGGGCGGGCCAACGCCAAGCAACAAATTAGTAATAGAAAAGTATGCTCAGCACTTGTTGGAACTACGCCCTCAAAACAACAGTGTTGCGAAGCGCCCACTTAAGTGGTTCGATTGTGCGGCCTATCGAACTGGTTTTATCGAACTGGTGGGTCGCAAGAGGGGGGGAACGTTTATTAAATTCAAAAGTTTATAAAACTGCATTTTAAATAGGCCAGAATTGACAGCAGCAGGCAGTTGGAGCTTTGCCAAAAATGGAAATTGGCTAAAAGGGCAGATATGTTGTGCACTATACCCTGACACACACTCGTTTTGGTTAGTTTAATGGGAGTTTTAGGCTGAAACAGCTTGCACATGGAACATTAATTTAATATTGCAAATCTGCCAGGCTTTCCACATTGTATAGAACTGATTTTCCTACCCCAAGAAATAAAATTGCTGCGTGTAAGTTCAGTGGCGTAGACAACACTTCTGTAAAGGGTATTGTGTAGAGATAACCAGAACCTCCTGAACAAGTTACAGTATTACTTTAAAAAACACTTTTAGCTTCATTATTGAATTTTTCTTATAATTTTTTATGCGGAAAAAAAAAACTCGACTGACGAAATACTAAAATTAAATAGTGTATAATTTGTATCTTTTAACAAGCCTAACCTTTTTTCCTTATTTCCCTAAAAAATTTTAAAATTTAAAGTATGATTGTGTTTAATTTTATATAAACCGAAGTTAAAGTTCGACTCAATTTTTTGTTTTTGAAATTGGAAAATTTTCCTCCCAAATAGTTGTTAGCTACGTCCCTGCCCATTGATCCTTTTAGGCGACACAACGCCCCTCCTGAATTATTGAAGCCTGATAGGGATTGAATTAATCCAGATTCGGGTCAGCACCCAGAGCAGCTATTTTGGCAACTTTGCGGCTGTGGTCACAGCTTGTGGCTTTTGTCCCTGGAGCAGGACCCATTTCCTGGCGCTATCGTTCAGCGTCAATCTGTTGTGGTCACCGTGCTCCTCGTCCTGTTCCCCTTCCTTTTCCTTTTCCTGCCTTCCTTGCTCTTCCTCTGTCACCACCTGCGCTAAATGACACGAATTAGTGGACGAGCTGTGACCCCTTTGCACCGACGCTCGCATTGCAGCACTTTCCATTACATTGCAGCGTCCACGTCCTGGCCATTTCGCTTGGGTTATTTATTACACCTGTCGTTTTTGTTTTGCCTTTGTTTTCCTTTGCCCCGGTCTGTTTTTTAGCCAGTTGGATTACGGGGCGATTCTCCTGGGCGACCAACTAAAATTCGGCACAAACATAATTTCCAGTTTGTCGACTGACATTTCCGTACGTGTGTGTGCATGTGGGTGTGTTTGTAAGCCAGTGCATCTGTGTCTGTGTCTGTGTCTGCATCGGTGTGGCATAATGCAGATAAATCTACGCGCCTCTTGCACTGTTTTATTTTGCACGTGGGAACTGCAGTAATGCACAACAACAAATAGTTGGTTTTTTAATATATTTTTTTTTACACCAACAAGTATTAAAAATATTGTTTTTTTAAGGAATACAAAATAAAGCTATGAGTGGGTTTCTTCGGTTTTTGTTGTAACCATGTTTTTTGAATTTTTAAAACTTTGGCCTTAAATAATACAAAGTGTTGAAAACATTTCTGACTGTTTAAAATATGAAACAATACTTTTGAATAGCTTTGGAAAATACTTTTTTCAAAAAAAAAAAGGATACCTTTGCTATTCTTTCACAAAAAGACTATAATTTTTTTGAAAAAATTAATCATGGTTCAGTCATTATTTAATCGGTTTAGTAATAATCAAGAATATTTTTTTTCTGTGTGCCTTTATTTTGTTCTGGCCTTTTTAACAGCTCTCCTGTGTTTTGTTTTAGTTGGCCCATTCTCTTTTTTGTTTTCGTTAGCACCGGCTACAGTAATTGATTGTTGTGTAAATTCCGCTTTTCTTGTTGTTGCTGATAGCTGGTGCTGTAGTTGTCCTAAATGGCCATGGCAATTGCTTTATGCCAACTGCCGGAGTGAGTTTTCCGGGCGAGCAGGACTATTGGATGATGTTGCATGGAGAGGAGCCAGGAGATTTGGCAACGTTGCATGGCAGATAACGTTTTAATTCGGCCATGTGCCAAAGCATTAAAAGTTTGGCAACTCGGGATTGAACGAGTCTGAAAATTTCGAAAGTTTGACAGAAACCGATGGAAAACAACAAACCCTCATTCCCTTAAAATTTGTGTTATCGCGCCCATATGAAAACTTAAGCTTACACTAGAAAATGTACAAATAACATACAAAAAAATTTGAAGCTCAAATTTTTAATTATTTATGAGTTTATACTATTTTTGTCTTTAATATAAACCGTGAATATTAAAAATGAACTGCAAGTTCAGCATTTTAAATATGTTATTGCGTTATAATTAGCTTTAAAAAAAACATTTTTAACCATGTCCAAAATGATCTAGAATCGCTTATACGAGTATTATCGCTTCTTTTATTCCAGAAAACATGAATAGCTGGCCTGACTAATTTGCGATAATAATTATCAGGCCCAGAGCCAAAACGGATTCCATTTTGTGCACAAATTGCCTTCTAAATTAAGGCGAGGGTTCAAAAAACCAGCAGAACAAAAAGCGCAACGAGATAAACACAGAAAACCAAAAAAAAATGCCTCTTAGAATGCCAGACAACGGACAACATTTTAAACAAAATCAAACAGAAATGGCTGGGCGTAAATATAATAAAACAAAAGCGAGCGTAGACAATGCCGGACAATGACAAGAGACCGGACAAACGGACGTGGACAGGGAGTCTTGGACTGGGTCTTGGACTTGGACTTGGACATATGCAAAGCATCCAAGACAGTCCAAACCGATCCGATCCCGGGCTGGGAGGATGGGCAGAATCAAGTGGAGAGTGGAGACCAAATGTGGATGCCTGTACGTCAGCAATCACACCAGCAACCGCAGCAGCATCAGCAGCAGCAGCAGCAGTAACAAAGCAAGGCAAACGGCAGCAACACCGCATACAAAAGCGGCCTAACACAGCGCAAAAATGTTTTTTGTCAAGGGTGAATGACCCAGAATCAAAATCCACAAAGTCGTCGACGTCGCTGCTTGGCTGGCTGTTTGCCTGCCCCTTGCTTACTCTTGCCCCTTGCCCACCTCCCCATCCTCGAGTGAATCCTCATGCAGCAGCAGCAATAGCAGCAGCAGCAATAGCAGCAGCAGCAACAGCAACAACAGCAAACATCGGCAGAGTCTTCGTGCGTTTGGCTCGTTTCAGTTTTCGTCATCCTCGACCACGCCGCACCTCTCGCTTTCTGCATCATTTTGTTTTGTATTCGCGCTGCTCTGGGTCCACCCCCTCCACGCCCCTGGCTGTTATGATTGCCGTTGCCAGACGATAACCCAAACCAAAAACCAAAAACCAAAAAAAAAAAACACAACACAAAATACAAAATAAAGCCAAAAGCAATGAGTTTGAACATTTTTGCAGCATTGCACACGCGACTCTCGCACGCTCGCTGAGCCAGACAGTCTGAGAGATACAAATGCGGCCCACTCGCAGATACAAATACGGCTACAGATACAGATACAAAGTGTATTTTACTGCGCTGGCTCTCTGGATTTCCGATGGCCCCCAAGTGTTATCGGGCAACCCAAAAAGCGTTAATTGTCATTGTGTTTGCCTTAGATACTGAGCTGCGGAAGGTACGACATTCCGGGTGCCAAGTTGCGAGTGGTGACCCCGATCCTTCTCATTTTTCTTTTTCAAAGTGTTACCCAGAGCCATTCATCTGGACTTGGATATCTCCATGCATGAAACTTTCTTTATGTTTATCAAGAGTTAATACGTTTATGTTTAAAAGATGGTTCACAATTTGAATGGCTAATAGACTCCACACCTCTGGGAATGGTATAAAATTCCTTGGGAAGATAAATTTTCTCCTCCTTTAATGCGACTAAAACTTTTTAAAAGTTATGTATAATATTGACAATAAATTGTAAAAAAAAAAAGTAAATCCTTTTTTACAAAATATGTAGTTTGTGCATTTGTTTGTTTTCCTTAAGATTAATCCATTTTGATGATTACATAGACAACTTATTCAGCATGATATATAGCGCAAGCTATAAATTTGGAACAAAAAAACAATTATGTAGGTATGTAGTGCTATTTGGTTAGTGCTATTTAATTGAATAATGTATTGATTAATGTATTGATAACTACAAATGTTTCTTAACTTAAACATTTTTTAAATATTTCGAAAGACTCGTAAGTGAACTAATATTTTTTATTAAGGGCGAATACAATTGATCCCTTTTCTGATTATTCTTTTTCCGAGCGTGCAAACTCGTACAAAGCGGCAATTAAAGTTGACCCAAGACGATGTCGACAAGAACCAGAAGCCCGCTCGTTCGGCTCGTCCTGTCACCTAATTTCCGTTTTAGAAAACATGTCCTCAGCCCCAGCCAAGAGCCACTTGAAGCCCTTGCCCAGCCCCTGCTCCTGTCCCTGTCCCTTTGCGATCCTGTCTGGCTGTCCCTGTCCCCTGTCCTGCGAGGCCAACGTCTGACTACAACTAGTTCTGTCAGTCGGAGGACGACGACGACGACGACGACGACAGCAGCAAATAATTTTGTAATTCAATTGTTGTCCTTCTGCGCATATGGCGTGTGTGCCGGCGAGTGTCCTCCGGCAGGTTCCTTTGGCTAGCTGCGAGGCAAGTGGCCTAGCCAGACGGCTGTTGGTTCTTTGACTTGTCCTGCTCCCGCTTTCGAGGACCTACGACAATAGCAAAAGTTGCCAAGCACAACCGGAAAAGGAATGGCCGACAAGCAGCGCCGACCTCGGCTTGTTCCTTCAGTTTTGGCTTCAGTGCGGCTTGCTCGGCAGAAGTTTCAGCAAATTGCAGTCGGTGTCCTAGTCCCTTTTCTTTCCTCTACCCTCTCTCGTTTGCTCTAGCCTGCGCCATCCTGTTCTATCCAGTCTGCTTCCTGTGCCTGTGCCTGTGCTGGCAAACACTTTTCACGTTACCTGCTGCCAGGTCTAAAGTGGCAACATTTTCCCTACTCTTACATGGAGAAAAAAATATCGAAATTATTTGAGATAAAGTTCTACAAAAACTAAACACGGAATCACCAATAATTGGGACATAACTCATAAACTTTAATGTAGACCTGGTATTGCTCTACTTCGCTCTTCTCTCTATTATCATTAAAATAAAAATTTTCTTTTATGTTTACCTTAACATTGCGCTCATATTCACCCGCTTTCCCTGTCCTCATTTTTCATTGTTTACCAATAGATGAGATTGGAAACTATTGAGTTCTTGGAATAAATTTGTTGTTTGTAGATTGGTTACCATTAAGTAAGTAAGCCGCTTAGCGAACTCGTAATCAAGCCGGTTTAGATTTAAAAATAAATTTATTCCAACACAGTTTCACCTTTAATCTTATAAGAAAAGGAGCTCTTAACGTGGCCCTTATACTTTTCAGAAACCTCAATATTTCATTTTTAGGGAAAAATTTTTTTTGTTTAAGATCTTCTTATATTCAAATAAAAAATATCTAGATACAAAGTACCTCATAGACTTTTACTCATTTTCCACAAGCTATCAGTTCAGCACCTTTCCTTTATTTTACTTACCTTTAATGTTTTGATAGATTTCAAAATATTATTTGGTAAATATGTTTCAATGTATGTATGTATTTATGTACTTCTGACTTCTTGAATTACAGTTATCAAATGTGTTAAATTCATATTAAAAAGTGGAAATATAAACCACAGATATTTTTTTTTGGTGTAGCTGGTATTTATGCCAGGGCAAACTTTTGCATTGTGCCCAAACTTGTGCCGTTTGTCCTATTTGGAGAATGTTTGGATCTGAAAGCCGAGACTTTTAATTAGGGCTTGCTATGAACTACTTCAACAGCGACGGTGATCATTACGCGACTTGAGGCGTCGGTTGCAGATGGACAGCCCAGTTGGAGGCAGGCTCTCATCATCGATGGTTGGGCAGCAGTTTTTCCCATGGCTGCTCATCGCTCGTCAGCCATGTAATTTATGCGTATTAATTTCATCTCTGGCCTATCCGGCTTCCTGTCCCCGCGATTTCACAATGCAAATTGCTTGGCTGCTTTCAGCGCCTCGTTATGCGTTTTGAGTCGGTTGAGTCCTCGTTGGATGTCCTCTGTCTGCGGTCCGGTCATTGCATCCCACCAGCCATATTGACCGGCACAAAAGATACGACGTGGAGGAAAAAAGGATTCCCTCCTCGTTCTCGCCGATTTCGAGGACAATAGGAATGCAGAATGCATCGCAGCAACCGCTCAATCCCTGCGCCATTATTCGCATTATAATGCCATTCCGATATGTATGTAAATAAACAACAAAAGTGGAAGCCTTGTGTTCTAATTGCCGGCAAGGACCTGCCTGGATACGATCCGATCCGAACCAAAACGAACCGACTGCCTGGCATCCTGCTAGGCTGGACATGCAATTGCATTGCAGTCGCTGGCATTGTTCCAGCCCCGCTTAAGGGTTGAGTTTCAAGTTCTGCACTCGTCGGGGTTATCGCACGATTACAAAAGATTTCCTACTTTCTGGTCAGCCAGCCTCAGCTGAGACTCAGATCCTGAATCGAATTTCTGAGTACAGCAATGCGAAAAGGCCAAACTTGCAGCGGAAGTCGAGCGTACATTTCGTCAGCTGCCCCAGCGCAGAGGGGCAAGGCGGTTGGTCTGATTGAGATTTATCTAGGAGATACTTTATGCAGCCAGCAGCTGTTGTGCAGTTTGGGGGACATTAATCACTGAGTCCGCTCAAAGTTTGACCTCTGCGGTGCGTGTGAAATCGAACTCGTTCATCTGCCATATCCTGCCGTTGTCCTGGCACTCCTTTTGCGCCTTTTCTAGTTTCCTGCACAAAGAAAAATAATTCTTTTTTACCAGCAGGTACTACAACTTGTTACTTAAGTGAGTTATGACTTCCCATAGTTTTTTGTTACTTTTAGGTTTATAAATTGGTTAGTTATTTAACTGCTAAAGTGAAAAGTGTTGTACCAATCCTGGTGACCCCGATCATACCATTGTGACTACTATTTCGTAACTTTTTTGCTTTTTAAACCATGTCAAAGGGTTTGCAAACGACTTGTACTTAGAAACCAGTTACCTGGGTACGTTTGACTCCGAGATTAAATTAAAGCCGTGATCATGTTGGCAGTGCAGCAACTATTTATCAGACTACTATTTCTTTTCTCTATGTGTGTGCGTGTGTTTGACCTTCTGCGCTGTCATTGACCCCGCTGCGGTAAGAGGCCAACTGCATCGCGGGAAGGAAGGGGGAAGGGGGGGCTGATCTACGGAGAAGGGTTTGCGGAGCGAGCGGTCTCATTATACAGAGGGTACAGGCAAGTCCTGCGGCACTTAGGCGTAGTAACAGCATGTGCTGCCAGTCGCGTTCCCATTCCGCCTTTGTTTTAACTCGCAAATTATTACAACATGTACACTTGAAACTTAGAATGCACTCGCACAGCACACAGTGGCACAGCGCACAGGGGGTACAGGGCATACTCGCATATGCACTCGAAAATACTCACTCGGCCGTACTGACCTATTCCTCTGAAAACGCTGGTTGGCCTGTCTGGTGGCAAATGGCTCAAGTAGAACGATTCTCGAGACCAAGCCATGCGTAAACGTTTAAAGTTCCCTTTGTTTTTGGCCAGGGATTTAAGGTGGGCGGGATGCAGGGGTTGGATATGGCAGTTTAATGGGAAGGATAATGAATGGGTTGCCTAGATATTCAGTCGCTGGCTCTTTGATGAAGGGTTCAACTAAATGTGCTTAAAAGGAAAATGTAGCGATAGGTTTATAGAACATTATAAAAATAGTTTCATAGTTTTGTTAGAAAGAAATGTACTATCTACATATGTACTCCTTGTTCATTTAGCTTTAAGGAGCATTTAAAGATTAATAAAATTGTTCAGGTTTGAATAGCTGTATTCAACACAATAAAGGAAGATACATAAAATAGACCAAAGTACTTTCACTTAACCCTTTTTCTTTGTTAAATAACTTAATTGAAGGGCTAAATTTGTTCCTTATAATATCAACTTTTCGATTATAGTTAGTAGGAGTGCATCAATGTGCAGCTTATCGTTATCTCGCCCTTTCCACCCAATCCCTTCTCAGCTTACTGCAGTGAGAAACTGCAGTACCTGCAGCTTGCAGCTTTGGGCACGCAAATATGATCTCCCGATCGAGATTAGTGACACTTGATTGCATTGCGTTCCGTCCCCAGGCAATCTCTTACAAATTGCTTTAACACCTCGTTGAGCTTACAATGGCTGGCGATTGGGAATGCCTTGGGATCCTGCACCTGAAAATCGATATTTGGCCAGAAGGTTAAAACCGGAGTGGGGCAGGGGCAAAAAATAAAATAAAATTTATAAACTGGCTGCCAACACCTTGGCGCAGACGGACGACTTTTGTGGATGGGGTATTGAATGTAATTAAAAGGAGTTGGATTACACGTGTTGGTTGCGGAGCTAGGGAAATTTCATAGAGGGCGGTAAAGGAGAAGGAGAAGGGGCTGGAGGTGGACCCCTCACAAAAGGAACTGCTTGCTGCATGCAAAAACAACAGCGAGGAGCTCAAAGGCAAAGCGACAAGGCAGGACATTATGGGGAATGCGGAGGGGATACGACAAAGTTCTTCTTTTCACTTAGCTCACAAGTGAGGCCCTCGCTACGTCTCTTTTCTGACTGAGCGACTCTCCAAAATGCACTTTAAATGGCAGTTTCCGGTCACACACACACACACACACACATGTACATATGCACATTCATGTGTGTAAGGGAAGAGGGAAACAATGCAAAAAACGCTAAGGAGTCGCGCTGTGCCAGGAGCAGCAATGCACCGCTTGGTACATACTGTACTCCACCCCTCAACGCTGTCATGTCCGCCGTCATCGTCCTCATAGCCGTCATCCTTGCTGTTGTTGTTCACATCCTTCATCTGCCTGCACCCCATTCCAATCCCATCCCACGGTCCTACCTTTCCATTCCATTCCTTTCCTTTCCATATTCCTTATCCTTCGTGCTTAATGCAGTCTAAGCTTTTCATAGGCCTACCCCTTGCAGTTTGCATTTGCATCTGCGTGAAAGGGTTGCTGTAGGGACTCTCTGCATGCAGTCGGCTTTATTAATCATTGCCTGCACATTAGCATAACGAATTATTAATCATATTTCTGCTCTCGCTCAAAAGCGAAGCTTCTTCTTCATATTCTTGATCACCCGCTTGGTTTCCCGACCCACATCCGAGGCCGCTCTGTGCGTCTCCCGACCCAAATCCGAGGCCGCTCTCCGCGTCTCCCGCTCGCCATCGTGGGCCGCCCTCGAGGTTTCCCGCTCCGCATCCTTCTCCGCCCGTCGGGTTTCCCGTTCACCATCCTGGGCTGCTCTAGCGGTCTCCCTGCCCACATTCTCGGCCGCTCGCACCGTCTCGCGACCAATGACCCGTCCAAGTCTCGCTGTTTCCCGCTCCACAATCGGAAAGGTCATGCGGACCGAGCGTTCTTGCTGGCGCCAGAAATCAAGGCGCATGACACGACGAATGCCGGACGGATCTTTGCGGAAGGTCACCACGGCGACGGTACCATCGTCCAAGAACTGGACGAAGTCCTCGTAGTTCCCGTTGGCGCACAGATTGCCCAGGTATTCCTCGATCTCAACCATGGAGGGTCGTTGACTGGGATCTTGCTCTAAGCAACGTTCTATCAACTGCTTTATGCCCTCCCAGCAATCGGATCGCATTGCATCCATAAGAGGGCGTTCTCCTAAAAATTATAGAAAAATTAATAAATAAGATAAGAAAATATTGAACTTTACATCCTTGATAAAAAATAATTGTATGTAATAACGGACTATTTTGACTTACCCTTTTCGACAGCTGCCAGAACAGTAAACGCATTTTCTCGGTTCTCAAGATGACTAAATGGCAGTTGGCGGGACATGATCTCCCAGATCGTCACTGCGAAGCTATACACATCGGCTTTTTCTGTATACTTTTTATCCCTTATTACCTATGCTTAGAATGGTCAGTTACACTGTTAATGTGAATGCCTAAAATATTGCACGTACCTCTGGTGCCATGTAGGCAGCAGTACCTCGCATGTCTGTCATGTAGGTGGCCAGATTTGTCGCAGTCCCAAAATCACAAATCTTTATCTTTTCAAACAGTTTATCCAGTAGCAAGTTCTGCGGCTTAATATCCCGATGAAGCACACCCTTCGAATGCAGGTGGGACAGGGCCTACGTAAAACCAATAAAGGGGAAGAAAATAAGTAAAAAAAAAATGTATTGATTTTAGAAATTTTATAAATTTAATGCTATGTAACTTAACGTACAACTTTAATATACGGATAAATAGTCATAGCGCTACTTTGAGCAAATTAAAAATATTTCGAACAGAAATAAAAAAAATCCCTTTACCTTCTTAAGTATGGACACATAACCAAACTTACCTTGGCGCATTGCATTGCCCAACGCACGGCTCCCTCTATAGACAACTCCTTCTGATCATCAGAGTGGAGGAAATCGTGGAGCGATCCTCCCTCTACGTACTCCATCAGCAAGTACTTGTCGTCACCATCGCTGGCCGTGCCGTATACCTTGATAACGTTTTCGTGATCAATTTGCGACAAATGTGTGATTTCCCTTTCTGCGCTTTTCTTAAGTTGGTCAGTCAGATATTCACACACCTTCACTGCAATCTCCTGCTCTTTCCAGGTGGCCTTACGCACCACACCACCAGCTCCAGCTCCGAGTTTCTGATCAATAAGAATGCGGTTGCAATTAATCCTGTAAAAATTTACAGGTACAGGTAAAAATTACTTGACCCAGCTGCAGCTCCGCAAAGTCCACTTTTTCAGCCATCTCTAGTAATGCGTTCACTCCGATTGAAAAGCTTGTTAGGTACTGAATTTCATGCAGTGAGTCGTTTGTATTTAACGGTTATTGTGGGCTTGATA
The DNA here is from genome assembly GCA_018150695.1 of Drosophila oshimai. NCBI lineage: Eukaryota > Metazoa > Arthropoda > Insecta > Diptera > Drosophilidae > Drosophila > Drosophila oshimai. The sequence continues at coordinate 2,137,130 of JAECWM010000003.1, read as the reverse complement.
AAGACCCCTTATCGGTATCCGGTATGACCCAAATCATAACTTTAAAAAATCGCAAACTTATCAAAAATTTGCGGTGTTTTATGGAACACAGTTTATATTTCCTAGGTAAAGCTTTTAGATTTATTATATGCTACTTTTATCTTTCTTATCCATCTTAATTTGTTTCTTTGCAGTTTCCCACAACCTGGATCGAGAATCCTATCGGACCTTCAGCCCGGAATTATACGCCTCGTTGTCCAACCCTTTGGTACCACCTGCAGCTGGTGAGTATGATTAAATATTTATGCAGAAGATACCATAACTCACTATGCAAATTAAACGAAAGAATTAAGTAGAAATTATATAAAAACTTGCAAGTTAAAATTGTCAAAACCTAAACAAAGTTTTATTTTGTTTTGTTTGAATAATTAAGTTTAAACTACAAACTAAACTATTGTCTTAATGATGACGTTGCTTAACAATATTGACTTTAAATAATAATAACAAAACTGGTAAAAAAAAAAACCTTGTTTTCCGGCCTTTTCTAAACTGAACAACTTTTTTTTATTACTTTTTAAATAAAGTTTCCTCTGTACAAGCAGATTATTTCGCCATCCAGAAGCTTACTAGCCCTCTGATGGGCACTTCAAGGCCCTTGGTCTGGTTGGGCTTAGAGCAGTTTCATGATGTTTATATTGGCAGTCCTGCCCATCTGGATCTCGCATTACACGCTGAAGTCGTGGCCTGCTTGAATTACACGAATGTCTACGGTTACATAAATCGCCTGACAGCAGTTGCTCTCCATTAGGTTGCGCCGCCGGCCCGAGTTCCTTGCACTCCTTTCGTTTTCAGCCAGCGCTTGCCCACACATTTGTTGGTGTAGGTCCAGTCCCTGTCCCGATACCAGTCCGGGTACTCGTCCTCGTCCCCGTCCCGACTTATGTAAACCACATGCCCACATGCACTTTACTTGGCAAGCTGCCTGACTCACTGCTTCGTTGGATGGTGCACACAAAAAAACCAACTTTTTTAATTTAAATGAAAAATTAAAATAAATATACAGTACAAGGTAACAGCCCGATTTAGGAAAAAAAATATTATTCACTTTTAAGAGATTTTTACGAATTCACTTTGAGTTTAGATCAGTTTTCTACACAAAAAAAAAATGTTGGGCAATATTAATTTCCAAACCAAACAAAAAAATTAAGTTTGACTTTAAGATTACGAAAACATTACAAATGTTTTCTTTGGGACAGTTTTAAAAAATACAGTCGGCTGTTAAAAAGGTTTGGTGTATGTATATCGTGAGTTGTGACAAACTGATCAAGGTGCATTTTACTAAATTGTACAAACAATAAATTAATAACAAGTTATGCTTAACTTGTAGCACTAGGAGGTTTTCTTAAATTAAACTTAAGTTAAATAAATTAATCTTTTACATTGACATACTAAATAGTTTGAATATATGAAATATTTGCAAACGATCGACAAAAACCATCTTTGTGAATTTTTTTGGCTGTAAAACCGCTGTTACACTTTTAAAAACTCTAACAAAAGATGTTCCAAAAGTTTATTTGGCTTTTAAGTGACCTGTTTTGGTTGAGTAAGTTTTCAGCGAACTCGAGGTCGAAAGTTAAAATAGGCTTTAATTTAAAATTTCTTTTTGTTCAAATCGCTTAACGCAGTTTTTGCAGAAATTTATTTAAAAAAACGAATTGTGTGTTTTTAGGATAGGCATTTTAGTTACTTTCGAACGCTAAAATTAAAACAAAATAAATAAATTATATTTTCGTAACTGGGAAGACTAACTCTACCACAAATTAATGTCACCGGCTTTGGAGTCTAGCTGATTTATAGAAATCAGCTTGTAACTTAACAGAAAGTAAATTGAATTCAACCTAATATAAATATTTAAATTATTTATTTAAACAAAACATTTAAACTAAATAATTTAATGAAACTCAAATAAGTATAAGCTTATTTTTTGTGTACAAAAAAAAACAACTTCAACTTTAATTGAGTATTAAATGTTGATATTTAAATTTAAACAGGATCGTTAAGATCAAAGCCGTGATATGTTTGTTTTCCTTTATAAACATTATTTTATTATCATAATTGATTACATTTAAGATGTTTTTTTTCCTGTGTGGTAAGTTTGGTCTGGTCCCCAGTGCGTTTACATAATGCAAATGCAAGTACATAGCACTTGAGCATGCTCTTCGCGCCACGTTTCGCATATTTGCCGGCTGCATGTGTTCTGGCATGGGTCCGGGTCTCCCGGTTGTCCCACCGTTTCTGGTTAGCCCTTTGCCATGTCAGCACCTCGCATCGTCACTTTTTTCGACTGCGAAATTAATGGGTTAAGTAAATAGCCATGTAATATGTTGCAGTGCCGCCTGCTGCAGAAGAGCGGGGACGTGAGAGGGGGCTTTGGTTATGGCAAAAAGGACTTCAATGGCAGCGCTCGGATGTCGATACTGATATCCTCCGGTCTGCCTTTTTCGTTTCATTCAGGGACCTTGTTTTTGCTGACGAGGCTCCCAAAAGGTACCGTAAACTTTAAGACAGATTTAAAGATTTACATAAGTTTACTTTTTTAAGGGAAAGTATCTAGCACATTTTTTAATTAGTGTAACCTTATACTTTGCTATGGTAACATTATACATTACTTTTAAGAATCTTTTAATCTATTTTGAATTACAATTAAAAAAATAAACATATATATTTTAGTAGGAAGGGCTAAAAATATATATTAAGTGTGTTCCGATAGCCAGACAATCAAACGAATTGGTATTATTTTGTGTTTATTTCAAATATAATTCAAATTCAAATTAATATAACAACTAGTTCAATGAACACAGAAATCCCGACCCTCCACTACCTAAATGTAGAAATTGTATAAAAGCAAAGCCTCAACATCTGAAATCTTGATTCATAAAGGTGGTTGCACCTTGCTGGGAAATGTAGGTGAAACATTTCGCATGCATTTGTCGGCGACAAAAAACGCGGTCTTGCACTTTAACCACGTTCAGAATATCCGTGAGCAGGCGGGCGAACTAAAAGCGCTGTTGTCGCCGCCATGTGTGCGCAGATTGCATTTCAATGGGCCACCGCACCACCGTGCCCCGCCTCCTCCTCCATCGCAGTCTCCCTCCAATTCCAATTCCAATCCTTGCCTGCATCTTGCATATTTCCCGGTTTCCCAGGCTGTGCGCAATGCCATGTGCAAGCTGCACAGTTGCTGGCAGCTAACGGCTGTTGCTGTTGTGGTGTTGTGGTGTTGCTGCTGCAATGTTGCTGCCACGCATCGCTCGTTGCAAGGGTCGCCTTTTGTTTTAGGAAAAAAAAGCGATGAGAAGAACTCGCCCCATGCAACGGCGAATGGCGAATGTAGGCCAAGTTAAAATTGATTTAATGCGTTGATTGCGTTTGCAGCTGCGATTGCACTTGGCGTTGCAGTTGCAGTTGCAGTTGCCCAGATTTATGCTGCGTCAGCTGGGCCTTGTTTTACTTTCAATGGATCTTAATCTTGCCCACGATCCGGTGCCCTCCTGAGATCGCACTGACCCAGAAAGCCAGCAAGGGGGAACGGGGCGTATGCGCAATGTGCAGCACCGAACATTGACCCAGGACCTCTTGAAGCGCTCGATTGTGGAGGAGTTCGTTAAAAATAATTGCCAACCCTTCGCTGGTTGCGTGTCATAACGTCCCCATTTCCCCCTTCCCCCCATGTCCTTTAGCAATTTTCGCTAGTTTGTTGATTTTCCCGCTGACAACGTCAAGTGGCCGCCGCCCCCGCTTTTCCTTTTGACAGCTAATTGGAAAAATGTTTGGAAATTCGCCGTCTGTTTATTCCCGCACATCCGAGCGTTGCCTCGGCAATCGCCTCAAATCGAAGCGAAGGGTCCTTGCCAGGATGCGGAACAAGGGCGCATTATATTTTAACACCTTCATCCAATTGCCAGCTTTTTGTTCTACTTCCTCGCATCGATCCTGGCCGCTGTCAGATGCGTTGCCCTTCTGTCCCTGCCTCGGGCTTAATTTATGGACTTTGGCCATTTGCTGGCTCATCATTTTTTTTTTTGTTGTTTTTTTTTTTGGCTGTGGCCGCTTCATTCCAAAAGTGACGACAAAACATTCCACAATATGACAAAAAAACGAAAGAAAGAGAAATCCCTTTTGCGAAAGAATCAAATGCAAAAAAAAGAACGCCATCGACAATTTAGATAAATTTTCCCACCAGCCATGGCCATAAAAACAAAGACCACGACCCGAGAAGATCAGCGAGGGGTGCTCGTCGCTCTCTCTCTCTCTCTCTATGTCTCTTCTGGATTTCAGGGTGTCCAGGCCACGGGTGCGGTCATCATACTCATCCTCAGCCTCATCCCTGCACCCATCCTCATTCATCCGCAATATAATCACGCTGTGCTCGATATCGAATGATAAACTCCAGCCAGAGCCAAAACCCAAGTTCGTATAAAAATTATAGTGGTGGTGTGTGGTGCAGCTTGCCTTGCCTCCAGTCTCCAGTCTCCAGTTTGTGTGTGCTCAACGGCTCAGCGCATATCCTTCAGGTACAACTTACTCATATATCACAAAAGGATACTGCGCTCCTCCCGTTGTGTGCTTTTCTGCTTAGCTTTTTGTCTTGTCTGCGTGGTCAGCTCTCTGGCTGTTGCTCCCTCTCTCACCCCTCCTCATCCCCTCGATCCTTCTCGTCCTGCTGGCCGCTCGAAGGTGACACCGTGGCACAGACAATGGCTAAAAAAGAAGACGATGGTCAAGCGACCGCCTCTCGCAGCCCAAAAAAAGGAAGCGACGAGCGAAAAAAATTAGACGCTACGAACCAGTCGCTGGCCAAATGCAAAAAATATGTTAAATAAAAAGAAGTACGCAAATCAAAATCAACTCATAAAAAACGAAGTTTTATATGTGGGTCTGCATTAAAAATGCAAATGTCGCATTGAGTATCCTTCCTTCGTGGCTCTTTTTTTTGTCATCGTCCTCCTGCGATGTCCTCGCTGTGGCTGGTTATCCACTTCCTGTCCCTGCTTTTGGGCTGGCATTTAAGATTTTGGGTAAACAACGTTTCGCAACGGTGACTAGAACCTGAAGAACTCTATTCTACTATATCTTCTTGAATATCACATGTAGTTGGAATATTTTTAAAGTAAGGGTTTCTTACAAAATATAAAAGAAGACTAGAAGTTTAACATTGTATTCTGGTCCTTAAAAATATAGTAAAAAAAATAAATGTACTCAAGAATTCAAAAATATAAAGTATTAAAAAATTTGAAGTAAAAAATAATTATTATACCGACATTTAAATTACATGTCTCCGCATATCGTTTCACCATATTTTTTGAGGTGCTCGAGTTTGTTTACATTATTTAAAGGATTTTTTTTTCAAAGATATTTGGTTGCAACTAACTGACAAAACATATATGTATATAAACCCTTTGAGTGATACATGTAACACAGGAAAAAGTAAATTGCTAAAGGCTTTAAATAAAATTGACCATATTCGTCTAAAGAAAAAACCCAGTTTTTTTATTAGGTAATGCTACTGTATTTGAATGAACATTGTTTTTTTTTTAATTTTAAGTACTAAATGGCATTAACAAAAGTCCAAATACAGAAACCTACTACAAAAAGAATTGTATTATTTATAAAATGCTTTCAAAATCAAGCCTTTTTTAAATTTTAATTAAATTATGTATGTCAAAATAAAAACAAAGTTTTTCTACTCTTAACAAACAAATAAAATAAAAAACGTCGACGCTATAGTCGAGTTTCAAATCCCTTTTTAAAAAATTAATTTTAACCCCCTTCAAATTCTTACTTCCGAGCGCGCTAATACCTAATAATCAGATTTTTGATACTTTTTTGCATTGCCCTCTTTGAAAAAACTGAACAAGAAAAACCGCTAGTCGCTAGCCTTCTTAAAAAGTGTAGCCTGAATTCGGGCGCAATACACAATTTCTTGAAACTGGCCAGATTATAAAAATTTTTAAATATCTGTGTAGATATTTTCAATACAAACTACATTTATGAAGGTCACTTTTCTCAAGCATTAAAAGTTTGAGCACCACAGAGTTTCGCGGTTTGTGGGCGTTAAAATGGGCGTGGTCGTGTTTTGAAAATTGATCTACGTGGGGTATCTAGTAGTCTGTGAGCAAAATTTGGTGGCCCTAGATCTTATGGTTCCCGAGACCTCGACGTTTGTGCGGAGGATCGGACGGAAAGACAGACATTTGCAACGTTCACAGTATTTGCTCACTTTTCGAGTATCGCAATAAACAATCAATAAGAAGTTGGAGAATTTACAATACGATGTATGATATGAGGATCCCAGCACCCACATTGCTTGCACTCTGGCTCTAAGCTCTTAATATTATCTAAAAGGCCTTAAAGATTGTGCTTTTTCGCTTCAAGAATAAGCAAAAGTAATGCTCACATACAAGTATTACTAAAGTACAGCAGCAAGAACATGAGCAACCACCGGCGATAAAAAGCCGAGCCAGAGGCACACAAAAAAAAGGCGAAGAAAAAACGAAGGAGAAACTGAAATATCAGCGAAGCTCAATAATTTTCGGGCCCTGGACATTGTCCATCCTTTTGCGAGAGAGAGGTTCAGGTACATTCGAGGACACGGCTGAGGAGTGCGAGTGCGAGTACCTCTACCTACATCCATTTGAATGCAGACAAGTCCTTGCGTCGTGATCTTCCTTTGTGTGGCGGCCAAGTGCGCTGCTGTCTGCCGCCCTCCCCTCCTACTGGACCCTCGCCTCAGATCCCTCATCCCTCACCCATCGACCAACAACCCCGACCAGCAATCTGGAAGGAAATGAAAAGCATGCAGAAAAAGTTTTATTATGCGCGAGAGGAAAGAAAAAAAAAAGATTTTTTATATAAAAATATTTGGAACGGACTGCGGCTGTCGTGGCAGGGGGTTGCAGGGGGTTGCTAGGGGAACAGGAGGACAGGCACATATGGGGGTAGGGTCGAGCTCTTCTGTGCCTGTGTGTTTGTACCTCTCGGATCGCAAGAAGTGTTGGATGTCATCTTATTATTTCGAGACCATCGCAGCGTCGCCGTCAGAGCGATCCGATCGCCTTGATGATGACCATGCGCCCGTGATTCTGATTCCCCTACAACCATCGCCACTACGGGGCCACTGCGTCCCCCGTCAGATGTAAGCCTCGCAAAACTGTGGGAATAAAAACAGGATCGGATCGCCATCGCCATAGCCACGAAAAACTGCGTTATCGCCGCAGATACGGACATTGCTTGTTTTTGTTGCTGCCGCGCTTGATGATGCCTCCGATTTTTGATGATGCTGCCTCTTCCGCTTCTGATGATGGTCAGCGTCAGCATCGTGGTCGTGATCAATGTGAGCCAGCAGCAGCGTTATCCTTTCAGCCTCTTTGCCTACATTCGCTCCGTTTGGCTTTCGTTTTCTGCCCTGGTTGCGAGAGGAACCGCTTTCGATCTTCGCCCACAGATGGTTGTTCCTGCCCAAACAGTGGTACTTGTACAGCAAGATAGCAGTTGCCAGAAATATATGGTTCCTGTTGCGCATACAGTACTCTTAAAAAATTAACAATTATTTGATGACAATAAAGCTAAAATATAGTAAAAAAATTCACAAGAATGATTTTAAAGAGCTGTGCAGGTGTGTCACAGAGATCTTAAGAGGTTTTAAATCTTCTTAAATGGTATCCAAAAGTATGCTCCAAATACAACGTTAAGGATCCAAATATGAAGAGATTTTAGAAATATCTGTGCCGCTCCTGTTATAGACTTCACTGTCAATAAAGCAAAACAAAACTTAAACTATAATTATTTTAGTCATTTTATTCAAATATAAGTTTATGTACATCTGCTACGGTTAGATGGTTAGAGCGAACTTGAGGTCATGTACAACATTTTCAAAAACACTTGATGCATCTAAAGAACTTTTTTGAAAGAACTTGTCTTTAATTATACCTAGAAAATAATAATACTTTAAATTTTAAAAGGTTAACCACAAAAATAAGGCAAAAATTAAAAAAAAAAAATTTAATACATGCTGAAGAAATGTGAAATTTTGTAAAAAATAAGAAACTATAGACAATCAGTAATAAGTAATAAGTACATCCCATTACGTTCAAATCAAATCCTGCCATCTAATCCCAGCTTATCCGCTGTCAGATTTAAATTTCAGTTTTCCAGTCCATCTTTTATAACGCATCGGTGCGGTCATCGCACCTGCTGGCTGCTGACTGCAAATTAAGTTAGCGAATGGCAAAATTCGCAATCTGAGAGAGATGGGCACATAGAAGAACCATGACAGATCTTATCGGGGGCATCTAGATGCTAGATACGCTTTACTTGTCGCTCGGCCATTGTCCGTGACTTCGAGTTAATTAAACTTGGACGGGTGGCGGGCAGCGAAGTGAGTGGATCATAAAAACGGATTGCCCGCCGGACTGCGATGGGAGCAGAAGAATTGCAGTTAATTGAAATGTTTCTCAAACACGCCGCAGTGGTGGAAGCGAGAGGGAAGGCGGTGTGAGGGGGATGGCGATACACTGGGAGAGAGACAAGAGCCCCTGGCGACAAAACGCATCGCATCGCGACTTTGTTGGCATCTTTGGGCAGCGGCATCGGAATCTCGGAATCTGAATCGCTGAGGGGTCAATTCAAAGTGGCAAAAAATCCACAAAAAAGCCTGAGAGAGGCGCTCTCTTTCTCTGTTGGCGACAAAAGGTTTGACTACAAGCCGGCAAAGCCCACAATGCTGGGTGGTTGCTAGCTGGGGCGAAAAACTACAAAAAGCTGAGAAACTGAGAAACACCAACACACACACTCGCACAGCGGAGAGAGGTTGCAATACCAATGCAAGCGCCTGCCGCTGCGAATGCCAAAAACAAAACAAAAAGGAAGCGCACGCTGCGCCTGTGTGCGAAGCTTCGCCTTTGCCGGCTGTGTAAGTAACACGCTCTCTCTCTCTGGCTCTCTCGATTTCGATTTCTCTCAGTGTGTGCTAGGGTAGTGGTGTATCTGTGTGTGTGTGTGGCTGCGACTGCGACTGCAAGCTTTTTTGTAGCTGACGGAGACACAGAAATCGGGCCTGAGACTGACTGACTACCCAGCCAGCCGGGTATCTGTATCTGTATCGCATCGCCACTCCACTCGCAAGTATCGCGGACGCGCAACGACCATGCGAAAATATTGCAACCACAAATCTGGAACTTTTTACACAAACGACGGTTAAGGCAACTCAACCCAGAAAACCCATTTCGGAAATATCAAAACCAAATCGGCAACGTTGGAAATCAAATTAGTCAAAATTCTGTTCAGGATCAGAGTCCGCGCGATACGACGTCTTCAAAACACTTTGGATTATTAAAAAAAACAACAATTAAGCAATAGAGCCAGCCACTAAACACTTAAATCAGCCATCAGCAACATCGGAAAATCGAACAACAATAGAATCGAATCGCAGTTATCACCAAAACTTGTTTAGTGTTTAAACGTTTAAGCAAAACAATTGCCAGTTTTTGTTTAAGTTTTTCTTTATTTGCCACATTTAATAACAACGGTAAATCTTTGATAATATTCTACTATGGTTAAGTGTACAAGCCAATTACGCTTTTAATTTTAACAACTAATATAAAATCGGAACAAACGCAGTCATAACGGCATAAAACTTATAAACACAAGCAGCTGAGTATCTGCCGGATGCAAGTATCTATGGCCACGCGTTGCAAACTTTAAAAGCGTACGAAAATGCAGCGACATGTCTGGAAATGCATTAAAATCAAATACAAAACCTATCAATTTCTAACAAGTGAAACAAACACAACCTAAATACAAGCAAACAAAAACAAATAAAACACCAAAAAACAAATTGATTAGAGCAAACAACCTAAAGTGCATAATCCGTGTTTAGTGTCAAATAATGATTATCAAGTGAAGCTGAGAAAACAAAAAGCAAACTAAAAACATTTGAAATTATATAATTATCTAGTTAGAGCAAACAAGTATTGCCACCAACACTTAAACATCAGCGGCTGCGTTTACAAATTCACTTTGCACACATTTGCAATTCAGTCGGCTTTTACGGATTTTACCAGATTGGATCGCCCGAATACCACGAAACGCAGTCAGCCGAGACTTTCGAAATTGAATCTAGCCAAAAATTAAATCAAAATTGGCCGAGATACACCAGCTCCTGGCCATCGAGTGCAGTTGAAGAGCCAGTGAAAGTGCATCCGAAGCTTTTGAAGCGGCTCTGGACCCATACACACGACCGGAGATCGTGGTCTTCAAAGCTCCACGACGGGGGTATACGCCCCATCTAGAAAAACAAGGCGAAAGAGAGGCAGCAGAGTGCAACTGCATCGGCCGACGATTGACGATCGACGATCGGGAAAGCTGAGAGCTCGTAACTTGTTCTCCGAGGCTTCGTGCACTTCCTGTGCAGCGCTGCTCCGACCGATCCGATCCGAAGATCTGCAGTGGCAGCGGCAGCCCCCAGCAACAGGCGATCAGTTCGCTGGCGAATGCACCGCTGATTGCAATTACCGCAGAGCCAGAGCCAGAGAGACAACTGCATTCCTGGGCAAAAAGCGAAAATCGAAAGAGGGGCAACCAACCGGTGATCTACTGTACTCTCCGTCTCCGTTTCCATTGCCGTCGAGAGCATCGCATCGCTTCACTCTCTTTTTCTCCCAGTCCCAGTTGATCGCGCAACGTGTCGGAAAAGCGCGAAAGTGGCAATTATTTTGCAACAATAAAACACAAATTTTAGTCATAAGTGCGCGCAAGTGAATCTCCATCTCCAGTGAAGTTCTTGAATAGTGCAACAAAACGAAACTAACTCAGAAACAACACACATTCGCATTAATTCGCATAAATATAGCTTAGCACATTTTCGGATTAAATATCTACACACAGCACCAGCACCAGCAGCACCCATTGGATACATCGACAACAGCACCCCACACACTTGGATACACACAGCGCCTGAGATACTCTCTACTCGGAAGTTGCAGCAACAATTCGTTCGAGTAAGTCGCCAATTCTGATTTATAATCGCCACACCTCTGTCGCTAAATAGAACAGATATGGATCTCTGATTTTTTATGGAGGTGATTCTACAAAGTATTTCATTGGCTGTCGTAAAGATATCGCAATAGGATGGAGTTGACTCAAGGTTGCTAGCTAAGAACATTTGTGCAAGGTTTTCATGTTTGGGTTATCTGTTCTGGAATTTAACTGATGTATTTTTGCACAGCTTTTCTGTTCTAGAATAAATTTTAGCTATTTATTTGGGTTTACTCTTTCTTTAAGCATTTATTTTATTTTGCTACATAGCCTATTCTTACTTGATTGTCCCATTACATTTTAGCTTTGTTTCTTTCTCATTAAATCTATTCTAAAATAATTTTAAAGAATTTTGTATGGGCTAACACTTTTTTTTTTTGATGTTCATTTTGTTTTGCAACATATCCAAAATAATCTAACTTGTCAAATTATTGTCCCTTAATATATTTAGCTTTGTCTTAATATTCTTTACTTAGAAGAAGCATACACACGTATATTTTTCTCTTTGGAACCAAAAAGAACTTTAATGTTTAACTTCTATACTTTTACTAAATATAAAATTTATAAAATTGGATATTTTTTTATTTTGACCCTCAAAAATTCGTTATTTTTAATTGTTCTGTGGTTTGGTGTACTAAGATTTATTTCTACTCTTTCTTTGTTTAAAAGTTTTGAATAGGCAGTTTGAAGTAATTTGTCCGAGCTCCTTATGTCCTTAAACATATTTTTATTACACCCAATATAATATAAAATTTATAAAATTGAATATTTTTTTTATTCTGATCCTCAAAAATTCGTACTTTTTAATTGTTCTGTGGTTGGGTGTACTAAGATTTATTCCTACTCTTTCTTCGTTTAAAAGTTTTGAATAGGCAGTTTTAAGTAATTCGTCCAAGCTCTTTATGTCCTTAAACATATTTTTATTACACCCAACCTTGATCATATTTCGGGGGGTGTGATTATTGACCGCAAACATTCTCACACTTCCTGGAATTTATTTGCACACTCAAATTCCCTCATCATCTTCTAAGGTTACTCAGCTGTTTTACTGTTAGTCGGCGGCACCCACTTATGTTTTTGAGGCCATCTTTTCCCAGGGTTTCCGTTTTCATCTTGAGGTTCCAAACTTTGGGTAACTTGAGAGACCGCAAGATAAATAATTTCGGAATATTTCGATTAAAAGGCAAATGCTGAGTGGCGGAAGAATTCCACAAATTGTTTGTTTATTTATACACAGAGCGGAGAATCGTTCGATATCGAATTGGGATGTTCACGTGCCGACGAGCCACTCACCTTGCTGCAGGGGGTGGTGTTGCGGGTACTGTGGGTGGTGCAGTGGTTGTAGACGAACAAAATCCACAAGTTCATGACCAAAGTGCCGGATAGCCGGCGTGGGCGCTCGATTCCACCCAACGACCTCCTGAACATATAAAAAAACCCTAACCCAAACCAAAACCCACTGTCCAGTCATCTCTCTGCTGCATCTGTGGGAGTATTTGTATCTGTGTCTGTTGCTGTGCGTGTGCATCGGCATCTGTGGCCGTATCTGTGTGTGTGATTGCAAAGGCTGCTGCAACTGTGTGGGTTTATACTTTAGTTAACGATTCGTCGATTTGCCCTCATGTCAAAGTTGTGTACAAATTTACAGACAGCATCTACGTTTTTTACACTCAGCCCTTGGGCATTCGTTCGTTGTTGTTTTCGCTCATTTAACCCCTTTGAAGGAATGTTCAGCAGAGTTCTGTTTTTTTGCAAAGAAGCTTCTCATGCTCGCGTGTGTGTGTGTGTGTGTGTGTGGAACGCATTTGTGGAACTTCGACAATGTATATGAAAGATACTGTAAAGAGAACTTGTTTAAACTCTTTTAGCCCATTTTTTAGCCTATTTATTAGGTATTTTCACTTTTGTTTGACTGTTTAATAGTTTCCAGAGTTTGGAGATAAAAACTTGGCTTCCACACGCGACAAGGTTCTTTTGTGTTTTTTTTTCCGCGATCTTTCACAGCCCCAGAGAGCGCAGCGAGCTTGTGTGTTTGTGTTGGGGAGAGAGCATGTTTTTTCGCCATCCGCTTTGCTGTGCAAATTCTGCTGCCACTCGCGCTGCTTATCGCACTCTTTCTCTCTCTCTTTTGAACGGCTCTCTCTCTGTTTTTTTTTTTGCATGCCTTGCGAACTTTTTGCCTGCCTGAGACCTGAGATACAAACGTGTCTGTGTGAGAGTGACGCTCCGTGGGCTCTCTGCGGTGGGGTAGTGTGCGTGTGCACTTTTGTCGCTGCAGCTTTTTCGTGGCTGCGACTGCGACTGCGACTCCCCGAGTTGTAGTTGTTTGGTTTGTGGCTTTTGTTGTGCGACGCAAGTGACGACGTGAAGACCAGAATTGCGAGCGGAGCGGCTACAGCCTCAGCTTCTGCTTCTGCCTCTGCCTCAGCCTCAGCCTCTGCCTCGATACCGCTGAAACGCTGCTGCTGTGCTGCTGCTTCTCAGACGTGTGCGAGGAACCGAACCGAGAACCGGTGACGTAGACGTAGTCGTTGCCGTCCGCCATTATTACAACGCGGCTGCCACACGCAAAATTGGCCATCCCCAAAAATAACTTTCGCAAACTGCAGTTCAAAAAGTGCTTGCCAAAAAATCCAATTCAAATATATAAATACAAATAAAAATAAAAACAACAACGAAAACAAACGTAAAAATAACGAATGAGAAGTAGGAAGACCATAAATTCCCATAGTTATTAATATGTTGGCAGTGAGCGCGCGCGGCATGCGAAACGAAACGGAAACGTAACGACGGAACGGCGGGCGGCCAATTGTGATCTCATACAAGTACACGGATACGGATACGGATACGTTCGTATCTCGATCTTAAACAAAATAGAAATATTTTATGTAGCAAATGCAAGGAATCTAGCAACAAATTGTGCAACGCAACTACAACCAACTACACAGCTACTAAATAATATCAATAGTTCAAATTGAACACGCAACGAAGTAATATTGTGAATTTCTTAGTGCAAGCCAAATACAGCAAAAAGTAAAAGGTAATTGTCAGTATCTTGGCGATACTTTTGCGAACTGCAATTTGCAATTAGTGGTCATACACACACGCAGTTATATATGTACAAACCCATACACTTATAAAAATATATAAAAAGTGAGCGGGAGCAGACTTGGGACAGCAACAACAATATCGTATCAAGTGCCTGTGTGTGAGAGTTTTGTGGTGTGCCAGTGTGTGAGTGCGTTCCGATGCACTATTACTGGATTTATACGTAGCCCATTTCATGCAATCATTTCATGAAATGGGTGTGTATAAACACCATTGCATGTATTCGGCAACACACGAAAGTTGACTATGAATTCAGCGTCATTGCGTGAAATGAGAGGAGCTACCAACTTAACACTGTATAAATTAGGTGGCAACGCCAATACAAATTGTGTGAACGGATTTTACCTACATTTTTTGCCAAATTACACTTCTGGCAACTCTGCTGACATGAATACATGCATTCGTCTCTAGCGTATAAACAGGGGCTATTTTAATTCACGCATTCAAGAATTCATGAAATAGCATAGTATAAACTAAGTATATGTTGAATTTGACCCGTTTTTGTGGCCAAAATTAAAATTTTTGAAATTAACAAGATTTTTGACTGCAGGTTTCTTGTATAATGATAGTTATGACTATAGGAAGGTATTTTAGAAAAGTGGGCGTGTCAACGCCCCCCTCCGCCTACAGAAATCGGAAAAAAATCGAAAATTTAAAGCAGCTATAAAGTTAGAGACCCCAATTTTGGAACGCAAGATGAATGTCCTATTTCTAATGTGTCCTGCAAATTTGGTCCATATCGCTAAATAAATATAGAAGTTATTCAATAATTGATGATTAAGGGAAGTTCTCACCTTGTGGGTGGAAAAAAAAATTTTTTTATCTTATAAATCGGAAGTATAACTCTTTAAGAGTATGTTCCACAAATTTTATGTTCTAATTCCAAGTACTTTGTAAGTTACAGGAGTTCAAAGTTGCACGGTTTACTCCACGCGCCCTATGTCGTCTGGGAAACAAACGCTTTTTCTCAAAACCATGCTTTCGGACTTTACGGAAGTGATTGAAGGCGCTGGGATGAACCAATCGTCACCAAATTTTTTTCAATATTCGTTGGGGTCTTTTCTAATAAATGAAGTACGATCAGCCAAAAATATTGAAAACTTTTTTTTATATAGAATAAGTGAAAAAAACATGCGAAAATCGAATTTTTTTCAAAGCTTCATAACTTTTTGAATTTTGTATTTTTTTTCATGATCATAGTTTATTTATTAGATAATACAATTCAAATTAAAAATGTGTTCGGATTTTGTGTTTCAAATCACGCGTTTTGACGGAATCACTTCCGGTAGCGGGACACCTTTTGCAAAAATGTCGACTTTGATTGACGCCCCCTCCCCCACTTTTTTATTTATTCAATTTAAAACATTGCATTCTTTAAATAAATGTGTTTTCTTATTTGTTATAAATTTTCAGCATTGTACCTTTAACCGTTTTCTCAAACAATTTTTTTTCAAAAGTTCAATTTTTTGGTCTACAAGGTGAGAACCTGCTTTAAGATGTTGCTTCCTAAAAAACCAAATAACGCAAAAATCCGCAAAATGAGCAGAATTAGCTTACTAGTTCTGATTTCAGAATTGACAACTCTACAACATGTATATAGACACTCACTGAAAGAATTTGAAACTTGTTTTTACACTCTTTGGAAAGTTCAACTTTCTTTCCAAAAGTAACAAGGGGACATCACTTGCTAAATACACAAATTGTTAGGAAAGTACGAACGAAACACGCAACATATTAGTATCAACACATAGTACTAACCTGAAAAATCAATATTCATTTTGAATTAGCTTTTTAATAATGTTTTGGCTGAGATATGCCAATTTGAAACTGCACCGCAAAGTTAACTTTTAACACAGCACGTGTTGTTCGCTTGCAACAGCTGACTTTAACAGCCGTTATCTTAACACTTAACTGTTAAGTTAACATTTTAGGTATGTAACATAGCATTTTGATCATTTCTTAACATTTTAACATTGAAAAAACGGAAATTTGCATACTCGCAAAAAATTAGTTTTGGCCACGAAAACGGGTCAAATTCAACATAGTGCGATGTAGGAACAAAAAGCGACGGCATTTTATTTAATTTTTTTTCGCCTTCGTCTTTCTTCTCCTCTCTCTCTTTTCTTGCACTGCAGCCCCAACATCAAGTGCCTATATACATGTATGTATGCATGTCGTTCTGACTGTGTGAGTGTTTGCAACAATGTGCAAAAATTAGAAACGGCTATATATATTTGTGCATATATAAGGTGAGGGGTATAAAATTAAAAAGCCAAACAGCTGACGCATGGCGTGAAGTGAAATGAAATGAAACGAATTCGAATAAAATGTGTGTGCGTTCAGGTGTTTTTCTGATATTTAATAAAAACGGACGACAACAACAACGCCCCCAGCTGCCGGTGTTGTTCAACACTGCACCTCACACACACATAGAGGCTCCACTGTGGAAGCGCCCCCCACACAGGCACTCACGCACACACTCGCAGCGAAGAGAGGCATGCAGCAATGGGTTTTTTTTTTGCGACGCTTGAGTTTAGGTCTGTGTGTGTGTGAGTGTGGCAATGCATTTAACATCGTCACAATCGCATTAAAACGCCGTCGTCTACCTCTTTGGTGTCCCCCCTCCTCTCCCCCCCAACTCTTGGGCCCTCCGCCTGGCCACCATTTTGATTTTTGCCTTTTGCATCGTTCTCTGCCTCCCTGCTTCTTCCCTTTTCGCCCTTCCTTCGGCTCCAATATCGCCGCCGCCGCCGACGCTGCCGCTTAAATCATTAAAAAGTGAACTTAAAATAAAGAAAAGTCCAGACAATGTTGAATCGCTGCGTGTGTGTGTGAGTGTGTGAGAAACCGGTTTGTTCTGCCTCTGAATCTCAGATTTGTTGGGTTTTTTTTCTGCATGTTTTTTGTTTGTTGTCTTGCCCTAGCACTTTGATTTGCAGTTTAGGTTCTGGGCACTGCATCCTGCTTTTTCTCCTGGGCTCCAATGGTCGGCCACGTGTCAACCAAATGGCGTCCACACAGCAACGCACACATGCACCGAAACTGAACCCACACACTTGCAGTTTTGAAAACCGGCCGGCGTGCATTAAAGGGGTGGGGGGGAAATGGGGGTGGGCCAAAGGAGAGACCAAAAGCTTGCCTGCAGTGGCCAAAAGCTTTAGAGTGCACTGAGCTCTCTCCTCAAAGAGAGAAAGACATAGAGAGCATGAGAGAGAGCAGCGCACACACACACATCAGTGCAATTATTTGCAGTTCTTTTCGCCTTGCTTCCGTTTCTTCTTCTGTTGTCTGTCGCGTCCTCAACAAACCCCCTTTCAGGCCCCCTCAAACCGCCCAGAAACCCCCCTGCAACACCCTTTACCCCACCCATGTGCGCATAATTTGGCGCTTCGCCATGTTTTCTCCTCGCTCGCCTTTGTACTTTCATGCTGCCCCCAAAAGCGGCGCTCATTTCGTTTGGGTGTTGCATGATGCATGACTCTTGGCTCTCGGCAAGAGCATGGCTGGCGGCAAGGGGGTTTTATATTCGGGGGGCTCACCAGAGGGGTTGCCGGCAAACACGTTTTGGCTTTTGCATTCGACTTGGGATCCCTGTTAAGTAATTTTCTCTCTGTCTGGGGAAGAAAATCCCTATCGCTGGCAGAGATATTTATTTGAGGAAAGGGTTTCTGCATCTTCTCATCTTCTGCATTATTCAAATTGAAAATATGTATTACTAAGGCTCTCTGCGGTGATTATTCTCGCCTTTATTAGAAGTGCAATTTGTAATTTCAAATACTGCAAATGAAAATTATAGAATATTTTACAAAATATTTTTACTAATAAACGGTTAACAAATTTCATTAAAAATATATTAAATGTTTTTATAATTTAAATTTAACTTTGTTTTTCGGATAAAAAAATTAAATATCCAAACTTGCAAATTACGAAAATCACTTTAAATATAATTCCGGTCTGTGTTGAAAAAAAAAAAAAATAATATTTAAAACTTCTAGACATAACTTTCAAGTTTTGCACACTGTTTATTCAGACTACTTTAAATGCCGATGTCGCTGGTGTCGCTGGTTGCAATCAGCGGGTGCCGTGCCATCCAGAGCCATCCGCCAGGACTTGCCGCCAATTTCTTCAGACCCACCTCCTACCCACCACATTGTGCCAAACAGAATATGTATGCATGGGGAAAGGCACCGCAGCAGGAGGTGCTTGGAGCAGCCTAATTTCGCAAATAATAAAATATGCTAAAATACAAATGCAAAGATACGAGCTCAGCGAGAGTCGTTTACCGCTCCCCATTCTATTTTCTTTTCTCCCCCTCCGCAAATTCATTGCAATTGAGCGGCGCCTGCAACCGGCACTTTTCTAATTCGCCAAACTATGGGGGAGCCAGTGGAAAACCTGGCCAGAGCTATCCCAGCTTAGCTCTTGTTCCACTCGGATTGGACTGGGGTTTTGTGTCGGATTGGATTGTGTTATTCGCTTCGGTTGGGTGGTTTTTCTATGGGATGGGCTTAGTTGGACTGGGGGTCGCGTAGCGCACACAAAAGCGCATTTCAGTTGCCGGCAACTCGTGTGGCATGTGCCGCAGCTGGCCCCCCCTGCTGCCTGCCACTGACTTTTTGGCCAACACTCAAATGCCACGTATTTTACTCTATCATCAGAGGGTGACACATTTCCAGCCGTAAATATGCAAAAAAGTCTAGAAACAAGAAAATATTTTTACACAGTATGTATACATACGTTTTCTTAAAAAGTTTGTAATACTAACTAAGTTACATGAGAACTGCCACTGACTTGATAATTTTTATACTTCAGAAAATGTAATGAATTTTCTCAGATTGTTGGATAATACCATTTTAACATAATATATAATTCATACAAGTTAAACGAACTTTAACGTAAGCTCACATCATTTATTTAAAAAAAACATTGATCTGCTAGGGTAGTCTCTGCTTCGAGTCCCGAAACAATTATTATATCCTGTTTTTTGTATGCAAGTTTAGTAGTTGGCTTTCTACTTTCTACGACTCTTGCTCCGGCATCGACTCCTGGGGGCATCTTTTGTAGCCATAAAAAAGCACGCCATTTTCTTCTCTGGCAAACTTTTGTGTAATTTTCATTTTGCGCTTGTCGCGTGTCTCCAATATCCCCGTCCCTCTGCACATTTCTTCCCATGAGCCGGCGGCTTTATGTACTGTTGCAGGCACGTTGTACGTTGTTTTTTTTACTCCTTATTTTTGGCAGTTGCACAGGGCAAATACACGGAGAGACACAATGCCTCAGACACTTTTTGGTACATACAATCCATACTGTCCGTCCGGCAGTTGTTGTCGTTGCCGCAATGCAGTGAATTCGGCAGGAGATCCCTTCGTTCTGGCCTGGCCAACACGTGACTGACCTCCTCGACCCGTTGGTTGGTTTTTTGGGGGTCAAAGAGGACGGGCCTAGGGGTGGCCGGGCGCTATTTCCATTTGTTGATGCGGTCGAGCAGCGTCCCTGCACTTTTGCGGCCACAAAATGTGAGCATCAAATATTGAAAACATTTCCCAGGCCGGGCTGCAGAGTTTTTATGGCTGCCCTGGCTGTAGATGTGACTGCTGCCCCCCGGTGACGTGGCCAAAGAGAGCTTTTTTGGCAGATATTTCGGAGGCGAGCTCCGCCTGATTGGTTTCTTGGCAACAAAACCCCACTGAACTGCCACCAACCCGTTGCTGTTTACTCAAATAAACCCGACTTGCAACTTATTGCCATGTTATCTTTGATTTTGGCACCGGCACATCGGCAATCGGAAGCAGCCGGGTCCTGGAGAAATTGGGGACGATGCCTTGCCACGTGACTCTACTTGAGATATGATTGGAGTTGCACTTTGTTTAAATAACAATAAGTCGTAGATAAAATGCAGATAGCGCCTGTGATGGGTGTACATCAAACGAAGCTAAGAGATAAAGGGTAAATCACCTTTAATTCAAAAATTGCTATTTGCGTATACGTAATTTAAACTGACGCCTAAAAGCAGGCAACAAAAAGTGTAACTTTCCAATTTGTCGCGTAAATATATCCAAAGAATATATATTATAAAATAATACGAATATCGCAATGAAAAAAACTATAACAAAATATTATTTTTTAGTATGCAAATAACTTATATTTCTTTAAGTTCTGTTTTAAATTCCCTTAAGATGAGCTCGTTTTTGTATAACAGCACCTAAAATCATGAACACTACCGTATAAATTTACCAAAATGTTAAGCTCTAAGTCATTTTCGAGTGACTTCCGTTCAGTTAAACGGTAATATAAATGTAATTTAATAAAACTTTAAAGACCATTTAAGTCCAACGCCTAATAGCACTCAACGATAAAGTTTCTCTTCTTAGCGCACTTTAATTTCTAGGATTTCTAATATTTCATTAAACTTCTGCTGTAGTCCTCCATAAATTACAATAAATTTCATTCATTTAATATTCTCTTGGGGGGGAAACGGAAACCCATGCTTCCCCGCAATCTCCACCGTTGTCTGCCGCCTCTCAGGCGCTTCCATCTAATTTGCTTGGTTTTCCTGCACTTTGCAGGGAATTCGTTCGTTGTCGCAATGCCATAAATTGTGCAACTTATGCGGCCAACTGGCCGCCTCCTAAGGTCCCACCCCTCAACCCCTTCTGAGGCTATAAATTACAAGAAGGCATTTGCCACACTTCCGTCCGAAGGCCTCCAGGTTTTGGTTTTGGCCTGGTCTGCAGTGTCTGCAGCCTGGAGTTATTTTTGTGCCTCAAATCGGCTTAACTGGGCGGCGGAGTAGTAGTTGGCTCATCTGGGCTGGGCTGGGCGGCACGGGGGCTGAAAATCAATAACCCCAAAGAAGGTATCCCCAGCCATTGTTGTCGCCGTTGTCCATGGCAATAACATTTAAATGGCCAGGGCTTCTTGAAACTCGGCTTTTTGCAAGCCTGAAACTTTAACACTTGCAAGCGTGGGCAAACAACCCCAGTAAATATAATATTCCCCATCCAAGATATTCGTAGTTTCTACAGTCTGGCTTCGGCTGGAGCTACTGAAAGGGAGGAGGGTAATTCTGGTAATTCTAGACCAGACTGCCTTTGCCTTTGGTGGCGACGCTTTGTCTGGCAGACAGACGCGAGTGACGAACAAATGTGGCAAAACGATTTATTTGGCTTTATCAGCAATTTTGATTCTCCTTTGTCTCCCATTGAAAGAGTCGCATTAAGTGTTCCGCCTGCGTTGCGGCGATTTGTCATATCGCTGATTTACTAACCTTACACCAGGCATTATCTCTTGGCAGAGTAACCAAAAAAAAATAGAGACGAGGCCGAAGTTGGAATGGTGGAATCCGGTGGCAAAGGCGAACGAACCACCCCTGCGAGCGGATGGAGGGTGACTTTTTTTTGCCTTCTTTTTTTTTTTTTTTTTTCTCTTTCACCGAGAGAGGGTGTAACTAACCGACACAAGTGCAGGCTATGCAGGATATGCCCCGTGTGCCTGCGCATATCGCCGGCATCAACATCAAATTTATTGAGGTAGTTGCCAAGCGGCTCCAGCAAACAAAACGAAGCGGGCCAAAAAAAAATGTTCCTTAACATGCAAACGTTTCTTTGTTTTTCCGTTCTCTTTATAAGTATTACTACATATTTCTTTCGTATGCAGTGGACAGAGTTGCCACTGCTGCCGTTGCCATAACAAACATGCATAAAAAATGATGACACAGACGGCAAACAAGCACCGAAGGCAAACACGTAATCCGGCAAAGTGTTGCGAATTGAAAGCACTTTCGGGCGACCGGGTTGTGTCAGGAGCACTCCACTCACCTGAATGACGCCGGTTTGTGGCCCCAAGAATGAATGGACCGAGTCCTTAGATTGGCTCCGGAATGTGGCCAGTCATTGTCCGGTGTTATCCCTTTTTTTTTGTATGCAATCTAACCCAATGCACACAAACCGGTATGCCAGATATTTACCAGGATCATGGCAACACTGCGTATGAGAAATTTCTTTTATCGATATATTTTTTGCATTCCTAATGGAATTTCCTGCGTTATTTTCGACTCCTTTCAACTAGCCCAATATCCGTTGGTCGTGTTTATTATTCATTTCCTTGCAGTGGCTCGATAAAGCGCTTTTCCTGCACATTTTCATAGCGCCCCCCGGTGATTGCCCTTTTGTGGGCTTCCCGGCTGTTGTCCCCAACACTTTCCACTTACAGCTCGCTGCGTTTTCGCGCCCAACCAGCCTAGATATACTATACATATACATATGTACATATGTAGGTTCTTGCATAGGGGATGTAGAGAAGGTTATGCACGAGGACAGTTAGCTGTTATTGTTGTTACTGTCTGACTGGTTCCGTTTATTGTTATGGCGCACATTGCATTTTGATGGTCCCACTGCAGTTGTCATAAATATCTTGTGGGTTTCAGGTTAAATACCTTGGGTAGGGTTTCCTGCAACGATGTTGTAGAGGTGGCAATCGTTGCTAATCTCATAAATATCCTAGGGTTGCCACCTCCATAACCCTACCCTACCCAGTAATCGAATCGTAGCCGGCCCTGCTGTCACAAGGGCAGGTGTCAAAAGTCATTCGAGAATGATTTGGCATTGTGTCGACCGGACTAATTTATTTCTATTCAGTTGTGAAAATTTTTAGCCGTCTTTCGATTCGTTTCGGAACAACCGTTAATTAACATTCCCAAATAGAAACCCAAAGAAAAGCAAATTCTAAAATTGTTTCAAGCACGATTGCAAGCGAAATTCCAAGTCGTCGAAAGAAATTCAAAAATTGTTAAATTGTGTACTTTGCGGTGGTTTCTGAGATGGAGACCAATGCTGTCCGAGGGGACGGCGGTGAGGCCCTCCTGGCCAGGATCCTCAAGGCCCACTCCCCGATTCGAGTTCCCATATCGATGTCCAGTGCCATTAGTGAGTACATGCACACATTCTCCGGGGTCCAAAGCCCCAATATCAATCAAAAAGTATTTCAATGTCAGCGAAAACGAAACGGAAAGCAGAAAAATAATTGCGAGCATACGAAATTCGCAAAACCTAGTGATAGAAAAGACAAAAGAACGTGAGAGAGAGAAAGAGAGAGAGGGTGAGAGCAACAAACAAAAATCGTAGCGCTAGAAAAAATTGTAGAAATGTTCGGTCTGCTCATAATTTTGTGGGTCGCCCTCTATCGTCGTTTGGCTCTCATTCTTCAGCGATAGAGCTGGCTGATATTTTGCACATGTTACGCAATTATCGCTCTCGGCTAGTTTGCTGTTTTTTTTTTTTTTCGTTTCTAGCTTTTCGTATGTGTTTGCCTGCAGCTTGCTTCGTTTTTTGTTTGAACGTCAAACACACACAGGCACACAATCAAAATAGCATTTGCTGATAGTGTGTGTCCGCTAAGGTAAATTTCTATGCTTTGCTTTGCGTTCGCCACTTGACAACTGCGGAAAATTTGCATTTTCATTATGAGTGTGCCATAAATATTCATTTATGATAAATTGCTAAATGCAGCTGCACTTGCAACTAAAAAGAGAACAGCCCATGTATTTGTACCTATGTCAGACAACAGGCGTTTAGAAGCATTATTTTATATACATTTTAGGCAGCAGAATCTCAAAATTCTAATAATTACTCATGCCTTAATGGTTTGCAGATAAGAACCGTTAACATCTTAATTATATTCGCAATAGATTGATTGAACACTAACCACTTTCGGTTATACTCAACATTTAGGAACATAACTTAAGTCCAGTAGCACTCTAACCCACTCACAAAGTTGAACCTTAAACCATGCAAACAGAAACAGCTAGAGATTCATCAGCTGTTACCATGGCAACTATAGCGTCACGCTTATCGCTTTTGCTCGTTGAGCGCACCACATGACGTATACGCAACGCGGTACGCACTATTCGCGAATCGCGCCTCTTTTTGATTGTTTACATTTTGGCCAACACGTTTTAATGCCGCTCTCGCTTCTCATTTGCTTTTCGGTTTACTCACGCACTTTTTTGGGGCCTATTCTAACGCTCTTTCTCTTTGGGATCGCAAATTTGTGTGCGTTTCGCACTTTGTTTGAAGTCAATGAACTTTTTCGCTTTGTTGTCTGCTGCTCTCTCATTCTCACTCTCTCTTTTGCCATCTATCTCATTCCACGGGTGCGTGCGGCGATGCGTAAGTTGCGAATTTTTACTATTTCGCAAATTCTCGCGACCCATTTTTCAAGCAGTCGCTTTTTGTTGCTATTTCTTAGCGAACGTTGAACTCTCCATGGTAAATTTATGGGTCGCTAAAAAATTGTGGGTCCACATAAACCACATACAAATATACAACATCGAGTTTTTAAAATGCAATCAAGAAAATGATAAAAATAAATAAGAAGAGAATTAAGTGATACCTTGTGTAGCTTGTTGTTGTCTTTTATAAGGAATAATAATTTATATATTTTGTATGTCCTTAAAATAATGCAACATTAAATTTTAATTTCAGAAATGGCGGAGGGTAATGGCGAGCTGTTAGATGACATTAATCAGAAAGCCGATGACCGTGGCGATGGCGAACGTACAGAGGACTACCCCAAGCTGCTGGAATACGGTCTGGACAAGAAGGTTAGTGCTTGGGTGGACCGTGAACAACCAGCAGATTTTTACCTCCTCTGCTTTTCCCATAGGTCGCTGGCAAACTGGATGAAATCTACAAGACCGGCAAGCTGGCTCACGCCGAGCTGGACGAGCGCGCTCTGGACGCGCTCAAGGAGTTTCCCGTCGATGGTGCCTTGAATGTGCTGGGTCAGTTCCTCGAATCGAACCTGGAGCACGTGTCGAACAAGTCCGCCTACTTGTGTGGCGTGATGAAGACGTACCGCCAGAAGAGTCGAGCCAGCCAACAGGGCGTGGCCGCACCCGCCGCTGCTGTTCAGGTCAAGGGTCCAGACGAGGACAAAATCAAGAAGATCCTCGAGCGAACCGGCTACACATTAGATGTGACGACAGGTGAGATTACCATATAGGCTCCTTCCACTTCTTTTCCTTCCTATACATATAGTTTACAAAGTCCCCAAGTCGTTAAATCGATTTTAAATCGCCTTTCGCAAAAAATATGTTTAGTAGGGTTTTTAACTAATAATTTTTCATCTATAGGTCAGCGCAAATACGGCGGACCGCCACCGGACTGGGAGGGAAATGTGCCGGGAAATGGCTGCGAGGTGTTCTGCGGCAAAATACCCAAGGATATGTACGAGGACGAACTGATTCCGCTCTTCGAGAACTGCGGCACAATCTGGGACCTACGCCTCATGATGGACCCGATGACGGGCACAAATCGTGGTTATGCATTTGTCACATTCACAAATCGCGAAGCGGCCGTCAATGCAGTGCGACAGGTATTTAAGCCAACCACAGACCCTCCATACCACCACCACAACCCCCCACCTGACCCCCCTCCCCGCCCTCAGCGAACCTTTCCCCCAACCCAAAATTCAGCCGACCCCTGCTTCAATGTTTTATACGTATTGCTAACTATGACGATATATACATATCCTATATATACATATTTAACGTATTGTATCCACATATTTACTCTCGTGTTACACATCGGAAAAAGTAGGAACAGTAATGCGGCCAAAACCAAATTCAACCATTGAAAATTCTCCACAGCAAGAACCGAAAATTACCGATAAGAACTACCCGATTCGGCGCTTTTAGATCCGACCAGAGAAATTGTGCAATTTTATTTAGTTTTTACCGTATGCTAACTTTACCTCTGCCTTTGCTATATATACAAATTTGAACTACAGGCAACGCTATCTGTCTCACCTTCTCGCTGTCTCTCTCTCTACTTGATCTTTCTGTAACTTGTAATGCATGTCCCGTCTTCTATGAGTTGTAATCTTAATTTATGCAAACGAATCTCTACAGCGCCTTGAAATCGATCAAATTGCAAGTTTGAAAAGAGTTCTCTTTCTGTACAAATGAAAGATTTGGCCTTCCTAATACACATACCCACAAAAACCCCCCTACTCTCTCTGTATTATTTTCTTTTTAGTTGAATTTTCTGTAGTCCTAAGTCCAGCTATGTAGCTATCAACTTTTGTAGTCAACTAAGCAGCGTACGTTCAATCTCACAGTCTGGTTTTATTTAGACGAGCATGACCAAAATTCAGATCTTGATATAGGGGGTCAAGTAAGCCCCTATTATATCTACTGTCTTAACCAGTTACCCACTAACAAAAACAACGTTTTTCCTTTAATATTTCCAAAAAAAACTCAACCGAATTTCTACCGCGGCCCGCTTCGAAATTGGTAATCAAACAAAAAATTTAACACTCCTTATCTTATTATTTAACCCCACCTTATTCTTATCAACCCCTATTTGCCTTAGTTCAAAATTATTTTTAGTTATGATTTTATTTATTATTTATTATTAACATTGAATTGGTATTAAAAAGAATCGTTTTACCTTCCCATCCACAATTTAGCTCGATAATCACGAAATAAAACCCGGCAAGTGTCTGAAAATAAATATAAGCGTACCGAATCTGCGCCTTTTCGTAGGCAATATTCCCAAGTCAAAGGGCAAAGATGAAATTTTAGAGGAATTTGGTAAACTTACAGGTAAATTGACAAACACGAAATTAACCAAAAAATCTATTTTAAATTACTTTCACCGGAGTTGCGTTGGGCAACTTCGCCATCGGCTTTAAATTGTAAACAAAAATCCAATTGGCTAAACCAACAGAAATTGGCTAATTGCAAGGGCAAGACAGTTTTATTAGGCTAGCAAGGGTCTTAGGATTTTAAGTATAATTTAATTTAGTATGATTTATATGTTTTTGTTTCAACTCATCCTTACTATTCACCATCCACCTGAAACCATCCAAACATCCACCATTGCCATCTCAACACTTTAGAAATAATATTGAAAAGTGTTCTCCCCTAAAACCGAAGTCCGAGACACTCTTTTCAAATGCGCTCTCGCCCCACGGTAGAAACCGAATCACAAACATCGTCGGATGCATTTCTCAGTTTTATCATATATGTTGCCTCATATAGCACACCACCCACTCACACAATCACAGCGACAAACATACTTACACGCATACATAGATACAGCGACACGCCCATTTGTCTCATTGCCATTCGTTACAAGCTTGAATTGTCGTATAAGAATATTTCTTTTCAACTTATTTACATAATATCTCCAGTCATTAACTTTGCCTACGAAAAAAGAACCAACGAAAATATAAACAAATTTTTAAATTTTTTACCAAATTTTTATGCATTTCAATACTTTGTTTCCATTATGTTTTTTAATATTTATCACACCGTAGGAGAACAGGCTCTAAAATATAAACATTACGTATACGCCGTGTGCCAGCTAGAAAGTCATTCAAACTAAATTTAAAAAGGTAAGATCGAGGTGTATTTGACTTTCTAGCTGCATAATGGAGCCCTCAAAGTTATCCTTTTTTTTTTAATTTCGAAATAACTATTCTGCATAGTAAGTACTAGTACTGGTAGTGAAAACGAATAATCATCATCAAATCAACTTGAATTTAGCTAAAGAACAAACTTATTTTTGAGTAAATTCATTTTTTTATTTGGCACGCATACAAAATATAAAAAAGTTATTAAAGTTTAGATTATAGAGCTCTCCACACTTTCTCCCACCCATGAGAATTACTATCACACACGAAAACTCATACTTCCACCTTTGAAACCACAAACCCGATACCAAATCAATCCAAAATCAAATCGCAGTACCAATGAACTACAAATTTTTCATAGCAAATCAAAATTTTTCTTTTGTTTTGTGTGAATTTTCAAACAATTGCAGCTAAATGATTTTGAAATTCGGAAAGGCAAAAAGATTGGTGTTACGATATCATTTAACAATCACCGGCTATTTGTCGGCAATATACCTAAGAATAGAGATCGCGACGAATTAATTGAGGAATTTTCAAAACATGCACGTAAGTGATCCAAAAAACCAACAGCAACCACAAACAAAGCAAAAGACCCCAAAAAATCAAGACCCCAAACCAGCCCAGCACAAACCCCAATTGGCTACCAGAATTGGCCAACCCTAATTACTTGTATTTAATCCCATAAATGTTTTTAGGGGCGATACTTGCAGAATTGAAAAGCGCATGGAAGCCTACGAAATGAAGTATCAATTGGATTTTTGTTTTGCAATTTTCGCTTTTAAAAAATGCTACCCCCAAATCAAAATGAATAAATTTATGAAACACCCCAAACACTCCTTCAAAATTTAAACATTCAAGCAAGAGACCAGAATTAAGGACACAGCTTCCAATTAAGTACAAGCTCTGTCCTTGTGTCAATTGCATTTTAACCTCTGTCATTATTCTCTATCACTCATTTTCTGTAGCGTTAAGCGCTGTTAGTTAATACAACAAAAAAATAATTGTTCTTTAATTTTTATTGGTTGACTTTCCAATTAAATGTGCCTAATTTGTTGACATTGAAAACCTGTAGCTAAACAATTCGCTATCCAAAACATTTTGAATATTTTTGAAAAACAAAAATACTAAAGGGATAATACTAGTTTTTGATTTAGTGCAGACCTATATCATATACACATAGATAAGAAACGGCGCACACAAACCAAACCAAACCAAACCGAAAAGCGATCCCGCCCCAAAACCAAAATATGAAACAGTAATTCGTCTACTCAAATCGATATGTTTTGGCCTATTCATGTTGAATATATAAAATTCATTTATTTAATGACTGGAGACTACAAGCCTTAAAAATGAACTCATTTTACTCTAACTCTCTCTGTATCTATCTCTCACATAAGCGCTACTTCCCCGAGCAATTGATGCAAACGAATCGACGAGAAACTAAGCCAAATTCAAAATCCTATATCCATATTTCGTTCTTACGTTATTGTTCTCTATCTCTACCGATCTCTCTTTGTATCTCAGTGTACACAAGTTCTCTCTACCTCTAAATCTGTCTTATTCTGGCTATGTTTGTGTATAGTTTTCCCGTTATCGTTTCCATTACTCCAAACGAAAAAGAAATCCAAGCTCAATGTGTGCTCTATATCGTGTTGTGTTTTTGGTTTTTTTTTTTTGTTACCTTTTCTATTTTTATTGCAACATGTACTATATATAAACAAGCAAACAAAAACAATAGCAACAGAGGTTCTTAAGTGTTTTCTAAATGTGTGTTTCATTTTACAATACTCTCTATACGTACTACATATCCAACTTAATGTTATTCCCCGCTCTCTGTAATACTTTGTCTCTAAATCTCGAACCCAGCATACACGACACCGAAAATGTTATTAGCTTAGCGCATTCAATTATTCAAAAGTATTTCAAAAAGTTAAGCAAGCAGCAATTGTCGGCATTGGTTTTCAAAATCATCTAATTCGCTCTACATAATACTTATATAGAGATTCAGACTACAGAAATACTCATTATTTTACAAAACAACGAACACACGAGCGACTGGAGCCCGCTTGTAATGTAAAATTTTGTGTATTTCTGTTTAAATATAGTACAGAAATCAATTTATTTATAAATACTCGTCAAGAGTGTGTCTCAGTGTCTTATCACCTGTACTCTCAAACATTCTCGCACACAAACACCAACAGATACAAATACTTTTTTGTTGTATTACTTTCGTTTCAATTTTTACATATGCAACCAACTAATCATAATGCATTTGAATTGATAACGCGATTCATATTTACTGTACTCAAATGACAATTTTCTTTATTTAAAAATAAACCTGATCCCGAATCTGAACCTATAGCTGGCCTTTACGAGGTAATCATATACAGTTCGCCAGATGATAAGAAAAAGAATCGCGGCTTCTGCTTTCTCGAATACGAGTCACACAAGGCGGCATCTTTGGCCAAACGAAGACTTGGCACTGGTAGAATTAAGGTGAGTCAACGATTCTCCTCCAACTCTTTGCATTTGGCTAACCAATATGTATTGTTCTACTAGGTTTGGGGATGTGATATAATAGTCGACTGGGCCGATCCACAGGAGGAGCCGGATGAGCAAACTATGTCCAAGGTTAAAGTTCTGTATGTGCGAAATCTAACCCAGG
Organism: Drosophila oshimai; assembly: GCA_018150695.1. Lineage (NCBI taxonomy): Eukaryota > Metazoa > Arthropoda > Insecta > Diptera > Drosophilidae > Drosophila > Drosophila oshimai. Next base: position 2,106,868 of record JAECWM010000003.1, on the reverse strand, counting down.
ACGTCACAGAGGATAAACTGAAGGTAATATTAGCAAACTTGGGCTTTAAGCATTACTTAACCCTCTCTATTTTATTAACAGGAGCAATTTGAGCAATATGGCAAGGTGGAGCGCGTTAAGAAAATTAAAGACTATGCCTTTATACACTTTGAGGATCGTGATAGCGCCGTCGAAGCTATGCGTGGCCTTAATGGCAAGGAGATCGGCGCCTCGAATATTGAGGTGGGTTTAATCCGTGAAGAACCTTAAGTACACTAAATTAAACTTCAAATTGAATCCTTATAGGTCTCTCTCGCCAAACCCCCCTCGGACAAAAAGAAAAAGGAGGAAATTCTGCGGGCCCGTGAGCGCCGTATGATGCAAATGATGCAAGCGCGTCCCGGGATCGTGGGGTATGTATTTTCAGCTCCAGCTTCTCCACTATAAATCCCCGCTCCCTATAAACACCTCTCCTATAAAAACTTGTCTAGCACCACAACACCAACGTAACCACAGATTGGCGCAAAATTCTAAAAAATCAAAATATGTTATTGAAATGCATTTTGTTTAATGCATTCCATTGGGCACCTTAGTTTTCGGCTAAATCTAAATTAAAAATGTCGGTTTGCTTTTCAAGTCGCCACCACTTAAAGCAGCGAATTAATTTACTTTATATTTTATTATTATTTTCTTTCTTTCTTTGCCAATTGCCCGCCACGCGAATGAACTTCACCGTAAAATACTCTGTTGTCCCCCGCACTCGACATCAAAAACCATAACCACCAAACCGAACTCAATATCAATATAATGCCATATCCACCAACCTCCGTGTGGGATTACCTTGTAAAGATTTGAAACCTTGTCTCCATACAGAAACCTGTCGCCGACACATCCCAGCATGATGTCCTTGACGCCCATGCGCCTCCAAGGGGCGCGCATGCCGCTGCGTACGCCGATACCTCGCGAATACGGTAAGTTTGGCAAATTTGCCAAGTGAATATCCGTCAGATACGTTCTAGATGTCTGTATGTATGTATATGCATAGTTATCAGCTATCAATCAGGCTGATGGCCATGATGTTGATGTTGATGTTGAGAGGAGAGGAGGCCGCAAGCGCCTTCATTTGGGACTCTACACAATGAAGAAAAAAATACTTTATAACTTTTGTTAATTTGGTTTAGTTCCGTAGTCAGTTAGCCAAGTTGTTAGGCACACTCACGCATACACACACAAGCCACACTAACACTCATACATCCACATATAGCGTACTCTAGTATTTTCTAGGTTTGTGTTTAGTTTTAGTTCAAAGTCTAACCGAAAAGCAGCGACTGATCAATTATCCTAACACTTATCCGGTCTGCAGTTTAAGCCTTAAGTTGAACGATATCATGTCTGCCATCGAACGCAACGTTTTGTTACCCTCTGTTTATCTTGTTTATTGTTTTCCCTCGCCTCATCGTTTAAGTTATTTAAGGTTTAGAAGCGCGCGCTATCCACTAACATTTGTATAATCGTCCTTTGAACACACCCAAAACAAACACACACAAGCACACCCAAAGCCCCAATGTCACGCTTAGCACTGCCCTCGAGTCCCAGACGAGTGTGAAAACGTATCCAGCTAGATCGAGATTAACCCACTAACCTTAAGATCTCTGACCCATTGGCAATCAATTGAAGTAACTTGAACATAACCGTTTCACTAATTTATATTACTTTTCCCATCTTACTAATCGTACATGTTGTTTCTTTCTTTCCGATACTCGCATTTGCAAGTTATATGTCAATGCTCTATTTACATATCTCCACTATAATTCTTACCCTTGGTTTGCATGTCCGTATTTATTTCCTTATCGATGTTGTCCAGTTTTATTGTTTCATATTACCTGTCTTCAACTCTCCCCCTCCGATCCGAACTCTCTGTGTCGCCAAGTGCAAAGCAACAAAAACAATACAAACCATAACCAAAGCATAGACATTAGACATTAAACCTTAAACGTTGTCCATAGTTGTTTATGATAATTAAATGTTGCAATTGTGTTCTCTGTGTAGCGAATGTTAAGCACCCTGTATACTGTTTGATGTTATATCACCGGTAAGTAACCCTAAGTCTCATCTACTTAAGCCACACACCGATTCGTGTGTGTGTTAGTGTGACATCTACCAACAACAACAACCAAACACCCAACAACAATTACCACCCACAAATCCATCAATCCCTTTGAGTATCTTGTTGCGTTACAGTACGCGCCCAATTCGTTGAACATTGGCAAAGTGAAACAATTGGCAGCATATATGCATCAAGGAGCTTAGGTCTAGGTCTAGAGGTCTTTACTCTCATATGTCCTGTGCCTAATCCTAATCCTTAACCTCTCCTCACCCACCTGTGCCTTCCCATGCAGAATACGATTACGACTATTTCGGTTTCCCGGACTATCGCCCCGGTTCGTACGCAAATGATCCGTTCTATGACGAGCTGTACCGCTCCTATGATGGGAACTTCAACTACTATAAGTACTCGGGCTCGGGCGGAGCGGTAGCCGGTGAACACGGGGGCGGAAGTGGTTCCGGCAGTCTGGCTGGCGCCTCCCAGAATTCACCGGTGGTAGCCAGATCCTCAGCAAGTGGTACCGGTCCCAGTGGTTCGACGGGCGTTATGGTGCGTTTTATGAATCGAACTCTCGTATTAGACCCTCTTGAATCGGAGTACAATTTGAAGAACAAGAACACACCGCACACAGAAACACAAGATTTGTAGAATTCGTTTTGATTTAGATTGATTTAGACATACGCCCTTAGTTGATTGCCTTCCTCTTTGCCAAAGTGTAGTTAGTTTATATCGTATTTTTGTTTCTTTTTTTTTTTTTTTTACAAAACGCTTAATTATTTGGCTTTAATTTTCCCAAATTATATTTTCTTTGTTTCGTTTATAAAGTCAAAATTTGCACGTCTCTTGCTGCCAAATTCCACCAAACACCCATTCACCCACACCACCCAAAAACCAAAACACAAATGCACACCATGCCACGCCCACACACCCACAGACACACGTGCACGCCCATTGCCGGAACAAGGATTATTTGTTGCTTGTTTCGCATTGTTTTGCTTTTACCCATGGAAACATCCAATAAATAAAGGACTCGAAGCGCGCCAAGCCGCAATTGAAAAATTAACAAACTGTGCTTTATTACGCTTAAAACTTATGCTTTGCTTGTACGTATACCTGCTTATTTATTTATAATTTTAATTGCACCATCCATCGCCATGCTGAAGTAACCATTTATAATAAATTTATGAGCTGAACACGGCGTGCTGACGTTTTAATTTTAATTAATTTTTAGCAACTAAGGGAAGCGCTTTTTGTTTCAATTGCAACTCGCAAATGCGCCGCTTTATACATAATAACACATTTATTTTGTATCACCGCAAACGCTTTAATGTTTAAACCAATTAACCGCCTTACGCTTATTGTATTACTTTAGTTACAGTTTTAAACAAATTTACAAACATGGTAAAGTTATTTTTTGAATATTGTGTCAATCGCAAGAGGCAAAACTTTTGTTGCTTGGACTTGAACGTTTCAAGCGCCCAGATCCGTTGTTATAAGTATATTATAATACCCAATTGACTAGTTAAATGCTCACTCAGTTTACACATAATACAGAGAACAGTATATATACATTTTAGCAATTTCTATATAAATATTACATACTTTATATGCATACATTACATCGTGTATGTACAATCAAACAAACAGTTTTACACCAAGAATCTAACGCGTTTATTTCGATTTTTTTCTTTTCTTTTCTTTCTTTTTATGTGTTCTTGTTATATACTTATCTATATACAAACAATTCATTTGTTTTTCGGTACAATATGACAAAAAACAAAACAAATCTTGAAAAAATTATATATATGTTCGTCAAAACCAAAAAAAAATACCCACATTAAAATTACAAATTCTATCTCTGCCACCAACCTGAATCAAAATCAAAACAAAAATCAACCACCAACCAAATGACCAAATCTAAAACCAAAAACTATCGTTAACCTTTCGATTCAAAAACCAAAAAAAAAAAAAATGTTTTTCTGACCCCCTTTCCGAAAACGCAACCGCACCAAATTCGAAATTCTCATCGATTCGACATTCAAAATTCAAAATCAATTCAAAAACGTATTTTATTTTCGCTTACTTTCGTTTAATTCGAAATTTGAAATGACCAAATTTGACAATTATCTTGGCGATCCATATATATACAAACACATTTAATTATGTTAAAATGCTAATGTTATTGAAAAATTGTAAACGCAAAAATTCGAACAAATCTCAAAACCTGAAAAACTGAAATCGAAAACGAAATCGAATCGCTAAACCAAACCAACGTGCGATGTGGATAACCGAATATGATGGAAAATGGAACCGAAATCTGGAAATGCAAAAAAACACGCTCTCGAACCACACACACACACACTCGAAACACACCTACACACCACACACACACATACACCACCCTCACAAACGCAACAAATGCATGCAAAAATGATGATGATGATGATGACGATGATGACTACCATGATGATGGCGTTGTAATGATGGTGATAATGTGGCCGTGGCTGTGATGATGATGGTGATGATGACCCCTTAGGGAGTTGGTCGTGGGCATGGAATCACAGTGCCGCGTGGCAGAGCCGTTGGCCAGCGTGGCAGCATCAGTCGTCTGGGGGCCCGAACAGCGCCACAGGCGGCGGCAGCGGCAGCGGCGGCGGAACAGGCGGCGGCGGCGGTGGCGGTAGCTCAGCGGGGGGCCACCGGTCTGGGGGCGCCGGCAGCAACCGGGGGGGTCCGTGGGGTGGTGCCAACGCGTCCCAGCGCTCGTGGCACCCAGCTCGTCAAGCCGCTACAAAATTTACCAGGTGAGCTCAACAAACACAAAAGAACGTATCAATAATACACCACAACAACTACCAATCAACAAAAAAATACAACCAACCAAATTCAAACCAAAACCAAATCGAAACCAAACCAAATCGAATCAAAAAAAAAAGATACCTCCCAACAACCTGCGCCAAGTGAAAACTGCATAAAAACAAACCAACAACAGCGACAAACTTGAGAGAATACATTGCAAATGTCAAATTCATATAAATTAATAATTAAAGCCAAATGTAAACATGCATACGAAATACCACCCACACCCCTAGACACACTCAAACACACACACATCACGCGCACAAAAACCAAAACGAACATATCAAAAGAATTTATTAAAGTGTGAGTCCCCTCAAAGACCAAACAAATCCTTACCTAAATCCCCGCCCTAAAAAAAAAAAGTCACTTTAATGTCGTGTGTCTCGCATTTGTAACTGTTCTAAATGTTGTAAAGTTTTTCCCATTCTTTGGTTATTTTTTTTTTTTTTATAATATTTCCATCTATTTCTTATAAACCAATAATCATATGTTTCTTCTTAAATGTTTCTTTGTGATCCAAGTAGTTGTGCTCTTGCTGCTTACAATTGCGATGTTTTCCATTTACTTCAGTTATCTTTTCTGTGTCAGCGCTGAAATGTATGCTACGATTTTTGATGCATGTCTTGACTTTGTTTTTTATCGCGTCCAACTGTAAGCAGCAATTGACAGCCACGCCCACTAAGCCCGCACACAAATACACACACATCGCCTATGTACATATATGGAAAGCCATTATAACAAATTATGTAATTCTTTATACGCATATTGCCTTGGATATGTACCTAACTATATGAGCAATGTCTGTAAACGTTTATGAATCGATTAGTATTTATGTCCCACACCCACCTAAGCACTGAGAATATTGTCACCCACTAACTAAGCGCCATAGAGAGTCGAAAGAGTCGTCGGGTGGGAGAGTTAAAGCATTGACACATCTCTGTTCCGTTTAACATCAATGTTTGTCCATAACCTCCCATCTCAAGCCCCCCTCCGATCAATAGTCCCATCCAAAATTTTGACGTACGTGTATATAATTTTTTGTATTTTTTCATCCCGCGCTAATTTGTTGGCCGCCAGCTACAAATAATATACTTATACAAATGAAACGCGTTTCAAGATTGACCTGATCGATTGCGATTGCACAAATCTAAATATAAACCTTTATTTATATATTATTTATATTCTAGCCCATTAATTTAACAATATACATACATATAATATTTTGTGTGATTTTATGTATATCGAATTGTGAGTCTTGTTAATTAATTATCCATCATGCTTTGCGAAGCCCAAATAAAATTATATATATAGTTAGTAACCAATACACATGTATACCCATATGTATAATACTATATAACCACCCTTTAACATTTCATACATATCATATCCACACACAGGGTGACACCAACCAATACCAACTGAGATCGTTTTTTATTTATTTTACGTATAAAAAAATACTAATCGATTCGTGTATTAAGTTTACAACACGCCAACACACCAACCAATTTTTTTATAATTTGTTGTCAATGGAATCTATACTTGTTTACATATGTATATAGCGGAGAGCCCCCAACCAAGTCACACTTTTTGTCCCAGAAATGAGGGTTGACTAACACCGTCTGGCAAAAGCGTGACGATTTCGGGAAGCACCCACTCCGCCAAACACCAAATACCAAATACCGCCCACCCGATCACCTGCTTCCGTTTTGAACACGCTTTACATTTTACATTTTTGTGGCTGTATTCGTAGATACTTTTGTCTTCACGGAGGACACTTTTTATTTACTGTTAGAATGCTTCACACACACATGCTCATACATATACAAACAAGCGCTTTGTTTTTGATACCACCACCGTGTCAGCAGCGTAAACCCAAGACAAAACAAAACAAAAAATTAAAAACAAAAAAAAAACAACACAAAAAGAATGCAAAAAAAAAAAACACAAAACTAAATCTGTTTCTAGCTGGAGCTGCACTCAAGACATTCATGGAGGGCAACTAAGCGTAGCGCATCGGTCACCTCCACGGTCAGCGGTCAGAGCCGCTCACCGGTCAAGAAGCGTAAAGTCCACAAGTCCTCACATAGCAAAACCAAGTCACACAAGTCCAAGAAGCATTCCCACAGACACAAGTCATCTCGGCCCGATAAAGAAAAGAAATCCAAACGGGAGTCCAGCTTGGACAATTAAGTGGACGAACGCCCACATTGTTCCTGTCCCATGTACACACCCCATGCCATAGGCCACTCATCATGTTCTATGTAAACATATTCTTTTTTTTCCAAAATCAAACCCCCACGAAGAATCTCGTCATTGGCATTTAGAAGCAAATTCAAGAACACATCATCAAAATCTATAGCGCCAGATCAGATCAGTTCAGCCCTGTGAACCAACCGCCCCCGATGAACACTGAAAAGAAGACCTTGCAAAATTTCAAATTTCCAATTAAGAGAAGTGGAGAAACCCGAACACACAAATATAACTTACAAAGCGAGTTCTTCAAGTACAGCGCTCTGTACCTTTCGATCCAGGGATCCTTCGATCTGGCGGCCGATTTTCATTGTAACCCATCAAGTTAGCTGTACTAAGTGTTACACGTTCCAAGTTAGGCGATAATATCATGTACAATGTTTTACTCACAAGAAACTTGTTTGGTAATTGTTAACACACACAAAGAACACGAAGATTCAATGCACTTTACACCTCAATCACACCCCACACACTATATATTTTAACATGTAATCATGTCCCAAGTCCCATGCGTTATGTCGAGCTAACACGATTCTGATTTGTGATGTGTAAAACCAATGATGAGATAAATTAAACGAACAAATGATCAAATGTGTTGACTTTAATATTTCTGGAAAACACATGCCCGGTCCCCCCATTTACCAAGCAAATTAAAAAAATGGACAAAATCATCAAATTGTGCTACTAAAACAACTAATACAACGTCAAGAAATCCTCATTCGAACCATAGACCAGTTGAACTTAATCCAATCAAAAACAACCAACTACCAAACAAAGAAATAATAGCAACAACTTTGAACCATTTTTGTATTAACAATATTTTTAACTCTCTTTCTCTTTTTTTTCTTTCGAAAAACACCTTCACCACCCACCCAAAACACGACAACAACGCACACCGACATCAACAACAAAAACCACAACCAAACCGAATGCCTCCCAAAAACCTTCGACAACCTCCAATGCCGCCACCCACCAACCTGCAGTAGTCGGTAAACGTAAGTTCGATGGAGGTCACCAAAATCCGGCAGATGTTAAGCGACGTTACCCGAGCGGTTTAATAGGAAATGGCGGCAGTTGGGGCAGTTTACCGCTACCACAGCAACCTTTAGGCACCAATGGTGAACAGTGGTACATGGATACGTTTTCGGCATGGAGTTAAAACAACAACACAGCAACACACCAATTGAAATCAGTTAAAAACATCATTAACAACAGCAACTCATGGAAGTTACAACCACAAATAATCATTTTCTCCGAGCAACATCCTGGAGAAGAACCTTCGCGTCATAGTAAACAAATGAAAAATAGCAACCATTCTTAAAAGCAATAAATTTAATTTCAACAAAATACTTAAAGTATAAGAAACACAATTAGCCACAATTCAAAAGTATTGTTTAGAGACTCGTTTCGATATTATTATGTTTTTTTTTTTTTTTGCTATGACAGCCGTAGATTGCGTCCCTCTAAACAACTATAATAACAAATCAATAAATCAGCAATAGCAGCATCAAATATGTCGAGTAGAGTAAATGTATTGTATGTAATCACTTAACAAACAAATAGCCTTTGCAGCAAGAGCATTTTAAAAAGAAAAATTTTCATTTAGCGAAACCAGTTTAGCAGATTTTCCCAAAACAATTTTTAAAGCATCAGCCTCAACTTAGATAAACCAAAGTCAAGTCGTTTTAAAAGTTCACAAAAGTATAAGAAAGTTTGTCTCATAGCGTTTTTAACTCGAAATTGAAACAATAATTGATCGTTTATAGAAAAACCTATATAAAAATTACAAAACATAAAATATATTTATCTATAACTATATAGAGAGAGCAGTCTAAGCCCATACAGATTGATTTTAAATCTTAAGCAGCATGTAGCACTCCTTTTATACATTGAAAAAGCGTAAACAACCAAAAATTTAAAATCAATTCAAGTCGAAACATTTTACGAAAAAAGGCATATTTTAGACAAGCGATTTCTTCTTTTGTATATAGCCAGAGAAAAGCTGGCAAGCGCTGAAGCGAAACATATGGGAAACCAAGACATATACACGAGATCAGGCTCAGATGAATTGCTAAAACTAAATGTTTAATATTCTAAGAACACCAAGAAACACAATTCAAAATGAAAAGCAAAGCTTAATGAGGAAACATTGACTGACAAAAAAAAATAATGAAAAAAAAACAAATTATTAATTAGAATGAATGAATTGATGTGAGAACGATAAGCAAACACAAAAATTAAAAAGCAGCCAGCATTATTGTATAATGACTGGCGACGGCAACTGGCAAGACTTTCTGCATAAATTTGAAAACAAACTATTTTTTAACAGCGTAAGTTTTAGGCAACTTCAAATCAATTAAATGCCAGAAGTAAAAAAAAATATGTAGAGCTAAGTAATTGCACACATACAAGAACTACACTTACACTCACGCATATATGCAAATAATACTGATAAGCAGATAAAAATCGCAAATCAACTAGAAATTTGACTAATGTCTGCAAATTGAAGCAACGAATTAGAAAGAAAACATACAGACGCGGAGACAACACATCACAAACAGTAAAAGTAATGAACCTAATAATAAAATTGAATATTATAAATTTTAATACCGTAACGCATACTTAATATTAACATTTGTAACGAGTACGATTAAACAATCAAATCGTGCTTTATGTTCAAAAAAACAAATGTAACTAAAACTATGAAATCAATTAGCCAACGCTCAAGTGCGAATTAGCAGAAAACCTAAACCATTCAAAGCTAAGAAATTCTATTTCAAATCCACTTATCTAGTATGAAATTCAGATTAAAGTCTTTCCCCACTTTCCTTTACTCATCTCATATAAACTGCTACGCACACAGATAATACAACAACAAAAAAATACAACCCTAAGTAAAATAATAAATATATCAAGCCGACTTGCAAAAAACTAAACTAACTCCATGCCTATAAAAAAAAAAACGCCACACACGTGTCAAAATACGTTTATATAGGGAAAATCAATGAAACAATAACTTGCCCTTGTTTTCTATATTGCAAAATTTCAACAGAGTATTGTTTGGTTGAACAAAATTTCTGTCGTTTACGTTTCCGCTATTGCTAGATCTCAAGTAAAGCAAAAAGTTAATTAATATATATAAATGTATAAAACAAAAAATATATAAATTAGTTTTAAACTAACGAAAGAATACTTCCAATTTTGAACTCAAGTATAAAGCAAAATACAAACTGTTGGCAGTTGATGAAGGACGCGTGTGTTTTAAAACGTATCTATGAACATTGTTCAGCATAAGCCTAAAAACAATAACTTTTTTAAATTTAAAAGTACACTTACACAGACACACACACCAAGCAGTTGCCTAAAGTAAAAACGAATAATGAAAAAATGAATTAAAACTTGCGCAAAATTTGCAAACCAGCAAAGAACTTTAAATACATAATATTAGCCACAAACAATAAGAGAATATATACAACAAATTCTAAATGACCATAGTTAAGCTTAAATTTAGTAACACTCACATGCATACACTCACATACACATATACACATAATTATAAAAGTAAAGTAAACTGTCGTTGTAGGGGAAGAGAAGTGTGCGCCATTTTCTAACTACAATAACAAGAGAAAAAAATTACTAAAATATTTACCCACTTTTTATTTTTGATAAGTTTTCTTATGAATTTTCTTAAATATTTTACTTTTTTTATTGAGAGAGCATTTCACGCAATTGATCGTTGCCTTCGAAAAAGAAAGGGAAAAATAATTTTAAAACTTTAATCATTTTTTTCTTAAAACACACACAAACACAACAAATTAATTAATTTTATAAGGAAGTGAATTTTGAAAATTCTATAACGCCGCGTCTTTTTGCATGCAAAATTTTCGATTTTTCGCCCTAGAAATTTCCACATTTGGTGACTTAAAACCTTTGAACCCAATTCAAATTGCAAATATATAAATATAATTAATTTTAACAATTTGTTTAATTCGATAACTGTACTGATTTTATATTGTTTTAAATTTGTAATTTAATTTGTAAGTTTTTATTGTTAATGTGTTTTTTCTATTGTAAACTAAAACTAAACTAAATCTATAAACCAATTGGCAAATTGTTACACAATCCGTTAAAGTTAACCAATTTCGTCGATTCAAAAATTGAGAACAATGAAATTTTTACAAAATTATGTGCCGTTATTTAGAAATCATTTCTTTGGAAGCCTAAAGTTTTCCTGCAACCCCCACCCATCCCTTGACCTTTAACCCCAACAACCCTAATTGTGTTAAATATTGTAATTTGTAATTTTTGTTTTTAATTTTTCGGGAAAGCAAAAACGTTTGGCAAAATTAGTTTTTAATTTGAATATTTAGTTTTGTTTGTGCGCTTAAGTTTTCAATAGTATGTTATATATATTAAACTATGAATATTAATTTTTAGCAAAATATTTTTACGACCTAACATAAATCACTAATGTTAAATACTTAACGAACTAATTTGTTTAGCTGTTTAATTGGTTTAAAATTTCTATGTATTGTGAAGAAGAGCGCAAGCAAAATTTAACTTTGATCTAATAACAATAACAATAACTGTATACGTGTGTAAATTTCAACCTTCAACAAAAGCAACAACACTGAAAATAAATAGAAATAATGTCAAACGGAATCATGAAAGAAAGCAAAGTGGACAACAAAATTGCAAACTGCGCATGGAAACTGAGCGAAAAAAATGAAAAACTTTACATGAATTGTGATGATGCAAAGGCAAGATTTAATCATAATTACTAAATCTATATATACAATAAATATATATATATCTTTCTCTATAAATATATATATTTGAGTATATAATGTATATGTAGGCGTAGGAGTGTATAATCTAACTTTACTTTTAAACAGACTGCGTACGTATTAAAAATTTTTAAAATTAATTTGTGTAAAATGTTTTAAGTTTTGAAAAATTGGCAAATAAAGAAAACAATAAAAATTAATAAATCAAAAACCTGATCGCATTGTAAATTGAAATATACACAAATATTTCGACCTATTCCAAATTACCTTTTAAAACCTTTTCAGCAATCAAAATCTTTTCATGTATATTTCAAGAATCGGCTTAAAGCGAGCGCGCAACTGTTTATAAAGAAAGATGAAAAACAGTGGCAGAGGATGCAAGGATATGAAAGCTTTGGAAAGTTTCCAAGATTGTTTCTTACACACACAAAATAACATGATTTGTAGGAAGACAATACCTTTTTCAAACATACACACACGTTAGGATTAGCTTCGCTTAGACCATTTTTGTGTTACTTTTAAATTTATAGTTTGTGTGTGTTTTTTTGCTTTTTTAATTACATATATAACCATTTTATAATTGATTGATTTTAAAACTCTTTTATAACTACCTATTGATATACATACATCACAAAACATTTGCATACACACCACACGTATGAAAGGGATTCATAAACCGTGAACGTAACGTCGCCAATTATTACGAAATAAAAACAACAAATGGAAATTAAATAATAAAAACAATCAGAATTCATCGTAGAGGAAGGCCGAATGTAAGAAAATGGGAGAACAACTTTTACGTCTTAATAAACAATTATTGTTAACGAAGAAAATAAAAGTGAGAAAAGAAGCATATTGTACTAAAATATTTGATATACATACATTTGTTATTATTTGTAATACGAAAATTAAATAAAATTGCATCCAGATAATAAAAATGAAATAAATAAAGAATGCAAAGATCGTCGTCTGCTCAATCTTAGACTAAACAAATGAAACGTCGGGAATTTGCTCCAAGCAAGAAATCATTTATTTTCTCATTATTTTCAATTACTTTAATGGTAAAGAATACTATTTAAAAGCATTTGCTGCGAGATGAGGACTTGCTCCGGCTTCCATCGCTCGGCCTGGTACTGACACTAGCCGCGGTAATGCCCATATCATCTCCCAAAACTGTTTCGTCCACGCTAGCATCATCTGCAGGAATTTCCTCGTCGCTGTTCTGTTCGTCAACAAAGGATCCGGCTGGCGTGATAATAGAGTCTCCATGAAGATCCCTGTTTATCATATTTCCCATGTGAAAAGCAGAGTGGCAGTTGTTGGCAGCCAGGAGGGCTTTCACCCGGAACACCAGTGTCTCAATCGTCTCTCGAAGGGTGGGAATGTAGCTAATGATGGCTGTATTCTTTATGGATTTGGAGTGGCAGCAGAGTTGGTGCAGGAACCTGGTCACCTTCTGCAGTTCGTGCAGAAATCTTGTGACCCGTTCGGGATCGTCCCGAACAATAGACTCCAGGGCAGACATGCCGTGCTGAAGTAGTAGCTTAAGAAAAAGCAGGGAGTGCTTTAAAAACAGTCCAAAATTTCGGGGCTGTTCCACCAGCTGTACAATGGTAAGCAAGCCGTTTAACAAGCCCACCGTAGACTCCCACAGTTTTAAACGATCTCCATTGCTCTGCGCGCTGAGTTGACTACTTATCGAGTGAACAAGCACCTCGCACAGACCACGAAACAGCAAGGGGAAGTTGGCCCTGAAAAACACAGCATTAATAAATCAATGTCTACCTAATATGTGTTGCTTACTTTTTGAAATTTGGGAAGGAACTTAGGGCTTTGTCCTTCGTATTGAGGATACTGCATTCTTTAACGAGCTCACTAAGTAGGTCACTTTGCCTATCACAAGTTGATTTTTTAAGGAATCCCTTGACCAGCTCATCTAGGTAGATGTTGCACTGGGCGCCTTTATCCAAAGTAGCGGAGTAGTGAAACCATTTACGTCGTAGTAGCTTGTCACATAATAATCCTGAAGGATAAATTAATTTTGAAATAAAATTTCATGTCTTATTGATTATGCTTACGTGTTTTCTCAGCTTGCTGAAATCTAGGTTGGCTTGCATCATTTTGCAAACTTCCAACCTTAAGCAAGCTGCACAATAGTCGATGAAGTTGGACCGCCGTACTGAGGTTTAACACAGATTTCTCGTACTCTAAAAAGTACTCGAAAGTCATGGTTGCCAGCTGAGGAACAGTTTTTTTCTCGAGTCTTTTCCACTGGTCCTTGGGATGCAATTTATACAGTGATTCTGCGTCAAAATGGAAATTATAAGTTAAAAGCTTTAAAAGAAGTAATAGGAGCTCACTGTGAAGAAGTTCACCCTGCGATTTGTCGCCCCACTCGCTCCAAGCGAAATACAAGGCAAATAGGCGAATGCACAGCCCAAAGCACGTTCTAATATAGTTAAATTGCTCCTTGAACAGGTCCAGATTGCTGTAAACATGATTGACTTTCGCAAGCTCAGAGTCTATAGCTTTTGCTAGGGTTATTAGGTGATTGTTCACCTCCATCAGGCAGGGAAGCAAATCGCATATAAAGTCCTCTGGCTTGGACAGATGGGGCCTGAAACTGTCCGCGTCAGACGTGTTTTGCTGACCGAAGACTGAAGCTTCGAGTTTTTGCACCATGTCTTCGAGCAGGAACCGTAGTTCCAAAAGTCCCAGAAATTCGCCGACTTGTTCCTTGTCCAGCTGATGATTTAGGACGAACTTCTGCTCGACCAGCAGCATAATGATTTCTACTTCCATGGGCCTGTAGTTCTCCCGCGGCCCGTACATCTGCTCAAAGTCTGTTTTCGTTTTTACGGCCTTGCAGGGTGCAACCTTAATGGAAAAATCCGCTAATGTAGTCTGGTTCAGAGAAACGTCTGGTTCCATGGCTGTTGCATTGATTTTAGCATTTGCCTTGGCTCCCTGGCGTTTCTGGTGGACTATCGAATGTTTGGTGTTGGTAAGGAACTGGTATGGCGGTGCTACGAAGTCCGGGGGCGCTCTAGCTAAGAGAGGCTTAATCCTCTGCTCAATACGTATTAATTCGCCGAGCCGCGAAAGAACCCTTTTACGAGTGGCAGGATCACGCTGCGATGCGAAAGCACTGATTGATACTCGCATCCAGTTGACGGTGTGAAAGTAAATGCTCAGAATGTCCTTTTGTTGCTCCGTCTCAAAGTTGTCGAAAACGGGCAAATAGTCATCGGACTCAAAAAAGGAGGGCAATACGATGGCACAACCGAGCAAGGCGTTAATGTTCTCTAAACTGTCGTGGTGGCGATGTTTGTAGAGCACCCTGACACAGTTGAACAACGGAGCCAACATGTAAATGGAGTCGCAGGCTCTGTAACAGGTGTTTTTTTAAGAAAATGTATATTTATTGGTAAATTCAATATGGGCTCCAAAGCGATCATTTATGTATGTATATTCCATGAAAGGAGCAGACTCACTTAAGTTTGGGTGACAGAACCAGTTTGGATATGTTTATGCCAATGCTGAGGACATCAGATTCAGTGTTCGCATTTGTGTCGTCCAATTCGTTGATGTTAAGTTGATACTCCAGTTTAATGCCCCTTAAAATTATTTATAGTTAATGGAGTTTGTGTTTAAAGCCTTCACTTACTTTATTGTTTCTGGAATATCTTCGGTGACAAAACTAGCCTGAAAGCGAAAAGTCACTACGTCACAGGCCCAAGCGATAAAATGGTGGTCCAAGTCACAAGCGGAGGTTCCTTCATATCGCTGATTAAAAACTGTTGCCAGCTCTTCGTAGAAAAGAGCCAGGGACTCAGCGCTATTACCAATGGATGACTCGGTGCGAACTGTAAGAAGGATAAGTAAATACACCTTTAAAGGCAAAAAGGTACATTTTAGTTACTGATCAGGTTTGCGGCCATTTTGCCTCGCCCATCGGGTAAGGAATCCACGTTATCTACGCCGGTAAAGGATTCGTCATGCTCCACTGCATCGTTTTCGATGCGTGCCATAGCGTCGATGAGCTGCACACAACCAATGATTCCCTGTTTTTTAATATTATCAGTTGAATTTATCAGCTGCTTCTTGACCACCATATCAACTTGCTCCTGCAGCTGAAGACAAGCCGATAGTTGGGGGTCCGGAAACGCCACATGGCAGAGGAGATCCATGCCTACGCGAGTTTGTGTAAGAGTTAGATCACTGATCCTGTCCAGCATCGGAATAAGAAGAGTGGCACAGTTCTGGACATCTTTGGCGCTCTTGCGCTGCAATTCGCGAAGCAATTCCAGTGCCATTGTCGTCAGGTGTGGGGATGATTTGTCACAGGTGAGCTCCAGCAGTTTCTTTAGGATATTCTTCTGAATCGAGTTGAAGATTTTAAAAAGTATACTGTAAGAAAACGATGTATATTAATGAAATTTCGTTTTTTTTTAACAAAGCTAAAATACCTGTACGAAGACTTGGCAAAGTCGGAAACGGTGCGGTTTTTCTCGCGCATGAAGTCGTGCAGAATGTTCATCAGTGTGCTAATATGCTGCTCCAGAATGTGCCTATAGTGCAGCTTAACCTCCTCCAAAATGCTCACCGTAATGTGCTCCAGCTTGATGCGACGACGGAGCTTTTTTAAATCATTAAAAAATATTTGGAAATAAATGTTTTTCATTTAATTTTGTAAAAAATACATTTATAAATTTTTTAACATTAATTTTCTGTTTTATACAGTTAAACTATTTAAACATAGTTACCAAAACGTTTCACAGAATTCAAGTACTACTTACAATGTTTTCGATGTACAAGGAATTATCTTCGTTCACTTGTATCAACAAAAGCAGAACAATAAGGTCAAAGGAGCTGAAAGGTAAATAAGTATTAAAAAATCTATAGGTTTATTGCATGATTCCTGTAGACTTACGTAAATTCATCTGCGGGCAAACTAGCAGCTGACCTCTGCCATGTCTGATAAAATCTCTTAGAGCGTATTAGGCCAAGCTCAAGAAAGCCAAAAAGTTCCAGCTGCGACTTTTTATTGTCGGCAGAAGCCAAGCTGTTGTCCCGATGAACTGTGTGACGCCACTTGAAGATTTCCCGCATGCTGCGAACCAACTAAAATTGGACGATGCTGCTCATAGCAATTATGGTAAAAATTAAGGATTCTTACATCTCGCACACTTTCATCCGTGTCCATTTTCAGAACGTTCAACAGTAGCCGAATAAGGTGGGGCAATGCCTAAAAATTTAAATTATTATTTAAAATATAATACCACAAATTTTTAGCATGTTACCGTATCGGAACACTCGCCACTGGTAGCAAACTCTAAAATGCGCTGTCGTAACTTAGCCTGCGTGCTTTCAGAAAGCGATAAGTTGCTCAGCGTATGCACCGTAGTCATGTGAAAAAGGTCCTCAGTGCTGGAATAGTTTACGCTACCACAGAGAAAATTCAAACAAGAAATAGAAAATTAATTAATTAGCTATTTTCAAATTGGTTTTCTTTGCTTTTAATCAATTTTTGGACATTTGAAGACCTTTTGATTAAAGATAATTTAACCGTATTTTTGATTTGTGAAAGCTTATGAAGAAACCACAATTAGAAGTGAAGTCAAGGGGAGTATTTGAGCATTCTTTCTTATTCATTTGGTAGAATGAAATTTGAACTTTGAGAGAAAATTATTTTAAACCGAGTAGTCATTGTAGTAGGTGTAAATCAATCTTTGGGAGTTGATGTGTACTTTACAACGTAGTTGCTACTCACTTGAGAAGTTCAACAAAGTCATCGTGCATACTGGCATCCAGTATCAACTCAGCATTGGCTATGATGTCCAACTTGGCCGAATCCGTGGCCCTATTAAAGATGCCTTCAATACGGCTGTAAATTTGTACCTTGTGCGAAACGGTCAGGTAGCGCAGCTGCGTCAACATCAACGGCAGCAATGGCATACAAATGGTCCCCTTGCCTAAAATAACTCGGTCCGCTGTGGCCACCTCCTCGATCTTGTCCAGCAGTACTTCCACGCAGGGACCTTGCATGAAGTCGATCATCAGAAAGTTGATGAACATGCTGTTCTGGGATTGGTAGATCTGCTCCTCGCCAGCGGCGTCCACCGTGCAACCGGTAAGAAGCTTCTGCACCAGCTTAGACCTGGGAGCCATGGCTGCAGTCAAACCCGTCTTGAATGTCTCCAGTTTGTCGGTGTAGGAAGATGCACTCATGAAAATGTCCCTCAGCTTGGCGACAATGGAGACATGGTCGCAGGCAAGGATCAGGCTGTCGCCCTGATCCAACTGGACACCAGCTCGAATGAGAACCAGCTCAAAAAAGTTGTTTGGCTGCCGGGAGAGAGTCAGGATGTTCCTGCTGGAGGATTGTGTGCGACCCAGTGTGGCGGCCAGGATCGCGCTGTGCTGCGAAAGAAAGCGCTGCGTGTGCTCCTGCGAAGCGGGTATGTTCTCCTCGCTCCCACTGCCCGTGGATTCCACGGACACATTTGTCGTCGTGGTTTCTGCCAGCCGCTGAAATAAACATTCACATTGGGCAAAGTCAACTGGGAAGTCTCAAAAATAACACTCACGGGCACTTTGATGGTGGTGTTCTCATCTATTGTGTTGAGGGCTTTCTTTTTGGTTTTCCTATGATTTCTATACATAATTGATAGCCGATTTCACCAGCTAAAATCAACAAATAAAGACAAAATTAACACAAAACAAATTCCTGGCGCGTTCGCAATGCTTCAATGTGACCGTTGTAGTGTCATAGGTGAACATATCGATAGCAACCACATTCATAAAAATATCGATTGTTTGCCAATTTTTCAAATTCAAATTTCTATTCAAACATTTCTGCAAAATGCGTACAAAACTATTATTGTTTTCTGTTTGTATTTATTTCTGTGATTAGCATTCATCGGAGTTAAGGTTAAAACTAAAAAAAGAAGACTTATAAAAAGGTGGTTTTCAGAATATGTCAGCATTTTACCCAGCACTTTTTTAATAAATAACCATAATGCCTAACTAATTTTTTTAATTTATGTTTTCTTAATATATGTACCTAAACTTGATATCAGGAAAATGTTAGTATGATCGTAATTTTTTCTTACCTCGTTAAAATGTTCAAGGCAAGTTTGTTTGTTACAAAAAAGATCTAAAGATTGTAATGTATTTTACTACATGTATTTAAATTTGACTAAGACTTCGGATAAGTACTTCATCGACGAAAATCGATTTTTTGTTTTAATATTTTTTTGTAGTTTTACACTTTAAAAATGTTGTGTCAAAATTTCAAATTGATCGGAGCAAAACTGCAAAAATACTGCGCCCCAGAGTGGCGCCTCTTTTATCTCCAAATCGGTGATGATAAAAAACTTTAGGCGAATGTGTTTTTTCACTCAAATTATCCCTTACTCCCCCCTTAAATGCACTTCCGTCGCAAAAATTTAATATAAGCACTCACAACAAATTTTAATATACAACAATTTTATTTAACATTTAAAATGTAGAACTAAAGTGTAGGTAATACATATTAAATGCACTTATATTATGTTAAAAATATTTCAAAATTCCAGATATATCTAAGGTGGTAACTATCTAGACCTAGACGCTTGAATCACTGTTTTGGTAGTTTATATCAATAAAAATAAGCTCCTTAAAGTTGCTGGTCAGCGATACCATCATGGGATAGTCGATGACCAGATAGCTATCCGGATAATTGGCGACCATATCGGCAACGCACTTGAATTTCGACAATCTCATAAATTTCACCACGGAGTTACGCTTGATTTTTTTATCTTGGGAGTAAACAGTCATGCGACAGCCGACATTTGGATAAGTATCTTTGCCGATGGTGAGCCAAAAGACGTACAGAGGAGTGCTATCCTCCTCAGCTTCAGGTGATGTCTGGGAGGTCAACTTTGCCACAAAAGAACCCCTGTTAACTTGGGCGAACATCAGAAGACAGGGTAAATGATTGGAGAAATAGAGATATATTTGAGGCAGCTCCAAATTATAGGTTCTCTTCAGCTCATTTACCTTGCAATCGGGGATCCTATCCAGCAAGGCAATCACACAGAGGCAG
Source organism: Drosophila oshimai (assembly GCA_018150695.1). Lineage (NCBI taxonomy): Eukaryota > Metazoa > Arthropoda > Insecta > Diptera > Drosophilidae > Drosophila > Drosophila oshimai. Next base: position 2,086,797 of record JAECWM010000003.1, on the reverse strand, counting down.
TAAACCTGTTCTTGAGGATAGCCACTTGGATAGAAACATAAGAATCATTCGATCCGAGAGCCAAAGTTCCTCAAATAGGCGACAGTGGTCTGTCAGAAAGTGGGACATGAGCACTCTAGAGCTTAGGCCTGTGTGACAACCATTAATGGGACACTTAAACTCCAGGAGTTGCAAGCATTCTCTGCTGGTAAACCGCCTAATGTGGGACATCAGGGGATTTATGGCCAGCGCATCGGGCTTGGGCACAACATGTCGATCGTAAAATTCATTGAGGGACTCCAAATTGAGAGATTTTACGAGCCCTTGGGGATGGACACTGGGCTCCAAGTCAGCTCGCTCCTTGGCATTACTTAAAATCTCATTGTAGATCAAGCCAAAGCGTCCTTCGTGTTTCATGGCCCAATTGAGGAATCTCAGGCAATTCATTTTGCTCCTGAGAACCTTTAAGCTTCTCTCCTGCAGATAATGCTCCACCATAAATACAGCAAAGCGGCACCTGAGCAGATATCTGTCTTTGGGATCTAGTCGTTTAGACATGGCTCTGCCGTAGAGCACTCTAAAGTAGCAGGTCAACATTAGGTGGGCCATCTCGGGAGTGAGTGGAATCCTTCCCTGATCTGGCTTATTCACTAGACCTACATAGTCCATTATCTGTTCATCTAGCTCGTAATTGGACATGGTATTCAGATTCTTTGACGTGCACTTCTGGGTAAGAAAGTGAGCCGGAAAAAAGGCCTCGTAGACGAACCAGTGAAAGTTTAATCCATCATAGAGTAAACGCTCCCAGTAAAAGTGTTCAAGATAGTGACAAATCCTCTCATGATCATCTATGGACTTCTTGAACGGCAGTCTAGCCCCCCAGTGAAGGATTTGTAGGGAAACAGCATCTAGATCAAAATAACTCCTGATATCCTCATCTTTGGGTACGGAATCCAACCTCATATGAGGAACTCTAATACCTCGATTGCCTTTAATTCGCATTCGAGTGCGATGTTTACTAACGGAAAAACCGTTGAGCTTGGCCTTTCGCTCGTGTAAAGACTCCAAGTTTGTCAAATCACACTCCGAAGAATCTGCTTTAGCCCCACTATAACTTGATGTCGTTTCAACATTACTGTTTAGACAATCTGAGGTTTTGCAGGTTGCAGTCGTTCTCTCCATGGGTGAGGTGACAAATTTTTTGGTACTCTCACTTAGTCTGGGAACAAGTACAACTTTTAATAAATCTTCAGGAGGCTCCAAACGCAACGACCCCTGTTGCCTTCTCAAGCGACCTCTATCCATGAGAAGATTCTTCAGGCAGTGACCCCTGTCAAAATGCTCGGGCTGAGAAGAAGCTGGAGCAGGATCTGGGGTATTCTGTAGAACAGGAGGATGGGGAATCACGGCCTTTGGCATGGGAAGCGGTGACACGGCCTCGGACTTTTTATATTCAACATTCGGAGCTCCATTTGTTCGCCCACGTTTTTCGTCCTTTGTCTTTTCAATGGGCTCGAATAACCCATCAAAATCTTTACTTGTATAAGCGATTGCCTTCTTCTGCACGCGACTGTGTTTTTTTTTCCACTTCTTTGGGTTGTAACGCTTATGGGATCTTGAAACCATACCCTGAGAAACATAGGAATATTTCTGACTTAACTTCTTTCTAAGCTGTTTTTTTAGGTTGTCCTCTTTGGTGTTTTCGGCCGACTTTTTAATTTTTTTAATTGGTTTCCATGTCCTGTACTTGTCATTTATAACTTGAATAATTTTCAATTGATGGCTTGTCAATGGTGGGCGTTCTGTGACCAGTGAAAGGTCTTTTAGTGTAATTTTTTGATGACCAGACTTACCTGAGCGTTCCATTTTAATTTTGTGTACTTCCATTGGTTGATCTGTCGTTCTGGCGCGTGGAGTAACTTTCGTCACTGGAATTTCAGTGGGCCTGTCCATATTCATATTCAAAGTAATGTTCGTGGCTTCCATTTGGCTTGCAGCCCATGCTCTCGCTTGACCGCGTGCTTTAGCTTGTGCTGAAAAGAAAACTCCTATATACACTTAAACTAATCATTTCCATTTTAAAGTTTCACTCAGATTCGAACTTTAGGACGAGTGATATGTGGCCAAGACTCACCCAAAGGGGTTGGCTGATTTAAGATGGCCTCCAGTGCCTCAAAAATTTCTTCCTCAGAGATTGAGTCCAGGAACTCCACCTTCACATTGTCATAGGACACCTTGATTTGACTGAACCTGTTGTTGGGCGTCAAGGTTGTCGCTGAGGAAGAGGCGGGGGCCTCAGCAGGTTCTTGAGCTAAACGGGAATGGGATCATTATTATTATAGCTGTTTCATCAAAATTTTTATAAAAAATGTTCAAGAGTTTTTAAATCGACCGTGGTCTCGTATCGTAAGTCTCAGTCTGATTATCATGATTCTTTGGGATTAACCTCTAATTTTTTTGTCTTGGTTCTTCATGTCCATTTCCAAAAGAGTAGTTATTTTAGTTATTAGATTTGCTTTGCATAGAAAAGGTCCTTCTTAAATAGTTGTATTGTTCGACACTGGTGATGTGTTTAGCATAGCCCACCTGATTCAAACATTTAGATATTTTTTTCAACAGCCAGGTTTAGTATTCGTTTATCATATACATAAGTCAGAATTTCTCAATCAAAGTTTTGTGTCAATTTATTTTCTTCTATTTTCTTTTATTTTCAAATATTTATCACAGCCAAGTTTATGGACCGATTTTAGCAAGTCCACCGAAAATGGAACCGTCATTAAAAACACATTGTATATATTATTGAGTCCCCCAAACTGGATCCCTGGATCCCCGCCTGAACACATTTGTTAAATAGAGTTACAGATAGAATTAATTGATAAGTATATAAAGACTGGCAATAAAGAAAACTTGAGTTGGTTAGAAAAATTGTCAACTAGTTAATCACCAACATATCCCTTTTTGCTACCATCCCGCCTTAAGCTTAATTTCCCCCAATCCCGCAACACCCCCAGGCACTTTGCCAAAATAAATTAGTATCTTTTCATCTGCCCATACATATAAATCCAAAAAATAATTACCAAAAACATGTAAGACCGAATTTCATTCTACAATAACTTTGCCTTTATTTTTTTTAAACCGCTTTCTTAAACTCATACCATTTGGTGTTGAACTGAGAACAGTCAACCATTTTTGTAACAAAAATTACCGTTCGGTTACAGTTCTTATACCATTTCTTAATAAATGAAAAATCACTATAAAAAAATCGATTGTTCGCAAATTTAAATTTTTATTCAAACATATTCTACATAATGCGTACAAAACTATTATTCTTTTCTATGTGTGTATAACTTGTTAATAATCATATGTGATGAGTACAAAATGTTCAACTATGCGTTAGCCTAATTTTAGGAGTCGGAAGCATGTTCCATAAATTGTTAATTGTATATGTAATGGAAAAGTCCAACGTAGAACTAAACTTGATGATTATAAACATATTTGTAAATTTAAAGCCTTTCGATTTGAATTGTTTAACTCGGGTGCTAACTCTGATAATTTTGAATAATTCCTAATATCGACTTTCAACTCTTAAAAGTGCAAAAATTCTATAGTGCTATATGTATTATATATGTATGGTTTATAAAAAGGAAGTACAACATATGTCTCGAAGTGATAATGCCAGCAATTGACTTATTCCGGGACTATCGTGTCCCTTTCGTACCTAGTTAATAGAAAATCACTAATTTGGCGTTGTTTTCAGTATTGCTATTAAGTATATATTAATGAACTTGATGCCATTCCTATCACACCAATGCAGTCCAGTTTAAAGTGGAACATTTGCGAATCGTCCACAATACTGTGCTCCTGGAAACAGGTTTGGTTTCCTGCCTCTGTTCTCAAGTTATCCTTAAACATCAACTTATTGTTTTTTCGCACGTCGTCTCTTGTAGCCCGTCATTTGCTTTAGAAGCTGAGAGTTTTCGTCGTCGAGATCCATGTTTGGGCTCCCAGAGCCGCAGTCTTTTGGGTATATAGATTAGGCCCAGTAGAGTTATAGCTAGAAGAAAATTAGAAATTCAGATATTATTCGTGGATGGCAGGCTTCTTCAAATAATTATACACAAAAATTTTAATTATAAAAAAACCAAACAAGAAAAGATTTGGAAAATCGTTACTTAAATATGTAACCGATTTTCCATATGTTTTCTTTTATTTATTCTGTTCGAGTTTATGGTAAAATGTTTTTTATGCTTTAATAAAATCATTTTGGTTTTTTATAAAGAGTTTATTATTATCAGTGGACTGGCGCCTTATAACTACAAAAAAGTTTAGTTTTATATGTATCGGGAATTGTTGTACTTTAAGTTCAGTTTTAAGGAAATTTTTTTCTTATATGAATAAGTGTCATAAAATAATCCAAAACTTATATTTACTGATAATAATTTTACTTACAATTTAACACGCAAGGGAAGATCACGTAGAAGTTGATGGTGCTGGAGCGAAAATAGAGCGCCTCGGTGGCATAGAAGACCATGGTGAGGGCCAGGGAGCAGCCGCCCATGCTCACCACCCTGTTATAAATAAATGCTATGATTATTACAGAACAAATAAAACCTTTGGGTATCACTTACGGCCTGTAGTGGATATAGAGGGTGCAGTGGACAAGAGCGATGGCCTTGAGCAGGCAGTACATTCCGATAATGCGCGATATGGTGTAGTCACCTGTAAGAACAGTCGTAGAGTAGGATCCTAGTATGGGTTTTATTTTACAGGTCGTTCTTACCCTCTATAAACTGAGTGTCGCTGTGGTCGCCCAGGAAGCTGCGCCTTTCGATATAGCTGCGAAAGGCCGTGCCCAAGTCCATGAAGGCCACAAAGGCTATCCATCCCCTGAAGGCGTAGAGCAGCCGTTCGCGCGGTCGTCCGCCAGTCTGGATGGAAGCCCTAGATACCACAAAGAGAAAGGAATGCCCAAAAATATCTATGTATTAAAGGAAGAAAATACTAACAAAAATTTTTACTATATAAAAAATCATAATTTGACTACCTATATATTTTACTAATAATAGGGAAATAAAAATAATGTGACAGCGCTAAAAACCATATAGGAGGTTTATGGAGAGTCCTCGAGAGTGACTTTCCTAATTTTTTTTTTAAATGTGTATTTAATTTTTTGTAATAATTGCATGTTTCCAGTTTAAAATTTTTTTTAACACAACGAATACTAAGGAGTTTTTGAATTCCCCCAGTGTTATGATTTAGACTGTCACTTTAAGTTTTTGGTTATCTCATTATGTGTTATATTATTTACTCCCTTAAACGATGGCTTATATCTTAAATAAAGCTATAACGAACCCTAATGATGGTTATGATGATATCATAATAGGATTCCGGTTTTTGTAATATTGTAGGGCCATTTGAATTAACTTAACATTATTGCGTGTGCATAATTATACCCTCTTAAGGGAAAAGTGTCAGCAAAAACAAAAACTCCAACTGTGCCTCCGGGCAATGGCATGCCCAACCGGCTTATCGACCTCTCAGAATCTCACTCGGAAGTCCCCGTGCCACCAACCCCATACCACATGCCCTCCCCCGAAGCCTGGCAAAATCGATATTATGGCACACTATGTATGCTGGGCTATTTGTGCAACGGCAAATATTTGTGCAGAGCGTAATTCCCGGCAGCACGCGACCACGTGGAACGATTTGGGTCCAATTGGAGCTCCTCCCCACCCAACCGGATTGTTTATTTTCAATCAACACCGCCGGCTATGTCGTCCGAGCAACGCAATTTATAGACCCGGGGCCGGCTAGCAGGCGATTCATAATTATTCTCTTGCACTCTCTGTATGTGTGTATATATTTATTTTCATAACCATTTGCTTACATTTTGCAGCGATTCCCGGGTTAATCAGATAGCCCCAGTTCTGTCACACACGGCGTATGCGTAATACTCGAATGTAGGACTCTATAATCCCGCAAAACCTATTTTATGCTGCAGCAATTGTTTATTTTTTAATTTTCTTGTTCTATATCGAAGCGAATAATTGTCGTACCGTCGGCTGCAACGCCCCGCCGTACACTGAATGTCTTCAATGAATAAGTTCCGTACAAAGGTAGCAAGCTTTTATGCTTTTCAGAGCTTTGGGTTTTTAGGATTTTGGGATTCGTGTTCGTATAGCACGGCAGATACCCAAACAGCCCTTTTAATCATCTTGAGTAAGTCTGAAATTATTTTAAGCAAGAAGCTGTTATTTGTTATTGTTATTTTTATCCTTTTTATGGTGTTGCAAATTTGGATTTTATTTTAACCAAAAATTTTTATTCTCACTTAAAAACTTAATATAAATGTGGACACTTGATAACCTTCAACCCTAGATGATCGAATAAACGACTTATAATCGCAAGTGCGTACTCAATTTAGTTCACGAAGTTTTTCAGTATATTTTTATTTAGCAAAAGTACAAAAATTTCAAACAATTTTACAATACAACCTTCAGATGAATATTGAATTCTATAGCTTCAAGGGCATAGGTAATCATATTGGTCCGAATAGTTTTTTTTAGAAAGTATAAAAAAGATCAACAATTTGTCAAGTTCTATGGCTCTATTAGGATGAATGTGGGTTTAGTCCTTGCCAATATTCGCCTCAGTTTTGCGGTACTCGGCCCAGTCCACAAATCCATCGGTGTTCAGATCCATGGACTTTAGCACGTAGTCTATAGTGTCTTCCAGAGCTTTGTCCGTGTAAACTGTTCCCTGCTTGTGCTCCTCCGGCTGGTCAGTCTGACCCTCGGCGTGACCATCTGCGTGGCCCTCGGCTGGTTTCTCGCTACTATCTTTGACTAGAAACGTAATGAAGTATTACACACTTTTGAAGTGAATTTGGAAATGGTTAAGTTGTTAAAGAAGCTCGCCCGAAACCGCTAATTTATATACTAACCTATTGCTCTAGTAGATAAAGGTGTTAGATCTAGTCGACTGTGATTTGGGTTTGACTTTATTTGCTAAATCGGCTTTACTTACAAAGAGTTGCATGCGTCTACATAATAGCTTTCAGTTTTAAAAAGACTTCCACTTAGTAGGGGTTTTCTTAAATTTGTTTGCAAAATTTTTTTTTTTTTGTACAAAACAAACTTTTACACAATCAGTCTGGTTGTTTGCTGCTCTCAAGTTGCGCTTAAAAATTAGTTCATATCGAAAGATAACTAAAATTATGACAATGGAAAACAAAACGAAATAAAGCGGCTAGAATTGCACAAACCACTTAAGAGATTCGTGATCAAAATTCGAAAATAGGAATCTTTTAAATAAGTTCTTGGAAGGACAATAAGTTAAAATTTGTTCAATGAAGTTCTCCGATTGGAATGCTTGCAGCATGGTAAGTAAAAATGATTCAAAATTATCTAAAGTGCGCTAAAACCGTAGACATGGTCGACGTAATTTCAGGATGTTTGGGCAGAAAACAGGAGTATGTGTTGCACGTCACAAAACGCGGGACGACGACATGGGTATGTGAGCAAACTGAACGGATCTGGGTTACTACTAATGAACCGGCTGCTGCTGCTGCTGTTGCTGTTGCGGCTGTTGCTGTTGCTGCTGCTGCTGCTGCTTCTCAGCGGCCTTCTGCTGCGCCTTGATGAATTCAGGATAGTCTATGTAGCCGTCGCGCGAGGTGTCGTCCATCTGTAGGATGGGGTCAATGAGGGCGACCAGTTCCTCGTCGGAGAAGACCTTCTCCTCCACGTGCGGTTTCTCGCCGTTCGGCTGCTCCTTGCTGCCTTGCTCTGCGTGGCAATGAGTTGTTATGGCGGATGCGAGATGGATTAGCATGAGATTCGAGCATGACCACAACCACAACCGGACCCGTTTAAATACGCATATGCAAAAGAGGTAGAACAGAATAGTGGGTCAAACAAAACGAAGAACAGAAACCACAGATTCTAATCTAGTTGAGCCAAAAGAGAGGTGGTGCTAGTCTTACCGTGCCAGTGGATCAGCGACTTGATCAGTTCGCAGCCATCCAGCTTGTTGTTGTTGTCCGAATCATGCATTTTGAAGTAGTGGAACTGCAGCTCAGCCTCGGACATCTTGCTCGTATCGATGGGAACCTGCATGTGTTCCTGAATATGACTGAAAATGGCAGAAATGGAGATTAGTAAGGCAACATGTTAAAAAAAAAATGGGTCCAAAGTGTCAAATTGATTCATTACCAATGATAGGCAGGATACAACTATTGTTTACAAAAAGTCAAAATAAGTACGCAAGTATTACGGAACACCACTTTTAGTGGTTAATTAATGACACCTAGCCCAGTCGGGGAAAAGCTCCCTAGATGGATAATGATTGACAACATCAAAGATAAGATAGGCGGACACTTACGCGCGCTCCTGTGCGATGTTGCCCGTGTTCAACACCTGCTGGGGCTGGCCATGATGGTGTCCACCCGCCTGGGGCTGGTGGTGCACCTGCTGCGGCTGCTGGTGTTGCACTTGTGGCTGCTGTGGTTGCTGGTGGATTGGCTGCTGTTGCTGCACTGGAACTTGCTGATACTGGACCGGCGGCTGTTGCTGCTGCTGTACAGGCACCTGTTCGTATTGCTGCAGAATCGAGAAGTCGGGTTAGAGTTTCTTATAGTGAATGATGCGGATCCAACTTACATACTGCTGGGGCGGCACACCTGGCGCCGAGTGGACCTGTTGCTGGTACTGGGGCGGCTGCTGCTGTTGGTGGTGCTGCGGCGGCGGAGGATGGTGCTGCTGCACTTGTTGGGGAACCTGCTGCTGCAGATGCAATATTTTACTCAACGCTCAACCACCAGCTGCTAGCACGGAATCGGATCAGGAACCCATACTCACATAGTGCTGCGGATTGACGCCGGGAGCGACGCGCTGGCCGCTCGCCAGGCCAATCAGGATGAGGGGCAGCAGCAGCGCTGCTCGCAGCTCCGGGACGCGCATTTGCATGGAAGTGCTGGATTCTAGCGGGGATCGGATCGGGATCAGTGGCTCTGTAATCACCACGTCGCAAAGACAAAACACACACGTACACAAATCGCAGCTTCTTCACCTCTTGCCATTCGCAACGGGCGACAGCTGTTGCACAGGTAACTCAGATCATTCACCACGAAGCGCAGGCACCGAAATATATCGTATCGATGATGTTTTAAGTTTTAAAGGATTATAAAAAATATAAATTTAGATTATTAACAATTGACTTCTAACTTAGACTTCAAACAATTACATATTAAATCATAACAACATTAAAAAAAAGTTTTTGTTACGAATACATCCTTTTTTTTATATAACACAGCAATTAATTTTTTAAGTTTAAAAAATAGTTGAAATCCGGAAACATCTTAAGTTAACATTTCTGATGCACCTTTTTATAACACATTTGTTATAGTTTTTAAAAAATCTAAATTTAGTTTTAAGATTACCAGAGTTTGGTCAAAAAAAGTTTAATGTTGAAAAAATTTAATTCTTTTTCCAAAATAATGTTTTAGGAACTTATTGAGGATAATATGGCAACATCTTTATTAAGTGTAAAGGGTAAATAATTTTTGTAAGAACTTTAACTAATTAAAATAAACATATATTTTTGAAGGTATATCAAAAGTCAATATTTGAACATTTGGGTAAACAAATATCAGAATCTACAAATTTATATAAATATAATTTTAATTATAATAATCGGTTTACAATTAATTTTGAGTTTTGACAACCCTATCAAGAGCTCGCCATTCAGACGGTCATACTGTCAAACGCCATTTTTTAACGCTCCACCATGGTCACGCTGGTCTCCTCCTCTTCGTTTTCAACCAGCAAATTGACTGGTTCAGCGCTGCTCAAAATACAAAGATTTGAATACCTCGACCAGGAAATTGCTAAATAATGGTAAGTACTCTGTCACCTGAGCACACACTCTTAACGAGAGTAGTTAAAAACCCATTAATCTGGGGTTTTACCACGAAAACTTAGTGCACGTGCTGGCCGTTCGACATAACCCCACTTAACCCATGTTTATTCCACAACGACAGGCTGCTGCACCCAAGGATATTGAGAAGCCCCATGGCGGCGATTCGGCCTCTGTGCACCGCATCCGCATTACCCTGACCTCCAGGAACGTGCGCTCGCTGGAGAACGTGTGCCGCGATCTGATCAACGGTGCCAAGAACCAGAACCTGCGCGTCAAGGTGAGTAGTCCATTGAATTGGATGTACCTTCTGCATCCGCATTTACCTGGAGGCTTTGCGTGCCCGCCAGACGCTTAGCCTAGTCATTTATAAATGCCAGAGAAACTGCCTGAATCGGACATTACTTTTGCACTGATTACTCCAGCGCGAGAGTATCACATGGTTCAGGCGACAAAGCCTCTTATTAAGATGAACACCTTCTAACTCCACCTTTTTTGTCACCTTTTCAGGGCCCCGTGCGCATGCCGACCAAGGTCCTGCGCATCACCACCCGTAAGACTCCTTGCGGTGAGGGTTCCAAGACCTGGGATCGCTTCCAGGTGGGTTTTGCTATTTACTATAGTGCCAGTACCATTCATCACCTATGGTCAGATCTGATATCGTGGTTGGGACACATACTGTCTTTCCACAGTATCTATAGGGTCTGCCCAGAAAAAACGTGTTCGCATAGTCCACTTTGTTGGTATACCTCACAATTTGGCTCTCCGAATTCGACAAATTAACTAAACATAACATCTTGTTTTTTCTTATCCACGACTCGTGACTTATCTGTAAATAAATTTTCTTTTTTAGATGAGAATCCACAAGCGCATCATCGACTTGCACTCTCCCTCTGAGATCGTCAAGAAGATCACCTCGATCAACATCGAGCCCGGTGTAGAGGTTGAGGTTACCATCGCCAACTAAGATCGGCAGATGCCGCTTTTTTACACCCCGAAAAGTTTGGAGTACAAATAAAAACCAAGAACTTTTCCTAAACATGTGTTGCTAGCTTTATTGTGCGAAGTCCTTTGGGGTACTTTTCTGGAATGTGTAAAGTATGGTATGATGGTCAGTCTAATAGTAATCTGGAACTGGAGCACAGGCAATCTTCACGAAGTCTGCATACCGCACAGTACTATTATTGTTTACATTGGCCTCCCGGAAGATGTTGTCCACCTCGCGCATGGAAAGCCCCTCGCCCCAGTTCTGAAGGAGATTGCGCAGCTGTCTGGCCGAAATGGTGCCCTTGTTCTGCGGATCAGCGGCCTTAAAGGCGGCGATCACTTCGTCCGGCAGACTCTCCACCTTGGAGTGCTGGTGCATGATGTCCAGAAAGTCGGCGAAGCTCATTTTGCCGTTCTTTTGCTTCAAATACGAAACCAGTTCTTGGATAGTCGGCGAAAGACCCAGAGAACGCATGATAACCTGATGACGAAATTTCTACCATTAGTATGTGTGACTTCGGTGGGGTGAGGAGTCCCACTTACAGTTAGTTCGTCCAAATTGTTGATTTGGCCCGAACGGGCGAACAGATAAAAACACTCGCGAAACTCTGGGGGTTAAAGATAAGAAATGTTTTCAAAATGAAATCATCAAATGAGTCGTGTTAGTATTTACCGTCAATATCCTGTTCTTTGAAGTAACGTGCCTAATAAGATAATATTACAAAAAGAAAGTTGCATAAATACAAATGGTTAATGAGGGCAGTCAACTGGAAAGTGCAGTTATCAAGACAGAAAGCACTTTTTATCTATAAACGTTGCTTTTTTTTACAACTCACCATATTGATTAACTTTTATTTCCACCTGTACCGAACAAAAAACAAACAATAAATATTGTAAACAAGGAAAAATAAATAAATTAAACGAAAAACTCAAACAGGTAGCAGGTCAGTGTGACCAGAAATCAGTGTGACGGGCTGACAGGTCACGTTAAATTACCAAATGTTGGGATATCGATAAATCGATTACTCTTAGTTTCGCGGTGACTGACAACTTAAGCAGAACAAGACAGTAAACAAAATGGTAAGTCGGCAAATTATATCTTGTATTTTAATTTAAATTAACAATAAATATGTAATTTCAGGCGCGCAATGCAGAAAAGGCAATGTAAGTAACCCTAATACTCAAGAACCGCAAGATGTTTGACACTTATCCGCTTTTTCCGGCAGGACAACTTTGGCACGTTGGCGGGCGGCCAAAGAAGTGGAATCCGGCGAAAAGGAACGTCGTCCTTATTTGGCCTCCGAGTGCCACGACCTGCCCCGATGCGAAAAGTTCCGCCTGGAGATTATACGAGAGATATCCAAGAAGGTGGCACAAATACAAAATGGTACGTGTATGCGTTACAGTTCCAAAGTAGTGTACCTCACGTTTCTATAACTTCCCATAGCTGGCCTGGGTGAATTCCGCATCCGCGACCTCAACGATGAAATCAACAAGCTGCTTCGTGAAAAACGGCATTGGGAAAACCAGATATCCTCTTTGGGTGGCCCTCACTATCGGCGCTACGGTCCCAAGTTGTTTGATGCCGAGGGTCGCGAAGTTCCCGGCAATCGGGGCTATAAATACTTTGGGGCTGCCAAAGACTTGCCAGGTGTACGGGAGCTCTTCGAACAGGATCCTCCGCCGCCTCCCCGAAAATCCCGCGCTGAGCTGATGAAGGACATAGATGCAGAGTACTACGGCTATCGAGATGACGAAGATGGCGTCCTGATTCCTTTAGAGGAACGCATCGAACGAGCAGCCATCCAGAGGGCCGTGCAGGAATGGCGCGAAAAAATGGCCAGAGATGGCCGCATTATCGATGACGAGGAGGAAGAGGACGAAATCTACCCTCTTTCGGGACCCGCTCGCGAAGCTATCGAAGATGCGAAGGCACGTGCCGCTGTGGAGGATCCGCACGGTCTGCTGGCCCCCAAATTCACTGCCCATGTGCCCGTGCCCACGCAACAGGATGTGCAGGAAGCGCTCCTGCGCAAACGGAAACAAGAACTCCTGGAGAAATATGGCGGTGGCGACAACTAAACTCAATAAAAATAATAATTTCTTATTTTCAACATCTTGTTTTTTTTTTCTTTATCAAGTAATAGAGTTAAAAATGGAATTTAAAGGATTTTAGGTAGCAAGCTGAGCTGCTTAAAGAGTAAGTATTAAGCATTGTTTGAGGTGCTTGTGAAGCTTAACGCAAATATGCAATGGCGGATTCCGAAATTGTGTAGTGGCTCTCCAAAAAACCCTTCCAACCAAAGACGGTTAAAATGTACATAGGAAAGGATGTGAAACTTGTTTGACAGAGGTTTTAAAAGCACCCTATAGTTGCAAGTTTTTAAACTTTGGATTGCCGTAAAAAGCTCTATCCTCTTTGTAATAAAACAAATCTACCCTTAGGATTTTAAAAACATGTAAAAAGTTATAGCCGTTACGGTTTCGTTTAAAACCCTTCAATTCTTAAGAAACAAAGCAGTTGTTCTTAGTATACTTTCCGCAATTCCTCATAAAGGGTTTATTTCTGTACAAAATCTACCTTTGGGTAGAAGAATCGTTTTGGTTAACAAAGTTTCAATGCACTTTAAAGGGCTGTTGTCTCTTATAACTACAAAAATTCAAAGTGTGAGATTCAATCAGAAGTCGAATCGGTCGAAGTTGCGGCCACCGCCGCCACTGCGCCCACCTCCTCCACCGCGACCTCCTCCGCCGCCGCCACCGAAGCGACCACCTCCTCCTCCTCCACCGCCGCCACCGAAGCGACCACCTCCTCCTCCACCAAATCCGCCGCCTTCAGCGGCTCTTTTATCCTTCATGGCCTTGAAACGCCTGGCCATGTTGTGCAGCTCGTCGGGCACCTCCTGTCCCGCCTCCTCCAGGATCTCAATCAGCTCCTTGGCCATGCCCCAATCCTCGCGCGTGATGAAGCTTATTGAAGTACCCTTTCTGCCAGCGCGTCCTGTGCGGCCCACACGGTGAACGTACTCCTCGATATTGCGCGGAAAGTCGTAGTTGATGACATGACTAAAATTGAAAAAAGGAGTATGTATATTTGCTGTTTTGTATGTTGAGTATTTGCTTACGAGATGTCCTCGATGTCCAGGCCACGCGATGCCACATCGGTGGCGACGAGGATGTGAACGGCGCCCGACTTGATGTCAGCGATGGCCTGCTCGCGATCGCTCTGATCCCGATTACCATGAATGGTCTGCGTCATGAAGCCATCCAGCGTGAGGTCGCTGGAAAGGTCATCAGCCCGAGCCTTGCGCCCACAGAAAATGATGATCTTGTCCGTCTTGGTCATGTTCTTCACGAACGATTTAATTGTGCTGAACTTATCTTTATCGTCCTCCAGCAGCTCAATCACTTGCTTCACAGAGTGCGTGGCCGCCAGATCGAGAGAGCCTACACACACCTGAATGGGATTTTTCATGTAGCTCTGGGCCAGGCGGCGCACACCCGGTGGCCAGGTGGCCGAAGTCATGATTGTCTGGCGATCAGGACGGATGTCAAGCATCACTTTTCGGATTTGCGGCTCAAATCCCATGTCCAGCATGCGATCTGCTTCGTCGAGCACCAAATAGGTGATGCTGCTCACGTCAATGACGTTGGCCTGGACCAGATCGTTAAGACGTCCCGGCGTGCAGATGATGATCTCCGCACCACGCTCCACTTCCGAGATCTGCATGCGACGGTCGCCACCGCCATAGACACAAACACTGAAAATTTACTTTAATTTAGGTGTTCTTCATATACAAATATCACATGTACGATTTTAAGGGAAAGCTCTATCTTTTTTTCGAATTGCCTAAAGAATTTTACCACCTTTTTGGTTTTAAATCTTAGATATAATTAGGTAGCTTCCGATGGTACCTATAATTTAACAAGAAAATTTAGCTTAAGGCTTTGAATTATTGTAAGCAAGTTTAACTAGCTAAAAATAGTAGCCAAAAATAAGAAGACGTTATCTTAGGCCTAGTTATTTCATGATTTAACTAGATGGCTAACAATGATGTCTATAATGCTTTTTTAGAGAATTTTTATACGAGCTTAAAACCTAAAATGCAACTATCAATCTTATGTCAACTAGTATATGGTTATAATTCATGTTTTTGATTTAAGAAATTAGTTAGCGATTGATACTTACGCTCTCATATCGCGGAAGGAGTACTTCTTAACCTCCATTTCGATCTGCAGGGCCAACTCTCGAGTGGGCGCTAGCACAAGGACATTCGCGCCGCCCCTCTGACCTCTGGGTATGCTCTGGTACTCCGTATGAATCATTCCGGGCAACAAGAAGGCCAACGTTTTGCCAGTGCCCGTTTGGGCAATGCCGATCATGTCGTGGCCCTGGAGGAGAATGGGCCACGCCTGCGCCTGGATGGGCGAGGGCTTGGAAAAGCCCATCTTAGTGATCTCGCCCAGCAAATCCGGGTATTCGGCAAAGCATTGCTCAAAAGTCCAGACCGGATTGGGAATGGGGGGCGCAGATTCTCCCTCCTTTGGCTCGAAAACGTGAGAGACCGTGATTTTATTGTTCTCCGCACGAATACGCTCGATCTCGGATTCGGAAAGGTTGGCCACCTCGGGTGCCTCCTTGTAGAAGTTCTTTGTTAGCGGTGGCAACTTTGCCCAGCGGGCCTTAGCAGCTGCTTCCTGTGGAAAATTGTTGAAATTAATTGGGGATTGTCGTGTTGGGCAAAAAATTATAAATTAACTGGAATGTTACTTGTTTACCCCGGCTTTTACATTGTTATAAACTTCCAAGGTCAATAAAAATTGACTAAAATTGTACCTGTATCTTTATTCAAGTGTACTTTAGACACATTTTAATAAAAAAAAATTTTTAATTTTTTTTTTTTTTTAAAAATTTATAAGTAATTGCTATAAGTTTTACTTAATGTTTTCTTTTATGCCTTATAAATGGTTTTATTTTTTTTAAATATATCAATTTTTTATATGTACTTTTAAATGTTTAAGTAAATAGTTATCTTCTTTTTTTTAAGTTTTAGCATTAAACCAATAAAAATTGACATTAAAAATAAAATTGTCTTAAAAATCTTTGTTTTTCTTGCTTTGTTTGAAGAAAACAGATTATAAAAAAGATATTTGGGGAAATCAAGTAACTAAACGAAAAACTGGGTTTCTTATCCGTTCACCGAAGCCTTGTTTAGGGATGCCCAATCGATGGTCCCAGTAAGATCTCCTTCCTCCGGAATTGGCCTTGATGCCGGGGGATTGAAATCGTAGCTGCTTCCCTTGGATCCGCCATATCCACCGTTACCTCTATCGCCATCGTTGCCATAGGATCCGTAGCTCCTATCACGATCCCTTCCCCTATCCCCCGAATCACTGCTGACCTGCTTGCGCACGTGATTGATGGCGTCGGTAACGTTGTTCTGGACACTACCCGATATCTTGACGACCAGGTCCATTTTGTCCACCTTCACACGGACATTGAAATCGGTCTGAATCCGCGATATATTCGCTCCGGCTCTACCAATAATTTTTCCAATCATTTCGGAAGCGATGCTGATTGTCTCGCTGAAGGCGGAATCTCCGCCGTAGTCATCGCGATTATCACGACGTCCTCCGCCGTAATCGTCGCGGTTATCTCTACGTCCTCCGCCGTAATTATCGCGATTATCACGACGTCCTCCGCCGTAGTCGTCCCTTTTCCTGTCACCACCATATCCACGTGAGTCTTTATCGCGTCTCAAGCTCCTCTCGTACTTGTCGTTCATCCTGGCATAGTCCTGCGCCTTCACCGATGGCTCTACATAATTTGGATCGTCCCAATCGAGCTCAGACATCTCGGAATCCGCTTGGCGTTTGATTTTTGTTGAAATTAAATGAAACGCACGTGAAAAATGCTGACTTTTCAATTTGCTTGTCCGCTGTCAAACGGTACAATTCCCGCTTGTGTGTGTGTGAGTTTGGTGGCCCGAAATTGAGCTTCCACAGCGAAAATGTTACGCTGAATTAATTAAAGATGCTGGAAAGGAGGTTTACTTTTGATGACGTATTGATTGGTAAACTCTTGTACTTACTGAAATCTTATTACCATTGTAGTCGGATAACCCAGGAAGAGAAAATTGAACGAACCGCTTTTACAGACGCTTTGGGGGCAGGGTTGTATTTATACCAGGGCTGGGATCTCGAACGATTAATAACAATCGGAAAGCGATTAATCGAAATGGGAATTAAAAATAAACATTAAAAAAAGTTTTAAAAAATAAACCGTTGTTTTTGAAATAAATAAAGATACATTTCAATTGAAATTATAAAACAAAAATGTATACTTATTGACAACAGGATTTAAAACAAGATAAGGTGTTACCAGTTTTATGTTAAAAATAAATTGTTTTATTACTTTAGAGCCCTACTGTAGTAGTTATGCCTTTTTAAATGTTAAGCTGTTAGTATATTTTAGTATAGTATATTTAAATAATTAGTTAGTTAGTATAATTTAAATAAAATCTTAATAAAATGTTTATGTTATTACCTTGAAATTTTATGTAATTAAACGTTTAAATTCGATACACTTGAGCCGATAGATATTAATGTTTCTAATCTTTGTTGCCAGGGCTGGCTTTGTTCTAGGGCTTCAAAGCAGTGTTGGTAGCTCCACACATCTCCAAACTAGGCAGCACTATATACCATTTGGCGGCCCTGTTTGAAAATTAAAAGAAAAACAGCAGTTTTTTGGTTACTATTATAATTTCCGTTTACTTAACACACGGTTTACACTTTGCGGGTGTAGCTTAGCCTACTGTCTTACGGCCTAATACAAATGAATCAAATCGCATTCACTATCATTTCACGCGCTCGCTTTACATAAATAACTAAAACTAGAAAACACAAACTTTTCTCACTTTCAAGAAGTAACTTAATTACATGCAAGTGTAGGGTGTAGGAGTGGCTGTAGCGGATTGATAAAACTTAGAACAGTTTTGGTAAGATCTTTGCTGTGTATATGGCGGGGTTTCTCAATATTTGGGGAATCGGGTAGTTTTTTGTGGCAAGTTAGCAGAAATAGTTGCAGTACATTTTGGATTTTAATTGTTCTATGTGAAGTTTAATATAGTTTATGTGTGTATAGGTATAGTTAAGATTCGCTTAAGAATAAATTTAAACTAAATTAACATAGACGAGGTTTTCTTTCTTCTCCAACAATTTCTCCAGTTGTTTTGTGTTGGATTAGGGATGCGTTGAAATACATTACAAAAGCCCTTAAATGTATTGCAAGTAATTTAAGCTGCATTTCGTATTCATTTTCCTTGTGTTTTGTTTTAGGTACGCTTGTATGTACAACTTATGAACGTTTATTTACACGTTGCAGAGGTGGCTTAGTTTTGGATGTTTGATATACCATTAGCATCACCTTGTTTCATAGGAAGTTGCAGCCCTCTTGCCGCTTGTTAATTATGCCTTGATAAAACTCATATTTTTCAGCCATGTAAAAAATTCTTCTTGTTCAGATATTTTCATTGTGATAAAATATTTTAAGAACTTGGTAATTGTTTACTTATTTTTGGAAAATATAAAATTTTATCAATTCTAATTTTGATCATAAGGTAAGTGGCAATCGGCTGTACGTTTTTTTTCTTTTCACAGCTGCTGGGTGGCGGCTTTTCCTGGGGATCCTATCTCAGTCCCTCGTGTTGCCGGCCAGATGGTTGTTCCTGTTCTCTGGCGCCTCCTCGCAGACGGGCGTGGATGGCACGGAAATCCAGGGTATGGACTTTGGGATGGGTGACGCGGGCGCATAGCTGGACTCCAGATCCAGCCTCAGTTTGGCGGGAGAATTCCGCTTGAACAGAGCCAGCTGCCGCGTGGGCGACAAAAGATTTGGCTTGCTGATGGCGCAGGATACAGAGGAGCTACTGGACTGCAGCAGGGAGCACAATCCACTGCTGCTGCTGGTCGAGCTGGGCGAATCCAGCTCCGAAGCTGTGGAAGCGGCCGCCGAAGTGCTGGGCGCCTCGTCATCCGGGGTTATGGGAGGTGAGGTCAGTCGCGAGGAGCAATTACTGCCCGCCAGGCTGCCAGCGCCACTGTCCACATCATCGTAGTCATAGACATCCTCGTCCATGGCTTCGCTATCGGACTTGGACTTGCCGCGATCCCGCTCCCTCTTCTCCTCGAGTTCCTCCTCCTCCGGCTGCTCCACCAGTTGACTAGACGGGGTAGTTAATCCCACTGAAGAGCCCGACGGTGTACTCGGGCTATTCAGGTGCGGTGTGACCGGCGCTAGGACGCCGCTCTTCCGCAAATTCTGCTCCAGCTCCAGCAGCTGGCCCATGAAGTTCAGGTTGGGCGAGATGATCGGCCGGGCCACTTTCACCAGCTTGTAGGCCTCCAGCAGGGAGAGCGACTTGTAGCGCATTACGTAGGCGATGGCGATGGTAGCGCTGCGGGAGATCCCGGCGTGGCAGTGCAACAGTACCCGGGAACCAGTTTTACGTGCATCTTCTGCAAAATATCAAGAAAAAATATTCGTTTTAGTGGATTGATAAGGCTTGCAGTTTTTTGTTATTTAAGTAAAATAATTGGTATAAAATTAAAATTACAATAATGTATCTTATCATGCTTTGCCCTTTACTGATGGAGTTTCTCCTATAGCTAAATTTAATTTATCCACAGAGTATCTGAAAACGTCACTTAGACCTTTAGCTAAATTTAATTTCAAATATGTACCTACTTCTAAAATTTTCAAGGCTTTTTTAAATTTTGTCTAAAGTATACAAATAAGATTTTAAGGGCTTAAAGATCTTTCCCATCTTTTGAAATACAGTTTAGGGCTTTTCAAAGTACGTTTTTAAACTTGGACATTGTTTCATTTACTTTCTTCTATAGTACTTTTAGCTTTTTATAGCTTTTATTATGCATCTCTGACGAGGGAGAAACTTTACGAATTTTGAATGTCGAACGTGGAAGCTTCGATGATGTTGCCATTGTGTTGATATTGCCCTGTCGATAGTCTCAGTGTATTGGTGAGCTGCTCTCACTCTCTTCAGTGACTCGGCTCTCCCACTCTCCCGCTCGACAACAACTGAACTGTGTGAATTTTGCCGGATGAGTCATCATCATTGCCAGCAGCAACAACAAAGCACTGAGGCTTATTGACAGAACATTTTTATACCCTCACACGCGCGCACACACACACAAGCTCGAGTGTGTGCACACTCTCACACACACACATACACGTGGGCACATTAACTCATAATTTACGTTGTTATTTTTGGCCAAAGATAAGCGGGCGGCAGGAGGAAGAGGAAGAGAACCCAGAAGAATCCGCAGCATACGGCGCACTTTTTTCCAAGGCTCACATTATAATGTACAGTATAAAATCACTTGAGTGAATTTTTGGTAATGTCAGGCAACTAAAGGACAACTACTTCTACTTCGTTTTAAAATAATTCGTTATGTTTCAAACCAAACTAAATAATTAATCAACACATGTGTTTCCAAATCATTAATATTATAAAGATTGTCTTGAGTTTTTGTTTAAGGTTACTTTTAATGTCGGTTAAAAGTCCTTACTAAGTAATAAAACTTATTTTTCCACACACTAATTTTGACAAAAACCATTTTGCGTTGAAAGATACAAAATTTGAAGTAGTTTATTATAGATCTCGTTTTATTAGAACCTTTTTAAGAAAGGTTTCAATAAAAGATGTTCGACTGTAACCACATTAAGCCACCACCGAAAATAATAAGCGCTATCTTATCGCTCAGGAATTGGTTGTGGTGTGATTTTGAGTTGGTGGTGGGCTGAAAACACAGAGGGACTTCCGAGAGGGGTTTTTACGGGGGAATGGGGAGAGCCTGTCCTAATCGATGCTTACTCATAATGCAAACAAGGCAACACTTGTCTGATTTCCAAACAGTTGATAACCAGCCAGTTGGGCAGAAGCGAAGCCTTGTTAGTCACCAGGCGCCTACCCCCCCAACTGCACCCCCTTATAAACCCGTTGATATATAGCGAAGGAGGTGATATCAGCGATAAATCTGGAAGGCGCATGTAACTGTTTCGAAATTGCAGCAATATTGTCATCCTTCACTGTAGCCCCACAGACCCTCCCCCTTTTCTCTATTTCCCCCATTCGAAAAATGGAAGATAGCACTGTGTTTGATTTATCAATGAATAGGGGGGCAAAGTAGGCAGCGATAAGGAAACCTTCCCTAACCACACAACTTCTATTTCACAAATTTCGACTACAATTATGAATTGCACACCAGTCAAGTGAAACCAAACCGAGTTAATGTGTTATCGGGCCGGTGATGATGATGATATGGCAACTATATAACCGGGACCCGGGGAAAATCCATCATAAATAAATAATCAACAATGATAACCGTCGAAAATTGAGATATCTAGGTGCTGAAGAACCTAAAGTAAATACGTCAGAGTCCCCAAATGGGCTCTTGTCTGTCAGACTACACTTGCGAAAAAAAGAAAGCCGCTTTAGGTTGAGCCATTTGTCAAACTTTTAACTTAAAAGGGGGATTCACATAAACATCTGAACCTCGTGGTTAGAAGACAAAGGAAAATAACACAAACTTTTTATAAATCAAGGCCGCATTTATCATATTTATGTTTCTACAAGATTCTAAATAAATTTAGTACCATTAACAAAGTCTCTACTTTTTGTGGAACTAATCGGCCTTGGATATTTTTCTTTGAGTGTAGAACAGGGGAATCAAAAGCGCAAATAAAGAGATGACCAATCTATAGGCTGCCCAAAAATAGACCCACCGATCGGGGGGAGGACAAAAAAAAAACAGACGCATAGATAAAGAAAGATGGTCATTAAGCGTACAATGGCAGACAATTGGTCACCGTCCCCGTTCCGTTCAGTTCCATTCGCACGGCGCTCATAAATCCTCTTAGTTAATGACCCGTCGCTCAGACTGTTAAAATCGCGCATAAAACTCGCCGTAAACGGGCCCGTCTCGCACACACCACAACCATATGAGTCATGTGGGCTAGAAGAGACCAAGAAATAATTATGCAGGGAGGAAGGGGCTGAGGAGTTTCGCAAAGTTTCAAAAGAAGTAGCAGTAAATAATGAATGAATTACGCACAACTCAAGTTTGAGTCATTTAAGATTTGTTCTAGTTAATTGAGCACAAGTTCAGTTTGGACATGGAAATTAAAAAAAAATAAAAAATTAGTGATGATAAGGAAACTGTTTTTTTTTTTTTATAATATTTTTTAATAACCACCATTTCTTCAATAAAAGGCATATTTTTATTTTTGTTTGACCTAAACAGTTGATTTAAAAACTGTTATAAAGATAGTGAAAGATAATTCTAAAGAGGTACAAAAAAAAGGAACTTAACTTTGGTAGTCCCGTCTAGACGGTTTCAATCTTTTCTTACCAACCCAACAATGTTCTCACAAAGCTAGTCTTCTGTTATTTTTAGCGTCTTATTACAGTTTTGTTGAATCCGTTAATCATGAGTATATTAAGAAAACCAACCATTACTTGTTTGTTTATCTTTCAATTATTTTTGCATACTTCTGGGTTTATTTTGTTCACAGAAAACGGAACTTGAAGCGGAGGCTTTGCTCGATTATTGGGAAGCCGGGCTTTGGTAATTGTTTATTGTTCGTGACAAATATGCAGCCGTCATATATGCTGGGAGGATTAGTAATCGGCAATAGTGTTATGCATATGACTAGACCCAGTTCACCGGAGCACATTTTCCGGCGATGAGTGTTAGCGGGATGACTGATAGATTCCTGGCAGTCGTGTCTATAATGGGGCAGTACACGTTGCCACCATTCCACAGGGCTGAGAGTCGTGACTCCATTTAGGGGGCTATGATGCGTAATGCCAACTTTGGGTAGTCACCGAATTCTTCCACCGATGAATGTATGATTAAGTGCAACAGTAGCGATGTTTTCTTTTTTATTGTCGGGCCCCCGGGTGCGTCATCTGGTGATTTGGGCTCAGAAGTGGGCCAAGTGGCAGACAACTGTCTGACAGCTGCCATGCGATGGGATGCGATGGTATGGTATGGTATCTCCGTCTCGCCAGACAATAAGATTGTCTGGTTCATGTTCTCAATGTCCGATTGCCCAATGCATCATTTCACTTTTTCCGTGATGATTAAGTCCCGGATTTCGGATCTCAGTTCTCGGACCTTAGGGTCAACTCAAAGTGTCCCAGGGCGCAAAACTCTCGCAACTCCCTCTGAGTCATGGCCCGAAACAGAAACAGAAACGGCAACAGAAACAGAATCGAAAACAGAAACTGAAACAACCTCTGAACACGGCGAACATGATATATGAATGAGTTGTTGTATGTTGGTACAGCACTGATCAGGAAAGTAATGGCACACAAATAAACGATATGCTCGTACAAATAAGGAGCTTATCCCCTATTTAAATTTGTTAAAATTCAAATATTAGAAATTTAACCTCTAAAATATTGAAAGACTTGACTGGATTTTGTGTAACAAACTAGTAGTGTACATTCATTTGTTGAAAAATGTTTTTACGGTAACTTTATCATAATTTTTTCTACACATTTATTAAAACTAGCACTTGTATTCAAAATTAATAAGGTAACAAGGTAACTAAGGTATACGATCATTATGAGTAGTTTTTGATATTTAAAACACCTTAGCTAAACGAAAATATTTGTAGTACTTGTCTTCTTTACTTGAATTATCTTAAATCCAATGCTATTTTCATGCACCTGGCTGTCTTTACCCGGGGCACGTTGTCAAGCAACAAGTAGTTTTGTTTATATTCGAAATATTTAATTACTTTCGGCGACTGTTTATCATTAAGAATGCCTGCTTACTCATACGCGTTTCTGATTCAGCCAGAAAGAGACGACTGTAGAAAGAACGAAAGAGACAGGCACAGTTTGAGTCTGAGTGCGGCAGGTGCCAGGACACTTAAATGGCGATAAGACGGCGCTGAATCATCCAAAACAAAGAGTGTAGAGGGGAGGGGATCTCAACTTGACCTTCAACTTGGTGAAGCTCGACTTTGACGTGTCGAGTCATACGGAAACAACAAAAGCTCCAAAGACAGCCTGCACTTTGAAGTCGCCTTCAACCCAACAACGAGTGAGATGGCTCAGGGGCTCTCCTCGAGTGATTCATAATGATCATGCGCAGCGGTAACAACAACAAATAAAGTGTTTCATAAATAATTTACGCGCAAAAAAAATACGTAAGAAAAATACGTACAAAGCGCGCGGGCGTAAAAATCTTTAGAGGGAGAAAATTTTTTTACAAGATCAGTGAGATACATATTTCATGTTCTAAGAGATAGTATTAAACGTTACCATATTTAGTAGACTAAAATTCAACAAAGATTTATGAAATGCCTGACTACATATTTTGATTGATACTTTTGAACATTTTTAACTTTTACTCTTTTATACTAAACTTAATGTTGAAATTTATATAGAAGCCTACAGTAGCGGACATAGAAATCCGGACACCTAGGTATGGCCTCTATATGCAAACTTTGAACCGGCTTAAAACTTGTAAAAAAGGTTCAATCGGTTTGAATGTTTTTTTGTGTTATCTTGTAAGTATTTAGTATTAAAATACCTCCCAGTTTATCGAGTCTTTGCTTTGGTGCAAAAAAAAAAAAATGAAACATGTCGAAAATGATTGAAGCTGATAAAGGTGCCATATTGGCTTTGCGATCGGAAAATTTAAGCCTCCGCGATATAAGCGCTAAAGTTGGCTTTAGCAAATCTTCTGTCGGAAATTTCTTAAAGAATTTGAAAAAACCGGAACTCTAAAGCGAAACCCTGGACAGGAAGAAAGAAGAAACCAGCGACCAGGAAGATCGGATTATAAAGCGCTTAAGCATGGCTAATCGATTCAAAACTGCAGAAGATATAAAATTCGAGTTTGTTCAGTCGGAAGGAGTCGATATAAGCACTCGAACAGTTCGAAGACGCCTTCAGGATGCAGGACTCAATGGGCGCAGACCTGCAAAAAAACCGGTTTTAACCGCTAAAATGCGTCAAAAAAGGCTACAGTGGGCTAAAGAGCACGAATCTTGGACCTTAAACGATTGGAAAACGTTATATTTTCGGATGAGTCCAAAATAAACCTCTTGGTTCCGATGGTATGTCCTACGTGCGACGTAAAGTCGGAGAAAGATTCAAAGTGAGTGCCACGACGGACGGTCAGGCATGGTGGATCCCGTATGGTCTGGGGATGCTTTTCTTACTTTGGAGTTGGGGATCTGGCACTAATTGATGGAACAGTAAACGCCAAAAGTACCAACAAATTTTGGACGACCATCTTGTACCATCTATTGAGGAGCATCTTTCGTATGCCAATGAAATAATTTTTCAGGACGACTCTGCTCCTTGCCATCGTGCAAAATCGGTAAGTTACATTTTTTTTTGTATTCCTTCATTTGTTGTTTAAGTGATACCTAAGCTCTTAACTTTTAATATTTTTCTTTTTTTAGATTACTAAATATTTGAAGCGGGTTGGAATAACTTCGTTGGACTGGCCAGGCAATAGTCCTGATTTAAACCCGATTGAGAACCTTTGGCATATTTTAAAGGTTAAAATAACGAAGAAGAAACCCAAAACTGTTAAAGAGCTTGATTCAATTGTGGAAAATGTTTGGTACAACGATATAACCGTTGAAACAATTCAACATCTAGTGGATTCTATGCCGACACGGATAAAGGCGGTCATAAAAAACAAAGGAGGTCCAACAAAATATTGAAAGAAATTTTTTATGTAGTATAATGTTCAATTAAAAAACACTATTTTCAAATAATTTGTAACTTACTTTCGAAATAAAAAAAAAATTTTGTTTGTGTTCCTCAGTTTTGAAAAAGTAACAAAATTTTAATTTATGATTTAAAAAAAAAAAATCACTGGAATCGAAATAAAAGTTGTGCTGGATAGAAAATGCATTCGTTTAATAAGTTTAATACAAATTTTCCTGAAACAATTAACTCAATTTAAAAAAATATACAAAACGAACTTTTTTTTGCCTGTCCGGATTTCT
Organism: Drosophila oshimai; assembly: GCA_018150695.1. Lineage (NCBI taxonomy): Eukaryota > Metazoa > Arthropoda > Insecta > Diptera > Drosophilidae > Drosophila > Drosophila oshimai. The sequence goes on along the minus strand of JAECWM010000003.1, from coordinate 2,060,855 downwards.
TTGTCCGCTACTGTATTTAAAGTTGAAATAAATATTATAAATTATTACACGTTTTCGTCTTTAATTGTTGTTTGTGTAGAAAGGAAAGTATCAAGTGTGGGAGTGGTTCCCTGTAAAATGATTAAATGCTTTATAATTTCGCATTTCTCATGCGCCCATCACAAAAAAAAATAAAACAAAATAAAGAAACCGAAGTCGCAACGCAAATTTCAAATTCGAAATTCCTGTGCGAAGATTTTCAGTTTATATAGCTTGGTTGGTTTTTTCATTTTATAAATAGCCGGCTGACGAATATTGAAATTATGTGCACGGGGGCCAACAAAAATGTCACCTCGGGATTTTTGTTGGTTTTGTTATTTTTTTTTTTTTGTTTGGTGTGTGCCAACGGATTTTCGATTACTCATTAGCCACAGGATTTTTCGAGTTTTCACATTTGCACGTACGCTGCTCTATATCTACATATCTGTCTGTACCAGCTGCAGTCAAAATAAAAAATTTTGGGGGTTTCAAAAAGTTAAGAAATAAAAGAGGCATTTTAAAAGCAAATAATACTTATTAACATAAGGCCGAAAAAAAGTTAAATTTTTAGTGGTATATTTGAGAGAAACAATTTTTAATGGTCATCTTTAATTGATTTGTTCTAAAAAAGTAGCCTTTTTTTTAATCCAACCCCAACTGTTCGTTTTCATAGTTTTATCTTATCAGCTGTCCGTCCCACTGGTATCACCGAATGTTCTCAAGGGGCCTCTGTTTCCAGTTTACTTAGCTGCTTCTGCGACTGTGTGTGCACAACCCGTAAATGTCCCCGTAAACGTAAACCGTAAAGCGTAACCGCACTGCTAACTGGTATACTGTATGTGCTTCGTGGTGATTAAGTTAGTTTGCCAAAGAGGCCTCCTCCGTCGCTGGCAGATAAAAGTTGATGGCTTGATAACTTGATAACTTGGCGCACAAATAATGTGCGGGTACAGTCAGCACAGACATCGTGGCGATAACTTGACAAATTGATTAGGCCTTGCAGCAGATAAGGAAGGATATAGAAAGATAGAGCAATACAGTTAAAGCTCTTCATACAAAGGGCATTTTTTTTAAATGTTTAGAAACATTTGAAGACCCTTTTCTTAGTTTCAATCACGTCTTTAATATGCATATAGTTTTGGTAACTTTTAAGAAACGTTTCATATCTCGGGGGCTTTAGCGTTTTGTGGAGACCTTTTTAGTGCCCAAAAAAGTCCTTGTAATGTCCACTTTGCGTTTATGTGTGAAAATAAACCAAATGCTACCCAAGTGTGATACAGTTCAATTTCCTGACAATTGAAGCTTTGATTGCTTTCTAGGCCAAGTGGCTTGCCTTAGTTTATCATTCATGTTAATGACACAGCATAATGACATTAGCATTATCCGACCATACAACTACAGCAACAACAACTGGGGCCTCGAACTCTGCCGCCGCCTAATGAGGCTCTGCTTTTGCCTCTGCCTCTGCCGGCGTTGGGCTCATTTCAAGCTTTGCTTCACATACATAGCGGTGCTTCCTCCTTCCCCTTTCCCAGCCCCCACCCCACCCCCCACACAGAGTGCTGTTATAATGAATGGAAACGAAAAGCAACGCAACAATGAGAAATCATAAGTTGTACGAATAAGAAGAAGCAGAAGTAGCAGCACATACAGGCGAAATAAAACAATAATAATAGGCATAAGGTGACGACGACGGCAAACCAAAAACGAATGCGCAAAAGGCAGCGGCAGCAAACACAAACAGAGAAACGAAATCATGACTCATGCACTCAGTACAAAATAATACATATACTTTTCCCTTCTTCTCCGCCTCCTCCCACTCCTGCTTCTTTTCCTCGGTCTCCCCCACCCACCGTTACTTCGTGCCTGAGTACTAATGTCTTTTTGCGCGGGTGTGAGTGAGAGATGGAGAGGGTGGGAGAGCATTTATAAAAATAATACTTGAGCATGGATAAAGGAGGTGAGGTGAGGAGAGGTTAGTTAGTGGGTGGTGGAAAAAAAAGAGCTAAACGAGGATGCTGATCTGACAGATGCAAAACAGAAAGAGAAAGACTGAGCAGCTGTTGCTGCTCCCGCACCTGACATCCGCAATAACAACAACAAAACAACAAAACACCAACAGTCGAGGCCACGCACAAGGATAACCCACAAAAAAAAAGACGAAACGATGACTCATAAACAGGAACCGAAATGTTTACAAAAATAGAACATATGCCAAACCAACAGAGAGAGAGAGAGAGAGGGGTGAAAAGTGCCGTTGGCGGCGCAATAAATAGCAACAATGAGAAGCCAACAGAAAAATCGATGCGGCTGCCTGAACGCCATCCCTCTCTGTCTTACCGACCGACCGACCAGCCCACCCACCCACTCTCTCCCCGTCTCGCTCTCTGTGTTCCACATTGCATTGTGAACGAACAAAACGAAATGGCGATGAGTCATGCCAGCGGCACAGTGGTGGCCAAAAAAACACTAACAGGCATGTCGGGCAGCGCAGGAAGCGAGCCGAGGACAACCCTTATCAGAAAGGACGTTTGCGGTTGGTTAGCCTCGTTGTTGTTGTTACTGCTGGTGTGGCAATCTGCATAAAATATCCATTACCCGAGAAAACTTGTGTGCACCGAAAAAAAAAGTGTAGTACAGTCAAAGTTATAGGTTTTGTTATTATCACTGTTTCCTAATATCTCAATAAACTATTAAAATTTTATTTTAAAATAATATTTTTGTAAAAAATCTGCAGTAAAATGTGTTTTAACTTTTGCTTAAATAAATGTATTCAAAAGATTTGCATGCTTTAAATTAAAAATGATTAAATTTAATTTCCTAAAAGAAAATGAATGCGTTCAATGTTTTTGTATTAATATTTTTAACATAACAAATTAAATTTTGAAGTGGACAACTAAAAAATAAAAAATCTACCTTTTTCTACAAATTATGTTTTCCAGTGTGACCAAAGTCGCAACACAGTAACGGCACTAAAAGGCAGCAACAACAACGAGACGACGACGCTACTGCCGCCATGCTGTCTGCCAACGCCAACACGCAACAGCAACAACAATGCGACAACGAAAGAAGGAGAAGGAGACAGAAGGAACGAAGGAGGCAAGGCAGAAAGCGGGTGTCATGGATAAGCGTAGGAGCAGCAAAAACATCAACTCAAAGAGAAAGAAGGAGAATTACTGGCTGCTCCTTACCCACACACCCACAAGGGTTCTATGTGAGCGAGGGAGTAGGATAGGTGTTTAAGGAGTGGAGAGCTTTGGTTGGAGCTTTGCTCTTAAATCTTGTAATATAATATTTACCTCCTTCAATTATTATTTAGGAAAATCTTTTATCTTCAAAGCCTTTATAACATTTTGTATTATACAAAAAATCGTTGCTTAAAAATTTAAAATTTAAACAATATTATACCTTACATCATTTGTATTTTGAAATACTTTTCTGAGAATTGTATTGGAGAACCACCAAAAAATATGATTACATTTAATTCAAGCTAAAGTACTTTAACGTTGTAAGAATCATGCTTTATAATTTTCCCTGAAAGTGATTAGTAATCACGCTTAAGATAGGATTCCTTGTTTTCGGGCTACTAAAATATTGATCAATTTCAAGGGTGTAACAAAATTGTATTAAAATTTGGTCAAAGACATTTGAAATAGAGGGTTATTTTTGTTTATTCTAAAAAGCAATTCCACTGCGTGCAAGTTCTAAGTTCTAAGCAGAGGCCACTTCTGTTTACAACAATAATACCACATTTAAGAGACACCTTGTTTGGAGGTCGTCGGTCGTCCGTCGTTTGTACCGCCCACTCGGTTTTTCTCGCGCTTGTTTTAAACGAAATATTTGCACTACTTAAATCACAGAAGCTACAAAAACACTAATAATACGTGGAAACAAAAGCAGCAATAATAACGACAAAGCTCGTGCACACGTGCCAAGATATTAGCTTAAATAAAAAAAAAAAAGCAAAAATACTTGATGAACAGCTTTGGACATGGAAAATGGAAATGGGAAAAATGCGATTGACGTCAGCATTATATTCCACGGCTAAAACGTTCTCCAACCGCCTCGTCCCCCCTTTTGGTGGGTACATATTATTATTTTCATTTAAAATTAACAAAAGTATAGTTGTGCACACGCTTCTGTGTGGGGGAAAAGCGCTGAAGGCAGCACAAAACGCCAAGAGCACACACATAAACCCAAAAAAGGGGCAAACAAAAAGTCAATAACGAATTTTCCAGCCAGCCAAGAAGAAAGGGAAGTGGAAGCCAGACTAAAACCGTTATGCAAAATCTACAAATGTGCCCGCTGACCGCTGAAAAAGCCCGCCGCTAGGCATCCAATAACAAGTCACGTTTGGCAATTGCCAATCGCAAATCGCCATAGCCAAAGATGATGACTAAGCGTAACTCGGATTCTCAGACTTAATTCGGGGAGCTCTCGCTTCTACGGAATTTCATATTGTTTTTCAAAATGTAAGCCAGATAATTTAGTCAGCCTAATCTTTTTGCAAATATTTAAAAAGTTTCACCGCAGTTTAAGGCATTTATCTACTTTATGTCATTACAGTTCGTGATCCACACTTATTTTTTCAAAGAATTTTATCTTTTGATAATAAAACTAAGATTTAAGGATTTTATATTTATATATTTTAAATGCTTCGATAAAAATTTATACTAAATATATCATAGAATACTTTAAGACATCTTCAAGGTTATTTTAAAATCTCTTTAATTTTGGATAAAATAATTGTGATAGTGATGAGATAAACTGATTGTTTTAATTCAATAATTTTTTAGAGAAACTCACCGATAAAGTCGTAGGCCTCCTGGAAGTACTGCTTGATGTTCTGATGGGGCGTATCGCTGGCAGGTATTTGCATGTACTTGAGGCCCTGCAGATGGCTCTCGTTGGGACTTTGGCAGGTAACGTTCAGCACGCAGTTGGCGCCCACGCTGCTGGGATCGTCGGCGTCGCGGCCATTGCCCAGCAATAGATGCGGGAACACGGGCGAGGCGGGATGTGTTTCTATATCTGAAAGATACATGCGGATCGGATCATTAGTTTTTATGAGTAAATAATGGAAAAGTTCTAGCTGCCCCAAAAACGGCGAACAAAAAGTAGTGCCCTATTGTCGGGGGATCTCGCTCTCTCGCAGTGGAAGTTTGCCAATTCACGATGTCATGCAACAAAAGAGTCTGGCAAATGATCATCGTGATGGGGTATGGGGTGATGGTGATTGTGATGGTGCTGGCCTGGCCCTGTTTTCTGTATCTATTGTTGTACACAACGTCTAAATTTTGCTACAACAAATTGTTTATTTTTTTTTTGGCTCCCCTCCTCCGACCGTTTTCGTTTCGATTCGATTCGTCTGCTGTGGCTCTGTTGCTTTTGCTGTGTTGCATGACTCATGCCACACACAGAGGCATAGTCTCAGTTCAGTTGGGTTCAGTTTTATTGGCAGTGGGCGAAGTCGCAGGTGGGGGAGTGGCAGGGAGGCAGGGGCGGCGGTCAACGGGGCAGGGGGCCGAGGGGTGGCCTCATGGCTGTCCCCGAGTTCGTAGCACTCTCAATGAGCCTCACAATTGTTTTTTCTTCCCTCTCTATGTGTATCTATGATTGTGTACCGTCTAACTACACTCCGAAAAACTATCCTCCGTCATGTAAAAACAAACAAATGTGCAAGACAAAGTTATTTTAAAACTTTTAGGAAATATTATACAAGTTTCCTACTTTTGGAATTAAATTTCTTGAAATAAAACTAAAACTGCTACGTTCATTTCAGATTGTAAGCTTTTCAATTTGTTGTTATAGATTATAGATTATATAAAACTATAAATATATTTCTTAATTCCTTTTTTAAGTGTAATGCTTTGATTTAAGTGCGGTTTGAGGGCCCAGCATATGCCCTGCGGTTTTTGGATAGAGCCACCCATACGGTGGAACCCCCTCCAACCCCCTGGTTCATCGATTATTTGTCATTGGCTTGCGTGTTAATTGATAGCACTCAGAGCCATGGCAACTCGACGTCGTGTATTTTAGTTTTTGGGCTGACTGCACTTTGTGGGTCACACGGAAATCACTTGCATTAGTCATCGACAGCACGTTGGAACTTTACTTTACACGTAAAGATGATTGTCATTGTGGCATTTACGCAAGCCCCTGCTGATAGCACATATAGTACTATACATATAAATAGTATAGCAAGAATGCAATTAACGGATTTCATAAATATTACCACAGTGACTCAGGGGACAGCTTGATACATTTAAGTGGGAGGGGGGTGGGGTCGATAAAGACCCACACAGCAATCGATCGCTAATTAGTAACCTCAAGGGTATTTCCAACTTGCTAAAAAGTTATTATTTTGGGGAGTTTCCTTTGTGATTGAAAGGTACCCTTTAGTAATCACTTTGTATCGTACTGTGAATCATTTGAGTTTTTCCTATTTCATTTTTTTGACAAAAAGAAAAATTTGTATTTTATTTTTTATTTTATAAAAAACTACAATTATATAATTATTATAATTTTATAATTATGTTTAAACAACAAGCTAACACGTCAAATGTATTTTCAATCGAATTATGAGTTCCCTTTTTTTTTTACTAGTTCTTGATCTCAATCGATTTAGTAAGAGATTCAGATTAAAAGAAATAATTTTTAAATAGATGCATTACTAAACCTATAATAAAAGTGCGTAGTATAGAAAGACTGAGACCCAAGGAATCATCACGATGTGATCACACCTTTGCCAGGTGAAAAAGGTGATGTGAAAAGGGGGAGATAGACTTGAGGGTTACCCCACTCAAGCCGTGATTAAGTGTGAGTGAGTAAATGAGTAATATGCAAAAGTTTGACATTGAAAATTTCACTGCACTACAGTCGTTGTTGTTGTTACTTTTGTTATCATTGTTTTGCATGTGTTTTCGCTGCTTTTCGCATACTTTTCATACACATGTACGTACGCTCGATTTCATAACGTGCAAAAATACGAGTTAAAGGTGCGAGCGAGAGGGGGCTAAGGAGCGAGCGATTTATCTCACAGCACGTGCCAAAGCAAAAAAAAAACTGTTTGTTTTTAATGTTAAAAGCAGATCTCGAAAGTGTGGGAAAGAGAAGGGGTGAAAATGACGGAAAGATTGTATGACAATCTGAGACAATTTATCGCCATATAGTAAGTACTATCAAAGCGGAGAATACGGGGGGAAGGGTGGAAGGGGGGACTAAGGCCGAGTAGGAAATGAAATGCAATGATAAGCACAAACAGCACTCTAAACATGCAAATATGCAACAGCAGAACAATCGAGAGATTGCTCGATCGGTTTTATAGATATAGTGCCGCTTCAGTTCCGCTCTTGATCGGAGTTTGAACTTGTCTGTAACTCGGCTACCATGAGAGTAAAAGTGTTAAACTTTGGTATGCAAACTCATATGAGTTATTAGTCTAAATCGGTCCATTCCAGTCACAAAAATCCAAGAAATAATATTAATCATCAACCAATTTAGTTCCAAACTTTTCTCATAGCATTGGTTAAACTCTACTTTGGGCATGGTTTTGGGTGGAATCCCCCCATTTCGCTGCTTTCACTCACCATAGACCGCTGGACTGGAGCAGCTGCGGGTTAGCGCCGGCGTCCGTCCGCCGCCGTTCATTGCCGTGGAAGATGACGTCGTCGATGTCACCTCGTCACATGCCAGATTCTCCCTGGACCGCTTGTTGGGATAGTCCTTCTGATTGGCTGCAAAAAAAAAAAAAACAGAACATACGCATTAATACAGTGATTTAAAAACTGATTATTATTGGCGGTTAGCGATTTGCTTAATTTTATAACCCCATGATGTCAGCATGGACCAGTGCGAATAACTTGTCGCGCCAAGTCCGCTCACATAAACCGCAAAAATATTTCGTTTCGATTTGCCGCCTGCCAAAACTGACGTAAGACATTTATTTCGGCTCTGGAGTTGTTGGCTGATTAGCGGCGAATGCGAATGCAAAGCCCAAGTTTTCCACATTCGCTCGCAACCACAGCCACCACAAGTCGCTTATCACAATGAACGGGCAAAATTAGAAAACGCTTTGTAAGTGTGATACTGGTTTGCTAGTATTTTTGCTAGTGTTTAGTATTAGAAAACTTTCAATCGGTAACTTTGTAAATAAGCTAAACAAAAACTCATTAATTTTATTAGTTAAGTATTCTAAGAACATAGGAACTCGGATTTTAAGTACTCCAAAAGTAATAATTTCTGTACTTTTTTCATAAATAAAACTAAATGTATTGCGCACTTTTTAAAATTTAAATGATTCATTCATTCGTCATTTAAAAAACTGTGATTTCAAATAATTTCAACATTTTGAAGCTTTTTTAACTAAAATCATATAAGATAACAATTGCTGTTGTTTCTATTATTTTTTCCAAACTTTTCTTCGTGTATCAAAGGGGTGTTAGGAGGACGGAAGGGGGCCGACTTTATCAGCTGAATGCCGCATAAACATAGTGTTTTTTATGCTGTGAGAGCCAAACTAAAGCAAAAAGCAAAACAAATTTGAGTAAACTACTGGGGTACAAATTTGCTGTTATCAGCCGAGCGACCTCAAAAGCAAAAAAAAAAAATAACACAGCAAAAAAGCAGCAGCTACAAAAAAAATACAACCAACTTTTCACCGCGGCAGGAAACGTTGGTTCAGTTTTTTTCGCTGTTGTTGTTTGCGGCTAGTAAAACAAGTAAAATCGCATGCCAATAGTGCATTGCAAACACCCAGGGGCGTCTATGGTCTAGATGCGGTTTTCGAAAGGGGTTTTAGTTGGAAACAGAGGTACTTGCTTTTTAATAAACAGTGTCTGTGACCACGAGCCACGATTATTTAAAACAAGTTAGGTTTAGGAATACTTGTTACTCTTATAAATCTTTGTAAATAAACATTTTTAAGAATCTCTAGATTGTTCTTTTTAAAAATGTATGTTTATTTGCCCACAATGAAATATATCTTTACTGTCACTTTTAACATTTTAATTTGACATAAGCCCATTGAACGTTTTTAGACGGTAGTTTCAAATTTTTATAAGTATTTAAATGTTTATTTTTTTATGACTTTGGGTCTTGTGTTTGTCCATTTCAGAAAATTAAGATGTGTTAAGATTATGTTATTACTTAATTTTCTTGATATTAGCCAATGTAAATGAATAATTATTTGAAGCTTTCGCATGGGGGAACTCTGAACTCCCTTGATGCACCGCAAGCACCTTTTTCGCTCCGTCCCTGCCCTCCTGCAACTCTCTCTTCCTGCTCTCCCTCTCTCTTGTGCTGGCTTCCAACTTCAATTCGCTTCAAGTTGTTGAGGCTGTTGCTTTTTCTACTTCTCCTCCCCCTGGTTTTCCCCTTATTCTCCTGCTGCTTCGCCCTCAGCGGCTTGTTACTGTTGTTGTTGTGCCGATGAATTCGTACTCGAAAGGTCGTTTCAAAGCGGGTTTTTCAGCGTTGCCAGGCCGCTTCAGAAACCTGCTTTGCTTTACATTTTTTCTTGTGTTTTATTTGTACTTGTATTTTGTTGTATTTTTTAACCAGCCCAGCCAACAGAAACGAATCGAAACGCTTCTTTTGCTTTTATTTTTGAAAGACACGCGAATTGTGAGTCACGTATGGAGCGAAAAGTAACTGACTCTGAGTCTCTGATCTCTCTTGAGTTCGTTTCTTTTTTTGTTGCTTTTGTGAAATGGAGACGCTTACGTGTGTTCGCCCCCTCTGTTTCCCCCTGCCCCAAGCAAAAGTAAACAGGCAGCATGCCAAGCGGTAAAATGCTTGCGCGAGAGAGATATTAATTCGCTCTCCCTCTCTTGATTGGTTTTAGTGTAATCTTAATTTGTATTATTTTCCTTCATATTTTTTATATCTTTTTGTACTCACCACCAATGCGATTGTTGTTGTTGGTATTTTGAATTGGCATAAATAACAGAAGACACGGCGCTTCTCGCTTTATCCGCATTTTCATTTCACTTATATGACTCACGCTGTTGCCGTCTCCGTCGCACTCACAGCAGTTGTTGTTGCGTGCTGTTGACGTTGCCGTTGTAGCGTTGTTGTAGTTGCTGCTGTTGTTGTCGTTGCTGTTGCTGTTCTGCGTTTCACGATTCACACACATAAGCAGGCACACTCACACACACACACATGGGCAGCCAAAAAACTGTTTTAAAATTGGTATTTCTGCCCGTATAATCTATTATTTCTATGATTTCGGTGGGAGGGTTTATTAGATAATCCCCCGATCCACTTGTTGAGCCACTTCCCGTTTTAAATCGGGTCTGTGTGTGTTGCAACCAAGTCGGGACCCAGAAATCGAGTTTTATTTCCACTTGTAGCGCGCGCACACTTTTTTAATTCATTAACCAAAAAACGCGCGGGTTGTAGTTTGTAGTTTCTTGTTTTTTTTATTCTGTTGTAGGAGCTATAAATTGCCCTCTTAGATGTATCCTTATTCGCCTTCACTCACGCAGTTTCATCTCAGAAATGTAGTTGTATCCATATATCAATGTTTATTACCGAAATCGTAGTGTTACCTACGGGTCTTTTTCTGATGCTCTACGCGCGGGGTTTAATTTTTTTTTCGAACCGAACCGTTCGAAGCGAAATTCAAAAGACGAATGGGCTCAAAACGGAATGAACGGACGCAAAACAAATGTGATAACCCGAATTTGATAAAGACAAAACAGTGTGACCGCTTGTAGTGCCACAAAAAATGGCAAGGTATTGGTCCTACTAATTTGGTAACGTTAATTTTAGCCTGGACTCAACCCAATTCCGACAGATGGCGTTCCTACTCAATTTGAATTTGTGTGTTTAACGAATTCCGACTGGTTGTCGTAAACTGTAAAATAATTCCCTAGAAAACATTAAACATTGGAATTACATTTGCAAAATCAGACATTTTTCTTTGCATATCAGCTTTAAGATTTCATTTTAATAAAATAGCAAGAAAATGTATCTTCATTTAGTGACCAACTCTTGGGATATACCACTCATTAAAATCCATTAAATTGTTCACAGTAAAATATGTCGATGTAACATAAACCATTTACTGTCTTAAAAACATTTGGTACTCATAGTTTCCCCGGTGTTGTTACTAGTATGATTGATAACACAGGCCGACAAAATTTTCTTGACTAAATGATGGTAGCCGGTTCTATAGGATTTTCGCCGTAGAATTTCTGACCTTGAAAATATCCGATTGGCCGAGTTTCGAGCAAAATGAGGTTAAAGGTGCCAAAAACTGTTTTTTACACTTTTGAACAGCTATAAATGGAAATAGCGATGAAAGAAAATGGCCTATAATATTAAAAGAAACCTTAGACATTACTCTTTAATATCCAATATCAAAAAAGTGGAAGTATTCAAGATATACTTTTTTACAAATTCGGAAATATTTTGCCTTTGATTTGATACAGCATATTCACATTACCCCAATCTCCCCTACACATAAACTGTTCCCAGTCGCTTAAATTATCATGTATCCACTTTTTTGATATTGGATATTAAAGAGTAATGTCTAAGCTTTCTTTTAATCCTATATAGGCCATTTTCTTTCATCGCTTTTTCCATTTATAGCTGTTCAAAAAGTGTAAAAAAACAGTTTTGGCACCTTTAACCTCATGTTGCTCGAAAACTCGAGCCAATCGGATATTTTCAAGGTCAGAATCGGATTCTACGGCGAAAATCCTATAAGAATCGGCTACCATCATTTAGTCAACATGAAGTTGTCGAAATTTTGTCGGCCTGTGTAATATAAACTTCAAAGTAATAACCTAAATATAATTGTAAAAAAGAGTTTTTTGATATTCCTGAGATATCCGAATCATTCTTATGATTAGTCTTCAAGATCGTGTGGGACGGGTGGCTTCCATCCCCCAAAGGCTCTCTGCAACTCCAGGGCCACCCGGAGACACAATCTATCCTGATTTGGAGCTGCAATCACAGAGAGCCCAACGGGGAGTCCCCGGGCATTCACACCCATTGGAACATGGGTGACGGGAAGGCCGAGTACGTTAAAAAGCAGCGTATAATCGACGCCCCAGAGTGATAAAACTGACCACTTGTGCCTTGGGGCTGGTAAATTCAAGGTGGGAAAAATCAGCACTCCATTATCTCCAAGTAAAGCCTGCAAAGACAAACATGTTATTAAAATCGGTCCTCAATTCAATAAGTTTAACAAAAATATCCTATTCTATCTGCGAAATGTAAGCAGCTTACAAAAAAATCCATTAAAACATTAATTTATCTCTTTGTAACTTCCTGGTGCCACAAGGGTTGCCTCATAAATAAGAGCACTTATCCCAAAAACTGAGTATTTTAGTAGCTTTAACTTTATGCGGAAGAAAGCTCAATTTTAAATGGCCAAGATTAATAAACAAATTAAATTGTTATTATTAGATATAAACCTTGCGTGCAAGGTTCATAATTGATCACTTACCGCAAACTCTCCGATCAGGCCGCGTGCCTCCTCCAGATATAAATTCACCTTTGATCTTGACATAAAGGCGTTAGTGCGACGCATTAGTTCAAAGATTAGGGCGTTCGTTGTATAGCTCGAGTGACCTCGTAGACTTTTAATAAGTTCCCAAAGAGTTTCTCGTACCTTATTTGAGCCCTCAGTACTTTCGTTATCCAACAGATAATCCATTTCATCTTGTCCGGCGATTCCAGAAAGAGCAATCTCCATTGAGTTCTTGAGATTCGGTAAATTAGCTTGTTTTACCTCTAAGCCAATTTCATTTAAATGTGTAGTCGCTCTACAAATGGCATCCCGTATATCCTTGTTCACTGACTGGTGCATCCACCCATTAATTCCTTTGAAACCTTGGGCATAGTGGACTTTAATCTTATTCAGCTGGACAGGTTCATCTAATCGCAACTTGGCTGCATTTTCTTTGCCCGCCATTACTTGGAGTAAGTCGGAGAGGTCCTCGGCGAATCGGGTTATAGGTCCCTCCACCAAATAGTGCTCGATACCCGGATCTGTGGAGTTGGGAAAGTGTCCCTTCGCGGAGACCACTCCTCCACTTGGTTTGTGCCCAAAGATTCCGCAATACAAGCTGGGAATGCGAATGGAACCTCCAATGTCGGAACCAATGCCAAAAAGTGAGGCTCCAGCTCCATTCAAAGCTCCCTGAAAGCCTCAAAAAGTGTTAAATCATTAACTAAGACTGAACAATAGAGAACTGACGAAAAAGCTTGATACAAGTCTGAGTATGTGTGTTCATATTTAAAATCAGATGATAATTTAAGAACGATATTGGATATTTTCATTGCAAACAAAACCAAAAGTTTTTTAAATGAATTGAGGTTTAATATGGAAATTATATGCAATTTAAATAAAAGAATACCCACCTCACCGCCAGAACTTCCACCAGGAGTCCTCTCAAAATCGTACGGATTCAGGCAGCGGCCATTTAACAAGGTGTCCGTCTCAATGCTAAAACAATATTCCGGGGTGGACGAGATCAGAAGAGGAATAGCACCTGCAGATTTTAGACGCTTAACTGCTACCCCATCAGCCTGGGCTTTGACCTTTTTTCTGGAAAGGCTGCCCACAGCGAAGGTCATGCCCTCGAGGGCACAGGATTCCTTTACAGTCACGGGAAGGCCCAGTAGTGGCCGGTCTTCGAAGAGCTTCTCCACATCCGCTGCAGACTCGCAGCTGGCTATAAGGACATCGGTTTTGGCCGCCTCCTCCAGAGCAGCCGAAAAACGAGTTTCCACCAGCGCATTCAAATGCTTATTAACAGCTTCTATACGCTCGATATAAGCGCGCACAAGTTCCACGGAAGTCAACTAAAACGTAAAAGTAACTTTTAAATCAATCGTTGAAGGATGGGCTTAGATTAAAGATCCATTTGTCATATTATTTAGACGATAGGGCACAGTCTTATCGCTTTGAACTTTGGTTTTCTGATAAGAATTGTCGTTATTAAATGAATCAAAATTAACTGCATGTAAAATAAAAATTTGTTGGTTTAATTGCTTGTGATTTTCGTGCCATTTAAAATGTACTGCACAAGATGTTAAATGAAGAAAAATGGTTTTAACTGCTCATAATTACAGTCCCTTTAAAATTCAGTATGACGCAGTACATAACAATAATTGGGTAATGTATTTTTAATGATTAACTTTATTTCAGTGTTTAGTGACTCAGTAATCAACTCATTTTTATTTTTTTTTTGTTGACAATTTTTGACTCGAGGTAAAACTTCAAACTTTTTTATTCTTTTACATTTGTTTTTTAATTTTAAATGAAGTAATAACTAACTTCTTGACCTAAATGAAGACATTTTGAATTCAACGTAACCTTTTTTCTCGTTAACTGGAAAGATTTGTTTTATTAAGCTCAACTTGTAAAAACCAAAAAGTAACCAAATTCTACTGAAAAATACTACCACATAGTAAAAAATAAATTGTTTAAATTAACTAAAAGCAAATGCAGTATTGGCTGGTGATGGCTTTTCCAAATTTTTAAAGGTGCATAATTCTTACCTGGCGGGATTGAAGGCGCCTGCGCAGCTCCTGAACGCTGAGCGTGAGAAGGCGATTCCTGATCGGCGGTATAAGAGTTTTTCTGGTTTTTGGAGGATAAACGAATTTGTCCAAGAGCGGAGTGATGATCAAAGCGATCACCTTTACGGCGATCACGATAAGGCGCAGAAACAATTCCATTGCGCAGAAGAACCGCGTGTGAGAAAGTCAACGGAGAGAATGAAAACAGAGATTAAACAAAACGATCAAGCGGCCGACGAACCCAACGGAACGAGAGAGGTTTATTCGAGAGTCCGAATCGATCGATAGGGATAGGTACAGGGGGCTTTAAGGTGGAAGGGGGACACACGAAAGGTAAACATCACGGCGCTGGGAGCGGAAGAGTGGGTATTGCGAGCTTCAAAATTTTAAATGTACAACAAACAGCTGAGGCTTTGTTTATTTTTGTGTTACGTGAAACCGATTTAATTTTGACTCATTAAGGCAAAGAACATAACACAACTGGGCATCTGTAAAATAAGATTAACTTTAAACGAAGGTATAAATAAAATTAAATTAAATATTTAAAAATAAAACAAATTTTTTTGTCTGGTTGACAGTTTTATGCCTTTTATTTTGGCAAGTAATGGAATACAAGCTTGATAATGTTATGGTAATCGAGGTCCACTAAGTCTAAATACTTTGAAGATAATTTTAACATTTTCGTAATCGATTTTGTCCAGGTATAATTTGTTAAAACCATTCTTAATTTAACCTACCGAGCGACAATTTTTATTGTTACAATAAAACCAATGAGTAGATTTGCAATTTTTGTTCGGAAAATTTTAAAAGTTTATTTTGTGGTAATTTCTTAAAAACTAATACACCCGACAAGGCCCTTCTATCTTTTACATACTTTTGTACGATTAAAGAATACCCTTTTTTACTGACTTGTATCAAAATGAAAGAACTTAATTTGATAACATGTTTTTTATATATTGAGTATTTCTTATCTTATATTTTTATCCCTTTTAACATTATGTCCGATTACTTCTAAAGCAACAATTATGGATTTATATTTCTTTTTGTTTAAATATAACAAGTTGTCAATGAAAAGCTAAAATTTTTTAAGGTATGGAATTACATGAAAGTGAACAAACAGTTTTTAACGTATTTTTGTGTGATTTTAGAGCACTTTTATGTTGGGGAAAATAAGTGTCTAACTATGCGTTGGAGTCACTGTGTGTCATGGTAGTTCCTCCATCTTTATTCACTCCATCAAGCTGCATAACCCGGATGGGTCTGGGTACTGGATATTTGTAGCTTAATAACTATAAATTTGCCTTGACAAGATCTGGAGTCCACAGAGGCATCAGAAAGGACGCAGAAGCAAGGGCCAAAGGATTCAGGACGAGGGGGTGCAGGATGAGTGGATGCGGGCCTTTGTTTCTGCTCCAGAGTCCGCAAACTCCAATAAAACAGACGATGGCTAAATATACGTTTATAATCCAAGAAGCCGGTTCACCAAATCTATGTGTCGCCGCGACATCGCTATATCCGCAGCTCCAAGTAAAGTCCGGAAAACTTGGCTCAACAAATGTAATATTCTTAATTTGCGGTTCCATGTCTGTTACTGCATTCAATTAAATTGGCTTGCCAAAGTTTACTCCCTTTTTGGTTTAATTTCAAAAGTGGTTGCTTAATACCGAAAGTCCGCGAGTTTCGAATTGCCCTCAAAACAAAATAATAACAAACAAACAAGGAAGCGCCAGGGCTGGGCGACGTAAAAAAAATACCACGCATTAAATACTCGATTTCGGGTTTAAATTTTCAATAAATTATTCGGCTTTCTTAAAATTCTAACCCAAAGTAGAGTTAAATTCTAAAAAACTTTCAAAATGTTAATCGATTTTGTATTTAAATTTTCAATAAAAGAGTCGTGACCACACTGTCACATATTAAAGGTATTTCTACACTGTTAAAACGACTGGGAAAACGACCTAAAAGTTATTTTATGTTCGTTACTTACCTATATTACTATTACTTATTTCGAAGTAAATAATGAGCTCTATTACTTTAAAGTTACAGCGTGTCATGGCTTTTAAAAAAGGTAAGCCATTTAACAAAAATGATGTTGTTAAATTTTCTAAAAGTTACATTTTATAAAACAGCTGGCAAGTAATGTTATAATAATAAAAATCAGCAGATAGCTGTACTTTCATTTAAAACATTAAAATAAATTAATGTTAACAGTGTTTTCCATACATGTATAAGAAATGCTCTATTTAATAGTTATTTTTAAGTTTTCGTTATGACTTCTTTTATTTTTTTAATTGTTTAGTATTTAAGTTTTTCTAAAAAAAAAATACCGAAAGCACAAAAACAGCCTGACCGTATTTCAACTTCCAGCGTTGTTCCACACTGTTTGACAGCGAATTCGGCCGAAAAACAACATGGCGTCGGTGCGGCGAATCTCTCTCAGTCCACAGCACAAATTCGTCGTCGTCTCGATTCGGTCAGACCAACGCTCTAGCGTCGGTCCGCGGAAAATTGTAAAAAACCATAATTATCCGGGAGATAGATTGTCAATAGCGCGTGGTCAATAATAAATATGCGCAAGCGTAAATTGTACATAAAATAAACGAATGCGAACAGGCGCAGCCAGCGTGCACAGCACCGAAACGCAACGCCAGAAACAAGGAATTGCAGCGTGAGTGTATAACTTTTTGGTTGGTACTCGATTCAGTCAGTCAGCTTCACCCCCGCGCTCTCCCGCTGCTACTGCTCTCCTGCTCTCGCCCTCTTGCGGCTTCTGTGTTGTCTGCGTGCGAGTGTGTGTGCGCCTGAGTTTGACTGTGTTCCCTCACGTACTCCGCGGATGATTAACGGCCTTGCGGAATCGGACTATATCCAGACTATAGCCGGATCAGATCCCGATCCGGATCCAGAAGCGGCCTCCGGGCGGACTGCCCACTTGGTGGCCATTCGGCTGCTCCTCTTTATCGCACTTTATGCAACAACGCAAACGTCGCAAACGAGAGTTGAGTTTCATTTCGTTTCTTCGCTCTCCGCTGTGTGTAGTGTGTTGAGTTTCTCGCAGCGAGGTGAGTTTGGCGTTGTCTGTTTTCCTTTCCTTGCGTCTTGTGTGCGTTTCAATTAAATGCAAAATCGGCTGCGAATATCGGGGAAATGTGGTATACATAAATAAAGTGCGCTGCGGCGTCAAATCAAAACAAAATCAGTTTGCAAAAACAACGTGCGTGAATTTGTCTGTGTGTGGGTGTGTTGTGCGGGGGAGTAGGGTGTGTGGGGTGGGGAGACGGCATTTTTCTTTACCACACGCCTCTTCTTCTTCCCCACAATACGCTGCAATTTTTGCGATTCTGTTTTGCGCCTGCCATTCGCAATAATTTTATTGAATGAACCACAAAAGAGACGGCCCAAAAAGCGATGTACTTGCTAGACTGTGTGTCTGTGTTGGTGAGGTTGTGCCTGCGTGAGTGTCAGTGAGTGTTGTGTGTGTATCGCGTATGAAAATACATCAACTGTTGGGCGAAAAAAAGAGTAAAATAAAGGAAATTATCTGACATTGCAAACGGGGCCGGAGAGTGTTTATAAATGTGAAATTTTTGAGCTCTAGACCCGTCCCACAACCCACCCCCTTCCGCATGCCCTGTTCCAATACCACCCCAAAAATGTGCATACATGCACAAGCTTGCGAATGTAAGTGTATGTGAGCGCGCGCGTATTCTGCACACATTGCCATGCATGCAAAGACAAGATACGACGAGTTCGTAATCGTCAGACTCCTGCTACTTTCTTCTCCCCCACTTCAACGTCTCTTACTGACCCTTCAATGTTCAGGGCTGGCGGAAAAAAAATGTAAAATCCTCAAAAAAAAATAACCGGAGCGAGTTCAATAAAGACCGCTTATTCCAATCGAGTCCTGCATCCTTCTTTTTTCTTTTCTCTCACCTCTTTGCTGGCTATTTTTTGTACGCCTACGCGGACACTTGCAGCTTTTATGTGTGTGTGTGTAAAGAACAAGAAGAGAGCAGCAAGACCACAACTTTAGTTCTATAGTTGCGGTTAAAATAAGGGCCGTACAAAAAAAAGTTATTTCCAAATTTTTGACTTCACCTTTTAATTAGAAAATCAAATACTTTCAAGGGTTTTAAAATTAAAGGAATTCGAATGCTTTGAAAAAGTGGATCTTAATAATAATGAACATTATTACCTAAAGAAAAAGTTAATACAAGTGATCTCTGCATCATGGTAAACACTATAGCGTTTAGTCCTACGGCACTTAAAAAGTCTTCCAAGATAATTTTCTACCACAACCGTTACAATTTATTAGCGAGTGTAATTATCTTGTTCCCAACTGCAGCTATTTATCTTACTTACTCTCTAATAAAAAGGTTTTGTTGCTGGGCGAGCCAAATATTGTAAAACAGTCATGTTTATTGGTCTTTATCAATGACTCCAGGGCCTATTTTGTTGTACAGATTTTCTTTTGGCAACCTTCTGCTGTTTATTAATAAACATTTATTAAGAACTAAAACCGACAAAGCATTCGCGTGTTTTTTGCAGCTGATTGCGTAAACCGCTGTCGACGTTTGTTTTGAATTGCTGCTTTTGTTTTGGTACGATTCTCGGGCCTATGAGTGTGAAATCTCCATTTGCCTCTCCCTCTCTCTAGCTTTCTCCCTCTGTTCTCCGGTTGTTATCAGTGCGGAATTGGCCTATGGCGCTTCATTGGAAGTTGTATAGTATTTCGGTTCGTATCTGTGTGATCTTAATCGCTGTGCAAATCGTGTTGAAACGGCTAAGCACGCATTTTTCCAACACTTGCAACCTTGTAGGTGGCAGGGGGGTGGAATTTTCGGTGTCGATCTAAGGTGACGTAAATGTTGGCGGTGGATACCCAACTTTGATGTGGCGCTCTTCAACGATGACGTAGCTCTTGCGTTCTGTTTACTCGCACATTATTTCACACTTGTCCATTGATTTTCGCCTTGCCAGAATAGATAGTCTGCTATCCGCCCTCTCACTCCCACTAACCCACTCTCCTACTCTCGCTTCTATTTGCTTTTTTCGCGCGCGTGTTTTCACTCGCCGTGGGGCGAAAGCGCAGCGATAATAGTTTCTCATACCCCACTCACACAGTCACCGTCTGCCGAAAAGCCACTCACACAGATACACACTATGTCAGGCCTAGATCTAATGGAAACCGTTTAATGTTTGTAAACATACCGGGCAAAGCACAGTTTTTTTTATTTTGGCATTTCGCATCTTAGTCTTCTCTCACCTCTCACCTCTCTCTATCTCTCTCTCTCTATCGGCCTCCATTTATTTCTCTTAAACACACACAAAAAACGTAGCTTTCACAATTTCATTCACCGCGAAATTTCCCATGAAAATGTTTCAAATACTTTAAGATTTTGAAGCAAGTTGTTGGGAGAAGCAACATCTTATACAAAAACATAACCTCAATTTAAACCTAAATCTATTTAAGTATGAGGAGTTAAAATGGGTCTAAACAATTTGTTTTGATTATAAAATTTATAAAATTTTCACTAATGAATTATTGCCAATAGTTAGTTCCGTCACTCTTATTTTTGTTTAAGGCAAGTTAAGTTAATATACATTGAATTTCTATAACGGAAATCAGTACCAAAACATTTGAATAATATCGAACTAAAAGTGTTAGTACCAATAAAACTAGCTCGACTTTTATTATATTTAAGTCCGTTAAAAAAAAAGAGTAGACCCCGATTTTATTGTTATTACATTTTTTGTGTTTGATACCTCTATATTTCAAAGCAATGTATACTGGGGATTTACTGTTATTGAAAATATACAGTTACATGCGTAAGTGACATTACAGAATGCGAATAAATTGGGGGTTTTTATGTAATATACTCGGAAGATATATAATTTAACATTATCTATATTTTTTACTTGCAGTGCAATCTTGTCGTGTGCCCATCCCAATCATTAGACCCCACCCATCGCTGGAGTGGCAGCCTAACATGGATGTTCAAGTCAAGCACAGAGATTAGCCGAATCCATTGAATTCAAAATTCAAGATCCTTATTTATATTAGCTAAGTAGCATAGCCCAAGCCTATAGCCCATAGCCTAGAGAAACGGTTTCAAGCCGCAAGCACTCACGGTCATAGTTTACATCACTTAAACACAACCGAAACCCAAGGACACCAGCAAAAAAATCCAGAGAAGCAATCGAAGGGGAATCATCATGACGACCGACACCCGCCGACGCGTCAAGTTGTACGCGCTGAATGCGGAGCGCCAATGGGACGATCGTGGCACGGGCCACGTGTCCTCCACCTACGTGGACAGGCTAAAAGGTAAGTCTTCAATTCAACCAAGTCGTGAAGCCTAGTTGCCAAGTTCTGTATCTCTTAACTGCAGGCATTTCCCTTTTGGTGCGCGCCGAATCCGATGGATCTCTGCTTTTGGAGAGCAAGATACAACCGGACACCGCCTATCAGAAGCAGCAGGACACCTTGATCGTCTGGTCAGAGGGAGATAACTTTGATCTGGCTCTAAGTTTTCAAGAAAAGGCTGGTTGTGACGAAATATGGGAGAAGATATGCCAGGTAAGTGTTCAACCAGCTGCACAATCAGTATTAGAAATTCCTTCAAGCTTTATAAAAATACTGCAAATCGTAATCTTTTTAAACTTAAAACATATTAAACTAATAACATTTGTGAAAACACACGTTCATTTATTATTTGAACCACAAAAGACTATAATTATAGTTACATTGTGTAAGGCTTTTGGTAATCACGTTATGTGTACCCTAATAATCTGCAGGTGCAAGGCAAGGATCCCTCAGTAGAGATTACACAGGACATAGTTGAAGAGTCGGAGGACGAGCGCTTCGAGGACATGTCGGATACGGCGCCACCCATTGAGCTGCCACCGTGCGAGCTCTCCCGACTGGAGGACATTTCGGAGACGATACAGAGCTGCCTCTCTACGCCGCTCCGCAAGGAGAAGCTGTCGATGGCCCTTGAGTCGGAGAGCTACATCAAGAAGCTGTTGAACTTGTTCCACGTTTGCGAGGACCTGGACAACACCGAGGGTCTGCACCATTTGTTTGAGATCTTCAAAAACATCTTCTTGCTGAACAAAAACGCTCTTTTCGAGATCATGTTTGCGGATGACACCATCTTCGATGTGGTCGGGTGCCTAGAATACGATCCGAGTGTGGCCCAGCCAAAAAAGCATCGGCAATATCTGAAGCAGTGGGCCAAGTTCCGCGAGGCGGTGCCGATCAAGAACCAGGACCTGCTGGCAAAGATCCACCAGACGTTCCGGGTGCAGTACATCCAGGACATTATCTTGCCCACTCCGTCGGTCTTTGTTGAGGATACCATGCTGAACACCCTGTCCAGCTTCATCTTCTTTAACAAGGTGGAGATCGTGACGATGATTCAGGATGACGAACGTTTTCTGCTTGATGTGTTTGCTGTGCTCACAGATCCCGCCACCGGGGACACAAAGCGCCGCGATACAGTCCTCTTCCTGAAGGAGTTTTGCAACTTCGCCCAGAACCTGCAACCGCAGGGCAAGGACTCGTTCTACAAAACGCTCACCTGCCTAGGCATCCTGCAGGCGCTGGAACTCACTCTCGTGATGAACGACAAGAAAACCAAGTCGGCCTCCATCGACATCCTCACGGCCATCGTTGAATTTTCGCCGCTGGTGGTGCGCAACTACACGCTGAACCAGGCCAACAGGCCAGAAGGGGTAAGTTTAAATTAACCTTGATGTGTTATGGGGTTAAGGTGGGATGGCTTAGTCTAGAAGTGATTACACCTTCTTAAATTGCTGAAAGATCCTTCTATCTGTGTCAGTGTCTTTTATACTAAATGGTTTGGTCCTGAAAGAATTAGCGTGAAGAATCTAATTGCAAAATAATAACAAAATCTTTTCATATCCCTGTTTGCATTCAGGAGCGCATGCTACTGAACATTGCCATCGAACAAATGCTAAACGACTCGGAGCCAGAGCTGGGCATTGCTGTGCAACTTATGGGCATTGTTAAAATTCTGTTGGAACCGGAGAACATGCTCACTGAGAAGGGCGATTTTCTTAACTTCTTTTACAAATACAGTGTCCAGACGTTAGTGGGTAAGTTAGCGTTCACCGTATTTAGGTCTTCAGCGGTTAACTGATCAATATTGCAGCTCCATTGATGCTAAACACGATGGGCGACCGTCCGCAGAACGAGGACTACCAGACGGCCCAGCTGCTTGGCATCGTCCTAGACATCCTGTCGTTCTGCGTGGAACACCACAGCTACCACATCAAGAACTTTTTACTGCAAAAGGATCTCCTCAAGCGAATTCTGGTGCTTATGAAGAGCACACACACGTTCCTTGTCCTTGGCGCTCTGCGATTGCTGCGCAAAATAATTGCACTCAAAGATGAGTTCTACAATAGGTAGGAATTTCATCATTTCGTTAACAAATTTTTATGAGTCATTGCTAATCTGTCACTCCTTATTTGCAGACACATTGTCAAGTGCAACCTGTTTGCGCCGGTCGTGGATGCCTTCATTCGCAACAATGGCCGCTACAACCTGCTGGAGTCGGCCATCCTTGAGCTGTTTGAGTTTATAAAACTTGAGGACATCCGCACTCTTTGCGTCTACTTCGTGGAGAACTTCAGCAAGATATTTGATGAGATCGAATATGTGCAGACGTTCAAGTACTTGAAGAACCGCTACGATCAGTACCAAGATCGGCTGAAGGATCGCGACAAGATGGAGAACCGAACGGACGGGTAAGTGTTGCTTAACCGCCTTGTGCTCCAACACAATGTGAACCTCTTTGGGTGTATTATCTTAAAGTGGCCTGCCCATCATCCGTAGCGGTGGTCGGTTTCGTCGGGACCAACGGCAAATGGAGGAGGAGGAAGAGATGTGGTTTAATGAAGAGGACGATTTTACTGAGGAAATTGACACATACAACAACGTCATGAAATGTAAGTATTACTTTCTACGTAAATAGTTGATTAAGAAAGATAACAGCAAGCAGAAAGACGATCTGTTACACAGTTCTCTCCGACTATGATATATACCCTGCTGATTACCAGCCTTTAAATCTGCATATTAAGAGCGGGAGTGAGAATTTTATCATGGTACATGTTATGAAAATCGTCCGAACAGTCCGATTCTGTTAAAAACAATGCTTTGTCATATAAAATGTGTCAGAACTTGTGCTGAGTGGGGTGGGACACATATGGTGGATTCAGCTTGTAAAGTTCGTTAGGTGCATATGTTCTAGCGGTGGACATGGATAAACTAAATTTATGTAGCTCCTATGATAATTTGTTAAGTTAATTCACTCCCCAAAGTAGTTGTTATATGTTTACCGTCTTTGCCTTGCAGCCGTCAGTGAAAAGAATGGCCCGCAAACGCAAAACCAGCAGAAATCCTCTCCGCCGCACAGCACCTCACCGCACAGTGGATTGCTGGGTAGCCTGAACACCACCGCAACATCAACTGCCACATCTGCCTCCTCAGGCGCTCCGGTGGCTAGTGGCAGCAGTAGTCCCGAGGCTATCTCTGCCGACGAGCAAACGCAGGCGGCGGTCCATCTGGCAGCCGCTGCCAACATAGCACTTCAGCACCACCAGCAGCAACAGCAGCAGCAGCAGAACCCATTCCAGCAACAGACACAGCCCGAGATTGCGGAGCTGCAACAGCAGCTGAGCAGCGTGGAGGCGCCACAAAGCCAGGAGTTGGAGTTGTCGCAGTCGGCTGCCGCGAGCTCATCGCCCACATCATCATCCTCGTCTTTGGAGGCATCCACGTCCTCATCGTCGGCGTCATCGTCCTCATCCTCGTCGTCCTCTTCGTCCTCTCCGCCAGGCTCATCAGCGGCCGCATCTCTTTGCGATTCGGCGACGGTGGCCGCTGTGGCAGCCTCACAATTTCTCTCCACGATCGCCACGGCCATGGCGGCATCTGTGACGGCTGCAGCGGCCACCACCAGCGCGCCCAACTTGTCACCAGCTCCGGCTGTCTCAAGTCCGGATATCGAGAACGCCGACGCTCAGTTGCCGCCCAGCGATGATGCCAGCAGCCCGGCCAGTGGGGAGCAAGATGGGATCAGCACGGATGCTGCAAGCAGCGAGGCGGACAAGGCGACAGCCAAGAAGGTGCGTTGAGGTTGCTATTTTATCAAGAAATCAACACATAGAGTAGCTAAGTTAATGAACACATCAACTATTTAAGAAACCCTGCATATTACTTATAATAATTTAGATCCATAATTAAAAAGATTATCTTTGTAACACACAGGGTCTGGTGGACTACGAGAGTGATTCTGGCGAAGATGACTACGAGGAGGACGAGGACTCCGAGGGGCCACAAGCACAAAAGCGCGCGCGTCTGGCATAGTTGCCCGATGATAAGCATAGCGGCATCAATTATAAATTAGTACACACATAACAGAACACAACAACACACGGCAAACAACACACAGACAGACCCCACACACCAACGAATGTTAGGATTGCATTGCGGCAACGAGACAGACAGCACAGAAGACAGCCGTACGATGTAAGATCGAACAAGAAAACATACAATTAAATTTTAGCATAAAATTTATTTTAAAGAAGAATGCAAAAACCCCTAAAGTAAACGAGAAATTATAAATCTTACTTTACTAAATTAAATAACTACATATAAATATATATATTCAAATATATATGCATATGAAAACCCAGATAACTATAACTGATCGGCATTCACAGGCAGAAGAGATGCATTTGTGTGCGTGTTGTTTGAGAGTTGGAAAAGCATTACGAAACAAACCAAAATAAATTGTATTTAGAAGTTAAACACGACAGAGAAACATGAGGAGCCGTCAGTCAGGTGGTGTACGACATTGGCATACAGGCAGGCAGCACTCATTCGCAATGTCCTTTGTACAAGAGCAGTTAACAGATCCTGTGAAGTTGGCTGCAGGCCTAAAATGTTGTGGGGAAACCAATCTAATTTTGTGCAATATTTTTTTGTCGGTATTTTAATAACAATTGCTATTTGTATCTTGCATAGCTTAGTTCTAATGTTTAGCGTTAATCATTTTTACTATATTTACCTATGAGAACGATCCCTGCCAATCGCACTATCACACATCTAGCGCTGTTTTCAACAAGCAATTTAAGTAAAAAACTCTTATCTCGGAACACTTTATAAAAGTTGCTGCTGAACACAGCGCTGTTATATCGCAAAGAACGTAAATAAATGTTTTTAAGTTTAATTTTAAATTGCAAACTATTCCCAAAGCAGTGAAATATGTATTTCATTAAGAATCATTGTACTTTCTGTTGCAATTGTTCTCTAAATACCAACCAGATGCCATGGCCAACTTGACAAATTTTGTTAACTTCTTGAGTTAGACGCTGATAACACTTTAATCCCATGAACCTTGTATATAATTTAGTCAGTCTCAATACGCGATAAGTTGATAACTGCCCTTGCACCTCTGACGACAACATTAAACACAAACAATTGGAATTACAAAAAAAATCGACGTTTTGAACGATATCAACCAAAACTCTCCAAACTCTTGTAGGGAAAACTAGAGAAGCGTTGTCTGACTGTGTAATTAAAAACAATTGTTGCGCTATCCTTGCATTATTAAAACACACACAAAACACACATCAATAAATAAATAATTATAATGATAACAAATAGACCGTAAGGTTAAACTAAAGAGGGGCAAACAAACGTCGGCAAACAAATAATAAAATAAAGTAAAATAGTCTTCTTACGTTTTCGTGTAAGTTTTTTTTTCATATCCAACTATAATATTAATTTGTATTTAACGAATGTAGTAGGGATCACTTGGAACCACTCCACCCACACACGCATGCATTCGCTCGCTCACACACAACCAATCGACATCCACAATCCACTGACAGAAAGTAATAAAGTTATTTGTTAATAATCGTATTTGCCATGTGCGTTGCGTACTGTACTACATTTATTTATTTTAGTGTTTTAAAGAACTTGTCACTGAAAACGGTTTCCCTCAAGCGAACCGATTGTTCACCCTCCCGATGCCCACGCCCCTTACCTATAATACCTATAACACATAATATAGCCGGGGAGGACGTATCCAATCAAACATATATCCTTCCAAGTTGATGTTTTTGTTTGGTTAATCAACATTAACAAGACGCACCCTCAAAGTGCATAAACAAGAATGAAGATTACAAGAAAAAAAGAAACGAACACAAAAGCAAAAGATAATGAAAACTAAACGTAAACGTAAAGCGACAACACTATAGTTTATACATAGTATTTATATGAATCGTGTATTGTATATGATATGCTGTCTAATCCCTAATCCTAACACATACCCATTACATCTATAATTTGAATATTTTATTTAGTTGTTTAAACATCCGTGCGTAAAAAGCGATATATATAACTCTATATTATGATTATGAGTAAATTAAATAATAGTTTTTAATAGTTTTTAAACAAAAACAAATGGCTAAGCTCTCAAAGTTGTTTTTTATTTAACATAACAAACACCTGATGTCAGGTGTCGGGTGGGCTTTTTACTGTCATGGCAACCGATTCAAGGACCAAACAAATATTTCCAGCAAATGTTGACTAAACTTTTCGGTCTAGTGTTTAGTCACTTTTTTGAGCTGTAACAAAAATGTCTGTGGAAGACTCCTGGGTTTTTGATTCGCTAGTGTGCTTTCTGCACGGACCCATTTGGAATGCTCCTCTCCAGACTTTTATAGAGCAAAAGTCCTTGGGTGAGAATCCACTTTGAGCCTGGTTTGATCTTTTGTGTAACTAAAAAATTTGCTGCAGTCTTTGATCCCAACCTTCAGTTGGATGAAAACAATCCAGACATACTTCAGATTCATGAGGAGTACAAGAATCTGGTGGACTACATGCTCGGCAGCTTCATGGAGGAAATGCAGATATCGCCGGAGCAGTTCGAAATGGCCTGTCTTGAGGGCCGGCAGCAGGGTCAGGGCGAAAATCCCTTTCAGTTCCACCAGGTGCTTTTTCAGCAGGTGAGTAAAATCTTAGGTTGCTATCTGCTCAGTGATGTCCACGAGATGTCATCTTTCAGATATGGGCCGCCAACGACCTAAAGATTTTCATACGCATGATGACGCAACGCAATGTGGAGCTACAGCTACAGGCCCTAGATCTCATCGAGAAAAATCAATTGGCCCAAAGTGCCGACGAGGAGGGGGTTGACCACAATGCAGACGCGGCTTCGGATCAAGGGTGGGTTATGCCTTCCTGGACAAAAACTGTTACAAAACAACCTTATGCAACTGGGGCTTAAATTGTATAAAGCGTAATTTTGTTAATAATATCAAGATTAGCAATTCTTGCAGGTATTCCAAAATACGCTCGGTAGACAGGAATTAGCTTCAGGCAATTATTATTTGACAAATAATATTTGTCATTTGAAAAATTGGTTTAGTATTTCTTTACCTATGTGTATAAAATTAAACATAATTTGTAAGCATATTTATCATAATTTTTATTTTTTCATTTGATTTGTTACAATATTTTTTTTTCAAACTAATTCTAAATCCATAATATATTTTACATTTAACAGTGATACCGCCTCCGAGGTGGAGCAAATGATTGCTAAGACGGTGGCCGACGAACTGGAGAGTCCGAAAGCGGCTCTTACTCCAGAGCAGGATGCCAATCTGGAACTGGTTAACGACAAGTTCCAGCGTCTAAATTTGTTCTTCGAGCAGGAGGACCATGTGGACCCCAGCGACGTGGTCTCGCGACAGGAGTACCTGCGCCAGCAACGCGACAAGATCGTCGAGATCAAGAAGCAGGCAAGGGCCAAACAGCTGCAAGAGACCATGTCCCGGGGAACTCCTCACGCTCCAGAGGGAGCTCGTCCCAGCTCAGCATTGGTGGCCCAACAGCTGCTGGAGAACGGCGGACAGACCAAGGAGCTCTCGATGCCGGCTCCACTTGAGGCCGAGGAGAATGCAGCCCTCCAACTCAGACGAAATCTTGCCAAGCGCCTGCGAAACGAAGTAGTGGAACAGAAGTGAAAGGAAGGTTTATGCATATTTTTTAATTTTTCCCATTTATTGCGGATTCTAATACAGAATTAACAATGTGCTTTATGTATTGCCTCATGCTGACTAGCTCAGTAGGTGGATGTACAGTGTGTGTCTTATGATGTGCTTGCTTTGTTTTTTCTCGTCCACGTCCACACACAGCCAACACAATGTCGAAGGTGGAATGTGTGTGGGCGTGGTCGAAAGAAACTACAAGTTTTTGATAAACCTTTCGTCAAAATAAACATAAAGCTTGTGAAGTGTTTCTCAAAATCGGAGGTGATTTTTGCTCTTCTATGTGGGTATGCGATCCCGCAAATACGACATGATAGCATCAGTGCCTTTCATTAGGACCTGATGGCGGGGCTGTCGAAAAGGATTGCCCACCAGTTCCAAGTGCCTGGAATTTTGAAAGAATCACGTTAAGACTTAAGTTCACCACTTTTCTGTCGAGTTCTTACGTTATATTGGTAAGATTCCCCAATATGGGCGGCACAGCATCAATATCGTTATTGCGCAAATCTAATGTACTCAACCGACGCATGCACTGCAGACCAGACACATTCAACATTTTAATGTTGTTTTCACTGGCAATGAGGATCTCCAGACCTTGCAATTCGTACACACCATTGGGAATGAACTGAAAACTAAGTGTACAACAATAAAAGATTAGTTCATTCGATCTTTTGAGGTTACAATAACCTCTCTAGTTAATTTAGGTTCTACTCACCGATTGTTGGCAATGTTTAGTTCTCGTAAAGTGTTTAAAACGCCGAACTCCTTGGGTAGATCATTCAACAGATTGTTTGACAGGTTCAGAAAAGTTATACGTGTAAACTGGGTGATGAACTGAGGCACAAAACCGATGAGATTGTGGGACAGAACCAGTTCCGTGACCAGATCTTGCATGTGCTGCAGGCTGAAAAGATCTTACAGCTTAAAATAATATTCGATAATGAGTTATCCCCGGTGTCCTACCCATTCGGCAAGGTGCTAAGCTGGTTGCGCGCAAAGTCCACCACATGCACGCCCTCTTCTTTGGCCACCTGGAACACCTTGTCGGGCACTTCTGTGAGCTCCTCCAAGTTGACAGCTAATGTACGTGTATGACGTAGTTTGTATCTGCACGGATGAAATAAACAATCAAGTAAGTACTAAAGCTTCCACAAGGAGTTCAATGTAATGAATAACATAAATGTTGGAACTTGGTGATACACTACACCCAACGGGGATGCACAGATAAGCAGGAGGATTCGTTCTGTCCATAGGTGAACTGGTGTTGCCGCTGCTGCTGGTACAAGTCAAACATTGGATAGGGATATTCTTGGCTCAGCTGCTGCTCTTGCAGCAGTCCATGGGAGTCCATGATATTTCGATGCTGCTGCTCGTAACTGTCACGCACACAAGTGTCCTGATGCATTTGCTGATGACCTGGATACTGACAGTGACACTGACATTGGAACTGTTTGTGCTGTTGTTGGTTATAACTACAGCGGAGATCATTATGCTGTCCACGCTGAAAGTAAATAACAAGCTACTTACCTATCCGGAAAGTTGCCTGGTAAATCACCAGAGTCCGAATGGCCCCCGCTCAGTCGGGTAACACTGATGCCCCCTGATATGGAGGAAACATCAGGGCCTCCTCCCTCCTCCTTGGACTTGGCCAACGCTCTTTCGTGCAGCGTCTTTAAAATCCGCGTCGTTCCGCACTGCAGAATGTCGCGTCTGATCATCTTAATGGGATTGCCCTCTACTTGCAGGCTGATCAAATGGGCCAAAGAGGACAAAGTAACGGGAAGCACGCTGATCGTGTTGTTGGACACATCCAGGCGGTTCAGGTTGCGCAGCAGGCACAGCTCATCGGGCAGCTCGGTGATCTTGTTGTCCCGCAGATCAAGTATCTTCAGGTGTGGCAAATTGCTGCACATGGCTTTTGGTATGTTCTGAAAGGGGCAAGGTACCGTTTTACTTTATAATACTCATTTATAAATACAGCAAAAACTTTTACCTCTAAACCCTTTTGGGTTTTATTACCTTAATAAAATTATTGCTGGCATGCAGTTCGCTTAAGGTTTCGTTTCCCTCGAAATCGGGCAGCTCCAGAATGTCGTTATGCTGCAGATATAGGCACTCCAATTTTCTCAGCAGACCCATGTCTTCCGGCAAGCAGTTCAGGTCGTTTTGCATTAGATCAATCTTTTGCAGAGCTAAACGTGTGATAAATCGGTTTGGATTAGCAATTATTAGAGGGAGAACAGCACTTACAGCGCATGTTTACAAGATCGGGCGGCAGTTCCTTGACGTGGTTATAGGGCAACAAGAGCGCAGTTAGACGCACCAGGAACCCAATGCCGCCGGGCAGGGATTGAATGTTGTTATGCCCGCCGTCCTTTCGTTACAATAGGGTTAGCAAGCATTTGGTTATAGGGGAAAATATGGGAGATTAGTCAGATAAGACGCCAACAACCAATAAAACATAGCTTAGTTATTTTGTATAAATACTAATTATAATTCCAACTATAAGATTCTTATTAGTTATTGCCCTCTTTAAAAAAAAGTGTTGCCTGCTTTCAAGCACAATACTTTTTTAACGCACTTGTATACAAAATTTCTAGAAACTGGCCAGATTTTACGAGCAACGAGAATAACAATATGTGTCAGCAATATAATTGTTTTAAGTAAAAGGATGAAGGAAAAAAGTAGAACTCTAAAAAAAAGATTACATTGTTAAGGTAATGCCATATCCTCAATAAAGTTAATAAATTTTCCCTTAACTATTTCTTAAATACTTGTAGGGTTATAGTAGAATATTAGTTTGACATTTGCATAGTACCTTTTAACCGTGCCGACAGAGGGCGATTAAAATCTCCACTTACCAGGAACTCGAGCATGTGAAGGTCACTTATGTCCGGATCGACTTCGTTGAACTGATTGTACGAAATGTTGAGGTGTCGCAGCTCCGGCAAGCTGTAGATCTCGCGGGGCAACTGACTGAGCTTGTTATGGCTTAGATTCAGGCGCACGAGCTTCTCCAGCTTGCCGATCTCCGACGGCAGGTCAACCAAAGCGTTATCGTGCAGCTAAGAATAATAGTTTTTTTGTTACCAAGAACTAGGATAAAATAAAATCCCATACTGTAAGCACTGTCAGCGACTGCAGATTCTCGATTTTGGGCGATATGTGTGACAGAGTGTTGGAGCTCAGGTCCAGGTTATTTAATGGCACTTGGTTCCACCAGGCGTCCTCCTCCTTGATCGTCAGCTGCTCTAGGTTCACGGCCTTACTGTCCTTATCCGCCTCATTGATGTCGTAAAGGCGCTCGGGCACTGAAAACAAAGGAAATGGAATCAATTAGAGAGCGCTTGTCCTGTGGCATGCACTACACTACAGGCTTCTGGCCCGGATGAAGGCTCTTGATCGTCTAGTTCTAGCTCATCATCCGGATCTTCGCTTTCGAGCTCGTCCGCTGAGGAGGCCATCTGGAATTCGCGAATCTGGTAATAACGTCGCCTTCGCGGATAAGGACCGCACATGCAGAACGAGGTGAGCTGCTTCCTGGAGGACGCAATCTTGGAGGCTAGCTTTTATACGGGAAGCGGAGTCGCACATCCGACGCCGAGCGGTTCACTGTGCAGACTGAAGTCAGCGATGACTGGTACGCAGTCGCACCCCTGGAGCAGCTTTATGGGCCGCCTCGAGGCGCGGATGCTCTCCAATGAAGCGGCAAATATGTTCCCTGCCTTTTTTGGTTGCCTTCAAGGTCAAGTTTGAGATCGCAATCGCGTTTGCGATGATCGCCTCACATGAATTGGAACCACAAGGCGCTGCTGTCGACGAGGCAGGGGTTCCAAGCTTGACATTCTTGCTGCTTTGGGTGTGCTGGGACCAGAGACTTCCAGCGGAGCAACTGCTCCTGGGTTACCACTGCTTGTAAGCCTCACGCTGTAGCTGCTATTGGGTGAGTAATATAGTCGAAACCCTATAACTCGAATTTATATTAGATAAATTAAAGTTTTGAACTAAATATATTTAATATAATGTAAAATTAATTTTTGTAATAACTTGTACATATGATTTAAATAGAAAAATTCGTTATTAAAAGGATAGACTTTTTAGAAAAATTGGTTTTGAGAGGTTATTTTCGTAAGTTTTAAAATGGATAACAAACATTTTTTAACGTGGCTTGACTTGCATTATAAAAGTTGATTACTTAAAGGCTCGATTTAGTTGTTAATTTAAAGCAAAAACGTAAATTTAACCAGTATTTTATGGATTTTACAAATCTAGATGGATTGTTACCAAGTTCCTTTACTTTTTTGTTTTTACGTTAGTGTTCTTATAAGGTTAATAAATTCTTGTAATTTAAATCTTTAGAGGGTGGTGGTTTTCTTTCATTTTCAGTTTTAAACTATAAATTATAGAACGCATTAAATATTTTTTTTAAGAAGTTCGAGTTACTGAGCTGCGACTCTAATATTTGTTCTTTCCTTCACACTTACCTCTGGCCAATGCCTTGTTGGAGAGGTTCAAAGTGCCCGACTTGCGCGCCAGCTTCCACAGCTGCTGGGTGAGTACAGAGTCGTCCTCGTGAGTGGTCCTCTCGTGAAACAACGGCGTAAAGGAATAGTTGGGCCTGGGAGAATGGGCTGTTGGCTTCTGGCGGGGACTTTGGGCGCAACGGGGAATCCTGCTGGCGGAGGAAGTGGCCTTGGGGGCCGGGTGGCCACGCCCACGTCCGTTTCCGGGTAAATGGTTGTCGCTCATTTCGACAGGACAGTCGTAGTGGGTGAAGCAGGAATGACCAAAGTCAAAGTCGCCGCCAAATGCGAATGCCTGGTTACATTCCTGCGTCCCGTGGAATGCGCTGAGCTCGGCGGCCTCCTGGTTGCTGAAGCTGGCGGGAATCACGGGAAAACAGATGAGTGGGACGCTAAATAGCCACCGAATCACAGGTAAATTCGGATTTGTCCAGTTTTTGCGTCGTTTATTTTTGGCTCACTGTCAGCAGTCAGCTGTGCGTTGAGCGTTATTCAACACTAAACGTTTTGTGTTAATGAAAATCAACGGTAACTATTTTCTAAATGGCTAAAAGTCGTTACTTTTTAATCGTTTTCTTTATAAAATCTAAATTGTGTTTGTTAATGACTTTCTTAATAAAGATTGATTTCATTTTATTCATTTTTTGATGCATGAAAATTAAGCTGAAAAGAGAAAGTCAAACTTTAATTTTTCTGCCCTCCTTCTTTAGAGGTTTTTAAATCAAAAAATTGTTCCAAAAAGTTTTCTACAAAACATAAGTTTAAAACTGAAAGTATAAATATTGCAATGTCTTCCACCCCCGAACCATTTTTCTTAATAAATAATATAGAAGTTATAAACATTTGCTATGCCTAATCTAGCAACAAAATTTTTACGTGTTTGTTTACATACAAAAATTATACCCCATAGGTGGCATTGTTTTTTAGAAGCCAAAGAAGTATAAATTTTTTTTTTTTTTTTTTTTTTTTTTTTCTAGTTTTTTCTTATATTTTATTCTATTAAGAACTGCTATTAAAATGCTACGAACATAATTTAAAGTGCTAGTTGTAATTACCTAATTAGAGAAAATCCAACAAAATTTTTCTTATAAACTTAAACCAAAGAAGTTTAAGATGCATCCTAATAACAATTATGCGAATCAAAATTCAAATCAATTTACTGCCACAAGAAGCGGCAGCTTTTGAGGAGGGTGCACCTGCCCAGTTATACTTTATGCATCTAAATTAATGGGAAAAGGCCCAGACGCCCCCCAGAACCGAGACTCGTAATTGATTTGATCGTGAACTTAAGTCTGTGCTGGGTGTGTGGAATGCGTAATCCACAAGCCGCTTAGTGGCTTAGGTTAAGTCGGTACTTACTTCATCATCTTCTTGGGACCCCCTTGACAATCTGTTTGGCTTCTGCTGCTGCGGGAGATACAAGATACATGGTTACTTTGGAGCAAGGTCAGCCGCAAAAGTCAGTCAGTGGTGTGTATTAGATTTCCCAGTTCGCCGGCACCCACGACAAAATGTTAGGTTAGTTCTACATACAGTGCACCCCCCTGAACCAACCCCCTGGATAGATGACTGCCGAAGCGGCAAAAATGCTGAGCCACTTGTCTTTGCCATTCCATATTGCAATGGTTCCCAGTCTGGCAATGGGTATGGAACAGGGGCATTCTACCGGCGTAGCCACGTCGACTGTCAATCAAAATTATGAATACCGCCAGCGCTCACTGCCTAGGGTCAGTTGCCTCCAATTGGCCGCCTTCCCCACATCCACAAACATCCACATTTCCATGGGCCACCACCCCCTCTTTTAGGTGACAAGGTGCAAACCCCGTGGAGCACTTGCCAGTTGTCGTTTGGTTCTCAGCGCAGGCGGTCTTGTTCGGTTTTGGATTGCACCAGTCGTAGTTTGGATTACACCCAGTCAAGCCCAAGGAGATCCCCCACTCACTTTTCAACTTTTCCCGCAATGGCTGCCGGTGTCTTCAAGAGCTTTATGCGCGACTTTTTTGCGGTCGGTTGATGAATAAGTGAACCACGTGTGGACTCAATTAGTTACTAAAGAATTTTCTTGTGATTTTCCTTAAGGTTTCCAAAAGATATCCAAAACTGGCTGACAGAATTTTAAATGAAAGCTAGAGGTTGTCGGCTAACTTATTTTAAAAGTGCAGACAAATTAGTGAAATTAATCGAACTGTTTAACAAGTATACAAGTTTTTAAATCTTAATTTTGTTGGGAATCTTAAGAATAGAAAAAACAAAAATAATATTTTCTTAATTTTTCACCTGCCAAGTGAAGTTCTAAATATTTTTTAAAGGAATAAAATTAGTGCCCCATTAATAAAGTGTCGTAAAATCGGTGTTCACTGTAATAGAGACGAAGTCCTTGAGAACTGTTCCAGCTGATGAAATGTTTGGAATGTGGGAAGCACACCAGCCGACTGGATAATACCAGCTAATCCGCGGCAAAGTGCAGCTGGCTTAGGGCATTCAATCAAGGCAAACAAAAGCTTTAAAACCATAGCTTTTCCCTCTTTATTTAACACAAACAGGAGAAATACGACGACAAGCAGAATGATCCCCAATCGGAGCGACTGGATGGAAATGGACGCCACTATCCCAATTGCTCCTCGGATGTGTGGCTAAGATCCTGCGAGCGTGAGATCGTTGATCCCATCGAGGGTCATCACAGTGGACACATCCCGCGCTGGATAAGCGGCAGTCTCCTGCGCAATGGACCCGGCAGCTGGAAGGTGGGTGATATGACCTTTGGGCACCTGTTCGACTGCTCGGCGCTGCTGCATCGATTTGCCATCAGGAACGGTCGGGTAACCTACCAAAATCGGTTTGTGGACACGGAAACACTGCGAAAGAACCGCTCTGCCCAGCGGATCGTGGTGACCGAGTTTGGAACAGCAGCTGTCCCGGACCCTTGTCACTCAATCTTCGACAAGTTCGCAGCTATTTTTCGTCCAGACAGCGGCACAGACAACTCGATGATTTCCATCTACCCCTTTGGGGACCAGTATTACACCTTCACCGAAACGCCCTTCATGCATCGGTAAGTAATCATTGGACCAGCAAAATAAAGAATTTTACTTTTAGTAAAGTTCGTTCTTAAAATGTATTGTTTCATGTATGTAGCCGCAGTTGTTAAATTTAGAAATAAAAAAAATAATTATTGAAGAGAGACTTGAAAACACTTTATACACTTTTACAAATGATTTCAAATCTCTACTGAAATTTCTTAATTTAAGTATTGAGATATTTGTGAGCTAAGTTTTGATGACTTTTTTTTTTACAGAATTAATCCCTGTACATTGGCCACTGAGGCGCGGATCTGTACCAGCGACTTTGTGGGCGTGGTGAACCACACCTCTCATCCGCACGTCCTGCCCAGCGGAACCGTCTACAATTTGGGGACCACAATGACCAGATCTGGGCCAGCCTACACCATTCTCTGTTTCCCCCACGGCCGGCAGATGTTCGAGGATGCCCATGTGGTGGCCACTTTGCCCTGTCGCTGGAAACTTCATCCCGGTTACATGCACACCTTTGGCTTGACGGATCACTACTTCGTGATCGTTGAGCAGCCGCTGTCTGTGTCCCTCCCGGAGTACATAAAGGCCCAGTTGCATGGCCAGAATCTGTCCGCCTGCCTCAAGTGGTTCGAGGATCGTCCGACGCTCTTTCACCTCATCGACAGGGTTTCGGGCAAGCTGGTGCAGACCTACGAATCAGAGGCCTTCTTCTACCTGCACATCATCAACTGCTTCGAGCAGGATGGCCATGTGGTGGTGGACATTTGTAGTTACCGGAATCCCGAGATGATCAACTGCATGTACCTGGAGGCCATTGCCAATATGCAAACGAACCCCAATTACGCTACCCACTTCCGGGGCCGTCCCTTGAGATTTGTCCTGCCGTTGGGGACGGTTCCACAGCCGAGTTCCGGAAAGCGGGGCCTGGCAAAGTCCTTCTCCCTGGGAGGCCTGAGCTCTCCGCAGATTACCCGAACGATGAAGCACTCTGTTTCCCAGTATGCGGACATCACCTACATGCCCACCAACGGCAAGCAGGAAAATCCCGGTGAAGAGAGCTCCAGGACAGATGCCAAGCGGGGTCGCTATGACGACGAGAATCCGGTTAATGTGGTAACTTTGGCGGGTAGCCAAGCGGAGGCCTTTCAAGGAGCCAGTGGAATCTTACTGCGACCAGAAATGCTTTGCGATTTGGGCTGCGAGACTCCCAGGATCTTTTACGAAAGGCACATGGGCAAGAACTATCGTTACTTTTACGCCATCAGCTCCGATGTGGATGCAGAGAATCCAGGAACTGTAAGTATCTTTTACTGGTAATGGTTTGTTTTTAGGTTTGACAAATTTGATTATATACTGAGGTGTCATTTTTTTACACAGCTCATTAAAGTGGATGTTTGGAACAAAACCTGTCTAACCTGGTGCGAGGACAACGTGTATCCCAGCGAGCCTATCTTTGTGCCCTCGCCAGATCCCCAATCCGAGGACGATGGTGTCATCCTGGCCTCCATGGTGGTGGGTGGTCTCAACGATCGCTATGTGGGCCTGATCGTGCTCTGCGCCAAAACCATGACCGAGCTGGGCCGTTGTGACTTTCACACCAACGGACCCGTGCCCAAGTGCCTCCACGGATGGTTTGCCCACAACGCTGTATAACATAGGATTGATGGGAGGACCCCAGCCCCTGCCCAGTATTACACGTAGAACTAGACTAGTGACTTTTGTATTAACTTAAAACTTTGGATTCAAGACATTTGCAATAAACTCTTGCCACTTGCGCTGGAACACCCGATTGATCTTCCGCCGCTCGTCCGAGGTGAGCACGGCGTATTTGAGGGAGTTCAGGGCCAGCTGCTTGAGGAACCGCAGATCCGCTTCGGCCGGAGCCAAGGCCATGAAGGCGTAGTAAAAGTCATAGCTGAGCCCCTTGGCTCCCCAGATGCCCGGATCATCGGACGAGATCACGATGGGGAAATTCTCGGCGATCAGGAAGCTGGCCGGATGGTTGCGCAGATCCCAGACGAAACCCAGCACCTGGTTGGATATGGGGTTCACCTCGATGGCGATGTTGCGCTTCTTGATCGTGGACCACAACTGCGGGTGCTTTGGCAGGGCGAAGGCGTGTCCGATGCGCTTAGTGTTCAGCAGAATGGCGTCCATTATGTTCCAGTCCGTCCTCCCGTTCCAATCTAAGTCCAATATGTGTCAGCCAATGAAAATAAAAATGGTTTATCCGGATCACTTACTTGTCTCGCCGGCGTGAAAAAAATAGTTTGCTGTGCTGGGCAGGTCGGACAGCTGGTTGACATACTTGTTCAGCGGATCTCCTGTGTCCTCCTGACCAATCAAATCGAATCCTATCACAAAGTTTGGCTTGGCATGGCTGCGCAAGAATATTGATAAATTGTTTAAAATTAAATAAAAATATATAAATATTTCAAGCTAACATTTCGAAATTAAGGAAACTTACTGAAGTTGTTTGAAAGTTGTTATACGTCGCAACATCTCATCCTCGCTGGCCCGATTCCGCTTGGCGTAAATCACTTTGAGGCCCACAAAGTCATGGTGCTTGGCCTTGAACTCCTCCACAATCCGTTCCAGCTCGTTGGCCACCTCCAAAGTGCTCAGAGTGCGATTGTTGTCGTCGTAGAGCTGCATAACATATTTTTGTATAATAAACTCATCTTAGGGTAACATATTTTCTTGGATAACTCACAGGCGACAGGGAGGCTCGAACCTCTGCATAGATAATGTTGTCCTCGCACAGTTCCTCCAGCAGGCGCTTATGAAAGGCGCAATAGGTGGGTCGATATTTGTAGAGTCGATCCACGGTAGTGAAGATATTTTCAAAGCGCTCCCAGATCTTTTTACGGTTCGGCAAAAGTGCTGGGTAATTAAAAATAAAAGTTACACGAATAATATATGCAAGGTAAATTTAAAAAAAACGAGTGGAGGCAAAGTAACCTTTGAGGAGATCAATTCGAAAATATAAAGGATCCACTCGTACTGATAGATGAGATAGATGTTCTATTGATTCTAGCTACAAACCGCGAATTCTTTAGCACTTTCTTTTTTTGTCCCAACATTTTTGGGAATCATTTCGTTTCAAAGAGCAAAGTGGCTCATGTATTTACCTTCCGGTCTGGGACCGTGCATGTTGATGTGCTTCTCCAATTGGCGCTCGTACTTGCCCCGATCCTCGGCATTTATCCGCTCCGTACACACGTTCTGCACCTCGCTGTGGCAGCCAGTCTGGTCATAGGTAAACACCAACAGTCCGTCTACGTTGCGGCAGGTGTACAGGTTGTTGGTGGTGGTCAGGTTCTGGATGATCCAACGCGAGGTGACCATGCCCGTGTTGTGACCGTGAAGGAAGGCACCCTTCGGCATCCTCTGTATGAGTCGGAAGACCTCGCTCTGGCGCACATACTGCCTGCCCTGGAAGAAGTGCATGGCCGGGGCGTACTTCTCTGGCGTCTTGAGGCCCTCGGCGATCTCCGCCCGCTTGGCGTTCATCAGGATGCTGTTGGCTTTCTCCTCGTCGGACGACAGCCAGATGTTGCCCCCCAGCGAGGCAACCCGCTCTGCCTCCATGATCTGCTCCCTTAAAGTCTCATAGGCTGT
Organism: Drosophila oshimai; assembly: GCA_018150695.1. Lineage (NCBI taxonomy): Eukaryota > Metazoa > Arthropoda > Insecta > Diptera > Drosophilidae > Drosophila > Drosophila oshimai. Next base: position 2,021,035 of record JAECWM010000003.1, on the reverse strand, counting down.
TGGAAGAGAAAGTAGTCTTAATTTCTGGGTGATCTTTAGAAGCATGTGTATAATTTTCTGCCGATTGATTCATTCTTGAAAATGAAATGTAATAACTATTTTAAAATACAACAATGATTTGAAACCTTCCTAAAAATATTCAGATTTCCTAAACTTGTTGTGTGTATATGCTATACATTTTCTAAAGTGCGAATTCAAGGCTATTTTGGTTTAACTATAAAAATAATTGATTGTTGATATGCCATTATTGTGTCTAGGGTAGTCAAAAAGTTTTTTTTTCTTTCTTTAAACTTTTCCTGTTTAATTAGTTTTTTTTTTAATACCTTTATATTTCTTTAAAAAACTTTATATTTTTTAAAAAAATTACAGAAATTAGTTACAAAAGACATTGCCGAAAGCATTTTTCTGAAGCACTAAAATCGAGTACGCACATCACAATATTTTTGGCATTCACATTTTTCGAAATAAGTTGTTTAGTTTAGACAACTTAGTTTGGTATGTGCTATTCGTCTAGGTCCACACTAAAGTTTTATTTTTTAGAAACTAGCCAGCCAGTTTGCGAGCATTTTTTGACACCTTCTTGGAAGACTATTTTTCCGGAACATCCTCCGGGACTTACGCAGATCCACTGCCTGCAGCCTGCCCAGCAGGAGCACCACAAAACCCAAAAGCACTTCCAGCATCAACATTGCCAGTAAGTCCAGTAATCTCAGTTCCGTTTTAGAATATACGCCGTAGTTGTTCGATGCACGTCGCTTGGCGCTCGCCAGCCAACTGATAAAGCCTCCCGTTCAAAACTGACCCGTATACGGCTTGTGCAATTTCCACTCTGATCATGATCTTGGTGCTGGTGCAGTTCAATGACGGAGATTAGTCCGCTCCAAAATGGGGCGCGAAATGTTTGAATGCCCCCGGGTTGGCACTTTCGTTGACACTGGCCCCTCGGACAATTTGCAAATAAATTTCGTGACGTAGCATGGTCAGTGCCAAAATACCCTACGCAAAAGCAATTCTGTATGCACAACAGGGGCAAAAATCGTTCCGGGATATACATTTGAGAATAACAATCTCTAAAATATAGCGCACCACTTGGACGTCCCAGGCTGGTCATCTATGCTTTTATCAGTAAAGCTATATTTTTATACATAGGCAAACACATTTGGGTCGGTGGGTATATTTTAGCATATTGTTTACTAACCCAATTTGCTGTGTTTACCCACTAAAAATTATACTTGACATTGAACGTGAAATGGGGGATCGATCATAAAATAGAAGTCTTCTGGCAATATTATAGAATCTCTCAAAAAACAGAAATCTCTTTACAATAGTATCTCTTTAAAGGGAACTTTCTAAAATTAAGCTTTTATACTAATAAATAAATATTTAAATATTTAATAAATAAATTATTTAAATATTTAAATATATTTAAATCTTATAAAACGTTTATGAATTGCCTTTCAATACCTAATTTACTTGTAAAAGGCTTAGATGTTCGGTTTTATTTGCTCTTTTTTATAAAAACTAAACTAGCTAATCAATCGTAATCCGAATCTTGAGAATTAGCCGGAAAACAATGTAAACTTTAGTAATATTCAAAAATTTTCGGATGTACAAAAATTACGATGAAAAGTGTCAGACGTTGTACTTTTTTAAGTATTTCTTCTTTAGTATTTATTCTTTAGCAAATCTTCTGTTAAAAAAGGTACATGGTTGCGATACTGGAACTATTTTATTCTGTTCCCACAGTCTTGGATTAGCGCGTAAAATCCCAATGGTTGCTCATAGTCTAAGATTAGAGAGTAAAATCCCAAAGGTCGCTAATAGGCTACATGCAAAAAAAAATAAAAAAATTACATATGTAGTTCCTACTAAATAAATAATAAAATGTTTGAATTGATATTCCTTGTTATTGTTGTTCTGAATTCTGGTGAAGTGGTTCGCAAAACCCGGTGATAATACACTTTTAGATAATTTCATCGACGGTTAAGCATTAAAAAGAAAAAAATAACAAACATTACAGGCATTTTAAATGACATTTTGAACAGCCTTTTCGGCTTGTAAGCGGGAATAATTGACACATCTGTAATTACCGTAAATGTCATAGGCATCCCCAATTTGAGGGGATTTGTAATTCCAGCGTCGTTTGCTACTAGAAACCAACAACCGCGTCCGCCAACGTCAGTGAAAATTTGCCAAAATAGAAAAATACAAATAGTTAAAAATCAGCGAGCGACGGGCGCGCGCCTTCGTAATTTTAAATCACTTAATATGCGCGGAAGGCATTCAATCACACAGATACCTAAAAAAGATACCCAAACAATCCAGCTACTAGAACGAAATTGTTTCGGCAATCCCGAGTGCGCGGGAGCGTTGTCAACCGTTAAGAGACGCGGAGGGTGGAAGCCTCAGCTCCACCTCTGGTCTAATCTTTTAATGAGCGGGCTTCGCGAAATGATTTTGTCAAAAACTATAGTTTTTTTTATTGTACCTTTTCTTGGTTTCCTAACTCTGAACACCCGCTTTCAGCGATGGTATCCACAGTTCTAATCGGGCACTTCGGGCGACCGGTCGCAAAGAGAAAACAATTCCCACATAGACGCCTCCATCCAAGTCCCCTGCAAATAATAATAAGTCAACGTGTCCGGGGTCGAGTCAATATTTGGATAGTGAGCTCATTAGCTGGGCAGGAATATCACATAAATCGGCCAAGACATAAAAGTCTTTTGACATTATGAGGGTATTGCTGTTTTTGTTAGTGCTACTGATTTCACTGCTGCTGATCCAAGCACAGACATCGCTAAGTATGATTTTTGTCTATCGGTCCTCTTTTCCTTATTTCACTTTGAACATTTTTCAAAGAACTATAAATTATTTTACTTAAAAGCCCTTAAACATTTAAGGTTCTTTAAACATTAGACGTGTTTTAAAGGAGCTCATAACATTTTAGCTTTTGATTGAATTTGGAAATGATAGAAGAGATGACAATTACCTGATTAAATGTTACTATATTTTTAAGGCTATGAGCAAGCCCGCCAGGCAGTTCTCACGGCTGAGGAGGAGCTTATGACCGGCGGACACACATATTTGAACACCCAGGAGGCCAAGGTGGACGACATATTCATGGAATACAAGCTCGGAGAGCTGTCCCAGGGTTTTCGAAATGCAGAACAGAATGCAGCAGCTTTGCACTTCTTCAAGGCCAAGCCGCTGATCGATCGGAGTGGGGTCTTTCGATTCCTCCAGAAGATGCCCAAGGGATCGGTACTTCACCTGCACAACACCGCCTCCGTGAGCTCTAAGTGGGTAGTCGACGACCTGTCCTACATGCCCGGAATGCTGCGCTGCACCACAGCCACGGGTCGGAGTGTCCTGACCTTCCGGCGGACACCGAAGGAGCACGAATGCCAGTCGCAGTACGTCCGTGTTTCCGATGAGCGGCGCAATTCCTTAGATCGTCAGGTCTACGATCAGAACTTTGAACGTCTGATTAATTTATATACTCCAGTTCCAGAACGTGAGTCTTAGGGTTTAATTTAAGAAGTGTCCATGCAATCATCCCGGGTATTTTTTTTAGTGGAGTACCCTACAATAACCCAGGTGTGGGATCGCTTTCAGGACATGTTTGACGTCATCGGGGATGCCCTCAGCTATCTCCCAGCCTTTCGTTCTTATCACTGGCAGATGCTCGAGGAGCTCTACAACGACAACGTGATGTACGCGGAGATTCGCACAAGTTGCAAAAAGGTTAGAGAGTGCTTCATTAGAATTAATAGTAAAAAATAATGTATATATAAATTTTTTTATGTTTTTAATAACATTCTTTTATCATCTAAAAATTCGAAATACCTGATACTTATTTTTTTCAGTTCCTGCGGTAATTTGACTTTAAAATTTATTTATGGATAAAGATTGATGATGAAGAATTTAGATTATTTTTGTATAAGGAAACTTTTTAATAACTACCTTGCTCCTAGCAGCTTTATGATGCCAGTGGACGAACTTTTCCGCGAGAGCGCACTATTCGTGAAATGTACGACCTAAACGAGAAGTTCGTGAAGCTGCACCCCGATTTTCTGGGTTTTAAAGTCATCTTCGCTGTGTATCGGGGCTACGAAGTGGATCAACTTAAAGAATCTGTGGAGGAGTTTAGACAACTGCAGTAAAAAAGTTAAAAGTCTTTTGAAAAAATACCTTCTTTCATAAAATCTTTTCACAGCGAAGCTTGGCCCCAATTCGTGGTTGGATTTGATTTGGTGGGTCAGGAGGACAAGGGAAAGCCACTCTTCAGTCTGCTGCCTGCCCTGAGAAATTTGCCGTCCACAGCTCGCCTTTTCCTGCACGGCGGAGAGACCAGTAAGTGGTGTTCACATGAGCTCAATTTACCAAATTAATCATCTTTTCCTTCTAGATTGGTTTGGTGCTTCCACGGATATCAATCTGCTGGATGCCCTGCTGCTCAACACCACTCGCATTGGCCATGGTTATGCTTTGGCCAAGCATCCGATCCTCATGAATGCGGTGAAGACCCGCAAGATCGCTGTGGAGGTGAGCCCCATTTCGAATCAGGTGTTGCACCTGGTGTGGGACATGCGGAATCATCCGGGGGCCCAGTACTTGGCCCTCGACGTGCCCGTGGTGATTTGCAATGATGACCCTGGGTTCTGGAATGCCAAGGGCTTGAGCTACGACTTCTACTATGCCATTATGAGTCTGGCGCCCAACAATGCAGGCCTACGGATCCTCAAGACTCTTGTATGGAACTCTGTGCGATATTCCACTCTGACGGAGGAGGATCAGACGCGAGCCTTCCAGATTTTGGAGCTCAGCTGGTCGCGTTTCATAGATAAGGTGTTGCAGGGCAGCGTATTTTAAGTGGAAGTATGCAAGTAAATAAACTACCAAAGAAGTAAGTGCTATTTTTGCAAGTTTTTGAGTTTGGGTGCTAGGATTTTTTTGATTCGGTTTTTTTTATAATACAATTTTATTGTTTCTTCTCAGGTCAAAAACATTTTGTGTTAGACACTTATAACATTAGTTGTAATAAAATAATCACAATTTTTTACTTAGGCAGAAAGTGCTTTGGCCTCTCACACATTTTTTAACGATAGACTTTGTAAATGTCTTAGGAGAACTTGGTGTAAAAGGATCTTTACTCCTCTGTTATAAAGTGTTGGATAAAACGCTCGCAGCTTTCCAAGATTTGCAGATAAGCAGCATTAAAGCCTCCCATGCCTTGGCTCTGTAAACAAACAATAACAAAATCAGTTTTGTGGTGCAATGTCACGCTTATTCAACTTACAAAATATGGATCCGGGATGACCTCATCATCCTTGCGGCCAATGTAGCTACCCAGCAATTGAATCTTGCACTTGGGGGTGGGCTCTAGCCTAGCAGCCATTTGCTGTAGTTCCCCCAGATTGCTGTTATCCATGCCGAATATGTAATCGAACTCATAGAAGTCTTGTTCAGTTATCTATATAATAATATCACCAGATTATGAGTTGCTGAGGTCTTTATGAAATTATGTTACCATGCGACCCAAGTGTTTAGTTTTAAGTCCATGCTGTTTTAACAAATGTTGGCCACGTGATTCAGGCTCCACGCCCACATTCCAATCTCTGAGGCCAGCGCTGTCCACATGCCAATCCTGAAGATTCTGTTTTAGTAGTAAATGCTTCAGGATGGCCTCCGCCATGGGTGACCGACAGGTGTTGCCTTATCCAATAGTACAACTTTTAATTAGTAAATATATCTTTTAATTAAAGACACTTACCAATGCACACGAACAGAACCTTCATACTTGTCGTGGGAACTACAAATTGCGAATGGTTGTCCATTAACAATCATTGCGAAATGAACCTCCGTACCTATATATAATGGGAACTGCAAGTTCCGATTACTCAAATCGGTGATTCATTTAACACTCTTAAAACAGGTTCACGCTTCGTATCAACATTTATTAGTTTAACTATATCACAAAATCTTTACAAGTCATTTACTTCTGCAGGCGCTCTTTCATGAAGGCGGCACAGGCCACCACACATTGCTGGTAGGCGGTCTCAAAGCCCTCCGCTCCCCGCTCCTGAAAAATCATATGAAGGTCATTTTGTAGGAATCAAGGTCAAACTTTACATATATTGAATAAAACAGAAGTAAAAAAATTAAACGATTTTTATAACCGTTAAAAAAAGGGAAGGTTAAAACGAAATTGTGGGAATCAATGTTAATTTTATAAAGATCTAAATATTTAGAAATTCAGATTAGAATGTACGTGACGTGATTTTAGTTTGATTTATAAATTAAAATAAATTAATTGAATGGCTAAAAAGCTGTTTGCATTAGAAATAGTTAAATAACTAAACAGAAATGATTCCTTTCAAGTAAACTAGCCTTTTTTGTGGTTTGAGATGGTTTTATATTTTCTTTAATCATCTCTCTATCTTTTATGTATCTATAAGTCTACTCTAATCTAAATCTCCTTTATCAAAGCAACATAATATTTCTGCCGAAGTATGGAATCGGATATAACTAGGTGATGATAATTCTGAGAAGTTAAAGGGTCTTACATAGTAGGGATCCTCGATGATGCGGTTCTTCTTCTCCAGACCAAAATCGCCCAGCAACAAAAGCTCCGCCTTGGAGTTCTTGGGCGCCAAGCGCCTAAGCTCGCTCATATTGTCCTCGTCCATGCCGAAGATGTAGTCGAACTCTGCAAAGTCCTGCTTGCGGATCTGGCGGACGATGTGCGGACATTTGAGGCCGTGCTGCTGCAGCGTGCTGATGGCCCGCGGATCCGCTCTGTTGCCCACATGCCAGGAACCGATGGCGGCGCTGTCCACCACCACGTTCTCCACTTTCGCCTTCTCGAGCGTGTCCACCATCACCACCTCTGCGATGGGCGAACGGCATATGTTGCCTGCAAGGTCAAAGGTTTACCAAATGGCTTAACCAATTTCAAAGGGGTTTTCTTTATTACCCAAACAAATCATCAATACTTTCTGCACCATTATTTAAACAATTTACGAGATTGACAAACAATTTTGTGTGTTGATTTTTCCGGTTCTGCGAGCGAGGGTTCCAAATTAAGCAGCCCTGGTCCATAGAGTAGTTGGCAACGCGAGCCATCAGCTGTTATTGGCCGGCTAAGCTTAACCCTCTGGTGGTCGCTTGGGGTTCGTTTACATGATTTGCTTCCGGAGCGCCTGCTTCAGGAAATTCTGGCACGCAGTGGTGCACTGTTGGTATATTTTCTCGAACGGTGCTTCGTCCACACTCTGTTATTGAAAAAATTAAAATAAAATTTTAATATGTACAACTGGAAATAGGTAAAATTTATACTTAAATATTTGAGTGCAACTGGAAACTTTCGGCTTTTTATTTTTTCTATGTTATTTAGGATAATAATTTATACCAATTGGAAATGTATTGTACTGTAAACAAAAGTATAGCTAACGACCATAAAACCGTTTATTTTATTGGGATTTAACTTATTTTAATTTGGCAATTTAAATTATTTTTTCTAAAATGTTTCTGTAAAAAAACCCAAAGCTTACTTTTTTTAAAACAAAAACATTTAAGTTTCCACAGTTAAAAATGAGTTTTCAAGGGTTAGAGGGTTTCGGAAAAAAAAGGCACTTTTTTTTTTTATATAAAAATGAAATATTTAACAAAAATGTATAAGTTCTTAACCCATTTAAATTTTATATGACAACGTAAACCGTTTAATTTCCCCCCAAAAAAGGCCTTCCGTTGTCAGCACAATTCCTGACAGGATAATGGGAAATTAAAAAAATTTGTTTTTTTAGTAAAAATGATTTCTATAAAAAAAAGAAAAAAAAAAAAAATTTGTTTTTGGGACCATTATGTAAATTAAATTTTAAATTTTTTTAAAGAAGTTGTTGTCTACTAACATACCTCAGAGCTACATTTGTATTAACAAAAAACATTTAAGTTTACGCATTTAAATTTTATAAGCAGTGACTTGCTCGCGCGCGCACATTCTAAATTAAAGTATTAATCAAAAACTTAAAACTTTGGGAAACAATTTTGAGAGCCAAACTCAAACTTATGAGACAAAAAAAATTTTTTTGAGACTCCTAAGCCTTAAACTATGGAAAAAAATAAACAAAAGCCAAAGAAATTAAGTTTTGGGACACTAATAAAACTCAACAAAAATATTTTCACAATTTTTACTTAACTTAACTCACATAATAGGGATCTTCAATAATGCGTTCATCTGGTTTTAGACCGAAATCGCCTAGTAGCAGCACCTTGGCCGTGTGACAATCTGGGGCTATGCGCTTTATGGCGGTCAAATTGCTGCGATCCATGCCGAAAATAAAGTCAAACTTGAGAAAATCATCTGTAGTCAGCTTTCTTGCCCTGTTTTTGTTATTGTACTCGATGTTGTGGTTGGCCAGAACGCCTAAAGCCCGCTCGTCCGGCCTTCTGCCACAATGCCAGTCCTCGATCCCTGCGCTCTCCACGTGCCACACCCTCTGCAGCCCGGCCCTCCCAACCACGTCACGCATTACAGCCTCAGCGATGGGGGAGCGGCAGATATTACCTGCGTGTGCAGTCCATTTGCATATTAATTAACGAAATTCAGAAGGATTAATATAAGAGCTACCCACCCACGCAAACCATCAGCACGCTGCTCCTCTGCGATCTCTTTCCCATGGCTCACAGTTGGATGTTTCGGGATTGGCTTTACTGAAAAATTTAAGCGGACTTGGTAACGCAAAATTTAAGTACAAAAGTTTTTAAAAAACGTGTGATATAAGAAAACCGATATGTATGTAAATCAATATCTAAAAAAACGTGACATCTTAAACAACAAACAATGTGTTTTGCTTGTTTTGATTTATTCCTTCTTCATGTGTGTGGTTTTAGTAACAAGTTTTGCCTAAAAAATTAATTGGTTCGAAAATTTAAGCTCTTAGGGTCAGCTAAAAAATGATTGTTTTCTGGATGTAGTTCAGTCCACCATTCAGTTGCACTATTTGAACATGTTCTACGTTAAGAAAAAATAAGTTAATAAAATGTTGGGGAAGTCCAAACAAAACTTGGCAAAGCTAGTAGTAAGATGACAGCTGAAAACAACCTATATTATCGTCGCCCTCAATCACAAAACAAATTAAAATAAATAACAAGACATAAGTTGTCATAGCATGGTATGACTATTTTCATTTACCGAAATAGTCTAAAGCTTTCCTTTAATCTCAGAAACCTATATTTAGATTATTGTATACTCAAGTGTGTTGTGTAAATATTCGCAAGTTTAAAGTTTACACAATAAACATTTGTTCTTAAAACTTAACCCATATTTTCCTATGCAAAAAATGGTCCACAAAGCATCTAATTCTGTAGTATCTTAATGTTTTGAGTGAAGGACTGTCTAGAATAACGAATTTAAAAAAAATGTATATATATAAAAAAAAAGGTCTGATTTTAAGTAATTTTTGTTAGAAAAATTGATATATCAATTAAATTATGAATATTCAATATAGTAGGTACAATTTAATATTTAGTTAAAAAGATTTTAACTTAAGGCAGTATTTTTTATGAAGAAACCTTATACATCTGTCATATATTTATTTTATTTAATGACAATATAAACTTAGTTATAAATTTATAATTTAAAAAAACTTTTAGTTAACTTAAAATTTCTTTTGTTTCAATACAGATTTTCTTAGACGTTTTAAAGTGGTTTAATTTTATTCTCTAGCTAAAATTTCTTCCGTCGTACCTATGATCTCATTGTTTTGCACTACCCTCTGATACGTTGCACAGATTTAAAATTCGTTCGAGCTACGAACGCCATTTAATTGATTTAAAGCAGTCTGAGACGCAAGTCGACTTTGTTCTGTTGTCTAAAAATTTGGAAAATTGTATAATAGCTGTCTGCCTGAAATAAACTTACAGAATCAAAGCTGTCTATATCATAAGTGAAGACTGTCTGGAGTACAAATATTCACATAAAGCGGTGTACTACTCAACTAAATCTTTGGTTGTTTAGTACAAAAAACTTAACTGACAGAATGGCACTTTTATCAGCCAGCAATGTAAGTAACCAAAAGTTGACAATATGGACTATTTTAAGAATGATAGACTTTTCTAATTTAACTTTGTTTTATTTCCTTGGAATATCCTTACTATTTGGTTTTTAAAAAATAAGTATTCATTATTTACATTTTAAATCTTTTACCCTTACATTCAATTTGTCTTCGGTGGCAGAAAATTGTTAAAACTAATAAAAAAAAGTCGTACTTAAAAATAATAATAACATATCGGCTCGACCCCGCCAAGAACTTATCTTGGGCCAAAATAACTCTCACGCGTATGGGACCGCTTGCTTACCCTCTGGCCTATAAAGTTAACAAGAAAAAATTTGTAAGGTAATTCTTTAAATTGTAGTGCCTAATTTGATCCATTTGTAGCCACGTGTTCTATTCTTATGTACCCAACAGCCTTAAAACTCGATTTAATTAAATTTTGTTCATAATTGCTTAAAGTTAGGAATTTTTTTTTCTGAGTCTAGAGAAAAATTTAACGAATTTTCCCGTATCGTTTTAAATATCCGACCTAAATTATAATACTTTAAAAAAGTGTATAAGAACAATAAGCAAACAACCGTTTTTTGTTGTTTTACTGAGCTTGACAATGAAATTTGTAATTTTTATAAGCCTGACATTGAAATTTGTTATTTTTAGGTCACTTTTGTGAAATTCTAATCACAAGATTCTATTGTTAGAATTCAAATCTGAAATTTCGATGTGCGTCATCTCTTTTTTTGGTCAGTTCGTCAAAAAGTATAAAAATAGGTTTGTTTTATGACACGCTATCAAGGCGTGAGACTCGAATCTAAACTAAATCCAGTTCAAAGATCAACCCAAATTAGTTACAAGTGTGAATTGAAAAACAAAACTAATGAAATCTTAGTTAATATCAGTCTATATTTTTCCTTTCATTTGCAGTATGACGAGGTCAAAATCGAGGCACCTTGGGGTAACATTTTAGGTCGTTGGTATGGCAATCGAACAGAGAGACCCATCCTGGCTATCCACGGATGGTTGGACAACCTGGGATCCTTTGACCAGCTGATTCCCCATCTCCCCAGTTACATAGGAGTGCTGTGCATCGATCTCCCAGGACATGGAAGATCTTCGAGGCTTCCATCGGGAATGCAGTACAACGTCTACGATTACGTATTTATCATTCCAAGAGTTATGAAGGAGTTTGGCTGGACAAAGGTCTCTCTAATGGGCCACTCCTTGGGTGGAGTCATGAGCTTCATGTATGCCGCAATGGCTCCACACACTGTCGATATGATCATATCGCTGGATGTCCTGCTGCCCCGCAGGGTCGAGGATCCCAGCAAGCTGGCCAAGGACATTGAGGGCTATTTGGTGGAGGAAAGGCGACAGGCGGATGGCACAGAGCACGAACCGCCCTCCTTTACTTTGAGTAAAATGCGTAATGTCCTGGCCAGGAGCAGCAATAATTCAGTGCCCCAACATCTGGCCGATCACATGCTCCATCGCCAGGTGGCCAAGTCACAAATGTACCCGGAAAAACTATTCTTTTCGAGGGATGAACGCGTAAAGTTCTACCATATTTTCGATATTGAAAACGGACTTGCAGCGGAGATGGCGAGGCGCATTCAAGGTAAACCCTATTTGGTCATCAAGGGATCGTTGTCACCATTTGTGGGACCCCGATGCGACGAGACCATGTCCATTCTGTCGCAGGATAACCCCCACTTTGAGTTCCACGAGGTGAAGGGCGCCAAGCATCATGTCCATCTTCATGCAGCCCAAGAGTGTGCTCGCCTTCATTGTCCCTTTCATCCAGAACCATAGACCCCCAAGAAACAGCAAGTTATGAATTAGAACTACATTTAATATAAACTTATTGACATGCTCATATTTCTATGTCCATCCAGCCATTCTTTTGTTCATAATGTATAACATTAATGACTAATTTATTTAAATACAATACAAATATACTATAAGACTTATACATATCATATGTACGTATTGTGTGACATAAATAATACAATAATGGGACCAGGCTAAAAATTGGGGTAAACATTCGGGGGGTTTCAAAATATTTGTGCACAATTCACTAGTTTTTATAGAAGAAAATAAATTTCGGGGGGTTTGAACCCCCAAACCACCCCTGGATCCGCGCCGAATGGGACTATACGGGTCTGGTAGACCTTGGTGGCTTCGTTCCTTAAAATGCTCCATCGGATCAGGATGCCAAAAAGGACTGTTTGCGCCTCATCCTTGGTGCTTTTTGCGACTGGAAGCAATCTGCCCCCGATTGTAGACTATTGATCGTAAAAGAAAATTATAAACAGAAAATCTGAATATTGTTAAGAGGACTTTCTTATAACATAGAAAATAACATACGTACAGTACTTTTATTTTTCTTTTAGATTATAACTACCAAAACAACAATTCAGACAAACTTTACCAGCGTAGAATTCGTAAAACGATTTATACAAAAACGTACATTATACTATGTAAATTTTACGTTCACAAGTTAATAAAAGGATAAGTCTGTTAATGCTTATCAGAGTAACGCTTCCATCTTCCTACAAATTGGATCATTGCTCATAAGATTTAAGAACACAGTTAGTGCGTTTTCAAAGAAATTTGAAGTTCAATTTTAAATGACAGACTGAAATGATGTAAACACACCTGCGATTTAAACACACTCTAAATTAACCTTTGTAAACAATCTCCACCCAGGATGTGAGCAGAGTTTGTCAAGTGAAGCCTAGTTGCATCACACCTCTGGCACTTCCGGCTGCCTGGTGCATGCACCACATCCTGTTTACCACTCCGAAACAGAAAAACTGCGCTCAAAGCAACTTTAACTATTAGCATTTAATTAAAGTTCATTTGCCGGGGACAGACGAGGTCATTTCCACCGACTCTTGCATGGCCAAAGGCCACCTGCCGCCGGGGAAAAACTTTTGCCCTCAGAGGAGTGAAGAGGTGATGAGCTCTGGACTTGGTCTCCTACTCGTTCTGGTTTTGGGGTTTGGTTTGGGTTTGGGGTGATGGCTTGCCCATGAATATGCAAACAAGGCTGTGGGGCTGCATCTGGTGCTGCTGCTGCAGTGCCTCCCACCCAAAGGACAGGCTGGACCTAAAATGTGTAATGACTGCCAAGGAGGAATAGTATGAGGTTGGGTGTGAACTTCAAGCAGATGACCAGGTCTGGCTGAAATAAAGTTGCTTTTTAAATAAATTCGGTTTGAGTTTTATGCAAATTGTACACAACCATCAAGGCAAACAAAAGCCAGACGTTGCATGTGCACAAACTTTGCCAAGTCGCTGTAGTTGTTGATGTTGCAGTTGCTGGTAGTTGGTAGTTGGGGGCGGCTTTGATGGCATCAAAGTGAGCTTGTCGTTGTGCAGACAAATGTTACGTACTCTCGTCACACTCTTACATATGCAAATGCCCCTTGCCGGCGCTGCTGCAGTGCGTCCTCAACAATTGACAATTGTTGAAAATGCAAATGGAAATGGAAATGCCAAGACATGTGCCCAACAGCCACACCAGCAGTGCATACATATGCCTCCGGAGGTGTGGAGGGGCGGATCGGAGAGGTAAAGACAAATGCAAAGGCGTTGTCCCTGCTATCATCATCCGGCGACGACATCTCCTCAGATAAGATAAACGATGGCAGAGTCAACAGCAACAACTAGCATGGTAAAACATATACTTAAAAAAATTTAAATATATGGGTTTTAAAGTAATTTAAATCACCATTTAAAAAGACTCTTACAATGTTTTGTAGAATTGTGTACTACACGGCTACTCAAAAAAAATATTTTATTTAAGGTTTTCTGGACTTTTTGTTAAAAAGAAACAGAATGACCCCTTCTTAATGTTTTTTTTTATTTATCGACACTTTTTAAACCAATTGCAAGGTGCCGAAAGTAGCCTGTAAAATGTTGTACTTTGGACTTATGATATCCGAAAATACAATGCAAATTTTAAAATCAAGATCCAAAAAAAACATTTAAATTAGTAGAAAAATTTGTAAACTCGTTGGTTATTTAAAAACATTTTTTTAATCAGGTCTAAAACTTGTTAATTATAATATAAAACTGACTTAAAGAACTTTACTTAACAAAATGTTTCGATATAGATAATGACAACAAACATTGCAAACATTAAATATTAGGTATATACTCGTATTAAGTAATAAAAACTTTAACGTTTCCAAAACTTTTTTGTGTGCATGTGGGAAAGGTCAGTGTAAATAAATGAAGACGTCATTCGTAACGCACCGCAGGCCGAAATTCGTTCTCAAGTGCAAATGAGGTAAATGACAAGAGGTACCGGTACCAAACCATTATAACCTCCGACCTGCCTCCCTAACCTCATGTGGGAAAAACTCCCACTCTGCCGAGCGGTTGACAGTCGAGAGCAAACATGTCCAAGATGAACATCCATTTTGCATTTGGCAAATAAAAAGCGGGAAAGCTGCAACTGATGTACTAGCTGGCAGACGGCTCGTCTATGCATCGCGCTATCTCTATCCATCTGGGGCTGCGTTTTGTATCTGTATCTTTTACTCTGTCTGCCTTTTGCAGCTTCATCAAATATTTAGCGCCAGCCAGGCGTCTTTCTCTCCTCTGAGCAACAGGGACGGGGGGCGGAAGGGCGGGGCCGTACAAATAAGCGCATTCATTGTGTTCGTTCAGTGTAAATACGAAACGGATGTAGCACTGCTTGGAAAATAACAACTCTGAAAACTTAAGATTCGACCTCGACTGCTGCGATACTGTAAACATATTTCAAGAGCGTTTTACCAAGTTTATAAACCTACATGGCTTTAAAGATTTTTAAATTATGTTTAGAGAGTTTATACAAAATTTAATATAAAGTTTGTTTTAAAACTAAAATAAGTTTAATTGAGTGTTCTTTATAAAATTATTTCTAAGCTAGGAATATAAAAAAACGTTGCTCGATCTTTGCGAAGGTAAAAATACACACCTAAGTTTGGGGACGTCTGAAATATTTGTTTTGTTGTTTTATCGATTTGCCATATTCTCAATTTCCAGTGAACAAACGCTAGTTTGAACTTTGAATAGAGGAACTGTGTACATTTATAAAAACTCTGGTGTCCGTGACGAAATACGAAAAACCAATGAATAAAACAAACATTGAATGAATCGATTTTAGTCCTTGTTTATACGTAAATTTAATAATCCTCCCACACTCTCCTCGAACTCAATATACCCCTGGAGCAGATGAAATAGAGAGCAGGAAAACTACCCTCCGATAAATGGGGGTGTGGGGCAGTGCCAACGACCAACGAGCAGCAGCAACAACGACACAGCCGGTACAGCCAAAAAGCCGGCAACAACAAACGCCCTCACACTGGCAACATGTTGCTGCCGTGCAGCAGCAAAACATTGCATTTGTATGCGGACTGCATGTGACTGTCTGTGTGCCTTTATCTCGCCTCTACTTGTAGTGTTGCAGCAACATTAGCGGCAGCAGCAGCAACATCAGCAGCAGCAGCAACATCAACATCAGCAACGTTTTCAAAACTTGTTTTCAATGTAGGTGGGTTTAGTTTACTTTGGAACGGCGACGCAGGTGGACGTGTCTGAGAGCGAGTGAAAGAGAAAGAAGAACGCGAGCGGAACGTAAGCGGACCGCGCTATAAACACACAGCAGCAACAACAACAACAACAGAAACGGTTCAGTGTTTGTCTTTAGTTTTATGGCTCGCGCGTCGCGTCAGGTAGTTTTCAGATATATTTTTTGTATTTCGTCTCGCGGCGGTTTTATGGCTGACAAAAGCATCGAGCGTGTAAAGGTTGTTAGCAGCCAGCGACCAGTACAAAGTGGTGTACATTCTGCGTGAAAAGTGCTAGTGGCCGATCCGATACAGTGTTTACCCTCGCCGGGATTACTCATCATCGGCGCATCATCACTCATCAACTCCGGCAACTCCACTTTGGTGGTTTCTCGGCTACAGCCACAGGCTACAACTTTACGAAATCCCAAACCAGTATCTCTGAGCCAATGTATCTGTAAGATACGTGAGGCACAGCGGCGCAGAGCACATATTGGAATTTACTTAACACGTATGCAACGCACCAACACCACAAAACTCTTGCTACCCAGAGCCAGTCTATTGGATTTTTGAAACTACAGGGTAGGTAAGCGGGATCGGTATCGGGATCGGGATCGGGATATCTTCCCAGGAAAAACTCCCAAACACACCACACACACACACACACACACTTGACCCAACCAGCTGCGTTTTTCCACCCTCGGCCTAATGAAGCTGACCTGCAGCCTTGCAAGTGACTACCTGTTCGGGCTGACCCTGGTTTTCCCATTAGCCGCTAGAAGATTTCACTGCACATATCGAAAGCTATGGCTATTTATAAATGCCCTGCTCGGGAGAACCAACCGACTTACGCGCGCCCGTGCGTTTTGGGGCCCAGGCTCAAATCCGGTTTTCAGCCAGCTCTTTTCCCCACCCGCCTCAATATCCCTGCCCATGTCTGGCTGGGCCAACATCAATTCAATTTCTACTGGCTGAGTGAGTTTTTAACTCTCAGCAGCAGCAGCAGCAACATCAACATGAGCAGCAGAAGAATCTCCAGGTCGAGCATCTTCGCTTCCATCTCTGAAGCTGGTTTCGAGCTGTTTTCTTTTCCCTCGCCTTGTTTTCTTTCGTTTCGTTTCGTTTTCGTTTTTTACTATTTGCCGATCGGGTTGATCATGATGCTGTGGCTTATTGCCGCCAAGATCTTTTTTGCCGATGTAGAAGGTGCATGGCCTTATTTACCCAGTTTCCAAATCACTCACCGATTTCTGACTATCCTCCATCCTCCATCCGTTTGTTGGGGTTTGTTTTTGTGGTATTTGCTGAATCACACGGGGATCATTTGAATGTTTTAGCCAGACAGTCGCTGAATAATCGGGTTTTCGGAGTCACACCCATGGCGAATAGCTATCCCGCTCTGGATTTGACTCACGGCCAAACAATGCGACATGCGGGGAATTGTTGTGGGGCCACTGGCACGAGCAAAAAAAAAAAAAAAAAAATCAAAATGCAAAACTTGTTGCTAATAAACAACAAATTACAACAACAAAAACAAGTTCAGCTAACCACAAAAATGCTGGCAGCCAACTTTAGAGTCGTTGCCCAGGAGCTCCGCTCCGCACACTAAAACGAGTCGGAGTAAAAGCCACAGTGCCCCGACCATTGCCGTTGTTGCTGTTGTCACACTGGCCAGCAGCAACACCAAGAGCAACAGCAACATCAGCAATTTGTTGTTGCTGCACAGCAAAAAAAAAGGCACAAAAAAGCTTTCGTCGATTCATCTTTGTTCCTGTTAAAAAAATAATCTCTGTATTAGTCGTTTCAATTTTACATTTACAATTTTTAAAGTGATGTTTTGATTTTATACTTAAGAAAGATCTTAAATTATAACGGAATTTAAAAAAAATAATAAAAATTGTAGTCAGACGTTGATTTCATTCTGATTCCAATTTGACTGCAGATTTCGATTTTACTTTGGTTTCAAATTGATTCTGCTATAAAATATAACTTAATTCTGATTGAAAATAAATTAAACAATCATACAGAAAACAGTTTTGATAGTCCCATGTTTTTGGTTTTTAAAGTGATGTTGAAAAAGATTTACTGCTGAACCTGAACAAGATCACATTAATCTAACTAAAAATAAGAGTTCCCAAAACATGCGATTCGGGACTGTCTTTAAGACTCTTTAAACAAAGACTTTAAGTCTTCCTAGACGTCCGATATGATTCAATTTTTTCTCCGTGCAAGTGTATATTTGTGTCCCCATGTGAAGACCATAAAAAGTAGCCGAGTGGCCAGCTGCCTGAGCTCTCTCCTAGAAACCGCAGACCAAAGAATAACGCTCTGGCCAAAGCAGCCATAACTGTGTCAGTGTGCAACTAGAAGAGGTCTAAGCCTATTAAGCTCGGTGGCTTAAGATCGACCGATGCCAGGAGGTAATGCCTCCCAGGCGATTAAGTGTAATTAATGCCGACAGGTGTCACAGAATTGGCGCAAGCTCAAAGAGATTGCGTCGCCCTAATTGTCTCCTCCAATTAGGAGCTATGTCCGCACTTTTGACACTCGAAAGACGACACCTAGTCGTCAACTAGTGGCTTTCTTTATTCACGGGATAAGCATGTGTACTGCTCCGGATCTGTACCATAAGACCTAGACATCCTCCTGGCTTCGGCGGACACAGCGGGTGACCTTGCGCTTGAACTCCGGGTAATTCTCGCGCCACTCCTTGGCCGCGTCCACATTGGCAGCCGACTCATCGTTGGGATCGGTCAGCATCGAGATAACCGACAGGAGGATCGTCTCCACGGTGTGCACCGGTAGCCAACGCTCCTCGGCCTTCTCGTAGCCCCACTTGTCGTCACCCGGCTCGTGGAGGATCGAGATGCACACGTCACCGGCCTTGTCGATATTCGGATGCCAGATCTCGGTGATGAATTTCATGCTCGGCGGACGCAGCGGATACTCCTTGGGGAAGGTGAGGTGGGCTTTGAAGCACCCGCCCTCGTAGAGGGTGTCTGCTGGGCCCATGATCAGCACCTCCCACTTGAAGACGTCCGAGTCGCTGATCAGGCCGGCGGAGAAGCCCTCGACGGGATTGCGCTGCAGCTCGGAGAGCTGGCGGTTGAGCAGTAGCGATGCTTGCTGATCGGACATATTACTGGGCTGTTGGGTCCCGCTATGAGTTGGATAATTGTACCTCAAGACGTTCGACTTACTGGAATTTTGTTAAAACTTTTCGAGTTTATTTTTCTGGTTTACTTTTACAGCTGTTTAACAAAGCCGAATGCCACTGCCAACAGACTGTGAGAGCTCAGCCAAAGGCCACTCAGGTTTTATTGAGGGTCCCTCCAACCTATTAAGCTTTCGTTTATTGAAGTTAATATTTAGCGATTCTTTTATTCTTTATAATAGTTTAAGGGAACTATTATACTTAAATTTCTTATCCCAAGGACTACCAATTGACCAACATTTCATATATTCTAAACATTAGCAAGGGCATGAAATACTACTGTTAAACTTATTTTAAGAAACCTGGTCTAGTTTTACTACTTTCTTTCATAAAAACTAAAGTAATTTAAAGACTTTAATAATTTATTTTAATGTGGATTTTTCTTCACTAAGTTGTATACTAACTATTAACCTATTAACATTTTAGCACTTGCTAACATGGAATTCCTACTCTATTCACCACAAAATGCCCAAAGGCCCTCAAAAAGATCAATTCCTAAAGCCAGATATAGGAATGTCTGCTGCAATCTCTTTACAATTGTAGCCTTTTGAATGCTGTTGTAAAGAAACTATCTCCGACAAAATCCTCTTGAAAGCGACTTGAAAGTTACCATTTTAAGCTCTGCTGCTCTTGGCCTGGAATGGGTCCAAGGAAAGTCCCTCTTTCCTTTCATTTCCCTCCATTATGTACATGCAATTACTTGGCCGTCGCTAATGCTACTGGAGCCTCTTTTCCTTTTTGTCCGTGCCCGTTCCCGAGCCCGTGCCCGTGCCCGAGCTGGCTGAATGGAAATTATGATGGTCGCCACATTGTTGCCGTTGGTTTTGGCTTTCGTAATTGCGCACAAATGTTGGCCCAGAGTTTTGCTGGCCTGCAACTTCGACCACGACATGTGGCTGGGCCCCAACTCTCGCATCTATTGGCTTTTTCTCCCCCTTTGGAGCTCTGCGGCTTTGCTGCCAATTGCATATGGCCGTTTTGCTGGCATTTGGAAGTGCCCAACGCTTGCTGACTATCACTAACTGAAATTATGTTGCCGCAAATGTGTGAATCGTTAATGTCTCGTTGCCAGCTGGGGAGCGCAGTGAGCTTGGGGTTTTGGCACTGCCGGTTATTCAAGTTTTCCCTGCTGCGCGTTTTCACAAAAATTCCAACCGCGTTCGCGTCGCTTTTTTTGTATGCATTATTGTTGTTGCTTGTAATAATATTTACCTAGCATCGCTGCAACAGCAACAACATGTGGAGTTCTTCTAACAGAACCAAGTCGGATTCAAAATTCGCTAAATTATCCAGCACATGCCGAGGCGGTGGGGCAAAACATGTTTGGCCAGCACATACTCGTATGTAAGACCGACAGCTGCCGCTCGGCCGGTTCGCCTGCTCTTTCAATATCTCCGCATCCATCTCCACAGCGCTCTGCCCATTTAAGTGCCACATGTCGGAGACGTTCCTCCAGATCCCGCAGGGAAAGCGATATGACAACGAGAGCCGGCAACTCACACGTGCCACACCGCACCTCCAAGTAAAACTCGAATTTCCATGAGCTACTTATACACTGGGGGAAAAAACGCCCACTTCAAATCAGATTTGAAATCTTCGGGGAATTAAGTGCTAATTCACTTGGCAGACAATAATCTTTATAGTCATTTTTAATAAAAAGAAACAAATTTTACAAAACATTGCTTAAGTTAACCAAAATAAACACGGCATTGCACGGTTGCAAGGCCAAAAAAAAAATATTTTAAGCTTTCCAGTTAAAAATGTTTTTCGGTTAGCGATTGTCAAACTTAGAAACAATCCGTTTGTTTAGCATTTCAACGGGACTTCAAAAAGAACGAAAGGAGTACGTGTTTAGGTTTTGCAACTTGTCAGCAGTGCAGTCCAACACACCGAATTTAAAAAAATAAAATAAAGTAAAAAACGGGAAACCAAATACGATGCAATGAATATCGTTCATAATGGTATAAACTTTATTTATACAGATAAATATATTAATAACTTGGCGTGTCTTGTGTACGTCTTTGTTAAAGAAGTGCGTCTTTTGAGCTCGTATTTGTTGAGCATTACAAAGTTTAGGTAAAGTTTTAAGTTTTCCCCCGGATGCCCCAACGAAGTGGACATCCTATTATTTAATAATATTTCAAGATTATAAAAATGTTTACTTCAGCGCAGAAGCCTGCAGGTGCACAGTCCATTGCAAAATTCATTGCCGATCCATATATTACGGACAAAGAAAAATTACTTATACCAAAAGTCAACGGTACTAGAGTCAACTATTTCTTACTTAATGAAACAATTTAAAAAATATGATTTGTTATGTTGGTTGTTTTCACATAAAAATATATGTATATTTCTTAAATTACATATGGGCTAATCCCGTTGCGGACGTTAATATGTACGCAAATTGATTGTTAAATTACACAGCTGCCGTTGACGTGGGTATATTTTATGAAATTTTGCTATATGCAGTTTCATGAGTGCACTTTAAACTAATTTAAAAACAAGAGGCTAAATGTTTTGAAAGAAAGTGTGCTTGCTCAAAATGTCGTTGCGGACGTTACAAAAAATGGAAGTAAAATTTGAGGTTTGTGTGCATTTCCACATTTATTAGCGAATTAAGAATAGTTAACCAAAAAGTAAGATAACTAAAAAGAAGTGGAATGTATGACCATATCAATGCAGCTTAAAAAAAAGATAACTAGTTACGTTAATAAAAATAATCTTAATTTAAATTTGTTGCGGACGTTACGTTGCGGACATTACACTTCCCATCAAGCTAAAATAGGCGTTTATCTATACTTTTAACCACGATTTGATAGTTTTTGAATTGAGAGAATAGTTTAACATGTAAACGACACTTGGAACAAATGTTATCACATTGTCATTCTAATAGGAGAAAAACAAATGAAAACAGGTCTAAAAACAGACAAAAATACCAAAAAATACTTTTGCTAATATTACTTAGTTTTACAAAAAAATATTACATTTTTTGTCCATTGCAGACAAGTTTAGTTCCTATGATTTAGGAAAAAGTTTTGTTAGAAAACCGTACAGAAATATGTTTTTATTAGCTTTTTCGTTTTCGGGCTGGTTTCAAATTCTCGGTTTAGTCCATATATGTCTGTTATCTGAGGGGTGTGCGTGGGGGTGGAAATGAAAAACACCCACATGTACGTATGTAGATCTATGTTTGTAAATAACTTTCAGTAAAAATATCAGCCGAATTTATGAATTTATGATTGCTTTCCATGTAAGCGCAGTTGCTGAGTCAATCGTTCCCATGGAAACTACTGGATAGGTGGTACGATCTGGTCAATTTTTTACTATATATTTATAATATTTTTATAGATTTTTGGTGAAAGTTTCATAGCGATAGCACGTCTAGAAGTATTTATGGCCGCCGCTCCATACAAGCCCGACCACTGTGCATTGTTTAGATTTTTGAAAGTCGGCTTTTTGTGAAATAACTTTAATTCAAATAATGACATTTAGCAGTCATGAATTAATTGACTAAAGTTGAAATCCTATTTATTTATACATAGTTTAAAAAGCAATAAATTAGTTTTTAAATCGTTTCAACTGTGGGCTTTTGTCATAAACATTTTTGGCTGTTGTATTTATAATCAACATAAAATAAATTTGGATATCTAAAAATTCCAGACTATTACTGGAATTAATTTTCGTGGTGTGATTTATAGCTTATTTATCTGCGTGGAGTTCATAGTTCAAACGTTTTTTTCGATCTTTTTTTGTGTGTAGGAAAAGTGTCGCGCTCGTGCTCATTGCCAGTGATAAAGTGGCGTTGCCGCGGCGGCCTTTCAACTGATTTAGGCTCACTTTGTGAAATTGATTTTCAATATTCATTAAGACGCCCACACGCAAATATACACAGTGCTTCGGGTTCGTTGCCATGGCATTTGATTGGAGAGCGGGGAGGTTGTCCATTAATACGGGTTGTCTGCAGTTCATCTGCTCGTATTTTTGGGTTTTCCTCAGTTTTCGGTGGGCGTGGCGGTTGCATGTGACAATTGCACTTCCGGCAGCACCAGCATACTCCACTCCTTAATATTCCCTGTGCCCTCGGCCATTCTCTCCCTTTGCTCAAACGATTCTATCTTTTTCTTTTTTGAAAATTCTTTTTTGGGTTTGGCCTCTGTTTCGAACGGGAGCAGGTGCTCTCCTGGCTGCGTGCCTCAAATTGCTGGCTCATGTTGCGTCCATCAAACAGCTGACGGCGTCGATCAATTGAAATTGCTTTTTTTTTTGTTGTTGTTATTTTCGTATTTCCATCACCCTCCGATGTTGCATCGTTGCCGAGTTGCTGCGGTTGGTTCTTGTCGCTGATGACTTCCTGGATCTAATGACTGGGCAACCTGCTGATGAATTGGCTTTCAAGTCGATCATAAAATATCTTATTAGGTTCCAAAGCGGGCTTGCAAAGATGTAAAACAAAGTGAGGAGTAGAAAGAACGTTTTATGATCTTAAACGATCTCAGTTCTTAGTAAAAAATATGACAAACAAGTGGTAAACATTTTGTATTTATGTCTTTAAAATAAATCTAATAATAACAATGGTACTCTGTATGTCATGAAGTTAGTTACTGGGTGTGTAGAAATTGAAAGGAATACTGATTTACAAAATGTTTACAAATTAAAGACTGCCCATTTTTTTTCTTACTACCTAACCAACTTTAATTTATGCAACACAAACATGTCTTCGAGCAGTGTAAATTGAAAAATCAGTGCAAAAACCGCACCTCTCTTTGCACTTCTCATAAACTAAACTTAAGTGAGTGACCAACTGGATTTCAGTGCTTTATTGGCGCTCTGAGTTATGCACTACCATTTTTGTTGCCCCCGGAACACAATTTCCAATTGCATGCAGAAATATGAGGCGGAATTGCTCTGCTCGGAGAGCTGGCCATTATATCGTTCCGCATAGAGGGAGCAAAACAATGCTAAAGAGAGAACTCAATAAATTGCAGAAAAGCGAAAAGTGGAAAGAACGCAAAATAAACAAGAACGAAACTGCAAAAAAAAAAGAGTAAAACAAGCTTTCCACTTGCAGTTTTAATGTGTTTTGTGCGTTGTTCCCCGCTTTATAATTGAGTTGGCAGTTGCAGCTAAAGTTGGAGCTGCAGCAGTGCACTCTTCGCTACCCAACCCACCCACATCCACATCCACATTGATATCCCCCAGCCCAGTCCAAAGATGCCCATTTTTCCCGATGGAAGTGGGAGTTGCCATCGGGATTCGGGCACGTTGCTGTGCGCTCGTGTGCACTGAATGCGAAAAAGTTCTGCACACTTTTCGACAGAAACGCGATATTATTATACATATTCCTCATATTTTTATTATTATTTTCATAGTACTCGGCCCAGCCCAGTGCGGACTTACCTTTGTGGGATGTATTGAAATGGAAGCGCAAACTCAAACGCTCGGGGATCTGGTGCACGGCTCCCAGACAAAAACCACTATCCCTGCGGTGTGTTCCGTAATGAGCGCTTCCGTTAAAGCCATTCCCCCCTTCACACACACTTGGCCAAAAATTGTTATTTTTAGGTTTTTAGGTTTTGGAAAACCAGTTTAGCTTTATGGAATTTTTTTGGGATCCTATATAATCAGTGATGCTTCAAGAATCCCTTATATATAGTTGAATTGTCTCAGAAATGGAAAAGTAGTCAGTTTACTACTTAGTGCGATTTTGAAACCGACCAAAGTCAAATTTTTTAAGAGACTTTTATGGAACTTTTTGGTTTGGATACAATCGTACCTCAAACTTACTGTTATACCTACATTTATTATGTTTGTTTATTTTGGCTTGTTCTCATGTTAATCATCTCTCTTCTTTATCTTTCAGACTTTGCCTGATTTTATGGTAAGTTAATAAGTAAAACTGCTATCAGACAACAAAAGACATAAAGCCAAGTCAGAAGATTTGTAAATTTAATGTAAAAGTAGTGAAAACCATATTGACAATTTAAAGTTGAAAATAAAATATTTAAATTCTTGTAGCTCTTGACAAACTATAATTTGTAGGTATAAAATTTGTATCAACTTCCTGATAACTTATTTTCAATTTGATTTTTTTTTGAGTGCACCGGCACTTAGGCAACGCATTTAAAAGGGCATTTTCTTTGTATCACCACGCGGCGGTCTTTTAAGTTGGATCGACTCTCCATAATTGCTCAATTTCTTGCTTCATTAACAGGTTTTCCTTTGCATTTGGTCAGTAATTTGTCGTACCCAATGAAAAATCACCCAGGAAGCCAGACACTCTTAATTTGTCCAAACGTAAACGTTGCCCCTTTCCTATGTGTTTCTTTTACAAAGCCGACTTGGACCCAGTAATGTGTGAAGTGTAAAGCGTTATGCGTATGAGTATTTCATAATTCACTCATAAGACCGGCAAACAAATGAGCAAAAGTGTGCTACTGGGGTCTGGAATCGAGGCTGGGGAGCCCGAGCCCCCTCTGCCAGATGGGCCGTTAGACAGCGCTGATGGCGCCCTCAGAGTTCATTTACTCCGCATTGCCACCAAAGAAAATTCTGTGGAAAGAAAAGTAAGGCGGAAAAAAAACGTCGAAAAACCCCGTGCAACGTTATTTGTAGTTTTTATTTCTTTTATTTCTTTGTACTCTTCTTTTTATTTGCGATACTCGAAGAGTAAGCAAATACTGTAAACGATCAAATGTCTGTCTGTCCGTCTGTCCGTCTGTCCGTCCGTCCGTCCGTCCGTACAAACGTCGAGATCTCGGGAACTATAAGAGCTAGAACCACCAAATTTTGGGCACAGACTTCAGAAACAAAGCGCAGATCAAGTTTGTTTCAAAACTTGACCACGCCCCTTTACCGCCCACAAACCGCGAAAATCTGTGGCGCCCTCATTTTTATGCAATCGTTACGGTTTAAAAGAAATATAATGATATGTGCACTGTCTTACTACACTCCGAACCATTTGTGCTCTAATAAATAATAAAGAAGTTATAGAACATTTTGCTATGCCTTATACATATGTAGTTAATGTAGCCCCATAGGTGGCGACTCTATCGTTTTTTTTTGTTTTGTTTTTAGCCCCATAGGTGGCGACTCTATCGTTTTTTTCGTTTTGTTTTTTAAAAAGGGAAAATGAGTATCCAAACTTATAGTCGGGAACCCCGACTATAGCGTTCTTTCTTGTTTGTTCATATTTTGCTAGACCATTTCGTTTTTAAAAGCTTGGCTGGTCGGACGGTTCTGTTGTTCCGGGTGGTGAGTAGGGGGGGGGGGGGGTCAGACTAGGGCTTGAAAAAAATACAAGCTTGGCCTGAAAAAGTGCTTATTAAATTTAATGACAGCACGTTTGCTTGCGAAAAGCGATTCGACTCTTTTTTTGTTTGGAGCATTTTTCCAACCTTTGGTTATATTGCTTTTTTGAGTAGTTTTTTTTTTCGAATTTGGTTTATTGAGGGCTGTGGCTCATTGAGAGCACTGGGGCCATAACAGCAGAGTCTTTAAGTTTAATTATGTGGCATAACTTCTTGCCCCGGACTCCATAAAGGGGTCGTAATGGACATAATAGTTATACCGTTTCAATTGAAATGGTAACAAATTTTATTGTTTGTGAGCCTAAGTGGGGAAAACGAAAGTTATCTTTGATTAATTCTTCATTTCCTTTTATACTTTAAAAAGTAATTGTATTTATTTTGTTGCATTTTTTAGGGGAAAGTGAAATGGAGTGTCAAACTACATTTGAATTCCTTGGAGTTTGTAAATTTATATCTGGTTTACTATTATTAAATTATGTTTTATGTAGTTTTTTTTATGTTGATTAGTGTTCATAAAAAGTTTTATGTTATTTACTTTTAGGTTCTTTAATTTTTTCCAGAAATACCGCAGCCTATAATACTTTAGTATATTCATTATTTAAATGACTTATAACTCTTTATGCCGGTCAGTTTTGGTAACTGGGATAGACCCTATAATTACAAAACTTAAGTTACATTTTCAAAATCACGCCCTTTTGTCATGTGATCATAGTTGTTAAAAGCTCGAAAAGGGCCCTGATTGAAGATAGTTAACAACCTGGTGGTTTATCAGTTGCAACAGCCATTTTCCCTTTCCTTTCTCTCCTGTCACAATTTTATCCGATCCTGTCATGATTTCTTCCGACCCCCTTGGCCAACTGTCGCCTAAGATTTCTCACAATTATGAACGACAAACTGGCATAAATTTATGACGGGCAAGTGAGTTTGGCATTTGCAGCAAACAGGCAGTGAAAGTATTTTAATTAAATGCCCCAAAGGGGGGACGGGGACTCAATGGGCGCTTTAGACCTGCAGGTTATGAGGGCGGTAATTTACAATTTCCCCGCAGAAAGACATGGCTTATTATTCAACTGGTTTCTTGGTATGTGAAGACAGGGAGACGAGACGTGCTCGTTGAACTTCAAATTGTGCGCGAAAAAAGTGAAATTCGCTTTTGGCCCGCTCACCACCACACTTGTGCCAAGTTAATGAACTGTGGAGGAGAATCTGGCAGCAGGGCCAAACAGGAAGCAG
The DNA here is from genome assembly GCA_018150695.1 of Drosophila oshimai. Lineage (NCBI taxonomy): Eukaryota > Metazoa > Arthropoda > Insecta > Diptera > Drosophilidae > Drosophila > Drosophila oshimai. Next base: position 1,993,668 of record JAECWM010000003.1, on the reverse strand, counting down.
GTTTGTAACATTAGCACAGTTCCCCTCTTAGGCAAAAACTATGTTAATTTCTCAGCAGCTGGGGATTTATGAAATGAATTCATTTTCGTTGCCAAACAAACGCCACGCGGAAGGGCGGATTGCGGATTGGTTGCGTGTCGAGGCGTCGGCCACAACTGTTGACTTTTATTCACACAATTACAGCCGGCGAATTTGCATTCGCTTCCTCCGCCGTTCACCTGTTCGGTTTACCTGTCACACTCGAGTGACTCCTCGGGGGAGACGCTTCACTTGTTAACAATTAAGAGACGACCCTTGACTTTGGCCCGAGATATGTTTGTACTCTCTCAGAGCCTTCGAAGTTCGCCCACTGGCCTGGGCCCATCTAATTAGCTTTCTTTTGACATAGCCATCGTTGTCTTTGACGTCTTTTGTCTGTTTTTTTTTTTACCTTTGAATTAGCATTTTCGTTGCAAACAAAGTGGACTTGGAAATGCTCAACTCAATGCTGGCTCCTATAAATAATTCAAAACTGACCCGCGGCTTTCATTTCATTTCATTTTATTTCGTTGGGTTTCGTTTTGTTTTTCTCCATTTGTTTTCCCTGTGACGCAGCAACAGTTGTCGAGGCCTGTGGGAACGTCTCAAAGAAGTCATAAAACTAACAGTTGAGCGGAAATTAACACAGATACTCCAGGCCAGCACCAAAGAGCCCTCCAGCTTGGTTCGGGCCAAACAACAATCGGGTCTCTATGCGATGGCATTACCTTCAGATTGAGATGTAGATGGGTGATGGCAGATAGCCCCCCGACAGGTGAACCAATAGCGGATTATGTTGGTGGTCTAAATAGCCCTCCGATGACGTTGCACAACCCAGGTACGAGTAATATGTGGCTATCATTAGTCTACAGTTAGTCTTTGATTCGAGGTATTTGGAATGCTCGGTGGCAGTTAAGTTGCGGATTGGGAACACAATTCATTGTCATTGGCACTCGTAAGTGCTTTCTACGCTGGAGAGATCTTTCAGGGGGATAAAAGACCTTCTCAATAACAAATTGTTACGCTTGAGGTGACTTCCTTTGTAAATCTAGGCTGCCCAACTACACTTGCACTAATTAATATAAAAGAAGTCCAAAGATCTTATCACAGTAACCTGCATTTCCTGTCAGACACTGAGAAACTTTAGGTGTTACTCGGTTTTCTACCAATAATATTTGAAAATGTTGGTAAGAAGTATTTTTAGTTACAAATATTATCCATATTGAAATGTAAATAAAGTAAATATAAAATCTAAAATATTTAATAAAAAAAAAATTAAATATAGACATGTTATTTAGTTTATAAAAGCATTGGCTTAAGAACTAAGAGAAAAATGGAATCAGAGTTCACATTCTACATTATGGATTACAACCACATTTAATGCCTAATTTATTCGTTTTGTTGTTTGTTTTGTTTAAAAAACCTTCTGGGCTAAAACATTCAAAACTATACGTCATAGTAAAATGTCGTTATTACTAATAAAATAGTGTATAATTCGCTACAGTTTTTACACTTGTTTTGACTTAGTTTTTATTTAATTAATCTTGAAGTCTAAAGTCTTTTAAAGTCTAAGAACTAGAACACTTTGGAAACATGATTCCTGAATTTAGAAATCATTTTTCTGTGTGTGGTCTTGTCTTCTTGGTGGCTTGGCATTGTTGTCTGTTGTGCGTTCCATTTCGCTTCTTTGGACTTGTTGAAGGCGAGTAAAATGTGCCAATTTTCTATATATACACTATATCTTTATGTGCTTGTAATGCAAGAATCGGAGAGAGGGAGCCGAGCCACAGGCCCGTCCATACATGGCCACTTCATCACGCAGCGTTGGCCAAGCGTGCTGTGGCTGTTGTTGCTCCTCTGGCGAAATGCAACTGAGCGTCGCCGTCACCAGCCGGCGGTCTCAGCTGCAAAACCCCCATAAAAACCCCTCTTAGAACCCCCCTGAAAACCCCCTTTATTTAGCCCATCCTGCCCTTCGGCAGTTGGCAGCTTCTATTGTTCTGGCCGCTCGTGCTTGTGCTAGATTTATGCACTGCACTCTTCCCCCATCTCCCTGGACAGTTTCGATTTCAATTTAAAGCGGATGTTCGCTTTAATTGCAGGCCTGGCGAATTATAATTCATATGTGCATTGCTGGCTGCACTGGGACGTTTCAGGTTGCAATGGATGCCCCTGGGTGGCAGTGAATTTACCGATCAAGTGGGTGCAATCCATACGCTCCAGGAGTCGGATATTGAAGGGGACAATAAATTTCTAAAATGGTTGTGTGCTCAGTATGTCCTTACGAAACGAGACTGTGTCCTGTCACTGCAAGCATTTATAGTAAGTTTTTAAGTTGCTTACAGTTTAGTGATATCATTTATTCACGATTTATTTTAGAAAGTGATTTTTAAAGTGGGTTTAGATTTGATTTATGGCTGTTTTAAGTAGCTAAAAATCATGTATAATTAAAACAAAAAATATATAATTGGAGTAAATGATTTGCTGAATCACAGACTATTTGTAAACTGTAGTTAAATATGTAATTTAAATTTTTTGTAAATAAGTTGACTTTATGTTTGTTTTTTTGCGAAAAAAAGAAATCTGTAAGTTTCAAACATCTGTTATTGACCTTAAAATCTTAAATAAATAGCTATAGTTTGTAAATTCAGATATCTGTTGAATAATTTTCCGTTTTGTTCTTGACCTTTAGAAATAGAAATTTTCAAGATGCACAATCCATTTGAGTTTCATTTTCCGCTGCAGTTCAGTGGCCTTTGGTCTGCCGCTGCACTTGACACAGCCCCTGTCAATGCAGCTGAAACTGCAACTGCAATATCCATGGCAATTGCAATTGCAATTGGCAATGCAAGGCAATTGAAGGGGATGGATGGAAATGGCAGTGGCAATGTCAATGGCGATGGCGACTCACTCACTTTCACTGATCGAAAGCGTGAAGCCAAAGTTTAATTGAATCTGCAGCTTGCTGCTCTGCTGCCGGCAACAATGATTGGTAGCATTCAATGGTCGTGCTCCTACCAACTTTCAAACTTGGCCATTTGAAAGTTATTGGCCACAAGTGCGCACACACATGGAGCCCGTTGCACCACTCACAGATACACACTCGTAGCTCAAAGAAACTCGAACTCGAAGTAAACTGAACGTGTCAGCAAGTCGGGCTGAGGTTTGGGCCACAGAAAAACTTGGCCTGGCTTCTCGGAGCCAAGTTGCGACAAAATCAATATGAAAACTTCGCATCGGGCTGGGGCTAAGGCAGCATTACTTCAAAATGTGGGAAAAATGGGGGGCGGGGCAGACGCTGCGGCAGGGGGCGTGGCCCGATGCAGCAATTTGTTATATTCAGGCGTCGCCTTAAATTGGGTCACCGAAAATGTTCAATTATTCGAGTGAAATGCAGTCACAAGGGAAAGGGTTGAGGTCTTTTTTGGGTGCGGGGCAGCATGATTTTGGGCTCACGCAAAACTCGTTTTCGGAGTTGATGTCAGCCAGATTTTGCTGGCTCACTTCCACAATGCGGTCTCGTTTTATACACTTTATGAGCAAAGTTTGTTTTACAGAATTTGTCACGCACTCGAGGGGGAAGCAGAACGAAATAAATGGCTATATCTGCAGCAGCTTTTGTACGCCCAAAGATTGTGTATCGGGTAGATAAAAGTCTTTAAACTATTCCCACTTCCCTATTTACAGGTAATAAATAAAAGCGGAAAAAGTTAAGTCAACATTACGATATATGTAATAATAAAAACCAATTTTATTTTACTTTAAAAGAAATACAAATTATTTACCACAAAGTTATAAAGTATAATAAAAAATTAGAAAGTATATGTAAAAGCATAACCAAAAATAATGACTTTATTATAAGAAAAGATTATATTTTGACAGTTGTGCTTTTATTGAAAACTTTATTACTGCCATAAAATGATCAACACTATTACATAATGTTATATATTTGGTATTGAAGCAAAGAAAGTGATTCGATGAGCAAAGTGCATTGGGTCTTCGTTGCATGGGCAATACATTTTCTTTCATTTTTTCTCTTTCCATATTTTATGAGTTTTACAACGAGTTTATAAGCTCAAACCCTTCGGCACACATGGGAATGTGCGTGTGTTTGCGCCGCGACTTTCCATTTGCAGAGATTTCCACATTTCACATTTTCGGATTTGAGATTTCAGTATGTAAACACCGTTTATACCAAATGCGCCATGAATAAAATTCGTCTCGTTTCGATGGTCGTTTGCAGGGGCGAAAGCCCAAATGGCATTTCATTTGTGAAAGAGGCGGCTGGGAGGGAGAGGCCCAATCACTCTGAAATTCCAGCTGGGAGGCATGGAAAATCAGTTTCCATTGCGTTGGCCAAACATTGCACAAATCAATGCAGTTGCACGAACCCGGCTCAGAAGTTTGATCAATTTCGTTCCCGGTTGCTGCGTATTACACTAGCACAAAAAATAAGATTTTATTTATAGAACAGTTCATTTAAATTTTATTTTTTGTATCAAATTAGTTAACATTTTATTTAGGCACCTATTTATATTATTTTGCTATTTTCTTTGGTTAAGGTAATTACAACATTCAATCACAGTAAATTTTATTAACATATTTTTACTATACAATATATTGAGAGCCCCACTGCAAACACAAAATATTGTTTAGCTAAGATATGTTTTACTTTTACAGAAAAACACGGATAATTTTAATAAAAAAAAAACTACCTATAATATAATCTTAACCTTTAAAAGAATACAGTGTGTTATTGTACTAAGCAACACCAACGAATTTCCACGAATAACTTATACTTTTCTATAACAACTGAATTAATTTTCCAAGTGTACACCACCACACCCTTTCCTGCGTCAATAAATTGGGGTATTAGGGGGCGTGGCACTCTGAGCAAACTGTAACAGTTGCGGTTGGCCTCGGGACTGGACTGACCGGCGACCGGCCGCCCATAAAGTGGCAAAGGGCGCGTCGCAGTGGATTGCGTGGTCTGGCTAAATGTTTGGAACACTCTGCGGTCGTCGACTGTCAGTGGAGCGGGGACCATTTATGGGGAAACTAGTGCAGCTCATTATTAAGTTGTTCGGCCGACAGCATTTGGTTGATTTATTTTGCTAAATGGAATCAATTTACTGGCACATTTCAAATATTTAGTTTCGGTTATCGCGCGTGGCCCACATTTCAAGTCAATAATGCTCAATGCTGATAAGCGCATCGCCATGTTGCAACTTTAAAAGCTGAAAACGTTGACACAAATGCTTTGTTCAGCCACAGAGAGCAGACAGATGTTGCAGTTGCAGTTGCAATTTTGCTGCCCTGGCAATTTGCTGTCAAATTGTCGCAAATTCTTACAAGCGCCGCTCATTAAAATTACCCAAATGCCAGCGCCAATTGCCGGAGCAGCTCCACAAACGGCATCGCATGACAAATGGCAGCGTCGGGCTCCAGACAAGTGCCACCTAAAGGTGCACTTTGAGAAAGTGGTCTGTAACATCAATCTTAAAATAAAGTTTACAGTTCGGGGAATGACGTGTATTGCACAACCTATAAAATAAAATTACAATCATTAAAACTTTTAAAAACTTTGAGCTGAACAAGTTTTATTATAAAGTTTTATAACTTTCATATCTCGAACTCCTGTACCTCAAAGTCTATTTATGTCAGACTTGTTTTGTTGGAAAAAGAGTGGACAAATACACGTACTAATATATTTTTAATTCTATAACTCAAACTTTCGATAACTCGCAAATTTGTTTTACCTGAATGTGACTACAATTTTGGAAGCTCTATAGAATTGTTCATTATATTTTGTATTTAGTAGATATAGGCAAGTACTATGTTAAGCATATCAAAGAACACTGAAAAAGGGGAAATACACTAGGGGAGAAAAACTGACAAGTTAAAAGTGTAATACATGAAATTGAAAATTCAATTGTAAATAAAGAGTCCAAGAAAACGAAATGGAAATGAAAAATAAATAATACAACGTTATACAATTTTTCTAATTGTTAACACTTAACAATATTAATCACAGACTTTCTACAGAAAAAAAAAACATTTTCCCCAGTGCTAAGGCTGTCCCATCCCTGAACAATTGAGACGATTTGGCAATGCAATTTTCGCAGGCCAGCTGCAGACGCCGGAGAATTGGCTTCCTCCACTTGGACCCCTTAACAAATTTGTCGCTGGCATTTTGCAACGTGATTTGGGTGACTTGAGGGCAGCTGATAAGCGGCTACTTGTCCGCCGACTTCCGACTGACTGACTGATTCCGAGACTGCGACTGAGCTGTTGGCCAAGCAGGTATGATGCAGAAAGTGCTGATTGCGGGTATTACTTTACAATTGGAGAACAAGTCTGTAAAATAAAGCGCGGGCAAAATGTGCTGATCGAGCGGGAAATTGGCTAATGAAGCGTGGCTTATAGAAGTAACGGAACTGCCGGCATTAGTAAGGTGAGCTCAAACCGAAGATCGAACCATGGCCAACTGCTGCGACAGCAAAATTGGCCAGCAAAAAGAGCTGCACGATCACCTCGATTCGATTCAATCGATCGATTCGATCGATCTCAGGTCCCCAGTACTCCAATCCCCTCCAGCTTGTGCAGGTGCAGAGCCAATCGATTGCGCAAGAGCTGAGCAAACAACGCGAAACTCCAGTTTGCCCCTCACCAAACCAATAACTAGATATTGTAGATAGATCGTGGCCAGGTTGTCAACGGTTCGGTTCGCATTGGTCTGGTCTGGTTTAGTTTTTTGCCATTTGCCTTGCACAAAATGTCATTCAGCTCACTGAAATGGAAAGCTAAAAAATTAACATTGCCAGCGGACACTGGGCGACAGAAAAAAAAATTCTAAATACGAAACCCCAATTGCAAATGAAAAACAACCGAAGCAAGAGGGGAAGCTAAACTTTGTGGTGAGCTTAGAAGTGTGTGATACCCTTTTAACAAGAATATATATGTACATTCTATTTTATCTCTAATTCAATAAGCTTGAATTTTGTAGAGTGAAGTTTAGATTTTAACATGTAGTAAACCTGTTTTATCACAAAAAAAAGGATAAGAGGTATTCATCATTTACTTGCAATTACATTTGTATAGTACACAAAAAATACATGGTATTAAAACTATTAAAATTTATCATCTTTCAACAGGGTTTCTTAAAAAATAAAATCATTTTAAGATTTAAAAATGTTTAATGATAGTTTAAAATGCTTATTATTTTACTATGCCCTTGACTATTTTTAATATTTATAGATATACATCCCTTGATACCCCATATTTGAGTGATATGTATATACATACATACGATCCGCACTAAACGGCTGCTCATTTGGCATTCTATAGTGTGTACTTGCCAAGCGGCCGGCATTTGGCGAGTGTTACGCGACTTTGAGCGCTCTAATTGTGCGCTAGTTCGGCCAACACACACACACACAAGTGGGCACACAGAAACGGCTAAAATACACAGCAAAAGTAGCAACTAAAACAAAAAAAATAAAACAAAAACTGTGACATGCAACGCTGCACAGGCGGGGAAGATTTAGCTGCGCTGAAAAGCCAAACACAAATAACAAGAAAAAAAAAAAACAAGAAGCAAAAAAAAAAAACAGTCGAAATGTACAGACAAAACACGCGACTGCCACTGCAGATAATTTGCTATTAAGTGGAGTGGAAATGCGTAGGAAAATATGATATAATCGGGCGGAGAATGGGCGTGCATGCATGGCCGGGCATATGGAACCGTTTCCATTCAAGATCAAGTTCAAGTTTGGAGCGATTATCGGGCCTTGTTGAAGTTTACAGATTTTCCGGTAGCCAGCGTTTTGATGGGAAACTGCCAATTGCAGTTTTCACAAACCGCAGAAACCTTGGAAATTAGCCAAACGGCACAGTAAAAGGCAAAAAAAAGGTGTCTCACCGCGGGGAAATCACCTTTTGACCCACTTTAAAGAGCCATCGATGTTGCCTGCTGTTGGGCATAATGAGGCAAATGATGTTGCAGTCACTGATTGATGGGCAAAGGCGAATCACTGGGTGGAAATCAATCCGAAAGCACTGTGTAATGAGGATGTATAGTAGTTGCAGATCCAAATGTATCTGCCAGATACAAACTGAGGCCCAGCGGCTGTCTTGGGTGAGAATCAGCGGAATCAACGGAATGAACGGAAGTCGGCGGCAATTTGTGAACGCAAATCATGTTGTTGCTTACATAGTTAGCTGCCGATGGCTGGCTAAAATGTCAAATGCGAAAAGCAGATGCTAGCGGTTCGCTGGCGGCTTTTATTTTGTTTTTTTTTTTGGCGACTTTAACAGCGCAAACGTGACTTTTGCATTAACGGGCTTTAAATGAATCGCAGCCGAGATTGCAGCTTTAAGTTGCAGTCTTTTAAGTGTGTCAGCCATTGCCTGGAAACATGGAAACACCAACAAGGTGCAGCGCTACACGCACACTTGAACCGCTCTCACAGATACGTACACACACAGGCGCACTTAATTATGCATTAGGCTGCAGCATTGACAGCGACACTTTGCCAGGAAAAAAATAAAAAATAAGAAGGAGGGTTCAACGAACCCGCGGCCCGACGAGGGTTAACGGATTCCTTCGGGTTAAATGCTCTTATGTCAGCAGTAGTGAAAACTGTTGAATATTTAATGGATGTCCCAGTTGAGGCGGGTTTTAAAACAATTACAATTTGTTAAGAAATATCAATTTTTAATTATCTCAATATTATTGCTTTCGTGGTTCTGTTAAAAAAGTTACACACAAAAAAGTTACACACAGAAAAAAAAAAAAGATCGAAGTTTACTATTTATTTAGACAGTAAAACTGTTAAAAATTGGATACATTTTAAACATCTTAAAGCATAAATAATATAATAATTAAAAAAACCTAAAAAGCACGCTAAAACACATTAAATAATATGTTTTTCTGTGACCTCTATAATTGATTTTTGTACCTTTTAGTTCATGGCGGTCCTAATTAAGATAATGGGACACTGTTTTCAGATTATTGTATTGTTATAGGCCCTTGATACGTATGCAAAGTTTCAGACTAATCAGACTTCTAAAAATTCGTGAAAACTAACCCAAGCTAATATAAAGTATATAAAAACCAAAACTCACTGTTCTCTTTTGAGTGTTAAAACTTAACAACTTCGGAACATTTGTTTTTGGTATTTTTAATTATTTACCAAGCGTATCAAGTCCACTATACTTATATGTCCAAGAAGAAATACTCTACATGCCATAACATTTTTACTATAAATCAAATCCAGCTACTTCAAAAAGGAATACACAAGAGTTTTTTGTTCTCCTTGCTAAATTATAAATATCAACTTTTATCTACTTAAATTTATATCAAACAACATTATTACATCTTTTGTCCAATATTTCTAGAAATTGGTGTTTAATTTTCGTTTGATAATAACAAATTTCAATTGATATGGGAAGCAATTAATTTTGGTCTTTAGTGTTGGCTTGAGTGGTAAGCTGCAGCGCTAATTTACTCAATTTATTAATACCTAAGCCAAAACACAAGTGCAAACATTCCTTAAAATATCAAATTCGATAATTTGCCTAGAGAATTATCTGCATGAGGTTGGAGCAATTATTTACTCAAAGCCTTGCCATAAACTGCACACAAGAGGGCACCCAATGGACTGCCTGCAAAACCAAACTATGTTCCTGGCCAACACCCCACAAAAGCGGTAATTTAAATCAACTTACCGCCTGTCCGAGCGGCGCTCTCCATTAAATCAGGCTCCATTGTTTACGACAATCAATTGCCACCTTAAGATTCCCTGGTGGTGGCAGCTCTATTTCTGGTTTTAGGCTCCTGGCCAACTGTCAAAGGTGGTTGCCGTAATTGGCGAAATACGTTCTCCGTTTGCCGGTGAGGCGACGTTGTGGCCGTTCAATGGAGCGTGGAGTTGCTCCGCTGGGTGCAGGCTGCTGCTGCTGCTCATGGTCACACTTCAATGCGCTCAATGGGGGAAAGGGATGAGGGGATCGGCTTCACCCTTTCATGGCTAAACCCACGCATGTGGCCATTGTGTAGATTTCAATTGAAAGTGCTCCACGCAGAATCGCGACCAAATCGATGTTGTTGCTGTTGCCTCCATGTTGCTGTCGCTTACTGACCACTGACTAATGGCTTAATGTGTGCATGTGTGCATGCGCCTCTGTGTGCGATTCACTGTGTCTGTGTGAGTGTGTGGGTGTGGGTGACGCATGGCAGCTGTGCGCAAATTTATATTGCCTATTTTTCGGGGTGGTCGTGGATAGAAGCGCTCTGCAAGTGCAATTGATTTTGTTTTGGCCAACATTGTCTCCAACTCTGAATTTAAACAGATTCGTAGTACTGAAGAAAATTAGTGGTGCTTTCTTAATATTTTTTTTAGGAGTTTCGTTACAAATTTGCTTGGAGAATTAGAACAAATGAATTATTTTCCTCGATTCTAAGAATTTATCAAGCTTTCATATGTTTAGGTACTATACTTAAGAAGAAAATTTGTTCTGAATCCTCGGTTTTTACGTTGGTTGGAAAGTTTTGTTTAAGAATTTTTGGTCTAATTTATAAATCTTATTCTTTACAAGTTAATTCATAATACAAAAGTCTTTTATGACCAAAAGTCCATAATTTCTTTAGTTTTTTGGATATAAAATATATAGTTTTAAATTATTATAAAATAGTTTGGTATATATAATTACGGAGAATTACGGATTATTACGGATTATTACGGATTATTACGGATAAAAAAAAATACAAAGTTTTTAAAAAAAAGGATATAAATTAATAAAAAGAACAAAAATTAAAACATTAGCTAAAAAAGTAAATTGTTTACCTCTCTCTGTATTAAAAAAAATATATTTTTAGAGCTTAAGAAAAAATAAATTTTTGTCGCTTGATTTAAAGAGTTAAGAAAATGTTCTAGAAATTTGGATAAGTGTAAAAAAATGCTCTCGCCTCGTTGGACACATAATGAGAAAGTGAGACACAGAGACACGGGGGAGTGAGACGGAGAGCAGTGCATCCTGAGCCGCACGAGCGCCTTGTTTATTGAATTTGGGCGCTTTTGTGTCAGAGTGACAACGACGGGCGTCTGCTCCTGCAATTGAGGATGTAATTTTTGCATGTCTCCGGCATGAAATTCTTCCTCTCTCGTCCTTTGTCCTTTCTCCACTGCATTCACCCTCTGTATGTGTGCTCCTGGGCAATTAGGGCTATGACATTCCGCTCTAAATCTCCTGCACACTTTGCTAATTGTTTCCAATTCCACAAACACTCGCAGTTAGACACACACACACATGAAATAGACACACAGATAGTCGACAAGTAATTGCAACTGAAGTCTGACCTCCGGCAAATTGGCTGTGAAAGTTCAGAGGGAAAAGCTTCAATTATAATTGTTTAATGGCAGGCCATGCCGTTCAAATGATTTGATTCCTGCCTTTTATTAATTTGACTTTGACCCAATTCGCTCTGCAAAATGCTAATTCAATTGCCCAACTCATTTCCTAAGCCACTTTTGATTTACATTCGTTTTGAATAAAAGCTGCCCTTTACAACAATTTTCCATTCAATTTGGTTATTCAGTGCAGTGTCCGAGGGAAACTTCTGAAAGGTAAATGCATTTTTATAGCCATCGACTCTGACTGCATTTTCATTCACCAGCTTAGTTGGCTAAGCCAATTTGAATTTCTACACTACAAAGAATTTTGGTTTTTCGTAATAGTTGTTTAACAATGTCAAGATTAACATAGTCTCTAGGGTTGTAATAAATGTCCTGTAAATTAAAAATTCAAAGCTAACGTTACTAATGTTTTAAATTTGTAGGTATTTTATTAACTAACTTTTGTATACTTTTTTTGATGAAAAATAAAATAATTACAGTTTAAAATAATTTACAGTTTCCTGTTGTTATGATTCTAAATTTGATTAGTTTAAATATTGATTAAATGAAATTTTAATTTGACCACGTATACACTGTACTTTTACCACAAATGCTTGAATTTTGTATCAGCTTTTTTTGGGTGCATGTAAAACATTTTAAACCGCTTCAAGCTGAACCGTTTCAACTGAGCTGTGCGGCAACATCGGGAAGCGTGTTTTTTTGTCGTTTCGTCTGCACGTGACCTGTGTGAGTAAGTTCCTCTTTCCCCAGCGGTACCTGCCCCCCGAGATCACCCACAATTTTCACTCTTTCAACCTCACGCATCGCTTTGCATTTGCGTGCAGCGATTTGTGTGTTAGTGGGAATCGAAGCTGAGTTCTGATGCCTCTTGTTTGTCGCTTGGGCCTCTGCCTTTTGTTATAGGCTTTTAATTGACATACGCGTTTTTTACACGATTTCTCGGTGGGTTCAGTTGCTGCTCCCCTTCGAAACCAAACCGGCTGCATACTAATGACTCTCTCCTGTTTTCGAATTCTCTTTGCAGTTCCCGATGACGACGCCGACGACGACGGACGCCTGAGTCTATTGGCCAACACATCGCCTTACCCTAACCCCAGAGGTGAGTTATTAGCCAGCGTTAGTTAGACTAGGTTCAGTTAATTGGCCTCGCATGCGCTTGGATGATAATTAAAGCCGACAGCCCAGACGGCTTGGATTATTGGTATTAGCACCGATTTTATGACCTCGCACGCGCTCCCCTCCTGAAAAATGGCCCCGTGACTCCAGCTTCATCAGCCGGCGGATACTTTGTATCTGTCCATAACTCATTTTTATGCTGCCAAAGTTTCTTCTCTGTATTTTCGGGCTAAATTAGAAATAAAAGCTTTACCTTTCCTGATGCTTTTTGCATAAACATAAGAAAAGCAATCGTGGTAGGGGTGAAGGGGGTGGCTTCAGGCATGTGGGTGCCATGTGGGTTGCAGGAGCTTTCACTCAAAGTCGTTTGAGTGATTCTTTGATTTTTTTTTTATACGAGTAACGTGCATTTGTGGTTAATATAAATAAAAAAAAACCTGGACTACATACAGGACCGAAGGAAAGCTCAGTCTAAATGTTACTTAGTAACCCAAACATGAACACAGGAAATTTTTAAATTTTATTTAAGGCAAGCGATACACAAAGCCCAAGTTTTGAAAATACACAAACATTTAAAAAAATGATGTTTCCCTTTATGAATTAGTATTTATAAATATATAAACAAAAACGTTGCATTGAACATTCACTTAAATTTTCAACTATGCGAGAGGCAACGACTCGTATACTTAATATTTAAAAAACCTATAAATGGGGAAAAAACGGCCTAAAAAAAAAAAAAATTTTTTTTTACACACCAAAATAAATACATTCATACTTAATAAATTATTAATGATTTTTACCATTAATTATAATTTAAGATATTTACTTTTTTGGTCGCTTGTTTTAAGTTTCCCAGGTTTCGCTTTGTAAAAATTCTTAATCCGAGGAAAACTCTTTGACCCACCCTCGGAGCTTTGGCCGGAGCTTTTCCGAGCTGCAGCTTTCACTCACAACTCCCGTCGCCAGCTGTGTGTCCTTTGAGCCGCGCGAAGGGCTACTCGGTGCTCGTGCTCGTGGCTCCAGCTCCACAGTCAGTCTCCCAACGAGCCTTTCCTGGCACAGAACGCGGACGGTTGGCAACGCGCGCGCTCCTCGCTCAACGTTGGCAACGCAATAACGGCAGCTCGTCGGGCGGAGGAGGAGGAGGCGGTGGGCGGGGCTGGCTCAGTGCCACGCGCAATCCTAAAAGTAAAATGAATTAGAAAATGTGCGCGCCGTTGTTACATAAACGAGGCAATATTTTCGCCCACAAACACACACAAACACACATGCAATTGCCCAAAATCGCGTCCTGTGAGAGTGAAATTATCCTGGCCAAGTTGCCGTTGTTGTTCCTCCGAGCTCCTCGCTGTGGTCGTGTTGATTGTGCTCACGTATATTATGTAAATGATTATGTGCCAGAAACGGAGCGCTGCGACTCCCGAAGACCAGACCACGTCGTCGTCATCGGTCGTCGTCGTGGAGGTTTTACCCGAGATGTGGAGCCGAGCCCAGTGTTCATAGTCCGTGGTCCTGTGTCCCGTGTCCTGAGGCCTGAGTCCTTAGTTCAGAGTGGGCGGATTTTCGAGGGCTGGCCGGGTCTACCTTTGCGTTTTTGTTTTGGGCTTACTCCGTCCACTGGACACCACAAGCACTAAACTTTGGCGCTCCATTTCCATAGGAGCTTCACCTTTGAACTAACTGAAACTATAGCGCCTACAAAGGACTCGTTTTGCGACCCCCAAATTGGGAAAAATTGTTATAAAATCAGGAATAGGAAAACCAAAAGTCAATAGGTTGTTTAACAGTTTTTTCAAAGTCAAGAATCGCCAGGACCTTTTATGTAATTTACCAAGCTAAAAAATAAAGCAGGAATAACCATAAGCAAATGAATTTTGTATGAAAAAGGTTTCAAAATTTCTTTCTTTTAACTTGTGTGTTCATTGTTACATAAATAAACCTCGAAAATAATATTTATAAGAAAGCTTTATAGTTAAATATTTGAACCTATTCAATCATTCAAAAAATATATTGAATCAAAGAAAAGTTGTACTTTTAGTTTTAGTTAACAAAGAGAGAGTCCAAAACACTTTAATTTAACTATTAAATTTGTAAGACAAAAAACAAATCCCAATTAAACGTGTAGAAGTTTTGGTTATAGAACATGTAACCTAAAGGCAAATGTATAAGTAAGATGAAAACAATCTTCAGCAAGAATCATTAGAGCTCTGATTTTATCATAGTAATGTTGTTTTCTTTTTTTAAGACATGTATTTCCCCGAGTGTAATGCCCCCTTTGTGAATCCTTCTTCCTTTAGGCAAATCCTTTTTTTTAGGCGACACATGAGTGGGACTGTTTGTGTGGGCGACTGGCGGAAATACAAAGCGGTGTGGCACCTGCAGAATGTGGCAACAACGAGGACAAAAGGCAACTAAATTGTTGCCAAGTTCTGCTATCTTTGGCAGCTCGCTTGGCGGCTCCTTTTTAAAGCAATTTATTATGCCTGAAAGCGAATAAGTTACATTTGTATAGTATACACACGCTTGCCGCGCCTCGGCTTGTCCCTAATGAATAAGTTATTTCAAAAATGTATCTACATATTCGCCAGGCAGGGCTCTGGATGGCTCGTGCACATTAACATTGCTGGCGAGGACACTCTGCTCCTGTCCCATGCATCCTGGCATGATGCACATGGATGGCCCAGGCGGCTACTGGCCGAGCGCTTAATACAAATCAAATTTGAGCATTAATTCGACTAATTGGCGCTTGTAAAAGAAGGGAGCGTTCGTGCTCGATGGTAAATTGAATGAAAAGCCCGTCCGGCGGTTTACTACGGTTTATTCAATTAAACTACCCCCTTCGAACCCCTTCTGTGGGTTGCCATGCATCCAAATGGTGTCCATAGAATTCCGAATATGAACGCTGGCCACTTAAATCGGCTTTGCGCTTTGTCGTTCTTGTTGGGGCTTTAGGTTTTGGCCATCTTTTCACTGTCCATCTGAGGGCCCCAAAGTTTACAACTTGGTTTTTGTTAAAGTCGGCCAAACTAAGCTCTCAAATGCTAACAGTACGAGCACTACCATAACAAGTAGTAAAAGTCAAATCAATGTTATGTCCATTTTGATCGCCTGCCTTGGCTTTTATTAAAGTCTCAAGCTCACTTTTCAGAAATTACAAAAACTTTATAGGAAAAGTTATTTTGTACGCAAATATTGTGTATTGGACTTTTAAAGCAAGCTGCCCTGCTTTTGAAGGTGTCTTAGTAAACTGTTATATAATTAACAAAAAGGTGCTTATAGGTATGTTATAAATTCAACAGTGTAGGAGTTCTTTAAAAATAATATAAACACGCAACTATACAAATTAACACAGTAGTAAAAGTCAAATAAATGTAATGTAGGTAGGTACACGTTGAGTTTTATTAAAATCTCACGCAGACTTTTCTGAAATGAGCTAACTTTGTATACAATTTTAGTTTGAGGCATATTTTTTTTTTTGTATTTTACTTCATTGCATTTTAAATACTTTAAAAAAGCCCTTTTTTATCTAAAGGGATATTTACAAGTAAAAGCGGAAAAATGTATGTTAAGTTCGCTGTAGTTTTCAAGGTTAAAAGTAGGTCCAAAACAGTTCCCAAGAAAGCGAAACTTTTCTATAGTTTGCCCTTATAAAACAATGTTCCACTTTCTGCGAGTTGGGTGTAGCCCAGGAAAATATTTCCCAGTGCTCAGATAATTGTCTTCGACAGAAATTAAATAATAGATGACCGCGGTATGTACGCGAACATTTCCAGGCGTAAAGGAAATTACAACTTGCGTCCATTTCCCCCGATAAACATTTCCACTTCAGTTAGATGGCCACAGAGTGGGGGTCTGTGTGCCCGATTTTTCACTTGACTTCCCATCCTCTACATTTCAATTTTCGCAATTTCATAATTTTCATAATTTTATAATGGCCTTGCCTAATTCAGCGGCTGCGGAACCCAGATTCGAGATGTTGCACATTTCATTTCGCAATTTTCTCAGGCCTGGGAGTGCAATGTAAAATTAGATTTGCACACGAGACTGCAATCAGCTGAATGTCTCCTCAACCTCCTTAAATCCACTTAATTTGGTGCGTGTTTCGCGGATTGCTGCTGATTTCTAATTTTGCATGCATCAGCAATTAAAAGTTGGGCAGCCGATTCAGCAGGTAATCGCAAGCAGGCAGGCAGGTAAATCTTCGGGGGGGTACAATTACAGGGGGCGTAATTACAGAAGTCATTATGTTCCTGCGTCACCGATTTCACCGGCGCTTTTTCCGCGTGGTCGGAGATGGGGGAACTTCTGCTGTCGGGGCAAATGTCAGTGGCAAAGTTTCTGCTAAACTGTTTGAGTTGTGCAGCCGCAAGCAAACTGTTTGCCGAACTATGCATGCCAGGCAGCCGCTCTCTTTCGCACTCCTGTAGTTCACTCACTGTGAAAAAAATAACCCCTTTTTTAAACGCAATCAACTAAATCTGTTTCTTTAGGTCTTCTGAAGGGTTCCAAAGCTTTAGGATAATATTATTTATCCTGTTTTAAGCCACGAAACTAAGCAGAACTACCCAATGGTATCCAAAAATAACTCTCTAAAATAAAACAAAACCAATTTATTATAGTTTTTTTGTCGCCGTGTATAATTTGTATATGAGACTGTCTAAACTTTGGGGTTTCGACTTCACCTAAGCGGAAAGTCAAGCAGTCAAAGTGCATTTCTGAATGAATTTATGGTCGGCCATCGGGGCGTATGGGTGATATTTCAGTATATTGCCTAAACTGGCGTGCAAATATAAATTGTTTGTCTTGCCCGCTCTTCTCATTGAACTCGATCGAACTAAATGTACCTAAAAGCAAAAGGACCAAACAAAGGTTCTGGCTGTGGGACAAAAATTGCAAATGTTCAAATTTATTATGGCGCACGAATCGTAGAAACCCTGCGCCATGTGGGGATATCTGAGCTCGTGTTTGTGACAGAGTGTTCTTATGTCTTTTATAGTTTTATTCGGAGCATAATCAATAACAATTTGCATTTATATACAATGGTCTGAATGGACGACGTTTGGTTCCCGATAAAATGTAAGGGGCCACCAAGTTCCCTCCATACAAATTCCCACACTCGAACAGAGACAAAAATATATGTATATTGTACACAAGAACTGAACAGCAGAAAAAGAAAAACAAGAAATATCAAAAGCAAATGGTGGCACATATATAAGTATAAAGAAAAAGGAGGTAATAAAAAAAAACAAAGTTCCTTAATGCTGCCGAGGATGTACTTATTATGCTAAATGTGGGTGGGTCAAGAAATGTAAGATTAGTTCAGAAAATGCTTTGATACATTCCTTTATTAAATGAAATGAAAATTAGACAAATTTAAAGCTTAATTTCTTGAATGTGACTCACATTTAATATGATGATTTTAATAACGCGCAAATACTTTTTTAAATAAAGTTCATATAGCAAATTTTAAAATATTTTTAATTTTAATTTACATAAAAGTATTTGAACTGCCATTTTTATTTCAAGGAAATCATAGTTTTGCTTAAGACGCTACTACGACTATTTTATAGAAATGTTTACAACAGATCAACGCACTGATGGAAAAAGTAATTCCAAATACAAAAGCAGAAAACAATACCGAAAATCCAGATTTAGTTGTGTCCGTACTCCCTTATAGCATTCGATATGCTTTTGTCCTTATTTTTGGTCAACTCGTTTTACTCTTTTTCCTTCTTTTTCGACAGGCTGTGCAAGAAAATGCCAAACAAATACACAATAAACAAAAGCGCTCAAACCCACAACAAACACAAAGCAAACTTTTGCGACAACTAAAAACGGCAAAATATTTTTGCTTGCCTTTGTTTCCAGGAGGGTTTGTCGGGCGAATGAGATAGGGATAGGGGGAGAGGCAGCTATAAACATGGCACACATCCTGGAGGCAAGGACTCGAGTGGCTTTTGTGCTGCTGCCAGAAGCGGAAATGGGTAACAGCACCGCACGTGATGGTGTGAGTGGGCGGCTCTCTCTCTCTCTCTCTCTCTTTTGCTTTTCCCGTATTCTGTATCCCGGTTTTTCCTCGCTTTTCCCGACTCCTGTGCGTGCTACGTATTTAAATTAGTATGCAACATGAATGACAGCCGCCATTGCCATCGCTCATGTTTCCCTGATAAACTCTTTGCACTTGCACGTGTGTGTGTGTGTGTGTGTGTGAGTGTGTCTGTGCGACTGTGTGTGTGAGCCCTGTCCTTGCCTTGATTTGAATTTTTAACTTGTGCAAGGCGCAAATGAAAGCGAGCATTAGCGAAATGCCAGCGCAGCTCCGGCTGTTTGATGGCTTGATGAAATTTTCGCTCAATGACTTATTCAGCTTCCCACGCTCACTTAGCGATTTTCCCCTAATGTCGAACTTTGGCTTCCTTTCTGCGACCGGGTGGTGTAGGCATCCATCTGATAATCACCTTGGAGACAGAGAGACAGACCCTAGATTGTTGCTGCCTTTTTTGCCGCCTGGGCTGCATTCACACCTACGTTGCTCCTCCTCCGAAAAGGACGTGCCCTGGCTCCTGATGATGCTGGGCTATAGTGAGATAAAAAGGGATTGCACCCACTAGGATGATGACTTTCATGATGATGACGATGATGATGCTGATGCTGCATGCACGTCTGTTGCTCTCCGCTCGTTTGGCGTCTATGCCAATCAAGTCAGTCAGCCAGCTGGCAGGCTCTAAGGACAACAGCTACAATAAATGCAACAACCCCAACAACATCACCCTTTTGCGACAACGACAAAAGTGAAAGCAACAAAATCTCCATCATCAAGTGTCATTCTGGGCAGAAGTTGACGCATACATAAACACACTGAGGCAAACTACATAGTTGGATTCATAGTTAAATTAGGAGTCCTAAACTATTTATAATCTTGAAATAAATATATAGTCAAGCTATATAAAATGGATCCTAATTTCATTGATCTCTGTTCTGTTTGTCAATACAAGTTATATTACCTTTAATAAAATGTTTATTCCAAAACAAATGTTAAAGGTCCTTAGTTATTAAACTTCAACGCCTTTTAAAAAATTCTTATTAAAATTGTATGACTTCACTTTTAAATTTTCTTAAATATAAATTATTTTAATTATTCCTATTTTTTCCGGTATACAACACAAGCCATATTGAGGCATCTGTCCATGTGCATCTCTATCCATCTCAATGTGTCCCTCTCGTTCGCTTGCCTCGTACAACTATAGCCATGAATATTTATGCCTTTTTTTGCAAGGACCTCCTCCCCGGCATGTTTTGGATGTTGTTGTGGCTTTTGGGGCCAGAGAGGTGATGAGCAAAGGGGATGCTTTCACCCAGCCGTTGTTCTTCAAGAGCACACACTGTCTGGCAAATCAAGTGTGCAAGTTTGAATTGGGGCTGCTGCTGTTGCTGCTGCCAGGCTTAAATGTTGTTTAAACAAAACTTTGATTCCATCATACTTTAGAAAGTAGTTAGGACCTCCCCCTCTTTGCATATTGCATCTTTCGACCTTTGATCCAAAATCCAATTTCCGTATGCAGGTAACTGCAAGTACCCATCCCCTGACTATGTCAGCTTCAATTAATATCCCCATCCCATGATCTGACTCCTCTCGTGATTTATGCTAGCCATCGGCCACAGAATCGTAACGATTTCAGCTTAATGCATCGTCCACAAAACAGATTGCCGTCGAATGCCATTAAGCATTATCCGTTACCATGCACACAAACACTGGTCCACTCAATTTGATGATTGATTTGAGTTTAATTGCTTTCAATTGTTTTGCGGAATTCAAATTTTACAAAACGGTTGACTACCCAGGCGGATCAATAAGCAATAAACAAATGTTTTTCTCCCCATTCAATGAGGTGTGAACCGGGGCGATTTGTTAAAGTACTGGCCATTTTAGCCCCCGGCAAATATTATGCAACACTTTTGGCCCAAACTCGCAAACCCTTAACATACTCGTATCTCCACCCATTGACAACTCATCAAAAAAGACGGGCAAGGTCATGATGTGACAAATACCCAGAGGGCTTTCAAGAAAATGGCGAAAAACAAAACTAAAAGAACGTACAAACATTTCAGCACAGAGAAAATGGAATTCCCAGAAAAAGGTTCTTAAGTAAAAAAGGGTTCGGTTATACTTTTATAATCAAATTAAATCTTAAGCTTGAACCATTTAAGGTAACACATTTTTAAAAGACAATTTCTGCGAAATCAAATATTTTGTTAGGTAATTAATAAATAAAAAAAGTCTAAATAAAAGCATTTCTCACTTTTAATGATTAGGTACTTTTTGATGAAAAGCCTATTCTGCATTTCCCGATTGAACACATAGTTTTTTTTCGTGTAATTCAATCTGTGTGTGTATCTATTGTATGTGTGGGCCACTTTTCCTCACTGTTACCAAGTTTGTCACACTTTCAGCAGCGCTCATAGATATTTGCCGTCTTTCTGTGTATCTCAACTTTTCGCTTTTCTTGTTTATTGATTTTTCCCTCTCGACCCACCCAAGTTTGCTGTACTTTTCTCGCATTATTTATTGTTCCACTTCTTTTTCTGGCGCTTTAACTACTTTGGAATCTTTGCTTGACGAGTATTTATAATTGCACTTAGCGTATTACAAGAGTCCGCAGAAAGGAGGAAGGTCTCAATACTAATTAAGTTGGCCAGTTTGTGAGCCGCTTTTCCGACTATGGCCAATTCAAAGTGAAGTGGCCGGTGGAAGTTGTCGTCCTCTCAGTCTCCCTTTCTCTTTTGGCCTGAGTGGCACTTGCCTTTGGTGGTAATGACGTCATAGCGGACAGTTTGTGGCTGGATTGCGGGAAGTTGGCCAGCAGGTGTGTCTCCTGCTCTGAAAGGTGTGTGTGTGTGGGCTTGTGGCTGCTGCATATGTCACAACAATTAAGTTCGAGCTAAAAATAAACAGAGTACAATGAGTAGTCCCCGAAATGTAGGCAACCGTTCCATTAAATCCACATCAAAATTATTTGTGACAGGCAGAATCATGACCTAAAAATGTAATTATACATATCACAGCAACCTATCAGGCGTAATTAAATTTCATTGCGCATACCACAGGTCGTATGCGCGATTTTATTGAAATTACTGCTCGGAAAAGAAACTCGCATGCCAATCAAATGCCAAACAGGCAAATTCGGTTCAATTATCATTATCATTTTCATATTTCGGTCACTTTTCAAATATTCCAAACCAATTTCAGTGGCAAACATGTAAATTTGAGCAAATATTGAGCAGGGAGTTGAGCTTTTGGAGTCGTAATGTAAACACACACATGGCCAAATGACCTCTAATCGGTTTTATTATAATTTGTTATATAAATAAGCATAACATGCGGTGTATCATTATCATCAGCATCAATGCTTTGGTGCTGGCTAGATGCCAAATTTATATCATCTTTCACTGTGTGTATACCATATACCAAAGGTACAGAATGTGGGCCATTTATATGCACATATTTTTTGGCACATTCTTATGCCCCCTCATGCACCCCCTCCTCGTTGTGTGCATAAAATATTTTTGTGGTAATTTTTCATGCTCACATTAGCAGGGCCAGAGCCTGTCAACCAAAAAGCGGTTAAACGATAGCTGCGGGGCTGGGGGCGGGAAAATGTGTTTGCAACATCAAGAAGCTGCAAGGCAAGCCATCCACTCTCCGCCATTGCTCTCCATCCCCTATAAATAAATAAAACCCAGCTCAGAGTCCTGTCGTTTTAATCGGTATTGATTTTGTATTGTTGTTTCTCCTCCAATATTTTATTGTGCGTTCTGCTTTCGGGCACGTCTCCGTCTTTTAGCGATTGCGCTTTTGGCCACCAGCCATGGCGGTAATTGAAAGCCATACAAATTGCGGACCGGCTGGCAGGCAATTATAAAATTGTTTGGCCAAAGTTGATTGTAGCGTGAAATAGCCAGGAATGGCTCTAACTCGCACACACTGGCCATGAAATAGTCTGGTCATGAATGGCCGTTAACACCGGGATCAATTGATTATTTATTGCGCAACATTCTCAACAGGATTGTGCTCCTAATGCAAGAGTCAAGTTACAGACACTGACGGAAAAATCAAAGTCTCTAAACTCTTGAACACTGTAATTAAATTTAATGCCCTTTTCATCTCCGAATTTATGAAGTTTTCGCTACAGAGCTAACTAAAAAAAATAAGTTGTAGGATAGATTTCCCGAATTAAGTCATTTACTGCAAGAAATCTTTTGGGAAAATTCAATACATAAAATACTGTTTTTTGTCAGCTTTTAATAGGTCTTTAATTTTGGTTGAACGACAGTTGTTTTTCATATAAAAAGTGAAGGAACCTTTTAAATATACCAAAATCGTGAACTGCAGTTTTTTATACATTTAAGACCGAAATCAGATAGATTTTTTTAAAGGTAATTCCTGACTCAATAACGACTTTTTACTATTTGCTTTTTGAGGGATTCATTTAATTCCGAGACAGACAGGATAAAAGTGAACTGAATTCCCGGCTGGAT
Source organism: Drosophila oshimai (assembly GCA_018150695.1). NCBI lineage: Eukaryota > Metazoa > Arthropoda > Insecta > Diptera > Drosophilidae > Drosophila > Drosophila oshimai. The sequence continues at coordinate 1,970,581 of JAECWM010000003.1, read as the reverse complement.
CGAAATGCTCCCACATTTTGGCCCTTCCGTTGGCTGCATGTGTGCCGGAGCTTCAATAAAGGCAATCCATAATTCATTTGGTTAAATGCATTCGAAACGGGCTCATTGCAGATGCATCTATCCGTGCATTCAGGCCTGTGTCTTCTCACAGTTGTCGACGTTAAATTGCATTAAAATTGTCATTCGATAGAGAAGTTATCGAGTGCTCGGCTTCACCAATGTTTGTCGTGTGTGTCGTATCTGACTTTGTTCACAGTTGTTCACTCGCATTAAAACCGATTTCGTGTCCAATATTCGACAACGGACTTATTGTTGCCTTGGAGATGATTTATTTTTTGTGCACTCCTTTGAGGGGCTCCAACACCCGCATAAACGAGTTTATGATGTTTCTGATTCGCATTGAACATGCAGAGCATAAACAAATTTGAAACAGGCACAAAACAGAATTAAATTAAATTGAATTTAGCACTCTTCAAACCCCAAACTCCCCCACAAAATCGATATAAAAAATGAGACCTTAGCTTGCTCCCTGCCACCATTCTCTTTGGCTTTTGGTTTTAGTTTGGTTTTATCTTTTTGCACTCTTTGCGTCGACGAATAAATCTGCGGTCCTCCTCAATAAAAATAGACACATTCGCAGTTTCAATGGCAGCTAGACAACGGCTGCAATTCACATTTTTTCTGTGCCCCAAAAAGTTTGAGGCACACACACGAAAAGCAACGCGAAAAAAGAGGCCGACCAAAAGGCTTTGCCACATTTCACTTGAAAAGTTTTAATTGAGTTTTTGCAACCAATCGAATAATCAAATCAAAACCCATTACAATAAAGCAAACAGGTAAACTAGAGAAAAAAATTTGTGCTAATAAATTAAGGCAACGAGGCCAATTAAATTGATAAACGAATTAACGGACAACGCGAAACAAAAAAAGTGCAAAAATGTTTGGCTGCATTTATCAGCTTTGGGACTGGTGAGTAACGCAAATCTCGTAGATTTCTCGGTAAAGTCAACTATCCACACTGCCCATTCCCCACCCCCTTCCCTTTTTGATTTCCCATTTCCCACAGAGAAAATGAGGCCTGCAAGGTCAGCCGTGTGTCTGTGGCCACCAGCCAGAGCGGCGACTGCAGTTAATCAATTACGGTCAATTACCCGCTGAGCCAGTTGCATTCGCCATCAGCTCCGTGCCTTCCGTAGCTCGCGAATTTCAAAGACCCCCCGACTAGGGGGCTTAACCCTTTATCAACGCGTGTGACATATTTTAAATATTCAGTGGATCCACTGGAACCTCCCTTCAGCTAAGGTCACTTGCTTCTGTGCCTAAAAACAATTATTTTAAACATTTAACATGCTTATTATAATTTAAGATGGATTTAATTCAAAATATCCACATCGTTCTTTAAGACACTTTAAAAATTACTTAACTTGAAAGTCGAGCGGGTTTTAAAACTATTAAAAAGGGTGTCCAAAAGTCTGCTACCATAAATTTAAAACTGGCTTGTCAGGGTTGTAAGATAAACCACGTTATTAAGATTTCAAAACTCGCGCAATTTCTGCGGTTCCATTTTTAATAATTTGGTATCTTTGCATTCCTTTTAACTTTTAATTTTGAACTCTTTTTTTCATTGTTAACTGGAGAATACAGTATTTTTTTTTATATATTATTATTTTATAATATTATTTTTTGTTATATAAAAAAAAAATTTCAATGGTATGTTGTTTTATTGGATTATCATAACAGAAATTATTTGAAATCTAGTAATAATTATATAATATAATTTTTAATTTATAAGTTTTTTGTCATAGGCTACGTATTTTATTTCAAAATACATTTGTCGATGACCTATGTAATTAAGCAAAATTTTGGTTCATACACCTTAGCATCTTTTTGATGTTCTAAAGTTTGGGAACCCATAAAGTACAGGGTATGTCTTGGGTTAACTCTAGGGTTAATTACGTTGTCCACACAACCAAATTGAGCCCGGTGACCTCAGCTGATTGCCTAGCGAGTTTCCACTGATCGTTTTTCCGCTTTTCTTTCCGCATTGCAGGTTGGAGGCGCCACCGCTCTTCACCGCCGGCACCATGGACGCCAAGAAGCTGCAGCAACTGCAGGAGGCGGCGATTCTGGCCCAGCAGCAGAAGAAGCTGCCGCTGGCCTACCAGACGAATCTCGTGGACTACCGGACGGCGGCCTACAGCCAGGCGTTGTACCAGCAATCTCCCACGGCCACCAGCTCCAGCGGCGGAGGACCGCTCTCGCCGATTGAGATGCAGCCACAGTCCAAGCACCACAATCTGATGAAGCATGGAGGCCACGGAGGAGGAGGGACGTCGAGCAGCTCCCACAGTTCGCCCTACCATCAATCGTATTCGAGCAGCGGGGGAACGGCCGGGGAGCAGCTGTATCAGTCGCCCACGGAGCGAACCTATCTGGCCGCAGCGGGCAGGTTGCAGGCCAGCAATGCCATCGCCGGACATCATCCCATCTCCGCACTGCAGTCGCAGTACCAGCAGTTGCAGGCAGCCAAAATGCAGGCCCAAATGGCCACCCAAAGCGAGGCAGCCCAGCAGCAGCAGCGGACATTTGCTCTGCGACAGGCCATGAATCCGCCCACCAATCACTACCACATGAGCCAGTCCCCCAGCATGGTGTCCAATATGACAACGATGACCCAGCAGCAGCAGCAGCAGCAACAGCAACAACACCAGCAGCAGCAGCGGGCTCCTCCCTCTTCGCTTAATCTGCAGAATCAATATCAGCCAGCTCAGGGGCCTCTGAAGTTGCAACAGCAGCAGCAACAACCGGTCATGCCCAAACACTACCAGGAGCAGCTCTATGCCCAGCAGCAGCAGCTGCAGCAGCAGTTGCACCAACAGCAGCAGCAGCAGCAACAGCAGCAGCAACAGCAGCAACATCGTCATAAGAGTGACCTCCAAACACCTGGCAGCGAGCCTGGAACCGTGTACATCCAGCAGAATCATCCCAATCATGTCGTCAACCAGGCCTGCCAGACCCAGATATCGGCGGTTAAGCCCAAGGCCACGCCCAGTTCGGAGGAGTCGTCGTCGAACTCCGCCAAGAGTCCCACCCATGCACCGCTGGATCGCAAGAAGAGCGCAGGATCCATACAGGCTCTGAAGTCGCCCATTACCAAGAGACCGCCCTCCACACCCGTGACTCTTTCCGGTTGGCTGCACAAGCAGGGCTCCGATGGTCTGAAGGTGTGGCGCAAGCGGTGGTTCGTCCTGGCCGAGTACTGTCTCTACTACTACAAGGGACCCGAGGAGGAGAAGCTGCTGGGATCGGTGCTTTTGCCTTCATATCGCGTATCCGCCTGTTTGCCCGAGGACAAGATCTACCGCAAGTTTGCCTTCAAGTGCGAGCACCAGAACATGCGAACCTATTGGCTGGCTGCGGATAATTCCGAGGCTATGGTGCAGTGGGTGAGGGCCTTGGCCGCCGCTAGTTTGATGCAGGCTCCCAGCAGCGGAGAGTCGGAGCCCAGTGTGAGTTCCTCGCTGAATCACAGCGGTGAGAACTCCGATTCGGGCATTCACACGATGCAGTCGCACCCCAGCAAGGGGCAGCCAACACCCTCGTCGGACAATGCGGGTGGCAGTGGGCAGCCCCTGTATGCCAATGCACCACCCAAGCCGCGACGCATCAACGACGGTGGCTACTCTTCACCATCGCCCGAGCACAATGAACAGCAGCAGTCTAATCGCCGCCTGATGTCGCCCACCCAGCAAATCTACCAGCAGCAGCAGCAACACCAGCGATCTCAGCAGCAACAGCAGCTGCAGCAACCTCAGCAACATCATGCCATCTACGACACGCGAACGGGCCACGTGTCCACCGCCTTGCAACTGCAATCAGCCCAGCAGCAGTACTCCTTGGACCATTTGGAGGCACAGTTCCAGCAGCAACAGCTGGACATGGAGGAGCAGATCGCCAGGCTGCAGCAGCAGCGTGCTGCCGAGGAGATCTACGGGGAGCGGGAGATGTACATGGCTAAGCTGATGCAGCAGCGACAGGGCCCCGGTGGATCCTATCCCACCCAGCAGCAGCTGTTGCAGGCGGAGCGCAGGACTCCGGATGCCTATGGCCGGTCCAAGCAGCAGCGCCTTTTCGCAGCCGCAGCCGCCGCCGCCGACTACGAGGACATCTACAACATGTCCCAGCTGGCTGGAGGCGGCAATGGAGCCATGTCCGCCCAGGAGGCACTCCTGCAGGAGGCGGCCAGCTACCGGAGACCGCTCAGCCCGCCCAGCTACGACGGCAGCAAGCACGTACCGGCCATGCCGCAGCGCTACACACCCAATCACTTGGAGGTAAGTGGCCAAACGGGAAATCCAGTGCTTGCAACTTACATCTAGACAATCCAAACGTAGTGACAAAAACAGGGAAACCAGTACTGACAACTAAAATAAATCTAAGGAGTTTATAAAGCCAATAATCAATACTTGTAAAGTTAAACTGCTTGCAACAACTTGGAGCGCTATATTAAACTGTTTTTCATTTGATTTGTATCTTTGTAAAGGTCAAGAACTAGTTTTTCTATACCAACTATGGCTCAAAAGTGAAAAAAAATGAGCTATTTTAAGACAACATATTGGGCTATTATGTAAAACAGAATAGTTCTTTAAATCTGACAATGGAGAAATACCTATTTAATAAGTAAATACCTAACACCATTTCAGGAAAAAACTTTAAAAAGGTTTGTTTTTTAGTCAAGTCAAATAACCCATAAAATATTGGGTACCAACTATAAACATGACTGCTCACAGTAACTTCTATCAGCTAAGCATGAAAGAAATAGAAGTCATCACTGCAATTTTTGTAGCACAACCAGTGAGTGCAATTCTCAAAGGCAATCAAAATGCCAAACCACTGGCCCGGGGCAACAACGAGCTGCGATTACGATTGCGATTGCTGATGACCTGCCACTTGGCATTGCAACCTCGACTTTATGGGTACTTGAAGCTGGGAGCTCGGGGGCGTGGCAGCGGCAAAGGTCAGCCCACCAAATCATCTGCGATGCCACTTGATGTTGTCTGATTGCCGCAAATGGAGGAACTGCAAGTGCTCACAAAAACGCGAAAGAAAAACTCTGGAGGTTGCGTTTGATTTCCGCTACCTTTTTTCCTGACCCAGTTGCAAAGTTTCTGGCTGGGTCTTGCACCTCTGCACGTATCAGCTTTTCACTTTTATTTGCCCTTGCCTTGGTGTGTATTGGGCAACCTGAATCTGCTGTGACTGCCCCTGCTGAGATAACTCCTTCCTTGTGCTCTGACGACTCCATAAAGCCACACACAAAAGTGCCCCCATTGATGGACGGGACGGGAATGGAATGGAGAACACCTCCAGAGTGTTTCTCGGAAACTTTCGGTTTCAAGCAGCTGTCTCGGGTCCGCAGCTCACTATTTAATTGGACTTTAGTGTGTCAGTGGGTTGCTGAATTGCAGACGTTTCGGTGAAGGAAGAGGCTCCCGTTCTCTCCCACTCCCACTCCCACTTTTGGCTGCCAGTGCAGCAATTTCCTTCGAATGCAACTTTATGCGCCTTCCGCCCTTTTGCAGCTGCTTAGTGGGTCAGGTCAGGCCCAGCAAGTTGGCCGGGAAATGGGAAATGAGTCGCGTGCATGATTTATGGCCAAAGGCCCTGGGCCAGAGACCAGCTGTGCCGCCTGCCAAGTGTCGAACAAGTTACGGGCCACGCCAATCTTCCACACTTAAGCAAAGACTTTTTCGCAAAACTTTAAAAATGTTTCCCGAAATAGCCTATATGGTGGCTAAGACCGCATCGGTTGCATATAAATTTAACCAACAAACGTTTCCACCCTTCATTTTCAAAGCAAATTGTTCTATTGAAAAGATACAAGATTATAAACTAATAAAAACACTTTATGATTTTATTATTACAGTTTCTACAAGCTCGTAACATTTTCTACTTTTTATTAATATAACCTAACGTAAATATTAAACAGTTTAGCAACAATTTATTTTTTTAAAAAATCAATGTACTATCCAACAACAAAAATAGGTATATTTTCATAAAACAAAAGTCCAACCAAATTCCAACCGAATGTCAACCCCTTCAGTAAACAATCACGGAACGGTTTCGGGCACCCCGATAAACATTTTTGTAGCTTATTTATATAATTATAATGTTTATTTTTCAAAATACTTTTACAAATATTGTTAGTTTAAAATGTTCACCTTAAACAGTTAGTTAACTTTAAACAGGGAAAGCAAAAAAAACTTTTTTTTCATAAAACTGGGTCGAGTCAATTTATTTTTCAAATTCCTTTATCATAATTTAAATGAAAAACTGGTGTTAGCCACAGTTTCTCCAAATGCAGCACTAGTTAAAAATGCAAAAGCCCAATTCCCAACGACGCCATTAAATAACCCGTTTTAGACCGTTCTAACCCATTCCACCTCTTTTGCACCCACTTTGCAGGTCAGTGCCGCTGATCAACTAATCAATACGATGGACTTGCGTGCCCGCACGGCGGCGGCCATTGTGCGTCCCCACTCGGCGGACTTCCTGGAGTATGAGGCGCGTGCCGAGGCGGCTGCAGCCGCTGCCGCCGCCGCGGTGGCCCAGAGTCAGCAGGAGAGTGGTCGGGCACCGAGGCCGAAGTCCAGCCTGGACATCAATCGCACCCCGGACAGCTTCTACTACTCGGAGGCCAGCTACGCGGACAAGATGCGGAAGAGTGCCCTGTATCTGCAGAGCGGAGGTGGAGCAGCTGGAGCCGCTCAGCCCCAGCAGGCGGGCAGTTATCGCACGGCAGCGGGGGATGTGAACACCATTGGCTATGAGAATCCCTACGAGCGGGCCTACAAGCGGCAGGAGCTCCTGGCCGAGGCACAGTCACAGGTGCAGGCCAGCAGCATGCCCCGCATGAGCCGCTCGGCCAGCCAAGGACGCTCGGTGGCCCTGCAGCTGCAGTCGCCGCAGCAGGAGGATCTGCCTCCCCTTAACGTGCATCCGGGCTCCATTTTCCCGCCCTCGATGTCTACCCAGGAGATCATCTGCAAGAACGAGCAGTTCCTGCGCTCGGCCAGCGCCAGACTCCCGAAAAGAGCTGGCGGCATGGACGATGACTATTCGGCCGGTAACTCCACCACCACTTCCCCCACGGGCGCTGCCGGTGCCTCCAACTCGCCCCAGCATCATCAGGATGGCGAGCGGAAGCGGGAGGAGTCCATGAAGCGCTTGCTCGAGTGGAAACAGCGCATGCTGCAGTCCCCATTAACACGCAAGGGCATTCAGCAGGGCGGCAGCAACATGTCAGCCATGTCCAAGCTGGGCAGCAATCCAAACATCCTGCTGGCGTCCACTGCGGTGGCCAGTGGAGCACGCTATGGCCCCCAGGCGGGCAAAACGGGACTTGTGGGCAATGGCAGTGGCACTGCCTCGGGAACTGGGAATCCACCATCATCCACTGGCATCCAACGCTCCCGATCGGAGACCCAGGCCAACGTGGGACCCGGCGGAGTTGTGTACAACAGCTACTCCTCGGACGATGAGGGTGAGTGCTAATTAGCAACGACTTTCTATACGTATTCCCCATTTTGCTTGGCTTCAACTCTGTTCCCTACGTAATACGTCTCTTTCTGTATCTGTAACTGTCTCTATTTCGTATCTATAACTACGTTTATGCGCCAGTAATTTAACACAATCAATTGTTCGAAATATTTAGTTTTAATTAATTGTCATTTTATTTGTTTCATTTTTTATGACTGAAACACATTTTTTTAAAGTTCTAATCCATCAAAGCAAGGCCTTATTTTTAATAAGCAAAAAAACAAAAATATGTATCAAAAAGCATGACTAACTATTAAAAAAAACCATTTCATATTTAAAATAAAATAATTCAAAATATAATTTTTTATAAATATTTGGATAGCTCCATATCAAAAGATATTTATACCGAACAAAATTTATTTTCAATATAAGTTTCTGTAAAATCAAATCGAAAATGAGCTGTCTGCTTATTTAACTTTAATCCACAAAAATTTGTCAAACAACTACCAGTTTTTATGTGATGCTAAATGACATGCAAATGTTTTGGTTTTAATGTCTTGATAAAGTTAATTAGAGCATTCATAACACAATTTGATTTATCAAAAAAAAATTCCTTTCTCATATAATGCGTGCGCATAAGCGTAGTAAGTATCTCTATTTACACCAGTATCGTATCCGTATCCGTAGCTGTATCTGTATCTGTATCTGTATCTGTATCTGTATCTGTAGCTGTTGCTAACCACGCTGCCCTGTTCTGCGTTCCTTAGTCTTACTTTTATTTGCTCGTTGGCTTTGCTTTCAGCTAGTTGCATGTGGTGGGCCTTGAGCTGCCTGCTTTTTACCTTACTTTGTAGTCAGTCTCAGTTGCTTACTTGTAATTGCAAACTGCTTTCCCTTTCTGCTTGAGAACCTCAGGGATCTATAAATAAAAGACCTCGCCTGCTTTTGACAGCCCATTTAGCTGTTGCAAATTTTCAAAGCCCTGACCATTAACTATTTATAAGCCCTAACAATTTCAATGCTAATTTATCATGCCCAGACGCCAGGCTAAAACAACTAAATGCTTCATGCTGTCAATAAATGTGTAATTTACACCTTTTTGTTTTATGTTTTAATAAATATGGTTAATATTCATGTACAAATAAAGATCAATTTATGTGAAAAATCGATAGAAACAAAGATATTTACCTTCCTGCCGTGCGCACACAAGTACATCACATACACACACAAACACACACGTAATCAAATAAACAGGCATCGAGTAATTAATTTAGAAGTGCTGCCAAAAAGTAGGCAGCACATAAAACCAAATTCCGTATCCCAAAATCTAAAATCAAACAAAAACTTGAAAAGTAGAAATATTTTTGTTTGCTTTTATTTGATGGGAAAAAGGGGGGCGGTAAACCCAAAAACCAATATTCTGTAGTCCATAAATCTCTCTCCTTCGAAATCTCTCTATCTTTCATGGGTTTAGTGTACATTTGGCGTAGTTTCGTTTCGGATTTGTTTCATTCACATACATTCATATATGTTTTCCCATCATGACAACCGGGTGCTTGGTATTTCCACTACTAAATGCCGCTGTAAACTTCGCACTAAAACCCAAACAACAAATAAAAACCAAAATAAAACTCAAACTCAATCTGGGCTCATAGCGCAATCGACCACCCATTTGATTGATTTTAATTACATACCAACCAGCAAGATATACAAATACGTTTTATATTTCTTCTTTTTCCATATATATATATAAAAATAACTCGTTGTGTATACGTTTGGTAACTCTTAAAAACAAAACAATATCTCAATTTGTAAATGCTGTAAATGTAACAATGAACAAAACCGAAAACTCGCAAAAACATAAACAAAAACGCACGAATCGCAGCTGGGACTGTGGATGATAACTTGTATAGTGCGACGGCAGGAAGGTCAGCGTCAAGAACAGCGACAGCACATGCAACAATAGCAACAACAACAGCGGTAGCAACAACAAACATTAGCACTAGCAGAAACTTAGAGAGTCCCAACACAACAGCAGCCCCATCGCCAAAGACCAGCAATGCAAAGTTCCAACTGAAGCCCATCCTGAAAGTGCACGAGGCCAGTAAAACCCGCATTATTCAGGTGCAGCCCAAGCAGCCCGAAGAGCGCCCCAAACTCAGATTGCTATTGCCTAAGGCTGCTAACGAGGAGGATGGAAATGGGGATGATAAAAAGGATGAGGAGGAGGAGCCCGTTCCCATATTGCCAAAGAAAACAGCCCCCAAGTCGCCGCAGAATGCCAACTATGTGCCTGTGTACAACAATAAGCTGGTCAGCAACTACGAGAACATGGAGTTTGGCAAGCCAATCCCCGACAGCAAAACCCCTGAGACCAGTGCACCGATTACCGATCCCGAAGAGACGCCCATGCTGATGCAACTCAAGTTGTTCAAAGAGCAGCAGCAGCAGCAGCAACAACAGCAAGAGGAGCCAGAGGAGGACCTGACACCCACGGCGGAAAGTAAACCCATACCAGGGGAGGCTTTGAATGAGGAACAGGGAGTGCGAAAGGAGGAAACATATGTGGAGGATGAGGACGAGGAGAATGAGGATGAGGAAGATGAAAGCACGGCCTGCGAGGAATACACAGATGATGATATAGACGAAGCCCTGGCTCAGGACGATGAGGATGAAGCCGTCGAAGCAGTCGATTCCGAATCGCAGAGGGCTAGAAAGGAACAGGAAGAGGAAAGGGAATTGCAGCAGATATATGTCAACGAACCCATCACCCCCACCGACCAGCAATTCGACGAGAGTCACTATCTGCCCATGACGCCCAAGAAAGTGGAACTGGGTCAGCCGGGTGTCCTTGCTCTGGTGTCCACACACGAATCCTATGCGGAAGAGGAGGAGAACCACTATGTAGAGATGACCAAGGGAATCCAGGACGATGACTGCAAGAGCAACTACGAGATAATGTGCCTGGCAAGCACTAGCTCGGGCACCTTCAAAGCTACCACCAAAACAGAGCCCGTATACATGGAACTAGCAGGGGTCAAGGGTGCAACACTGGCACCAACCAGCGAGGAAGCTCACTGCTCCTCAGGTCGTTCCACCCTGAAAAAGGGCAAGAAATCGGGAACTGAGACCCTGAAAAAGAAAACGAAAAAGCGGCAGGGCAAGGACATGCCGGATATCCTCAAGCCAGCCAAAAGCGCTCTGGCCCTGGCCAGCGATAGTTCGGATGCAGATGATGAGAGCAGCCGGCAGCAACTGGAGGCCAAAAAGCTGCGCTCCAGATCGCGCTTCAGTTTGTCGGATACTTTCAGGCCGGCTTCATACTATTTGGGGGCTTCTACTCCCCTCAACAATTATGCAGAGAGCTCGGACAGTGAGATACTACCACCACCGCCCATACCCGACTCCCCTCCGCCCATGGAGGAACTCAAAACGGAGGAGATTTTCTCCTCCGAGCACTATGACACGGTGAAGAGAAGGGATAGCAACAGCAAGGTTAATCTCTCGTACGAACAGTTGCCCAAGATGCACGCCAGCAATACGTCCTTGAACTTGCCCAAAGCGGTTCCTAGTCCCACTCTGAAGAGCAGTCGCCTTTCGTTACCTGATCATTTTACCAAGGTGCGAGTGACTCCCCAGCGGTTGCAGGTTGCAGCCACGCCCCCGCCAGCAACATCACGTCCGCACTTTATCCGATTCCAACTACAGTGGCCAGTTGACGGAGAATAGTAGCTCACGTACTTCCTCGGATTTGGATCTATATCGCAGGAGGGGACAGCAGCAGCAGCAGCGTTGCACCAGCAACAACTCCTTGCCCCTCAGCAGCGAAAATGAGTCCGTGGAATTCCGGCAGAGATCCGACTCTGAATTGGATCGTCAGCGGTCGAGGCGACCCCTTTCCCAGGAATCCATCAGCGAAATTGAGTCGCTGAGCGAGCAGTTCGAGGAAACCCTGAGCAGCCATGAGCTGGACACCTACCTGAGTCACTTGCACCTGTCCACCGGCCAGGCCACGCCCACCAGCCATCTGCTTAACGATGCTAATGCAGCCGCAGGAGCTGATATCCTAACCAATCTGATCAAGCCACCGAAAACATTCCGCAATGCCGAGGATGAGGAGCAGCATTTCTACGGGAACATACACTTCCTGTCCTCCACAGATTCCATTCAGCAGTTGGGTGAAGGTTCGGCAGCAGCAGCTTTAAGGATAATACATAGTCGCAACAACAGCAATATCTCCACTCAGTCAGCTCCCTATTATTACTCAGAGTTACCAGCTCCACCGCCTCTGAATAATCAGCGGGATATCCATGCCCATGGCTTGAATATAGCCCACATACACAACCCCATCGACAGGCACCAGTTCAATGTGGACGCCTTGGTGGACAAGGATCAGGCCATAGACAGCAAGAATCTCTATTGCGTGAAGGACAACAACGAGAAGCTGAGCAACAAGAACCTCAAGCTGAACAACAGGCAGCTGGTGGACGCAGTGGAGCTACCAGAGAGTAGCGGTAGTGGTGCACTAAACCCGTCACATTCATATCTCACAACTACTAAAAACACAAACCTCGCTCGTAAGACGATTGGTGGTAGCAACCCGTCCGATGATGGAACCCCTAACGATGGTGCTGGTGTGGAGGCAGGCGAAGATTCCGAGGCTGGCGGCAAGAATCCATCGAATAATGCCCATCCAAACCTCTCAGTTCTAGGTGGCGAGCTGCTCTGGGAGGAGGATGCCCTGTGGCGGGAGAGCTTGCGACGGGTTTCCCAGAGACATGCGAGGTCCTTGGACGATCTGGACAGGATCACGGCGGCTCCTGTGTCGAGCACGCCCAAGGCCAAGCTGAGTCGGGAGGTGACCTATGTGAACGACAGTGTGAAGCCCAGGCAACACCCACTCACCAACGAGCACGATGTCTATGTGCAACTGCTGGACAACTCCTCGCTCAGCCAGGACCAAACCGATTCAGATGTCTACGAGGTCCTGGTCCGGGAGGAGACTGCCTCCAATTTGTCGCACAAGTCCAATGAGCTGGACCGCGAGACCATCCGCCAGTGGGATTCAATGTCCAGTGGCCTAATGAAGAGCCACCACGGCGGCACGGAAGCCGCAGGTGCTGCCCCTGCCCACCTGCCCCTCACCAGCAGTGTGCGCTCCATCGTCCAGCAGCTGAACAATAGTACAACCGACGATGCCAATGGCAATCCGATGGCAACGGTCAAAAAGTCGAGGAGCAACAACAACAACAACCACTGAGGCTGCAGACCCCCAAAAATATGCAATACTTTCCCTAGTTTCAATTAAATTTTCCATTTTCCGTTGTCATTTTCCATTGTTGTTTTTGCACTCTCCGAGTTATTTTATGTCTCTGTTTGCGCATCATGTTATCCAGTTAGATAGTGCTCTATTTGTTTGTTGACTGTCACTGTTGTTGTTGTCATTTTGTTGTGTTGTTTTGTTTAATTAATCAACTGGTAAGCAAACTTATATTTATTTATCAATCCCCACATATCTCATTAAGTCATTGAAGCGCTTGTAAATACGCCACTCACTCACATTCACTCACCCAAGCACCCATCCTCCACGCTGTAAAGTTGAACAAATCCATAGATAGATACTTTTTGGGCAGTTACAAATAGCAGTACAGCAGAAGCTGCAGCCACAGATATTACAACGATTTTTCCCCACTCCCGTAGTCATTTTCTGTCCCTCCAACAAAAAAGAAGAGCCGCAAATTACAAGCCAAATAAAATATTCCGTACAAGCTGCTGGGCATTCGCTAACCGATTACTGATTGCTTTCCTAAATATTTCGCGCACGCATTGAAACTATTCTAAGACCGCCTCCATTCACAATCTGAAATATTTTCCTAATGAAATCCTTTCGACCTTGTAGCCTCGATATCGGTGCGCAATGTGAACAATCTGCCCGTGGGCAATCTGACGGTGAAACCCGATCCCTCGGATATCCAGCAGGAGTCTGCTTTCGCCCCGTACTATGGAGGTGCAGCGGAGACGAAGTACGCCAAGAACACCGTGCTCACGGATCGTGGACTCTATGCCGCAAACGGAAACGGAGTCGGACCAACCACATCCACACCCCAAAATCAGCAGCCACAGCAGTTCCGGATGCGGCGCACCGGCAGCCGGGCGGAAATCGATATGCTGGAGCGCGAGACGAGCAGCCAGATCAGGGTAAGTCCACGGAGGGTAACCATTTTACCCAAAATTGTAAACTTGAAAGAAACAACGTAATGCGAAATTTGAGAATCTCTTAAGAAATTGTGCAATCGTTACGTTACCCTTGAGCCATTTTATTTATACAAAGCAGACATCAATTTAATTAAATTTTTCCGAATTTTATTTTATTTTTCTTATGCAATTTATTGGAGTCCTTGTCCTTTTAATAAGTAAACAAACTATTTGATGTCTATGCTTCGTTTTTAATTTTATCAGGAATCATAAGAAAAATGTGTAACTGAAAATTATGCATTTATAACTGTTTCCAATAAAACCTCGGACTATTTCATTTAATTTGAAGCGAAACTATTTTAATTAAAGTTTTATCTAAATTTAATGGTCATTATTGATATTTTATTGCCACCAATTAAAAACGGATATTTAAAAGCTTTTTGATAAAGTGCAATTATGGCTTTTGGGTATGGCGCTTTGGGTTATAATTCCATTAAAATTTAATGAAAATCAAATCGTGGGGAAATAAATTACAAAACAAATTTTATTTCAATATTTATACGATTAAAAATTATAAACATAGCAAGAGATGGCTCAAAAATTAATAAAATTTACCTTTTAGCAAAGTTAGAAGTGCATATTTAATTTGAATTTGCTACAATCGCTCTGTAACGAGAAGCGCTCTGAATTAATTAAAATAAGGTTGAACACTTGGGATTATTTTGCGGAGGTCAGATTAACATTCACACAACCCACAGAACTTGGATGTTTCGGCCGGGGACTTACTGAGCCGCACCCACGAGGAGCTGGTCCTCCTTCTGATCCAGTTGAGGCGCCAGAGCAGCCAGACGGCCAGAGCCATCGAGCAGTGCTGCAGCGATATTCACGATGTGCAGGTGGATAAACAAATGAATTCTATGTTTATCGGTGGGGGTTTTGGCTTACTTTCGGTGCTGGTTCTGTGACTAAATCTATATTTATCTGTCTAACTTTTAAAAGGTCATTATAATTTAAGAAGCTAAACTAACCATTTTAATTTTAAATCTCCCACAGAATCGCCTGCGTAGTGCCGAGGGTTTGACCAGAGCCGAAAGCATCCAGCGATTGGACTACTTGAAGCAGCACCTTTTGGACCTGGAGCGACATTATGAGAAGAGCAAGCCGCTGGTTAATTTGGTGGACAACATGGTCAAGCTGGGATCACTGTATCGCAACGATGCCAATGGTAGAGTTCAACCAGCCACTTTGGATCGTCTGGAGTTCAACCAGCGGATGCAGGAGCGACAGATGCTGCAGGAGGAGCAGCAGCAGTGGGAGCGACTTAGTCCAAATCAGGCTGAATTACAGGTAAGCTGACCTAAAAAGATTTTCTTAAATATTTGTAAAAAAATTTGATAACTGATAATTATAAATTAATAATTAAAAGACATTATTTACAACTAGTTTGAGATTTATTCATATATCAAATAAACATGCAAGTTTTTTTTGGGAAAAAATAAGTATTTGAAACCAATTACAAAGAAACCCTTTCACCGTTTAAAGTTTGAACATGAACGAAACTTAATTTATTCGAAGAAATAATTATTGTATTGCAAAAATATACGGTGTAACAGGGTGTTAATTAAAAAAAAAAAGGATTTTAAATGGTTGCTGTACATTTTTTATAAGAAACGTGTGCTTAGCGGGTATCTTGTGGTAGGGCACTTGACTATACAGTTTTTTTTACACTACAGATTTCATGACTTTTATTTTTCAGGCCAAAGTGCGAGAGCTCTACCAATTGGATCAACTGCTTCAGGAGGAGTCCGGAACCCTGCAGAGTCTGCAGCGGGACAAGGAAGATCTCGAACGGGCCTTGGGCGGGCTGAGGGCTCGCATCCACGACAGCAATGCCACGCCCATGGCCCTGGAGGCGGCCAAGAAGCAGCAGCACATCCTGGAGCGCGAACTGTCGCGCGTCCATCAGCTTCTGGCCGAGAACTCAAAGGTATCCAAGGTGCCTAGTAGAAGTGTTTTGCATTTTGTGTCCAGCTGCGTGTTATTTGTCTGCTTGAGCTTCGCATGTCGCTTGTGTAACTAACAAAAACTAATTTTTTAAGGAACAAAATATGTGTACAGGTGCCTTTAAATGAACTACATAGGATACGCTTAAAAAGAAAAGGATTTAAGGGGCTATTATAAAAGCGATAATACTCAAGTTAAATATTATAATTTAAAGTATCAAGGGAAAATATTTGTTTTAAACTCAATCAAACTCAATCATCAATACCATTTACGTGTTTTTGTTTTGTATGCTTTTGGAAACCAATTTTATTGCAATCAAACTCAATCATCCATTCGAGCTAAGTTTTTTTATTTTATATTTTAATTAAATCGCCGTCTGAACATCAAACACATTTATATTAAAACAAGCTAAAATCAACAATAATACGTTTTTTTTTGTCCTTTTTTTTAATTACCAAAAACACTGATTTAATGGTGTTTTCATTTGAACTTTGAATGAAATGCGATTAAGGACAGCTCATTAAACGTAAAGCAAAAGATTATGTAGAGCAGTCATTATGAAAGGATTAACCAAACTTGTGTTAACTTAAGCTCAAAGAGTAGGATTAATGCAAAAGACTTCTCATGTTTGTGGCCTTTGCTGCATGTGCCATTGCCAAAGCGGAGAACAACCCAATTAAACCGTAATCCTACCTTGCAGAAACTGGAGCAGACGGTGGCGGGAAATACTCGCCTGGAGCAGGAGCTCTTGCTCCTTCGCCAGAAGGTACAGGCCACCCGAGGAGCTAACACCAATGGAATGGGTAGCGATGCCGCACACATCAATGGAGACCAAACTGCTGCCGTCTTGGCCTCGGAATTGGAGCGTGTCCAATCTCTGGTGGGCGATATGCAAAGACAACGTCACGAACTTAGCTCAGCGGTTCGCCAGCTGACGGAAAACTCGACCAGGTTGTACCAGGAGATTGGCAACAAGGAGATGAACGGCGGGGGCTCCACCAACGGCAGCCTGAAGAAGCGCAGCAACTCCACGAGCTGGACGGAAACCGATCTGGATGCGAATATGCTGCGATGCGGCAGTCGCCAGCAGCTGAACGACTCCACGCTCAACCTATCCACTCCTCTATATGTGGACACGAATAGCTCCACCAAGTTGAGTGACTACAACCGATACAAAGGTGGGGGCAGTAGCGACGCTCTGGAGATGAGTGGAGTGGACAGCGATGGCTTCCTGGACAGCAATCCATTCGCAATTGGTTTGGAAAAGCAGGAAATAAAGACAGTTCGGATTGTGAAGCGGGAATCTGAGCGCAGGAACCGTGATCGCAGCGAAAGGGGGCTCAGCAGCTCTATACAAAATCTGGATCAGGTGCTGGAGGAGGAGCAGTATGCCCAACAGCAACGGGAGCAGCAGCAGTTATACGCTCAGTCGTTGGAGGAGCAAATGAGCAATGGCCACCACAGTCGCTCGAAGTCGCTGCCCCGAAATTACAGTGAACCCCCAAAACCACGGCACAGTCGTCACCTGAATGGCAAGCAGAATGGCCACCACTACAACGGGGGCTACGATTACGACCGGAACAGCAACTACGAGCATCAGCCACCGCCGCCACCGGCACCGCAGAGCAATGGCCACCACCATCATTCACAGAGGGAGCAGCGGGAGCACCTCAACCCCCTGGCCAATGCCTATTTCGCCAAGCAGCTCCAGCAGCAGGTCAATCCTTCGCGGGACAGTGCCCGGGTGGCCCTGAGAACCAAGACGGACTCACTGCAGAGCCTCAACAAGAGCCTCACGGACATCAGTCCGGAACCAGTGTTCCAGAGCGTGGCTGCCCGCCAGATCATCAACGAAATGTCCGCTGGCTCGGCATCGGAGGACACCGAGAAAGTGGTGGAGAAGGTGCCACCACACCACAAACATCGCAGAGCAGTTCCGAGGGAGAAGAGGCGACACTACACTGCCCCAAACAATGTTAACCAGAAGGCCATGGAGAAGGTGCAGGCCGAGAACGACATGAACCGAAACGTAAGTGGCTGAACAAATTAAAGCGAAATAAAATAAAATTACTTTATATTTTTATAGAACACTAATTGGCGAGCTCGCGATGATCTGGACATGGAGGTTGCCCTGAGACCTCGAATGAATGCTCCAGATGTGGTTCGTTCGGCCTTGGGACAGGGAGAAAAGATCTCGGAGAACACCATTGACAACTTGCTCCTGGCACCAAACAAAATAGTCATACCCGAGCGTTACATACCAGAAACAGTAAGTAGAGTACATGTTATAATTTATTTAATTATTTGCGATACTCGAAGAGTACGCAAATACTGTTAACGTTGAAATGTCTGTCTGTCCGTCCGTCGGTCTGTCTGTCCGCACAAACATCGAGATCTCGGGAACTATAAAAGCTAGAACCACCAAATTTTGCACATAGACTTCTATAAGCAAGGCGCAGATCAAGTTTGTTTCAAAACCTGACCACGCCTCTTTTTACGCCCACAAACCGCGAAACTCGTGGTGTCCACATTTTTAATGCTAGAAAAAAGGTGGCTTAAATAAATGTTGTTTGTATTGAAAATATCAACCCAAATATCTAAAAATTTTGAAAATCTGGTCATTTTCAAAAATTGTGTATACAAGTGCGTTAAAAATTGATTGTGCCTAAAAGCAGGCTACACTCTTTAAAGAGGGCTAGTGACTACCGTTTTTTCTTGTTTTATTTTTTTAAAGAGGGCAATGAGTATCGCAAATCTTATAGTCGGGTAGCCCGACTATAGCGTTCTTTCTTGTTTTATATACTAATTAATGGTTAACCGAAACAGACGCCTGAACTGTCGCCCGAGGAGAAGAAGCGTCGTCAGGAGAAGGTCGAGTCCATCAAGAAAATGCTGGCTGAGGCGCCTATTAGCAGCAATGTAGGTCTTGGATTTTATGTGATAGATTTTATGCTAATCTTTGAATGTTATTATCAGGAAAACGAAAGCTTGCCGCCGAGCAAAATCACCGCCGAGAAGAAGCAGCGCGAGCATCTGCTGCAACTCAACCAAATCCTGGCCCAGCAGGTGATGCAGGTCAGCAAGATCGTGGCCGGTAAGTAGAGTCAACCTCGGATTGATTTAGGTCTCTTACCAGCAGATAACCTTTGTGTTAAGTTCCAATCGATATCCCAAAGCAAATCCCAGTTCAAACGTATACGCAATGCCTTGCAAGTTGAGTTTCTGTTCCATGTTTACGTTCTTACTAATAAGCTCTCCAAATCGAACATATAGACCCATGTGTTATCTACTTATGTGTATATACTTAAGCGTTTATTCAGTGTAATCTAACCATGCCAGAGACCCCTCCTCCATTTCAAACTGTCAACTCTATGCTCTTCTAATCTCTATAATGTATCTTCTTTCAACTCTTTCTGATTTCTAGATGATTAATGATAATACATGTCATATGCATACCATCTAATCTAAAGCGTTAAGCCCCCGTTCGAATAAGATACCTAAGATCATGCCCTCACCTCATTGCGTGCTCACCGGCGTTGTCCAAGTTCATTGCCCCTTCTCACAAAGAAACACATCCACCCACACTTCAGACACTGTCAACAGTCAATCATACATTTCAAAACCTGTGGCCCACATTGCCCTCTCATGCATTCGCATCTGCACCTGACCAGTTTATGTATAATTAATCATAAAATAAGTAACCATCGTTGAACTTCCGCAAAATTGCATATTTCACATATTGCGCATACGCAGTGTAAGCCGTCATCCAAACATATCAAGATGGGGTTTTAAAGGGAAATTGTATTTCATCGTAGTGAAAGCTTTTCAGATTTTGTGGGCTTGAATTTAAAATTTGTTCAATACCTTAGTGAGAGAGTTTAAATTAAAACCACAGGTTCTAAACTAAATCTGGGAAACATTTTAAAGTGCACATTCAAGAGCCAATGAAAATTATAGGAAAACATGCCTCTTTGTGGCTTAAAAACTTTATTCTTCATTAAATTATTTTTAAGTTCTTGTTTGTTTTGTATTTAAATAATAAACAAAGGTCTTCAAAAATAACAATAAAACGTGTAAGTCAGGGTACAGGAACTGAATTCAATGATTTACTTTAAGACTAACACTTCTCTATTTATTTTATAATTGTTTATGTTTTGCATTTGTATTATTTTACATGTTTATTTGTTTGTTTTGCATATTTTCTAGGCAATCCCACTAGTCACAACTAATCCGCAAGTAGCCAGTCGAGTTGTTTCTGTTCACCTTATGTGTTTTTCTTTGCATTGCATTTAATTTCTGTTCACGTTGTGTTTTGCAAATCGATAACTGAGAGGGTTCGCATCACGATTCGCGATAAATGAACTTGTTGTTCGATACATACCAAAACATATATGCATACCTAGTACGTTACACCTAAGTATACAGTAACTACAGTAATAACAGCAAACCAAAACACACGCGAAGTTGAGATTTACAGCATGCTAAGCTCACAAAAATAAAACTCACTCCAAACAAAACGCAACAATTCACAACAAAAATACTAAAAATACAAAATAAAAAACGAAAACGACAACAAGAATAAACAGCAACGCAATAGCAACAAGAACAAGTACAACAACAACAAGCACAAGAACAACCACAACAGATATACGATTGCGTAAGTCCAGGTTTGTACACGTTTTAATTATACGATATTCATAAATCAGCAATAAACGAGCATTGTAGCTGTCACGCCCAAAACTCAGCTTAGCCTGGAAATAAAATATTGGCCTAAATATTTAATCTGCACGCCACAATTATAACTATAGACCTTAAGCAATATATATTAAAAATGCACTCCAACACTAACCCACTAAACCACAAACAAGCAAAACTTACCAAACACTAAAAATTCAATCAAATTAGCGAAACACCTAAATGAGCACATAATGTAACGTTAGCACCAAAGTGCAAATCTATTGGAAAGTTAAGAAAAAGAGTAAGAGAGAAATAATTGATAAATATTAAAGAAGGACTTTACATCCTTTATAAAATGTTCAGAAGCACCAAAAGCTTTGTTTAACTACAAGTTTAAAGTTTTATAGGAAATATTTAAATTAATTAAAAAAGAATTTGTGAAACGAATTGTGAAAATCAATGGTAATGTCATTTAACATAAAATGTGGTAGAATCTTTTAAGTTTTAATATCTCAAAAAGGATTTCATCAGAGATTTTGTAAGCTACAGGCAGTATTAGTTTCAAGTTAAATCCAATTTTTCCTGAATGGTTTGCGAAAGTTTTGAAAATCAATTTTATGCAAATTGCTTAGTTTCTAAACTAAATTTGTGCACTGCCTAACATGCGTATAAAAGTTGTCGAAAAGAGTCGAGAGAAGCGATAAATCGAGTAAGTATAAGCTCAAAGCACCAGCAAAACAGCTAAGACAGGAGTAGCAGCCAACACACACACCCATCAACAAACAAACAAACTTTTGAAAAACAAGCCAAACACACACGATATATACTTACTTCCAAACGGTTATCGGTGTACCTACTTTTTTATATATACTCCAAACTTTTACAGCACGCTTGGGAAGGTTTTTGGTCTAAGAAAATATACATTTCAGGCTTGGTGAACTAACTTTTTCCCCCTTTTGTCAACCCACAGAGAAAGCCATGTCCAAGGCCGCCGAAAGATCTAACCAGGATGACGAGCACCGATCGGAGTCACCAAGCGATCCACTGCCGCTATTCCAGCAACGCGACAATTTTTACAGCTAAACGACAACGTCAACTAATTAACTAACTCCGAATAGCGAATATAATTATTATTCAGGCACAATATCCGCTGCATTTATCTTGAAAAATCAAACTAGGAAATTTGCTAACAATTTTAACCGAACAAATCGTATCAATTCTTAAATGTGACTGAGTTATGGGGGCGTTATATACTTGTCTGTTGAAAAGACTACGGAAAATCGAAATCAGCGGGGGGGAAAAATAAACGAATTTTTGCGAGCGGCAGACGAAAAGTCGATTGTTATTGCGTAAATGATACTAAGCATATTATTATATATATACAACATATACAATATGGAAATCAAAGATTCAACATATCACTGTAAGCGTGTTACAAGTCATTCAAACGATATCAATTACACACAATTAGCGAGCGTTCTTGAACTGTAGGAAAATCGATCGGTACATCCGTGTAGTGTCAGTAACTATGTACGATTTAAATCGGAGTTGAGATGAATCAAATACGTTCCTGAAAGGCTTACAAAGATGAGAGGCAGGTCAAAACTTATTCACGGCAACTAAAACAATAACTTTAAAGACTTTTGTAACAGACTTTTCGAAAGTAGCGCATTTTCTCTACAAAGGAACAAAAAAACAACAACCAACCAACATGCAGTTACAACAATTGAACCACTTTTGGAGCCAATATTATTGCATTTGATATGAACAAGTTTTTAAGACCAGTCAGCAAAATATCAACAGCAGAGGCATCAAATCGTTAGAAACGGGACTCGAGTTCAAACCCGACACAACATTTCTATAGGACAGAAAAAAAACTCTGGCAGAACGCACAGCGCACTAAAAGCACTTCAAACCTTCGCAAACTTTTCCCAAACGTACCTATCGCAATTATAAATAATGGATTAATATAAACACACAACTGAGGAAATATAATTAAATTGTATTTTAACGAGAACATGTAAAACGCAAAGCTGAATTATGACATGCATATATTAATTTAAAGCTATACATATTTAAACGAGCATAATGCTATAATATACACAAAAGTACACATAATTATTTAAATGTAGGTCAATTAGCCAGGCAATTAAAGGGAAGCGGTTGAAATCAAATATTTGATCATGTTGATGAATGTTTTTAAAAAAATTGCAATACAAGTCAATGGATATAATTATACGCAATCGCTGGTTGAATTTAATGTCTATGTAACTTTAAAAGTTATTGAAATCGCATAGCTCTATTCACAAATATGCATACAAGAATAATCGTACTAACCCACAAGAACAACGACGAGAAAATGTTAATAGAGAGGATAATCTAAATGAAAAAACGATCCCTGCAAAATTGTACAAAAATATATTTTAAGTTCTTAGCTTTTAGTTGTTATTATCTATTTGCTACGTATGGTTTAAGGTTCTTTTATCATTATCTCTAAGTTCCCGATGATTCCACAAGTTGTTTGTACATTTCGCGGTGCTATATGGATGTGTATATGTAGATTATTTGCTCTCAAGTTTTTCCCTAAGTTTGCGCACCCACAGAAAAAAAAAAGTTTAGGCAAAGTCAAAATATATATGTAGACACTGTCAGAAGTGAAGATTGTCGGCTTAAAAATGCTACTGCACCAGGCATACAAGCACGCATACTCCCTAAAAACCAAAACAAAGTGGAAAAAACATTAAACAAAAAAAAACACTCAACAAATATTTATTGCATATATATAAATATACATAAACATATACATAAAAACTGTACGTCATAATATCATAAGAGTTGAAGACGATAAACTGCGAACGAGAAATGTTATCAATAAAGATTATAGTTGAAAATTCAAATGCGCCTTTGTTTCCATTGTAACAGCCCGCCCGAAGGTTTTACGGAACAGGAACTGGACTGGTCACTTACTGGGCTGGGCAGGGGCAGCCTTATGACGAATCTCAGCCGCAATTGCCGGCGAAATTCAAGATCAATGTTAAGGGGCGGACACTTTGTCGTCATGAATCACAATGAGTCCAGGCGCCGACAGCTCAACATTAAATATTTTTGAATTGTATTCTGGCCCGACGCTGCTGGCATGACAATATATTCATATGTACATACATCTAGAAATCGACGCAGAAGCCAGCTCTGCGGATATGTGTGGGTGTGTTCATATCGGGTGAAATGTAGAGCATTCGATAACTTTCTAAAAGCAGCCTTATCACAGTCCGATATCACATTAGCATAATCGTGACTCTTGTGGCTCAGCGGATCGCCCACATCGAAAGTGTTTGGCGGTAGCCAAATTAGTTTGCATATTCAGAATACACTTAAAAAGATTGGTAGGTAATTGGTTGTTGTTTTTTATGATTTTTCTGGACCTTAAAAAAGTTTTTAAAACAGTTTTAAAAGTGAATCTGACCTTTAAAAAACAAAATCTAGGTTACAGAAGTAGGAACTACACATACGCTTCACAAAGTCCTTTTGTTTATGATAAATTTGACACTTAGACAATTTTTTAAAGTGTACATTCTAACACTACGACAAATACGTTAATCTGTTAAGTTTTCGCACTGTCGCCCAACCTTTGTCAATGGGGTTCAATTCAACGACCTCAAAATTAACAACACTTTGTCGCATTAACAAGCAATTATGGGGGTTTTTGTGGCTATTCCAGACCAACATCGGCCATTGCAACCCGGCTAATTAAAATACGCTCAAAAGACAATCTTGTTATGCACATACGTAGCCGCGTATGTAAATACGTATGGAATATGAAAAACCTGAATTATCATTAACCAATCAGGTTTATGGCGTCGAGCGCCGATGATGCGCATTAAAGCAACTCGAAATCTGAGTGAGTAAGGGATAGCAGCAGATAAAAACCCCGACATGCGACATTGTCCAAGTATTAATTGTGCGGAATAAAGTGAGTCGCTCTGCGAGATTTAGTCGATTTTGTGCGGCTAAAGAGTGAGGTTCAAGCGAATCGTTCAGGCAAGATAAACTTGTAAAGTGGAGCAGGCCAAGGGATTTCGACTACCAGCCAGTATGTTAGCCACAGTCGCCGCCCGTGTAAGTCCAACGCTTGTCTCCTGGCGGGCCGTAAATTCACAACCCAACCCCATTTCAATCGCATATTTCACACAGCTGGCGCTGCTCGCCGTGATAAGCTTGCAGGCGCTCCAACTGCAGGCTGCTCCGTTCCCAGGAATCGAGAATGCGTCAGTATCCATGGCTGTTAGCCTTCTATTTTCTCCGCTTCACCTGGTTTTTTTTTACCTTCCACTTTTAGTGCCTTCACCGGCCAGGATTTATTGGCCGAGGAGTCGTCGCCGGTTTTGAGCCAGGTCCACGTCCCGCACAAACGACATCGTCGCCATCATGGGGAGGGCGAATTTCACGGACATAACCACCACAAGCGACACTGGGATCATCATTTTCCGGGTCCGGAATGCCATCACCATGGTGGATTTGGATTTGGATTTGAGCATCCCCCACATGGGCCACCACCACACAATCACGGTCCACCCCACAGATTCGAGCCCCATGGCTTCGAACCGTTTCCCAATGCCTTTGGAGCACCGGGATATGAGGAGCATCAGCGGCCCTTTAAAGCGGAACTGGCGCCCTTTAACGGTAAGCATTGTTAACTCGGAAAACGCATTAGGCCACCGAATGACTGAGATTTATTAAGCAAATACTTGTCACAGCAAATACTCAAAGAATTATGTAAGCATTTTAAGACGAAGCGAAAAGAAAGATTCAGAGGGGTAAACACTTTCATTTTCAATGGTTTTACTTTTTAAAAACTTTTTTAAATCTTTGATTGTGAAAAAAAGGTTTGTCTTATTATATATTCTATTCTAATCTACCTGCTTAGTCGAATCTGTGCAAATAATAACAAACAAACGCCTTTTGGGGTACGCAACCGACTGAATCGTTTTTTTTGTTTACTCTTCTTGTTAGTTAAAGTTTTCTTACTATCATTCTGATAACCAACTTTGTATTACTTTTAAACAAACAATCGTTTTGTTGTTGATATGATTTATAAGAACCAGAACACTGTAGTTTTACATTTGCGGATAACCTTACATATATATAGTACCTTAAATTGAATATAAATTTTCGCAAAATTAAAAATAAATAGTTAAAAATAAAAAAGAATCTTGAAGCAAAAAAAATAATATAGCTTTACAATTTATGTAGGTTTTTAAGCTAGGTATGTTTTTGCCTAGCTAAAAATTGATTACTAAACTGTTCCATAATGATTTTCAAGCAGTCGGTCAAACTAATAAATTGAAAGCAAAACTTATTTTTAAATCTTACCAAAACATTTATAAACAAAAGCTTTCTAATATTTTAAAGACTATTTAAATGCAAGCTCCCAATAAATACAATTCTCTTTTTAAGGTGACAAAGAGGGATCTCAAGTGGCACCGAGGCAGCCAAGCTCAAGCAGCGCGGCTCCACCACCCGCTCCTGCCACCAATCCACCTGCACCCATTACCACCTCCACCTCCACAACTGCGGCACCCATTAGTTCCAGCACTGAAGAAGCCCCCTTGGCCATCGACATACGCATCGGCAACTGACAACTTAGACTTAAGCCTCGATTCTACTTTATCTTGTGACATTAAATTTGCTACCTAAGCCACAAGACATCTTTCCATTACCATTATTATCGGCCAACGGGGCCTGGATGCACAGCGTAACATTATCCAGGCCACTTACAGGGATCTTATTTTAGGCCCAGTCTGAAATATGGTAATTCTAGAGCATAAACAACGGCGGGGGCGACAGTAAAATGCAAAACAATCGGAAAGAAAGTGGCAAAACAACAAGCTAAACGATCTGGAAATGAGCACAGTCAGTCAGCAGAAACACAAAAGCCCGTTCTTCGCCCCGCGACCATTCCCGTTCCCGATCCGGCGATTCGTCGGAGAATCGCACCTCTCACGCACCCTACGCAGGAACAAAGGCGCAATCCAAGAACCGGACTGCAAAGAAGAGTATAACGACACCGCCTCCCACTATAAAAGCCGAGCTGATCGAGAGCTCGACTGTCATTTGACGCCAATAGCGCGTCGCACGCAGAACGCTCAAGATTCCCTCCGATTTCAACATAAACATATATATTCGAGTCTCTGCCGATCGTCGTTTCGTTAAGGAGCATTAAGAAATGGGTAAGCCTGGTGGTGCATACAAATTTCAAATCGGTGAATGAACTTGAGGCGTGCATCGTTATGGACACATAACCTCAGCAGTTCCATATATACAAACTACAACAGTGTACCGATAAAAGACGCGGACTTAATTCAATTATATATGCACGTCACGGGAATCTCGAAAAACAAGTCGTAACTGGGAACCGTCGAGTGCTTCTACGGTGTTTATAATGAGAAAAGGCAAAACAATGTCTAGATTCGTTGATACTCTAAGGATTTAAGCGTGATAAGTTCTGTGGCCAAAAATTATAAATTTAAACATTTAACTTTAAAAAATGCAGACTTCCAAACGGTTTTCTTTTGCAAGTTTTTTTAAATGCCTTAAACCCTTTTAAAATTATGTTTCATATAAAAATACAATTTTTTTCCCAGTAGAATTATTTTAAGTTGTTCAATTAATATTTTAATCGAATTTTTGCGCCGTTTGATGAAATTTTAGCGGGCTTATGTTTTTATATATTTTTGTTTTGTAAACTGTATTTCAAGTTATATTTTGTTTAACCAACAAATCCAGTTTTAACATCAATAACAGATATATGTAACAATTTACCAACACATGCATAACCTGCGTTATTTATTTCTACTCTTCATAGTGCATTCACTGGTGTTCCTAATCTTAGGAGTGCTGTGTTCTTGGCCAGCTGCAGTTGTGGCTGGTGACCAGCCTTCTCGAATTGTCTGCTACTTTAGCAACTGGGCCGTATATCGACCTGGAATCGGGCGCTATGGATTGGAGGATGTGCCCGCTGATCTCTGCACCCATCTCATCTACTCATTTATCGGTGTTAGCGACAAAAGCTGGGATGTCCTGGTGATCGATCCCGAGTTGGATGTGGATCAAGAGGGCTTCAGGCAGTTTACCCAACTTAAAAATAGTCATCCCAATCTGAAACTCCAAATAGCAGTGGGTGGTTGGGCTGAAGGTGGCTCCAAGTACTCCCAAATGGTGGCTGTTCGAGAACGACGACAGAGTTTCATACGCAGTGTGGTCCGGTTCATGAAGCAGTACAACTTCGATGGTTTCGATCTGGATTGGGAGTATCCGGGTGCCACGGATCGCGGTGGCTCCTTTGGGGATAAGGACAAATTCCTGTACTTCGTTCAGGAGCTGCGACGAGCCTTCGATCGCGAGGGTCGAGGTTGGGAGATAACCATGGCGGTGCCGGTGGCAAAATTCCGGCTGCAGGAGGGCTATCATGTCCCGGAATTATGCGAGTAAGTTTAATTTTATTCTTTCAGGTTTTAGTAGCTATTTATCTTTACGACTTGTTAATGTAAATGGTTTATTGGCTTTACTTAAGTTACAACAATGGTTAATACTTAACAATTGGAATGGTAGTATTACAACATACAAATTAAGTGATAAATTGGGTTGATCTTGTCCACGTTTACAAAAATACTTTATATTTTTATTCAATAGAAATTATATGTATTAAAATTTCGCTGTAGTTCCGAAAACTTAGATAAATTTTGAGAATCATAAAGTAAAAGTATCCATAACACTGTTCTACAAATGTTCACCACATAATTTTTACAAAAACTACATTTTTTAAAAATTGTTCACCATGATTTACTTTGTAAGTTTATGCGTTTTGTTTTTAAAGCTTCGAGTTGTAAGTTTCGTAAAATAATTTGCATACCATTTTTAATGAAACACTAACGATTAACTCAGCAAACCTCACAAAGATTTCCATAAATTTTCATTGCTGCTGATTTCTTGCAGATTGCTGGACGCTATTCACGCCATGACCTATGACCTGCGGGGAAATTGGGCCGGATTCGCCGACGTGCACAGTCCGCTCTACAAACGAAAACACGACCAATACGCCTACGAGCGCCTGAATGTGGTAAGTAAGATACAAAAAGATCGGGGAGGTGGAGAGGGTGGGCTGCTGATTCTGGTGCCAAACTAATTAGCGTCGCCATTCAAGAACGACGGCCTCGCCCTGTGGGAGGAGATGGGCTGCCCGGCCAACAAGCTGGTGGTGGGCATCCCGTTCTACGGCCGGACCTTCACGCTGAGCAACTCGAACAAGAACTACAACATGGGCACCTACATCAACAAGGAGGCGGGTGGCGGAGCTCCGGGACCCTACACGAATGCCAGCGGCTTCCTGGCCTACTACGAAATTTGCACGGAGGTGATGGACAAGTCAAAGGGATGGACCGTGGAGTGGGACGACGCTGGCATGGTGCCCTTCACCTACAAGGACACCCAGTGGGTGGGCTACGAGAACGAGGCCTCCGTGCAAATTAAGATGGACTTCATCAAGCAGCGCGGCTATGCGGGCGCTATGACATGGGCCATCGACATGGATGACTTCCACGGAATGTGCGGACGGAAGAATGGTTTGATGCATATCCTCCACGATAACATGAGGAACTATCGGGTTCCGGAACCAACAAGGGAGACAACACCTAGGGTAAATAAATCGGAATGGTTATGCATATGAGATTCATATCCTTTTTTTCTAGCCTGAGTGGGCAAAACCACCAGCCACCCCGCCAAATCCGGATGAGGACACTGTGGTGCAGAATGAACAAACGACGACCACCACCAGGAGACCAAAGCCAAAGCCCAAGCCAACTTCCAGCTCATTAAGTCCAACATCTGCACCCGTGCCCACTGTGGGCATCAGCACCCAAAAGCCAACCACAAAGGTAAAAAGAAGTTAAAAGCTTTTAGGGATTTGACCAAAACATTTGGGCTCGTTTTTCAAATTTTAAGTTTTTAAAATACCGAAAAGCATTTATTTTAAAAGTAGTTAAATATTAAGACACACACAAGTTTCTAGCATTGTTTTAATTTTGTAAAACACTTTTTTTTTTGATATTTCGCAAGTATATAAAGCCCTTAAATATTTTTAAAATTAAATCTCAATACACTTATTGAACTCAACTTGTTATTTTTAAACTAACCAAACATTTAGACAGGAAAAAAATGTCTTGCAATTTAATAGTTTTATAAAATTATTTTTTTCACATAAATAAAGCACTAAAACATTTTAGAAATATTATAACCATACATTATTTAATAGATATAAAAATGTAACTAAAGAATAAGCAGGAAATATTTAAATTTAATAATATTGTAAAAACTAAAGACTTTATTCAAAGGATTTATTATGAACTCTTATTTTTTATTTTTCTAGAAACCCAAAAAGCCTAAGAAGACCACCACCACCACAACAACTACTCCTGCTCCGGAAAAAACTACTGAGGAGCCCGAAGAACTTGTGGATCCCGAAGAGATTGTGGATCCCGAAGAAGTTGTGGAGCCCGAGCAGCCCACGGGTCCCCAGTTTGATCCCAACGAAATCGATTGCACCAACCGAGATTTTGTTCCACATCCCAACTGCCGAAAGGTTAGTGTAAAATTCGTCACCTATTATACTTTGTACTTTATTGAGTATTTAGAGAGTAAACCAAGCATTGGCTACCTTCTGCACTTAAGCAATATTACACTTTTAAGAGCCATCCTTTGGAATTCCCAATTCAAAGTTGCTCCAGTTCGTTGGATCAGGGTATTCAAATTCTCCCGTTATATGGTCGGGTTCATGCCATAAGTGCCAAATGACCCACCACCACATAGCTCCGCCAACAGCTATAGCTCCAATTCTTGTTGCTTTTGAATGCGGAGGGGGTGCATCACGGTAGGAAACGACATGACTTTTCCTTTGAATTATTTGGTGTGCTAAAGTCTTTTTTTTAACGCACCCGATTGCGGTTCGTAAACAACCCAATTTAAGAGCAATATTCATCGTCTGAAAAATATTTGTTTGAGACAATTAAATTTTGTTCAATTTAAAGTGTTAGAACTTTGTTGACGACAATTTAATCAAAGGTATCTAGTATTTATAAAAAAAAGGGTTTTCCCCAAAACCCCCCCTGGATCAGCGCCTGGTTTCTAGAAAGGTTTAGTAAAGTCAGCATAAATATTTATTTAATTTAACTTTTTTTTAATGTTAAATATTATTATAAGTTAAACTAACAGTCCCTTATTTTCTAACAGTACTTCCGGTGTGTCCACGGAAAACCAGTGGAATTCGAATGCAAGGAGGGAACGGCCTTCCACACTGTCCTCAATGTCTGCGATTGGATCGAAAACAGTGATCGCTACTACTGCACCCGCATGAAGAAAGAGGAGGAGGGCAACGAGGCCCACTAACTGTCCCAAAACATATTTTTAGATTAATTTATTTGAAAAAAAAACTTTATCATTAGTTGAAAAACTTTTTATTTACACATAGAAATAGGTCTATAAGTATTTAAATTTAAAAGCGTCGTACGGTTATTAAGCAAATAGAAGAGATTACCAGGCGAGACGAAAACAATAAAAATAAATATGATTTTGAAAACCAATAAACCAAAAGCTTAATGAGCCGTTCAATAGAGGTGTGAGCAATCGTTTCGGGAATAAGACAATATGTGATGGGGCAAAACGTGTCTTACATAACGTCCCGCTGAACAGAGGATTACGTATACGCAGTGCTCCCTGCCCTGCCGCAATTTGGACGAGAATTTGCCATTTCTAATTACGCTAATAAACGCAATGACTTGGGACACATTTTCACTTGTCCGCAGCGAAATGAGGTGAGGCGCACTGAGGGGGGCGGGCAGCCTTGGAACACAACCAACGAACAGCTGTTGGTGCAATCAACCACACCAACGAGCAATGATAAATGCTACAGCGAAATTTATATATTCAATCCTTAACATTTGATTTTCATAATCTCAACTCATGTGCGGAGAGCGTGAGGGAAATGGAACTTAAGCATTTGTGACACGAAACAAATCGCACAGAGCCCAAAAATCTTGATTTCGAAATTATTTAGCTCAAACGATGCTCTGAGTAATATGCGAAATGAGCACCGCGTTGTCTATTATTAAACATTCTTCCAAAACGAAAGTGTTGAGAGAGAAAGTGATCTACTACAAAATAACGATCTAATCAATCAAAATAATCTTCCACAAAGCAATAAAATGTTTAAATAATTTACAAAACCATTTTCAGTTCGAAACCTATTAATTTCCCTTAGGTTTGTTCCAAGGCTTCCGCCGGGTTGTTCCCAAAGATCCGAGCAGAGAGCGCCACCCGGCGAGAGGATGAAAAAAGAAATAGAAAATGGAAAACATAGAAAGAGCATTAGGCGAAAACCCACTCACTCACTCAACTGTGTGTGCTTTTGACAAAAATTCGTTCTACGAAAATATCAAAATCGAATAATTTTCGCGGTCACAAGGTAAATTCATGGTATATGCATGTTGAGTTACGAATTGGTTTTGGACCGGGAGAGATCGTCTCGTATACTCGTGTACGTCGCACCGAAATTTCCTCCTTTCAGACTAGATAGAAAATAGATGTGTGTTGGGAAAATTCGAGCTGCCCTGTTCAAAAAACGACACGCACACGACGTGCACAGACGACCAAAACGAAGACGACCACGACGGCCAGAAATAAGCAAATTATTTAGCTAACAATCGTCGAAAGGGACACTAAGGATTACCCAGCCGACGATTGTTGGTTAAATTTTGCAATCGGCACCGCGATAACTATAAATAATAATAATTATACATAAATAATAATAAATAATCGATCTGTCAAGTGAAAAAAATAACGAACCAGTGCAAAATTGGAAGCCCACTGATACTGTGACAAAATTTGTGCGATCCAAATTAAATATACATATATTCAAATACCCATATATTATCGCCAGATTTCCAATACACACATATATCCTATACGCCTATACATATCTAAAAAAATTGTCCATTGGCTCTTTGGTCTTTAATAACCGTTGATTTCCGAATTCTTCACCTTTTCATTTAGTGCATTTAAACGAGCGCATATATAGCGGATGCATATATATGCAAAATACGAGCAAAAGTGTTAATTCTAATTTTCCCTAATTATTCATAATTACGGAAAACTTGCAAGGAGAATTTATGACGTGGCTAAAGTGCTAACCACGCTGGAAACTCGAGGATAATTTGTTGTTTTGATTATTATGGGGCGGCTAACAATTTGGTTCCTCCTGGGACTAACGTTATTCGCCGTCTCCAATCATGGTGAGTATCCTTTTAGTCTTATAGGGGCCTTCCCCCTTTCCTTTCCATTATATAAGACAAAAGGGCGAGGTGGCACTTAACATTTCTTGACAGTTTTTCACTCAGCCTGGGCAGGCATTATGCAATTTTATAACAAAAAGCCAAAAAAAAAAAAACAGAGGAAAATGTCTGAAAAAAAATATGTATTAATATACGTTTAAAAATATTTGCCTGAGTTTGTGCGTTCTCTATCTTTGTGAAACGGTGTTGGTGTCTGCAAACGTCAGTGGACGACACTTTGGGCATTAGTATAGCCCCGTTCACTTGACTTGGCCAACCACTAGTGGCAGCACAGAAACAGATACAGATATATCTCGCCGACTTTTTTTGTTGTTGTTGGGAGAACTGAGATTTGTGCGCCGCTTGGTCGCTCTTCGTTGTCATCGTTTGTAATATTTTTAAAATTAGAATTTTTAAGTTATTTTATTTGCGCTCAGCGAGCGCTTTCTTTCTATCTATATTGCCATGCTAGTGTGCGAAATGTCTCTGTATACTTTGTTTGGTTTGCTCAAGTTTGCAAACAGCCACAGAAAAATAGAAAAAATGATGAGAAATGGCGCAAATGCCGTGTACTATACACTGTGGGCTGGGCTGGGATGGGCTCGATTGCAGCAACATAAACACAATATGCAGGCAGGCGGTCGGCGAAATTTGTATAAATAATTCTATCAATGCGGATAGCGATGAAATGCGAAATTACTCAAATAGCTTCCTCCCACATACGCCCTGAAATAAATCAAACGAATTATCCGTGGACAGGCAAACTGCACATTCTAAACTCTTCGGCAAACCCATTTAATTCGGACTTGATTGAACCCCGGTTGTTGGCTGATACATGGTCTAGTCCGCTGACATATGCCCTAATTGTCTGAAAATACTAAAGTAATTAGCCGAGCGACCTCACCACCAGGCCGTCACTCAAAACTCGACCTTCCATTACCGAAAAGCAAAAACTGAAGATGTAGAATATTCCATTGCAAATGGTACGCCCCCGCATCCGGATTTTCGGGAGGAACAGTAAGGTGGCCAAGAGAAACAAAAATAAAGCAGTAAGGCCAAAGTGGGCGAACAGCCAACAGAATGGTATAGAAATTTACTCATCCACAAGCTGGCGAAATGTGTTTGAGTTTTCATCTTTTAAAAATAAAATTCATAAATCCGCCGCACATATCTCAAGAAGTGTATGTTTGTACCCAGCGAGTACCATAAATAATGTCAAGTTTGAACAGATAGAATGACCTCGTCGTTGGCGCTGACATCAAACTGAGATAATGCGACAATTGTTCTTGGTTGATGAGATGAAAATAGCTTAGGGTCTTTTCTAGGGCTTCCTGGCTTTTGGTTTACACTTTGATTTACAAATTGACCTGTCATTCATTTTTCAACTACTTTCAGTTGGGTTTGTCAATGCCGATGTGGGACCAAGCGAATCAGAATGTCGACCCTACATTGAAAAGGCCATACATGAATTGAAAACAGGTAAGCGACTGATAAAAATTATTTTAAAAACTAAAAAAGGGTTATAAAATTTATATATACCAAAATAATATAGGATAAAACTCAACAAATAAGATTAATTACAATTTATAAAACCTTGCTTTCTTTAACCTAAAAATTCTTTTTAAATAAATAATTATCGTCTTAAAATTTAGTTACAATATTAAGATCTACCGAATCCAACAAAATTAATGTTCCCAAAACTATTTGTCAACACTTTTATTTAAACAATCGGCTATATTTATTTCTTTTATTTACCAGATAATAAATTATTTTAAAAAGCCCATTAAGATATACTATATTATGCTGACGAGGAAAATTAAGAGCCTTTTTTAATATGAGTAACACTCAATTTATGGTCGATATTTTATGCGCTTATATAATTGCAGATGGTGTCAGAGATGGATCTGGAGAGCTGCAATCCGATCAGCCACGTGGGGACGACGACGACGACGATGATGATGGTGGGCTATTCGCGGTTGATGAGAAAGAGACGATAGAAATTGAAACTGTCGAATTGGATTCCACAGAGGACGCGAAAAGTGCCAACGATTTGGACGGCGATGGCATTCCCGATGACGAGGACGATGATATTGATGGGGATGGCATACCGAACGACAAGGACGATGATATGGATGGTGACGGCATACCAAACGACGAGGATGAGGATATTGATGGCGATGGCATCCCGAACGAGGACGACGAAGATATCGATGGGGATGGTGTGCCCAACTCCAAAGACGAAGACATCGATGGCGATGGTGTGCCCAACTCCAGAGACGAGGACATCGATGGCGATGGCAAGGCGAATCACGGTGAGTGCTTTCGATCCTGAAATTGAACCGATATATAACCGATAATATTTTCATCTCACAGAGGATGATGATCTTGATGGCGACGGCCTTCCCAATCATGGTATGATTTTTTTGTTATTTTTCTACCTTGATTAAATTGAAGATTTAATTTTTAAGTTATATTTTCTTAATTTGTTTGCTTTATTTTAAAGCTTCTTCCATTTTCAGACAGTTGCAATAAAGCGCTCTGATCTAATTTTGATTTCCAGCTTTTGGCTTTCCATTTTTCGTTACTTGTGCTGTGCAAGTTCTCATAAATTATTGCAAATTTCAGAGGACGACGATCTTGATGGAGATGGTGTGCCCAATGAGGAAGATGAAGATCTAGATGGTGATGGAAAAGTCAACCACGGTGGGTTAAAACAAATATTTGAGAGAAATATGTATTTAATTTTACTCTATGATTTACAGAGGATGAGGATCTCGATGGTGACGGAGTGCATAATGACGACGATGAAGATCTAGATGGAGATGGCAAAGTAAACCACGGTAATAATATATAAAACCTTAGTTAACCACTTAAATAAAAAAAAACATTGGCATTTCTATTTTTTCCTTAATTTTCAGAGGACGATGACATTGACGGAGATGGTGTGAGGAACGAAAAGGATGACGACTTGGATGGCGACGGAACCAACAACTCCAGTGGGTTTATTAAGCAATTCATAAGTTAACACCACATTAAATTCTCTAAACCCTAACAGAGGATGAAGATCTCGATGGTGATGGTGTGCCAAACGAAAAGGACGACGATCTAGATGGGGATGGCATCCTGAATGAGCACGATGGAGATGTGGATGGCGATGGAGTTCCCAACGAGCACGATGACAAGGACAGCGGCGAGAATGCTGATGATGACGACGATGATGAGGACGAAAAGGAGGCGGTCAAGAAGCGCAGCAAGCGTGAAGTAGATGCTGCACCCGTCATGGATGTTCATGCTCCCCCAAGTCCTGCCGAAGAATTCCCCGTAGAGGAGGAAGTCGTCAAGGAGGAATCTGCTGAGGTGGAAGCTGAAGTCGAGACCGTGAAAGAACAAGAACCAGAACAGGAAGTTCAACAGGAAGCTGAGCAGGAACAGGAGCCGGAAGTGAAAGAAGCCGAACAGGAACCAGTCAAGGAGGAAGAAGAGAAGGCCGAGTCCGAGGAAGTGAAGGAGGAGGAGAAGCCAGCTCCCGTCGAGGAGGCTGAGGAAGAACCTGTAAAGCCGGAAGTCGCTCCAAAGGAACCAGAAGCCGTTCAGGAAGATGCTGTGGAGTCTGAGGAAGCTCAGGAAGAGCCACAGGCAGACGCTGCCAAGGAAACTGATGACGATGACGATGAAGATGACACCAAGCCAGAAGACGAGCTTCTCTGGGTAAGTCCCTAAGAAGTTTTACTAAACTTTGACAAACAACATAACATTTTTAGGAAGGACATATCCCCGAGAACCGTCGCAGTCGTCAACACATCACTGAACTTCTCCAGCTCGACGAAGAGTTTAATGCCCGCGAGAAGGCCACCGACAATGTGGCCGAGATCATCCTTAGAGACATCAAACGCATCTACGAAAACGCCGTCAAGCCATTGGAAACACTTTACAAGTATCGCGACCTGAGCAACCGCCACTTCAGTGATCCTGAGATCTTCTCCAAGCCACTGATCCTGTTCATGGGACCCTGGTCGGGTGGCAAGTCGTCCATTCTTAATTATCTGACCGACAACGAGTACACACCCAACTCTTTGAGAACTGGTGAGTATCAAAATTAAATATTTAAAATTTTAAATTTAAAAAAAGGACTTGCTACACGTCCTTTCTCTCATAAAAAAAAATAATATTATTATTTTTAATATTTTTTTATATATTTTAAATGGTATTGACATATCATTTAAGACAAGTTAATATTACAGAAATATGTTTCTTCATGTATCATCATCATTCAAAAAAACAAACAAAAAACCTATTAAAATAAGAAAACCATCGCGGCTTAAAAAATTTTGATCAAATGGCATAGTTTAAATTAATTTCATCACAGGGTCTAGCTTTTATTAATACTTTTTAGGTTTTTTGGTCATTACCCTGAGGAAAAATGTGAAAATCTATTTTAATTTTATTCAAAATATTTTCCTAATCTCAACAGGTGCTGAACCCTCTCCGGCCTACTTCAACATTCTGATGTGGGGCAACGAGACGGAGGTTCTTGACGGCACTCAACTGGCGGCGGATTACACCTTCTCCGGACTGCAGAAGTTCGGCCAGGGACTGGAGGAACGCCTGCGGGGCCTGAAGATGAAGAGCAAGATCCTTGAGAAGGTAAGCCACTGACTGACCACTGGTCAGTGACCAGGGACTAAAGTATATAGCATTGGCTGGTTATGTGCCCACAGACGTTAACTTGTCTCCCTGGGCAGCAGCCCGTCGATTGGGAAACTGCAAGAAGCTGGCCACCTGCCAACCGAAATTTATAGCTTTTAGCACACAGCCTGAATTAATTTCGTTATTAATAAATTGATGCGGGACTACTGAGCAGCCAACAAATACAGACAGTAAAACGGCGAAGGCAAAGAATTACTAAATTTAAGCACTTGGCGATGCGTTTTTCAGGTCAACATCGTCGAGATACCCGGCATTCTAGAGGTGCGCAAGCAAGTGTCCCGCGTCTTCCCCTTCAACGACGCCTGCCAGTGGTTCATCGATCGGGCAGACATCATCTTTCTGGTCTACGACCCGGCCAAGTTGGATGTGGGTCCCGAGACGGAGGCTATTCTCGACCAGCTGAAGGGGCGCGAGTACCAGACGCGCATCATCCTCAACAAGGCGGACACCGTCAAGCCCGAGGAGCTGTTGCGCGTCCAGGGTGCGCTCATCTGGAACATCTCGCCCCTGATGTCCTCCGCCCAGCCGCCGCTCATGTACACTACCTCGCTGTGGACGCATCCCTACCAGGACGGCGCCCCCGCCCGCCTCCTTCTCGCCCAGGAGCGCGCCTTCCTCCGCGACCTGCGCACAGCCATCGACAAGCGCATCGAGCACAAGATCGCCAGCGCTCGCCGTTTTGCGGTGAGTACTCGGGCGAATGCGTGATTTTTAATGTTTTGTTCAGTTTTGTATATTGATGCAAAATTGAGGTTCAATGAGTTAGTAAGGGCATTTACTTAATGATGGCTCATTTTCTTGTTACAAACTTACGGGGTTGCATACTCGGGCGTATACGTGATTTTTATGTGAACTTTTTTTAATAACTGTATTTTGTAACTTAAAACTTAACTTAAAACAACTTTTTTTTTATTCCAAATTCGCAGTAGATACCTAACTACATGTTTGGATTAGTTCACTGACTGACTTTTAGTTAGCAGCATTTCACAGTATATATGTATACTTTACCTTAATTAACAAACGACTTATTTATAAATCTTCAAATTCTATTGACATAGTGATGAGTAAGGATATTCACAAACTCACATCAAAGATCAATTTGGAAATTTATATGAAGCTGTCATAAGAGTCTTTTGAGAACTTTTGTTTTAAATATTTGTTAATTTTTTATAAATACCCACAGGTGCGCGTGCGCAACCACGCCAAGATGGTGGACTGCTACCTGAACACGTTCAACAACCACAAGACGCTGTTCGGTAACAAGAAGCGCATTGCGGACGACATTATCGACCATCCGCAGAACTACCACATCTACGAGGGCCTCTCCACGCTGACGAACATCTCGCGCTATGATCTGCCGGATCCGGAGGTCTACCGCGACTTCTTCCGCCTGAATCCGCTGTACGAGTTCAAGAAGCTGAGGGACACCTGCACCTATTTCCGCGGATGTCCGATCACCAAACTGGACCTGGCCATTGCCTACGAGCTGCCTGAGCTGGCCGGCAAGTACAAGAAGATGTCCGAGTCGGCCCTGGCCAGCATCGAGCAGCGGGATGAGGGCCAGAACCAGGCCGATCCCAAAAAGACGAGTTGAGGTGTTAACTCCTTCAGAGGAGAAAACCTGCCATTTAGTTTGTTTTAGTGAGACATAGAGAGAATGTGACATCGGCACCGGTAACCGTCTATAGAGAATTAATATCGAAGGAGACTTATAGAGAGAATGGAGAAATAAGGGGAGAGAGAGAGGGGTCGCGCTTACAGGGCAAAGGAGAAAGTTTATCTTTGTTAAAGAATCCCCCAAAAATGGTAGAGAACAACAGCGCAGGACAAAAACATGGCCATTGTTTGAAGAGGAACAGAGAGGGAGCTAAAGAGAGAGAGGCAAGAGCAATTTTTAATAGCAACGGTTGCTTTAGAGAACCGCTTTGCAGGAGATCTTTATTTTCATTTGTAATAACACACTTAACCGAACTGAGAGCTTTATGAGAGGAACACTAATGCAATATCGAGAGCAAAAACACAATCACACACAGAATACACCTGTACTTTCATATTTAACCGAGTAGAGAGGTAACATCGAGTCTTTTCTAGGCGAGTAGATAGATCAGCACGTAACCCATTACTGAGAGCAATAACTTGTAGACGAACTATCGACGATTCTAAACCCATGCATAACACACATTTACCGACCCCTCATTGGTTAGCATCCTATTATAATTCGCAACTGCCCGTTTTTCGTTTCTTTCCTCGAATAGTAGTGGACAACAGCGCAGCCTTTTAATTTTGAGATCTGAGATTTGAGTTTTGAGCAAATGGAACTTCGTAAAGTTTAGATTTTTTTGTTTTTTGGTTCCTGACCCTGACGATTTTTCGTAGTTGATAAGACTTTTTTAAAAAAAAGCAAACAGTGAAGACGATAATAAAGAATTTAACCTATTTAATCATGAATGACTTATACGCATGTGAGATAAGTGAACTTGTTGACGAGCGTGAGCAGCGTAAAATAAAATAAAGCAATTTTACACACTGAAAACCTATGTAAAATGAACTGTGAGAGCGGGTAAAATACCAAAATAAATAAAAAAACATAAAACCCCAAGCAAATAGGTGTTTTATTTTACACAAAGTGATGTAGAACAAAATAATTATCAATAAATTAAATTTAAAATAATAAAAGATATTCTGAAAATATTACACTTTTTACTATTTTGGTTACATTATTTTCGTTGCACAAAATAAAAAGTAAAGCAAAAGCGAAGCAAAAACAAAGCAAAAACAAAAGCAAAGCAAAAGTAAAGCAATGCAATGCAAAGCAAAGCAAAACCAAAAAGCAAAAGCAAAGAACAGGTTAAAAAATTCCAAAAGCAAAGCATACTTTTAGGCACACATAATTATCTAAGCAAACAAAAGGCCTTAAGACCAAGATTCCATTTTTGGCAAGGTGTCATTATGAAATTGAAAGGCAAACATCTCCAAAAATATTAAATTCCATGAAGCCCCTTCAGAAAAAGTTACATAAAAGTTTTACATAAATAATGGCTACGATAGTTTGTACCTACTATTGCAAATGTTGTAAGAATTAGAGTTTTTAAAATATGAGCAGCAGTTGTTTTTAAATGCTTTTATCTCTGACAATGAAATATTAAGATTTTGCCACCCAGTAAAATATCGACTGGGGCAAAATTGGATTAAAAATAACACAAAAAGTACAAAAATCTTCGAGGTTAATGAAAATTTTGTACAACCAACCAATTTTTTTTGTGTGATTACTTTTAAGAAAACAGAAGTGCGTTAAATTTATTTAACACCTATGTCTTATACTATATTCGAATTAAAAAGTCTGGCATTGCTGGTTCGAAGATCCGAGTCGAAGAAGGTGGCACCATCAGAAGACAAATGATTACGCGCGCAAAAGAAAATTGAAAATTTTGGCTAAGCTTTGGATAGGTATTTGCTTAAAAGCTTTTTTTTGTTAACTAAACATGTATGTTGAAACTAAACCGCCTTTTATGTTTAATTATTTGATAAAGCTTACTTATTAAAAAACAACAAAAAGAGATTTACCTCCTGTATTTTAAAAAAAAAAAAAATTTCCTCTTAAAATAAAATTAAAAAAAATTTAGAATGAAAAAAAATTTCTGATCAGCACTGACATAGGATTGAAAATATTTTATAAGGAAATAAAAGCAGCAACGATTTCTGTAAGACCTTTGAAGACTTCCCACTAGTTTTTTTTTTTTAAAAAATAAAATTAAAATTGTTTAAGTCTTTAAAAGCTTCTCATTTAAATAGTCTAAAAGTGCTATTTTTTTGACCGCAACTTTATGTAGAAACTAAACCCTTTTAAAAATCTTTTTTATTAAAAAATTAAAGATCTAACAAAAAAAAAAAAAAAAAAACACAAAACAAACCTTAAGAATTTAACCCAACTAAAGTTTCCCTTTTAAAAGAAAATCCATTTTTTATTAGACTTTAAAATGTATTTACCTTGCGACACAATTACACAAGTCAGAGCACACTGTTGTATTTAAATATTAAAACAACATCTTTTAGTTATTGTACAATAAAAAATATCTGCTTCCTTTGCATACAAAAAATCTGAAACTGCACCTGATGATCTTAAAAACTAAGTACGTCCTCATCAAACAAGAAGTTATAGTATATATATGTTGCAAGCCCCAAAGGCGTCGCTCAAAATGATTTTGTGAACATCAAAACTAAGAAGTAAAACTTAAAGAAGCAATAAGCTAATAATTTGTGTCCAAATGTTGTGGATAGTCGAAATATTAGTTGAATTTGTGGGATTAGGTCTGTAGTTGTGGTTGGATAGTTAAGCGCCGTCTCTGGCTAATGAGCTTTAAAGCGTTCACGTCTCATATACACACACTGGTAGGCATAAGTACGTCGGCACACTTGCGAACTGGTTAATGCACGTTGATGATGGACTCGCGCCCCTTGCCCACGCCCACCCAGCGCACGGGCACGCTTAGCTCGCTCTCCAGGAATCGGACGTAGCTCTGAGCGTTCTCCGGCAGCTCCTTGAAGTTTCGTATGTCCTCAGTTGACGTCTGCCAGCCCGGAAGCACAGCGTACTCCACCTCAATGCTTGCCAGCTCGCCGATGGTGCCCGGGAAGTGATCAAGCTTTTCGCCATTGGGTTTCTTGTAGGCCACCGCCACCTTGATCTCCGGCAACGTGTCCAGAATATCCAGCTTAGTGATACAGATGCAAGTGTAGCCGTTCACTAACGAGGTGTACTTCAGCAGCGGGATGTCCAGCCAGCCGCAACGGCGTTTGCGCTTCGTGGTGACGCCGATCTCAAAGCCGCGCGTCTGCAGAAGGTCGCCAATTTCCTGGATAACAATGTGATATCATAAGTAAAATAGTTTAAAAAAGGTTACACTAAGTAGAGCACAGCCTGAGTAAAATCAACAAAATAATCAAGAAGTATTGAAATTTAATTTAAATTAAGCAATATTAATGTTTGATTTGATATATAACTGACACTTTCATGACTCTAACTAGATAAAGCTCATGGAAAAGATCAACCGAAGAAAATTGATTGATATCATATAATATTTTATACTTTGGCAATTATCTCTTTGATCTTCAAAGAGAGATTAAAAAAATTAAACAAGCGACAAGGTTTTAAGGTAAGCTGAGCCTGATAAGTCTTTTTGACGAGGGTGAAATTTTTTGTAGACTAAATTATGGTCATAATAATCCTGTGATTTGTAGGAGTAAGCTAATGAGCTGTAACATCAAAATTGTAGGGAACTATGACTTGACTCAATCAGAACTTGACACACAAAACTGTTGCTTACATTTAGCTGCTCGGTGGGGAAGGGTCCGTCGCCCACGCGCGTCGTGTAGGCCTTGACTACGCCAATCACCTCGCCAATCGTCTGCGGGGGCAGACCCAGGCCCGTGAGAACGCCGCCAATACTGCAGTTGCTGCTCGTCACATACGGATACGTGCC
Source organism: Drosophila oshimai (assembly GCA_018150695.1). NCBI lineage: Eukaryota > Metazoa > Arthropoda > Insecta > Diptera > Drosophilidae > Drosophila > Drosophila oshimai. The sequence goes on along the minus strand of JAECWM010000003.1, from coordinate 1,927,602 downwards.
GAAATCAATGTCCAGCATAGCCGCGTTGGCTCCCTCTACCAGGATCGTCTTGCCGTTGCGCAGGGCCGTGTGCAGGAAGCAAATGGTATCCTTGACGTAGGGACGCACCTTGTCCACGTAGTCCCTGTATCGGGCCAACTCCGCCTCCACGTCTACGTTAATCGATGGGAACAAGCGCACGTGCGTCGCCACAATCGACCTAAACCTGATAGGATAAAAAACAAGAGGGTTAAAATCTGGGTTCACAGTGGTACTCACAGGTATTCCTTACTTGTCGCTGAACAAGTTAAAGTCGCCGATAAGTTCGCCCACTCGGATGCCGTTGCGGGTGGCCTTGCTCGAGTAGGCCGGACCGATTCCCTTCTTGGTGGTTCCGAGCGACTTGCCGCCCTTCTCGGCCTCCTGCATGCCATCCACATGTTGATGGAAGTCAAACACCAGGTGGGCACGGTCAGAGATGATCAGTCGGTGCTCCAGATGCTGCAGCCCCTTAGCCTCGTTCTTCAGCACCTCGTCGAACAGCGAGGGCAGGTGAATGACGACGCCGTTGCCTGTAAAGGTCAAACCAAAAGTTTTAGTTTTTGTTCTGCATCTGGAGGAAGTCCCCAACTGCAGAGGCCGCGCCTTCAACGAGTAATAAATAAACAGTAAACTGCACTTGGCAGTCATGTGATTGCATCGCCAATGCGACTTTTTTATTGCGACTGCAGTTTGCTCACTTTTACCAGAACTCAGTTTAAAATTGGAAAACTAAGAATTGTTGTTCTTTGACAAGTTAATACCGTAATGAATAAAAATCACACAACTATTGAAAACTAAATTGTATATCGTTTTGTTGTCTTTCTCTTTTTATGAAAATTAAATAGTCTGTTTCACATTATACTTTTTTCTGGACAACTTTCTGTGCAGGTATATATCATTTAAAAAGGCTTGGGAATATTAAAATTAATTTCTGTGTCATGAATTAATGATTAAATATATTAATCTCAAAAATGAGAACAGAAAAATCTAGCTATCAAGGTCTTAAATACCTTATTAAATTTATTATACACAAAGTTGTACAGCTTAGTTTATCGCTTAGAATTATTGTTCAACGCCTATAAATGTACTTTCTTTAGGGGTCCCTATAAAAAGTCATCGAGATAAGGTATAAAATGCTCAGCTTTGATGTCACATAAAAACTTCTGCGGAAATCGAAAGGTTTTCATGCCTCAAGTATTGTAATCTACGTGGGTATAATATACATTGTATATACCTATATCGGTGACATTATGCCCAACGTTACATAATAACCTGACGAGCTGACGAAATGGGGAGTCAATGGAACAAATTTCCAAATCATAATACCAAGGCACGCGAGCCGGCTCAGCGAACGGGGTCGTTTTGAATTGAGCGAGTAGGAAATTAAAAATAATAAGTTAATTGCCTGATTAGAATAATTTTCCGCTACATGTGTGCATGAGTGTGTTTGTGCCCGAGTGTCATAAACGATATCTGAAAGGCAAATGCTCTAGGGTAATTGTTACGGGGTTCGCTGTGCTGAAGCGGTTCCGACTATCTCATAAATTAGTCTTGTGACAAACGATGACATTGCGGATTTGGTTGTTGCTCTTGGCAAACAGTGACACCCACACAACCCACTTGTGCAACATCGATTAAACTTTGAAGCCAGAGAGCAGGACAAAGTTGCGAAAATATTGACAAAAACGTCCTTGACGGTGACAGTTCCTGACGTCATTTGGGCACTGGCTGGCACCGAGGTAATAAGCATTTTCCCAACTCTGATTTAATTATCTCAGTTGCTTATCTACAGAAATAGAAAACCTTTCATTTTCATGGGCATTTGGCGTACCAAAGTCGAAAAACAGACCAGCTGACCCGCAAGCCAATGTCAATGATGCACTAAATCTTGCCAGAAATTCTTCCCCTACATCTTTCTTAGTATATATGGGAATATATAATATACAATGTATACATAAAGTAGCTGCATATATGTTTGCTCGATACGTTCAATTTCAGTTTGCCACAGAGCGAGTGAAAACTAAAAGCAAAACAAACCGACAACAGTCTCTATATATTTACGACCTATACTGTATGCGAAAATAGGTATAGGTACATTAAAATTTTAAATAAAGAAATAAAAAGTTGAATGGCGTAGAGGAAAGAAATGAATCGCTTGCTTACTTTCATTGACAACTCTTCTTCTAATAGTTCTGGCTTGCTTTCTTTCCAAAACTGGACTTTCTTTTAATCCTGGCAACATCTCCTAGATCCAGGCTTTCAACTTACCGATGACAGAGACGCACTTCTCGTTCACAACGCCGCTGGGCAGGAGATGAAAGTCGAACTCGGTACCATTGGCCACCACAGTGTGTCCAGCGTTGTTACCGCCCTGTGGGGGAACAAAAAATAAAAAATAAGCCATACGGTTCCCAGATATACAAACTAGGTGTATAGATGTTGATATACAAAATTAGCTTTGTTTGTTTTTCATTGCCCTGTTCGACGACAAAGAAATTAAAAACAAAAGTTGTGGGAAAAATAAATAAATATTATAGGTAGTGTGCAAATTGAATAACATTCTGTACCCATCGAACGGGGTATATTTGTCCCACGTGCCCACAAATATCAAATGACAATAAGCGAAAACGAAAACGTTCCACACATACATTTACCTAAAACGAGAGTCTCACGTAAGCATTCTAGAAATTTAATGTGTTTTTCCTTTTCGTTTTGGCAACTGTACAAAATTTTCTACATTTTGCTAATCTAACAAAATTTGTTTTCTGTATTAATACAGTGTAAGGCGAATATAACAAAATGATTAGCGACAGAAGAAGAGTGAAAATTCTGGAACCTTCACAAATCATTGCTAAAAACCAAAAACAAGATAATCAAAATGTTTACGCGGTGCCAAGGAGAGGGCTTATAGCACGGGTCTATGATAAGATACGGGGAAATGGCGAGATCGCCGTCGAGGTCCCAGTTCCAGTTCCCGTCCGTGGCCTTTTGCGGCGCAATATGTATGGCCGGAATACAGATACAGCCGTAATCGGAATTGCCGTAGGGGCGTGTCAGTCGTGTGACTCAGTGGGGTGCGTTAATCGGCTGGGTTTCTGGGGATGTTATTATATAAGTGCAAGTGCACTGATAAGAGCTCTCCGGTTGTGCCACTCCGAGCCACTACGATGGACAGAGGCTGTTCTCCGTGTCATATCGTACATTGAACTGCGTAGGTGGTTCTGAGAAGTCAACAAGTGGTTATTGGAAATAAACAATCCAATAACCACACGCAAAGCCCTATTCCTTGGGGTGTTTATGTAACCTGCTTCGAGTTCTGCAAACTCTGCTAGACGGGAAAAGCCCATGTTTATGCACGGGTTGCACTCAAGTGGTTCTACGGCCAAGTTGCTGAATGATGTTGGCGGTTATGTAAACCGACCGTTTTGCTGAGCAAGCACAACAGATGTGTGAAACAGAGGCGGGGATAGGAATTAACGTCAGCCGCGAGGGAGATGGCGATTCAGAGCGGGACAGAGACGGCCAGGCAAGCACGAGTGACGAATTTTGCTGCGCCAGCGTTGATGGCAGACTTGCTGACGGAATAATAGTGCTGTTAGCTACCGATTACCAAGAGCAGCTCAATAACGACTTAATTGCACATTAGATCGGGTCAATTTATTTATAAAGCCGCGCTAAGAAGCATGATGACATCTATATTTAAAAGTATTTAAAGCCTTTTGTAGGTATGTATTTTTAGTACCTATGTACATAAAAAATAAATAGTAACATAACTGGCAATCATGTTGGACTCAATTCTGATTTATTTTTAATTTAAAAAATCGTTAGAGAAATTAGTTTTATTTTTTTTTTTTTTCCTCATAAATTTACGGTTAAATTAGTTTGGAAGATTCTGATTCTGTTACTTAAATCTTTTTTTTTATACAAAAAAAATTAATGTGCCCTATTATTATATAAAAAAAAAAAAAAAAAAAATATGTTAGTCAGAGTAAACGTTTTGAGCACTTAAAAACAAAAAAAAAACTCAAAAATCAAAGACTACTCAAAAATGTATAATATACAAAAAAGTTGGGCTTTATATATTGTATACTCCATGAGCGAAACAATGAGTTCATTTGATTACCGAAATTAAAAACATTTTACTATCATTAAAAAACTAAAAAAAAAAGTACGATTTCTGTGATATGTAGGTAGAGAAACAGTGCTTAAAAAAAAAATCTACAGGCCAGTAAAATAGCTTGTGGATTGAGCCAAACTATAAGCACCTGCAAACTCGCTAGTTCCTGACCTCCGAAACAAGCCAGATTTGGCGTGAAAACAGCTGGGCCGTCTGCACTGCGGCATACACACCAACACATGGGAACGAGAATGGAAGTGGGACTGGCGGACGGGCGGACTGCCGCACACATGCGCCGATCCGCACGAACACTTGGACAAACACGCTCACGGACGGACCCACACACAGACGCAGCCACATGGCGGGCGCAGAATTGATAAATACAAATGGGAAAGCATGCGGCGGCCGAAAAGAGCGATAATAGTTGGAAAAAAGTCGCTCATCTTGTGAAATACGCAGATGCTGGGCGCGCACTGGGGCCGACTGGGTGGGATGTCCTTGAGCAAGGATAACGCCTGTTATCAGTGCTTTTTAGGGCCGGAATTTTTCCATTAACCGATTACGCTGGCACAGAGCAATTTTCTCACCTGACACCTGCACACGATGTCCACCTCGGAGGCGAGCATGTCCACCACCTTGCCCTTGCCCTCGTCGCCCCACTGAGCTCCCAGGACGACGTCCACCTTCGACTTGTACATCTTGGTGCGGCCCTGGTGCAGCTGCTCGTAGTGGGTGCCGTTGGTGGCGCTGGTCGCTGACATTTCCCCGGAACGGAACGGATCGGAACACGGAACTCAACTCGGGTCTCGGCACTCTGCACTCGAAAGTCTTTCGCGAACACGTTGTGATTATTCTCTGTTGGCTCTAAGTGCGCAGCATTGGCTATAAAACAAACAGCGGGCGGCCTGGCGCGGGCGTACGGTCCTACTGCGCGGGAGATTACGCCCGCCAGCGGCGAGGGTAACACTTAACGCGTTGCGTGGGTGGACCCAATACGGTCATACTTAAGAGGGATTTTTTAAAATCGAAATTATTTTTCAAAGTTGAACTTGTTTTTTTTACCTTTTGTGTTGTAGTGCTCAATTGTAAATTGTATGAAACTAATCTAAATACATTTACGTTTTTAAACACCATTTGTTTTTTAAATGCCAGTCGTCGATTCGACGAAGTTATTCTGAAAATGAATAATATAACTGAGAAAAATCACAGATTTCAATTAAGACTGAATGCTTGTTTGCTAAATCTAAGCACGTTTAATTTTTAGTTTGGTAGCAAGTTTTTCAAAAATCTAGAATTTATAAATATGTTAAAATAATTTTCAGATACAAATTCTCATTGAACTACAAACCATTTTAAACGAATAAATACCCATTGAATCGGATTCAATTTATAGTTCTTTGTGCAGAGCAAAAGGAAAAACAAAATTTACTGAAACATTTAACTAAATCAGGAACATTTGCTTTTGAGAAAAAATCAATCACTGTTTCAGCTTTTGAAATGGTTGATATTAATTGGTTGTCGGAAATATATCAAAGTGATATTTTTAACCAACAAGTATAAGGTATTTCTAATCTTTAGCTGCGGAAAATAAATCAAAAGTTTTAGCCCCAGAGTAAGTTTTGGGAATACCTTATGGGAATACCCTATATATGGCATATAGTGTATGCCATTGTATTATTGTATATAGTAAAAATATTTGTAGTAAACAATTTATAACAAATCAACATTTTATAAAGTTTATATTAAAACATAAAATCAAATCAGCGGAAGCGGAGCGTTCATACATGGCATCCGTTCATGCGAACTGTGCCTATTAATGTACAAAAATAAATACAACGAAAAATAAGCATCTCCTCGCCTAAAACAATGTATTTAATAGAATTTGTTTAGCTTTAATTCAACTCTGGTTGCTGATGATTGGAATGATCTTCTAGCCCTTTTTTATGAAAGGAGAAATAAATGATGATGATGATGAAAAAATTTTTTTATTTAAATTTAAAACGGTTTTGCCCGCATAAACGAGAACAAAAAAACGCAAATTTTAATCAAAGACTGCAACCACGGATTATTCTGTTTTCGTGTACTCGAGGTATTTTTGAAATGTGGCCAGCGAGTGGCACGGTATTTTTCAATCGTCGAGCTGCGGTCACACCGGTCGCATAGCGTCATTGCTGTACTAAAACCTAAAAATCCGCCGTGTTCGTATTCCGCCATTTTGAAAGCTGCGAGTGGAATTTGGACGCGTTGCTGGTAAATTATTTGTTGAAAAACTGGCCGAAAAGTGCACAGAATTTGTGAAAAAAGGTCGGCGAAGGTGTATGAGCCCCACCGCCAAGTGTGTGCACTCGAAAATAGTGTGTGGACCCGGTTTAGGCACGTGAAATCAGTCCAATTGTGAACTCGCAAAAAAAAACCGACGCCGCCGTCGCCGCCGCCACAAAGGAATAAGCGAATAAGCGAGAGAAAAAGGCAAAAACGAGAGAAAAGAAAATAAAATTGTGCGCCGCTGATTGCGTTTCAGCAATTTAATAATACTTAAAAACCACGGCTGCTGCGATTTTTCACGGATTACTATTTCATTTGCCTTTCTGTTTGCAACGAGTGTGCGTTTGTGTATGCGTGTGTGTGAGTGTGCGATAAACGTGTACAAGAAAAATTTAAACGTGCAGAATTCTGATGAATTTTAAAGCGGAACTACTTTTTCATGTATAGGTGAATGTGTGAGCGTGTGAGTGGGGTGCACGCACACTTGGCAAAGTATTGTTGCGGTTTAATGCAAAATTGAGTGAGTGTGAGTGAGTGAGCAACGCCTGCCATATTCTATGCAAAACATAAATAAAATTGTGCAATAATTTCCCCACACGTCCACAGATACACATTCTCTTTGCCGTTGTTCATGTATACGATTCAAATATTCGTTTGTGTCTATTTCGTATATATGTTTTTTTTGCGCCCGCCTAGTGACAATATACACGCAAGGTTCACTGCGCAACGCCCCCTCCTTCTTTTATTTTCTCCACCACCCCCTTTTCCCACGCCACTGCAACATGCTGTCTCATCGTTGTTTTGCCGCCGCCACATTCGATGGAAAGGAGAAGGAGAGTAGGAGGAGGAAGCGAAAACCAACGAGTTTGAAAACTAACTAAAGCCTCATGTTGACACATTTCAACCGGGAGTTCGTTCCGTTCTTGCAGGCGGATTAAAAGCCTTTAAAGGGTGAAAGTGCTGCTTAACGTTCGGAGCTTTTTTCTTTTTCTTTTCCTGTAAATCGGCGCTTTAAAGCCTGCGCAATTAAAGCGGTATTTTATCTTCTTCATATATAAATAGTTTCTGCCCGCATATTGATTGGAAATTACGAGCAGACACACACACACATGCTGGCAGCTGCCATTGGAATTGTATTTTGTTTATGCGGATTTAAACACAAACGCAAAGTGAAAAAGTATGATAAAGTTGCTACTGTCAATGTCCATAAATATTTTATCCCCCGGGCTGCTGCTCCATCCTTATTCAAATTGACGCTTGTTCCTAGTTTTATTACAATTTTTGCGCTTGTCGTGTTTTTGTCGTTGCTTCGCTCTTTTCGTTCGCCCTTTCACTGCCCGACGTGCCTGTACCCATCACACACACACGTGTACAGCCAGAGACACACACACACACACATGGAGAGGCAGACAGACAAGCAACTCTGGGCTCCCGCTCTCCCCCTCTCCCCACCCACTCGGTTTTGCAACGGGAACATTGTTGGTGTTGCTGCTCTGCAGTACTCAAAACTCCGGAGAGGATTACAAATGGTGTTTTTGTTTTTGCACAACGGAAATACAGACAAACTTCTGTAACATAAAGAGTTCAAACTATAGAGAATGTTATTTATTTATTTTTCTTTCAAACTTTTTGTTCACTTTTAGGTAGTCAAAATAATTTAAGAACTTTAGTTTGCTTTATCTAACAATTGAAAAGGTAGACTTTGTTTTATCATGCAGTTTTGTTTTAATATTCATAGTTTTAGGTGTTTGTTATACACATAAATTAATAAAAATGTAGGGTGTTAAAAGTATCCGAAAAATTGCTCTTTAAGGAAACGTACTACATTTTATTTAAAAAAAATGATTTTTTATTATGAAACTTCTCTTACCTATAGAAACGATTTGGAACTAACTGAAGTGTTTTTTTTTACTTTCTAAAGATTTAAACAAATGGTAATTGATTAGAAATGTATCTTCGTGAAGTCGGTCTATGCTACAATTTTTACAAGAGTTTTTTCCGTTCAGACCTCTCGATATTTTTGCTATATCTCATGCAAACAAAAGCGAATAGAAATATAAATATGGAAATATATTGCAAAGACCCCTTTTCTCGCATCCACTTGAACATTTGCATTGCCATGGAATCGTATGTAGTCCATCGATAACTGTACACATTGTTGTCTCTGTTGTTACTTGTTTTTTTTTTTGGCGCAACAACATTTTCCGTCTCTGCCCTTTTTTGGGCAATAATAAATTTGATTGTGTTCGGCTGCCCACTCCCACACTAACGGTTATTTATTGTCAATGCCAGGCACCACCGCCGACCTCCCCCCTTATCATTTTGATGCTCTCTATTTTAGGCGGTGTTTGTTGTTTTGTGTTTGTTGCCGACTGCGCGCGTGAAAAAATGCACACCTGCCCAAAGAATTTCACACTGTGTGGTGCGCGGGAAAAGGGAGGGAAAACACAGCAAAAGCAGCCACCGAAATAGCAGCAAAACGTTTAAATTTAAATATAAGTTTGTGAAACTAAAATTCGCTGAAAAAAACACAATGGCAGCCATGTGTGTTTCTTTTTGTTTTACTATTTTTCTCTATTTCTATCGATTTGAAAATCAAATACAACGAGATAGGGAGTTGATTTCTGAAATCCGAAGTTTTTATACCCTTGGGTCTATCTTGGGTTAAAAACATCATGTTGAGTAGCTTTGGTCTTTTGATCTGCACAATCTTTAACCAACTGAGATCAAATTTAATTTGAATAGCTTTATTATGCCTTGCTAAATTCTGATCAAAGCAAACCATACCCTGTGTAAGGGTATTTCAAATAAAAACAGACAGCAGACATACACACACTTTTAGATGGCTCAGCCAAAATTCGTCTATAACAACAGATATAGCAATAATAATAGCAACAGCAGCCACAACGCAACATCAGCAATTCGTAAGCGTGCGAGGGCAATATGTATATATAAGTTGTATTTCATTTGATTTTTTTCCCACTTCTGGTCACTTGCCACTTGCTAGCTATGCTGGCTTGCAGTTTTTCAATTTGCGTCATTCGCAGACCGCGCACCACCAATCAATATTATAAAAAAAAAAAAACAAAAAAAAAAAAGGGGAAAAACGAGAAAAACGCGAGGGAAAACAATGAGAAAGCAACGCAGAATGACAAATACAGACAAATAAAAACATTGGCCAATGTCAGGCAAACAGTTTAAGTGGTTTCTTTTGGCACTACAGTAAATATCGTCGGTTAAAATGTTGCTGAAGGTCCCCCGTAATCGCTTTATCTGCACTTTTAATGGTAGTGCAGTAAATATCTCTGGCTATTAATCGTATTGAAAATGTAAAATACTTCGACAAATGTGCTTAATAGCATTTTGAAAATAAGCTATGTATTTATTGTGGTTAACAAATATTATTTAAAATATGTTTAATACACTATTATAGCTTCAAAAAAGTCGACCGATCTGTGAAGTTCATAGTGTATTTATTGCTAACATCAATTTTCGAGTTACGTTATTTTTTTCAATATGTTTTGTTTATTTATTTAACAGAAAGTCGTTGTTTTCCAATAGAATAGTATAACGCGATAGTGTATGTAAAGTTTCTGGTATTAATTCTAAATCGTCCAGTTTAAGCCATTTATCGCTAGATGCTGGATGCACTTTTAAAATCTTCTATTTCAACTCGCTGATGCAAACAGCATTTTGAATTTATGATGTAAGGCTGTGAATTCTTTTCTCACAGGTTTCGCCGGCATTAAAAATAGCAATTGCAAAAGCCGCAACATTGTGGCATTAATCGGTTCACCAGCAGCCTCTCAATGGACAGAGCAGTCTCAGTCTCTTTATTTTCTGTTGGCCACGAGACTTTTGGCGTCATCTCGAAAGCCGGCTTTAATGCATATGCATGAAACAGAAAGCAGAAATGGAAACCAGAAAGGTGGAAGGGAGGGGAGGGGGGGACTGCGGGGGCAGGAGGAAAAACGCGGGAACGCAACGTCACGACAGCAAAGCGAAGAAGCAGCAGCAGCAGCAGCGGCACCCGTTAATTCAGGCAAAAAACAAGTTACGAGCGCACAAATCTTAAAGTTGAAAAATCACAGGCAAACAGAGGCACAGTCGCAGTAACGACGCATGAGCAGTTGCACTTTGGATTTTCAGTTGCAGCCAGAGCCATTTCCTCCCCCTCGAATTTTCCGCCAGCATCTCTGTGCTTTAAAAGTTGTGTTGGCCACAAATGCGCATGACTTATTTAAACGTGTTTTAAGCACAACACAACACACACTCACAATTTAAGCGAACATGGCTTTTCCTGCCTGAAATTGTGGCAAAAACGAGGCAGCAAAGAAATGAAAATAAAATCGAGTGAAAAAGCCAGCCATTGAGTTTGCTCGCGGCTCTTTAGCGCTGACTTTCCTACCACTTCCACTTCTGCCCCTGTCTCTGCCTCTGCCTCTGCCTCTCTGTTATCGTGCGTCCGTCGGCTGCCTCGTTTTGTGTTGATAAACCGGTTTTGGTTTTTCGCTTTGGCTTGGTTTGGTTTGGTTTGGTTTGTTGCTGTGCCGTCGTACCGCCTGCTGTCCTGTCCCCGTGTCCATAAAAAGATATGTACTCGGCCATCGTCATCGTCGCCGGAGTTACTGCTGTTTCTTCTGCGCGACAGTGCTGCCTGAATTTTAAAGCCAACAGTTACTGCTGTACAATATTGGATCGATGCCAATTTTTTGTTTGGTAGTTACTTATCGAACCGACACTGTGCATTAAACTGATATAACACTTTTCTGTTTTCTTCTCTATAAGTTAAGAGAACAGGGTTATTAACTTAAAATTTTGAACATTTTTGTTGTATAAATTCTGACATTTTTCCATTTGTAGAAAATTTATTGAATTATTAGATTTGTAAAGCCATCTGTTGCTGGTATTTGTTTTTATTAGGAACATCTGCAACAAATGTAATAAAAGACAAGAATTAATCAATTTTAAATCCTTATGGGAAAATAAGTTTATAACTCAATAAAATCTCTAAACACTTGACTTGTTTAAAAGTTGTAGTGTAACAATGTTATCTAATTACTATTTCGTCTTTTTAATTGTCGAAACATTTAGGTCAACCAAGAAACTTAACCTTAATGTAAATTACTGGTTCTGTAAAAAAATATTCATATTTTCCTATGATAATCTGCATAAATCATGTAAAAATTAGCAATAAACATTAACTAATGTAGTTGGTAAGACCTACCAAAAAACAAGCCAAACTGACAGCTCCTCTGCCGAATGTGGCCGGATTGTTTGTTAGACAGCCGGCGGCTTGTCGGTTTGTCGGCTTGTACGGATTCAGAATCGGAATGGGAATCGGAATCGGACTCACCGGGCTCAGGTAGCAGCGCGTCACACTCAGAATGTATCTGTTAGATACGCGACCACGACTTACTGTACACTGCGGCGCTAGTTGTGATTTATAATACCCCTCTGCTCGCTCGCTCGCTCGCCCTGGATGTGATTTTGTGCTCGCTACATTATATGCTTTGATTTGATATTTATTCCTATTCACTGCCCGCAGGCATCAACAGGTTTTCTCGGTCGATTCGGTGGTTTCGCGAAAGCCATTCGGGTGAAAAGTGCCTCTCCCACAGGCGTGGGCGCTCGCAAACTGCGACTGCCACATCCTGTGGCAACTTCAGGCATTTAACTCACAAAAAGACAAACGCGAATAAACGAACCTGAAGTGAAACTGGTTTTTGGCGCGCTTTAAAAACTCTTCACTGACATTTTCCATTTCGGCTGTGCCTCTAAACTGTTGTGCAAAAGTGTAAGTTCAGCTTGCAGACGGAAATACATATAACTAGTCACTAGAGGACTGGTTAAAATTGCACTGTAAGACCTTAAAAAAACTGTTTTCTTAAGAAAGTTTTGTACTTAACGGTCGGTCCTTAGAAATTCCATTCCTTATCCCAAGTTTTATCAGTAGTTTCAACCAATCTACGTCAGTTTAGCTCAGATAATGCCAGTTTCTATTGTATAATGGTCAAGTGTATGTTTTAGAACACCTCCACAATATAATCATAAAGCCGAGCAGAGAAAGCTCGTGCCTCCAATAAAGTGGATTAACATATTCAAGTGAATTTCCAATAAGTGCAGTGAATCATCCATTTAAAGCCGGTTATCCAAGCAGGCAGCCTCTGCAAAAAATTGTTTCCGAGTAAACAAATGCGAATCAAAAATCCACAGTCACATAGACCCACAAATTCTCGGCATAGAGAAATTGCTTGGAAATTAACAAAGCGTTGCGCCCACTTGACTTTGGCTATTCACTTGATAAATATATGTACATACATACGGTATGGGCAGGGGGTGGTGAAGAGGGGGGTTGGGGTGATGTGATTGTGCTGGGATATTTTTTTTCCATTGCCCGATGTCATAATTGCGTTGCTTATTTTTGTATTTCTGTATTTTGGCTTGCGATTTGGCGAGCGTTCGCTCGAGCGTTATTTTCCCCCCCTCAGTATCTGTGCAAGTTTTTATTTTTTTGCTATTATTATTGTTGTCTCGTCGTTGCCGCTTTTAAACGTATTTCATACTTTTGCACAATACGTGACACATGGCTGATGGGAAGTGACTGATGGAGGGAGCGGGGCAATTCGGGCCGGGGCATTTGTGTGTCTAAACATAGCCTATAGCCATAGAGGCAGTCATTGACGGCTTATCACCGCAGATACACGCACATATATACCAGTACGTACATATATATAATATATCTGCGCTGTCAAAGTGTTTGTTTTTGTTTCGATTTGAGGCTCTTATCAGTGATGTGGAGTGAATCTCCCCTCATTTATAACGAAAAACTATAAGAGTGCCAGTTTATTTCATATGTGATCTCGGATTATAATTGTCGTTTTAAGTAGTTTCATGTGATCACTCTAATTATCATTTTATTGATAGCCACTCAGTCGTTTTTCCATAGTCATTCAAATTAGTAGTTGCGATAACGAAAAACGGGCTGGGGAAGTTTGGCTAATGGGTCGGCTTATCTGGAAATATTGATATTACAGGTTAAAGTGTTATTAATTTCCCAGGCAAAGCCAACATTTTATTTAGGTTGTAAATATGGAGTCTCGATTCGGTTTTGGTCTTTGTACTGCGGGTCAAAATCAAAACATTTATTTTTAAGAAGGAAGAGAGAAATATTGATGTCCATGTTCAAATCAGTTGAGGTCTATTGTTTCGATTAAATTTGATAAAGTTTTAAAGTTTACAAAGCACTGTACAGTGTACACTTAGACATCATATAAATGATCACACTTACCTTAAGCCCGCCCATCATATATGTCGGTCACATTGCCATCTCAACCATCCGCGCTCCCCACGCCGTTCCACGTCAGATAACCAAGAAGTGTCGTGCTGATAAGATACGGCTGGCTACTACACGTAATCCAAATCAACTTAGTGTGGGTACAGTACCTTGCTCTTCTTCTCTGGGTTGCCGAGTCCCATTCTTCTCTCTAATCAACAGTCCGATAAGTTGTGCTGGATTTGGGCGCACAAGGGGGCTTTTGGACCTGGTGACGAGGTCTCTCTGAGCCAGCTGGTCAACAAGAAACGCCCTTTCATGCTTCCAGACAATCGAAGAAATCGGGGAAAGGGACACAATCCATTTCGCTCTAGTCAATTTCTATGGTCGCATGTGAAGAGCATTGAATTTCTATGTTTTTGGTGTGACACCTCCCCCAATCCCACTCCCGATTGAAATTCCCACCCCTTTACGTTTAAGGCACTCCAATAAGGCGGGAATGGGGAAAACGGGGAGCGATGTGAGTGCGGCAATAACGTCGTTTATCGCTGATGTTTGCGAAATCCAAACGAAACTTGTCATCAGCCAAATTCTGCTGACATGGGCTGTTTTTTGTTTCTACATCACATTTCATGTTTTCCATTTAATTTATGTGTTTGGTTATTGTTGCTTTCATTGCAGGATTCTCGATTTCAATATGAAGCGCCAAAAATGATTGCAGCGTTTGCATCGTAGTCTTGAAAAGGTTTTTTTCATTGATTTAATTAGAGCCACTGAAAGCGGTTGGCCAGCCAGAAAAACCAGCAACCAGCAGAGATTAAGGGATTCCTCACCAGTCTGCGCCCAGCGCCCCCCTATTCGGTAACCACTGACAGAGAATCAAAAGGAACCACAGCCGGAAAAGGCCACAAGTTTTGCAACGACGACGACGAGCAGAGGACAGCAGACAGACACAGAAACAGCGAAATGGACAAAAATCTGATGATGCCGAAGCGTTCGCGCATCGATGTCAAGGGCAGCTTTGCCAACGGGCCGCTGCAAGCACGCCCACTGGTGGCCCTGCTCGATGGACGCGACTGCTCCATCGAGATGCCCATCCTAAAGGATGTGGCTACGGTGGCCTTCTGCGATGCACAGAGCACCTCCGAAATACACGAGAAAGTGGGTATACTGATTTTTTTGCGTGGCTATTACTAATTGGCTTTTTAATTTCCATGAAAAGGTTCTCAACGAGGCAGTGGGAGCGCTCATGTGGCACACCATCATCTTGACAAAGGAGGATCTTGAGAAGTTCAAAGCTTTACGCATTATCGTGCGCATCGGCAGCGGCACAGACAACATTGACGTGAAGGCGGCGGGCGAACTGGGCATCGCCGTTTGCAACGTTCCCGGCTATGGAGTCGAGGAGGTGGCGGACACGACGATGTGCTTGATCCTTAACCTTTACCGGCGGACATATTGGCTGGCGAACATGGTGCGCGAGGGCAAGAAGTTCACCGGACCCGAGCAAGTGCGGGAGGCAGCGCATGTAAGTGGCTAAAGATACAAATATGTGGAGCAAAACTCTTGAAACTCTTAAAATATGTCAAAGGAACAAATAAAACGTTCTTTTAGATATAACCAGAGCTTTGTTCTATTGTGCACCTAAATTTTTACTTGTACATGTTAAAGAACAATAAATATTCTTATCTAGACATTTTTTAGTCCTTAAAGCCCCCAGCGAAAATGTCAGTTGAGCTCAAGTAGTTACTATGTTTATGTCAAATTTAGTTTAGTTCATAGTTTCCTTGATATTACTTAGTTAGTAGTTAGTGTGTGCGACTTATCAGTGATAAGTTATCAAAATGAAAGACTCCACATTAAAATGTAAACAAATGAAGTGAAACAAATTTTCAAATCAATTGGAATTTAGTACAACTTTTTATAAATGAAACAGATAAATCCAAGTCACCCTGACAAATTTGAAGTTTATACTCTGAAATACGTACATTTTTGTGCTTTTATTGTTGCCCAGTATAGTAGCGTACAGTATTGTTTATAAAGCTTGAACAATACCAAATTATTAATTACATTTTGATTATTAATAGTATATAGATTAGCACTTAATATTTACCGGACTATTACTTAGATAAATTGCTTATTAGCCACAGGCACGAACACAGCTTTTAAAGTGATGACTTATACCCAAATTCAAATTTGTTCATGCAATTCAAATGCAAATTGTGTTCGAAAGTAGTATTTGCATATAAGCATGCTCAAGATAGTTAACACACAAAGAGTATGAGACATAGAATATGTGCATTTAAGCATTAACATATAATCGATATCTACTACACCTTTAAATGCATCTAACTGGAACACCATCTGCTCGTTTTCGTTCTACAGGGCTGTGCACGCATCCGCGGCGACACCTTGGGCCTGGTGGGACTGGGCCGCATCGGCAGCGCCGTGGCCCTGCGGGCAAAGGCGTTCGGCTTCAACGTCATCTTCTACGATCCCTACCTGCCCGACGGCATTGACAAGTCGCTGGGCCTCACACGCGTCTACACGCTGCAGGACCTGCTTTTCCAGTCCGACTGCGTCTCACTGCATTGCACGCTCAATGAGCACAACCATCATTTAATCAATGAATTCACAATTAAACAGGTGAGTAGGGTATCTTATGACGGGAAACACATAGATATCTTCAGATTTAAAAACGTTATCTAAATATAATGCAAATGTCATAAGCCCTGATCAAGTTTTTAACAAATAGTTTTAATCCTATTGCTGTTTAAAAATGTTATTAATTTCATTATTATGTATGTTAAAAACCACTAATATTTACTGCAATGTTGCAAAAGCTTAATGTTGCTTTTAAACTTTTTCTTGAA
Source organism: Drosophila oshimai (assembly GCA_018150695.1). Taxonomy (NCBI): domain Eukaryota; kingdom Metazoa; phylum Arthropoda; class Insecta; order Diptera; family Drosophilidae; genus Drosophila; species Drosophila oshimai. The sequence goes on along the minus strand of JAECWM010000003.1, from coordinate 1,911,050 downwards.
AGTTTAAGAAAGAATTCAACTTAAAACATTTTTTTTTTTTTTTAATTTTTAAATCTCTTGTGTGTGGGTTTATTTGAAAAAGCATTTTCCTCTGACTAATAATGTAATTTTATTACAGATGCGACCTGGTGCATTTCTGGTGAACACCGCCCGCGGCGGTCTGGTCGATGACGAGACCTTGGCGTTGGCGCTGAAGCAGGGAAGGATAAGAGCTGCCGCCCTGGACGTGCACGAAAACGAACCTTACAATGTATTTCAAGTAAGAGATTGTTGTAAAACGAGACATTTTACGCAATCTGAGTTGGCGCCGCACCCGCGTAGAATGTGTTCTCGACTAACCTAACTTCTTTTGGCTTGCAGGGCGCACTGAAGGATGCCCCCAATCTAATTTGCACACCGCACGCCGCCTTCTTCAGCGACGCGTCCGCCACGGAGCTGCGCGAAATGGCAGCCACCGAGATCCGGCGGGCGATCGTCGGCAATATTCCAGACGTGCTGAGGAACTGCGTCAACAAGGAGTACTTCATGCGCACGCCGCCTACCGCTGCCGCTGGGGGCGTGGCGGCGGCTGTTTATCCCGAAGGTAAACTACAAATGATATCAAATCAAGAAAAGTAGAGAGACAGAGACAGGCGAGCGAGGGAGCGTTATTACAAATAAAACAAACAAAAAACAAAAACATAATAAATCAACCAACAAAATCCAAGCAAAACCAATTCAATACAATACCAGAAATCGTTTAAACACATACTTTACACATTATACAACACACACACCATTACATCCTACACCCACACAAGCACACGCACACAGATGTAGCAAGCATCCAAACATACTTCTATTCTTTCTCTGACTCATTCGAAAGTATATATATATAGACGACGGGAGAGAAGCGCGCAAGAAAAAGTATAACATTTAAAGCAAGATTCAAGAACACACACGCTATAAGAGTTGATATATAAGTTACACAGTTTAAGCTATACAAATAAAAAGATCTATATATATATATAAATCAAGATATATATATAGTGGCTAAGCGCCGCACCAAGATCAGAATGTTTGACGTCGATGAGGAGGATTAGAACGCAGCCGATGTTGGCCAAAAGTTATGTTTATTAAATATGTATGTGTGGATGTATATGCATAGTTTTGGCACTGCTGATAAGACGTTTTCGAAAAACCTCTAAGAGAAGCTTAGAGGTCTTTCACCGAGTTCACAAACTCCTTCGCTTTGAAATTTGTAAGAAATCCGTTGTACGAAATCGATTTGTCTTAAAAAGAGCCTAAGCTCACAATGATTTAAAGTTCAGCGTTTGCATGTGGCCACTACCTTCACTTTAGTATACAACAATTACGTGCATATATAGCGACATAATATACATATAAATAAATAAGTTTCAAGATAATTTACACATGAAAACAAGGTGAAAGTAAACAATATGATGGATTATTGTTGTTAATGTTTCGCGACTTTCCTTCATCCCTCCCAAAACCCCTCACATGTGTCCGTATTCAACTTTAACAGAAGCTAGAAACAATCAGCGGAAAGTATGTAAAGTAATTATGTTCAGTGTATCCAGTCATGTTTTCAATGTATTTAAAAATTAACTTTATTACAAGAAACCAAGCAAATAATTCCAATACGAGTAACTCCCCTCGTCAACACATTTTGTAAGCTTAAGAATAAAATTGGTTACCTTATTTTGCGCCATTCATTGCTGACCTTCAATTGTTAAATGGTTCGAAAAGAAAAAAAACACATTCAAGGACATTGTGTTTAACTAAAATTACTATTCTGTTGCTCAAGCTCTGCTCTATATTACAAAATGATCTCATCATCCAAGTTTATTTTCGCCTTACGTACATTATTGTATTTTCGATTGGCTACAACAAAAAGCAAGAAGTAAATAACTAAACTATATATATAAAATAGATGACAACTCGGCGCGTTAGATTCAACCACATCTATAAATAGAAAGAAGAAAACTACAATTAAATTAACGCATAGTCTATGTACATTTAAAAATATAACAGAAATTATATTAAAGCAAACCAGCAAAAACAACTAAATGCTAAAAGAAACAAAAAAAAGATAATACATGTAATATTAATGAACCTAGATTTACCTTATCGATAAAGGCATCTGAACGACGATGATAACAAGGATATAATCGTCAGCGAGCGGCACATAAAACATTGTTAGCGTGTAAATTGTAATTTTATTTAACGAGAATATATATTTACATGTAAACGGAAGAGCGCAACAATTGTAAGACTATCATTTTGTACAATTTTGCAATTTAAGTTTAAAAACGAAAAGCTTCAAGCAGTCGCCACCAATGTTTGGATGGATTCTTCCTTCTTCCCTTCTCTTTATTTATCTAACTATCTAAATAAAATCTATCCGATAACGCTCAAGAACAGATGACGTGGGAAAACTGAATTCGATTTCTTAGTTCATCGACTTATCCCCGATTCTCCTTCACACCAGGTTTTCCCAAAGTTTTTTTTTATTGTTTTGTAAGGACAAACATTTTTGTAATATTTCAAACGTTTACAAGCACAAAGCATTCACGCATACACACAACATAGACACAGATACAGAGCAGTATACTCACACATCAAACACACCCACGCCACGCACACACGCGATCCTATATAGCAAGCTGCAACAACAAATGAGCAAAGTAAAACATAAATAAACATAAGCGTAAAAGTAAAAGTAATGAGTAATGAGACAAAAGAATAAAATACTGTTATTTTGTAATGTATAAAAGGATATTTTTAATAACTGTGAAAGCTAAATAAAATTAAAAAGCGTAACAATTGACGATGAAGCAACAAAATCGAAACAAAACAAAAGATTTGAAAACCAAGAAAACCTTTCCAGAAAAACAAAAAACAAACGAGAAGATAAAAACAAATAAAACAAAATCTTTAATGAACCCATTATTGTTTTAACTTGCCAATTGGAAGCCGTAAAATTGTTGAACTCTTTTTCGTGTGGCAGTGTTTTGCACAACTATTTGAAATGTTTATCGCCGCCTTTTTGTTAAAATGCAATCAAAATTTGACTTGGGATGATGGCATCATTGAGAGCAAAAAGGAGAGCAGAGCATTAAGATTAAAGAAACCCCGACGAAAGTCAGAAATGAATGGCCGCCAGCTATCGGAATCGCTATTCATATAGCCGTAGCCTAGTCTATTTGTATCTAGCTCTAAGGACGGAAGGTTCCTTTCCGTACTTGAAATTCAGGGGCAGAGAGCCGGTTCCACCCAAATCATTGCCCCACTGAAAAAACTCTCTCATATATTCGCAAATTCCCAATTTACACACACTCTGCCAACTATCAAATATGACTACTCGCACTCAAAAACCCAGAACCTCAGAACCCGATTATCAGAGTATCTAAAACCGATTTCCTCACATTAAACCAACCAACAAAACAGCAACATTTCATTATATTTACCTCACTTTTAACTACCAATACCAAATACAAATATTATTCAAGTTTAACCACTTCTCAAGAACAAACGGACATAGCCTCAGCCAGTTCCTATCTATCTAAGGTTCCGAAGGCTCCCGAATCTTTTTAATTGTAGCCCCCATTAAAAATAACACAAGACTTTTATATAAAGTTGCATTTCCCTAGTTTATCCAGACAATGCCAAACTTTAAAGTTTACTACTACCTATCGAAAACCCAAAAACCCAGAACCCAATATACAAAGTATCCGTAACCAACAAGAAGGCAACATTTCTAACCTTAACCTAACTTTCATCTTAAAATATCCCAATCAATAACATAAGCTTTTGTATCAAGGTCTAAGAATCGAGAGACCCCTGAACCACCTAGTCAATTGAATAACTAAAAACCCAAGACTTCTCCTGCATTTAGTTGAAACTTCCCAGATAACACAGACTAGGTCAACTACCAACTCAGAACCTCCCGATAAACAAATCTTCTGCATTATATCAACCAACAAAAACATTTCCTATCAATACCAAATTGCAATCAATACCGATCAAACCGAAATACAATCCAGGATTTAATGTGTTAGTCTGTTTGTATAAGGTCTAGTGAGCAGAAGTCCTTCGATTCTTAGAATTTATTGCATCACCAAAAAAGACCCACAAAATTCTCTCATTCGAAGATTGTACAGACTCTGCCGACTTCCACGTTTACGTGTGCTAAAAAAAACTCAGAACCTCTGAACCCCAAAAAACAGAGTACAAAACAAATTGATTCAAACCAACCCCCCACATAATACCAACAAACAAGACTGGAACATTTCATATCTTTACCTAACTTTCAACTACCAATACCAAATACCAATCAATACCAACCAAATCGAAATACAATCCAGGATTAAATGGCGGCTATTATACAGGCGCACTGCATCACCGGGCACACAGCACCACGCCGCACGATGGGCCCCACAGTACAACCAGCCTGGGCAGCACCGCCGGCGGCCCAACTGGTAATGCTGCAGCTGCTCAGCCGCCCAACTCGATGGCCGCTGCTGCGGCAGCCGTTGCCGCTGCGGCAGCCGCCGCTGCACTCCTGCCGTCGCCGGTGCCGCCGCACTTGTCGCCCCAGGTCGGTGGATTGCCTCTTGGAATTGTGAGTAGCCAATCGGTAGGTAGCCAATCCTCTGTTGTCTTGTGTTTGTGTGTGTTTGCCAGTTTGCCAATTTGCCAGATTGCGAGATACAGAAGATACTCTGTGGTAATCGTGTGTGTGGGTCTCCCTGCTAGTCCGTGTTCGTTGCTGTTATTGTTAGTCTAGTCGCTAGTTAGTCGTAGTTGAGTGTTGGCTAGGCTAGGGCTTGCTCACTGAGATCAGTGGACGCATTGCTAATCCTTGACCTTTTGCTTTTAGCCCCTGAGTGCGCCCGACCCTAATAATCATCTGTCATCGAGCATAAAAACGGAGGTGAAGGCCGAGTCATCGGAGGCGCCGTAGGCATCTGTTGTCCACGTGGCCGGAGCTAAGCTGGAGTGACGACAACGGTCAGTGGCGCAACGGAATCCAGCACAAGAGGATGGGTAGTGCAGTCGTGGAGTCCATGTGGATTAAATAAAAAGAAACCCCCAAGGAGTAGTCATCTGTCAAATTTGTGTGGGAATCCCTGATCCGTCGTCCTTCTGTACCGGTAAAGAAGACGGATTCCTTGCGCTTCTGTGCCAGCACTTGATTTGAATTTTTCCAAGTTTCTATGTTTTAATTTAAAATACGATACATATTTGCATTACCAACCCCCAAACAAACAAAACAACACAACATAATAAATAACGCAGGAAAACGAGGAGGAGTTCGATGAGGAGAATGAGAAAGATGATCCCACACACAACACGCCTCAAAATTTACTACATATTTAGACTTTAATTTGTAACTATTTAGAATTTTACAGTTACAACTTAAGATTTTTATTTGTATTGCAGCAAATTGTAAGTGAAAATATGTTACTACATATAAGCGCAAAAACAAAAACAGATGTTGGAAAATTTTAATTACGAGAAACAAATACAATTATGGCATACAAAACAAAAAAAAAAACACTAGAAGAAAAACAAAAGCAACACACAAGAGAGACGTTTAGTGTTAAGATACGTTTAAAGTACATAATAAAAACAAAACAAAAGTAAAGCAAAAAACACCTGTATTTGAATGGAATTGACACGCAATTAATCGACTGGAATACATATAGTACATTTATTTGAGTCAGTTACACACAAAGGCTCCTTTGCTTCGGGTGGTTAGTTCTATTCTAAATGCTACATAACACCATTTACGGAATAGCAAATCTACGCAAGAAACATACAGACTGCATATAGTTTGCTTGGTACTCGTATTTCTAAAACATTTTGCACGTTTACAACGCTCAGATATAGTATAGTTAATAAAGTACATGTAGGTTGGTATGTTTCGGTTTTCGTTTTGTAAAATTCCTCTTTGTTTAGCATTAGCATTAGTTATACATTTATAACACACGGCCATTGGAAGGTCCATCACGTATTCCCTCAACTTTGAACTGTACTAGCTAAGTTTTAGATTTTTGCTACGGAATGAACAACATCTATAAGTAGGATTGGAAGATAAGGGAATTGCGAATGCAGAGGCGGGTTCTATATGTTGTTGAGTTGTTCTTGGAATATACATTGCATTCTCGAGCTTAACACAAGCGGCGGCAGCGCCAGGCCTGCTAGGAAACCTTGTACATACAACATGGAATACGATGCCTTAACTAGCCAAAACTTAGTTTTATATACATGTGGTTCTTTTGAGTTAACAATCAGGTGGACAATAACAATGTGATATAACCCAAAAACAGGTTTGTTGCGACTCTTGAACATTTTCAAATTTAAAACAACGTATTCGAACTGGTACAGTACTTTTTCTGGGAACCGATTTTAAACAAGTTTAATTATTCTTTGTTACTTAACAATATAACTGATCCAAAAATAATTTCTATCTGTTTTCAAACTATCAGGAAATATTAATTTTTTTAAGACAGAAGCTTTTATAATGTATAGTCTGGACGTGCCCGTTAGATTTCTAGGAACTCGGGACTTATAAAACTAGGATTATGTGTAATGGTCTTTTCTGGTTGTGAATGGTAGTATCTCTGTATGTAGGTATATACATCCACGGATATATTTCGTATATAAACGAGTCTATCAAAACATCTTTTACAATAAAATACAATACAACTAATTCGTTTTATCTGCGCACGCTCCTATGTGTAAATCAGCGCAGGGATTCTTTAGACACTAAATCAAATTTAACAACGTCGCAAACGCAGGGGATACAGTCGCCTCATACTTGGTCCACGGTCCAACTAAAAAAAGCGGGTCAGGCGCGGCCGGAAAAAGCGGAAGGCTCCGTAGCATCCCAGACCGATTAGGCCGTACTTTAGCGTGTACTTGCAGACGCGCTGTCCGAGGCTGGCCGGCGGAATCTCGAGAATGGCCGGAATCTTTTTGGGGTCAACGGTGCCCCACATCTTGGCAATGCCGTTGGCATGACCGATTCCCACCACTCCGACCACGCGCACCGGACGGATCTGCTGGGCACCGGGCGCCGCTTGAGGCAGTGCAGCCAGCTGCAGCGAGTGGCACAGAAAGATGTCGCGCTCGCGCACGAAAACGTCTGAGAAGGCAGGAAATTCGCCGGCCATCTCCTGCATTAGCTTTTCCAGCAGGTCGCTCTGCTTGCACTCCTCAACCTCCTCGATGCTGATGCTGTCCGTGAAGGTCAGGCGCCAGACCAGCTTCATGGTCTGCCACAAGGACAGGGCTCGCAATGCGCGGTACAGTGTGATGCGGATCGGTCGATCGCCCAGGTGCAGGATGCAGCCCGGCAGCTTGTGAATCTCCTCAAAGGCACGCCTGAACTCTCCGCCCGGCGCCATTCCGAGGTCCTTGGCGATCTGGGCGCTCATCTGCAGCAGCAGGATAAAGAAGATGCCGTTGATGTAGCCATGAGTCTGCAGAATACCGCGAATCTAAAAGGATTATAAATAGGCTTAGTTATTTGGTCGCATTTAGTTATTTTATTTTTTAAAATTTAAATTGCTATAGAACTGCGAAAATGTTTGAAGAAAAATAACATTTTAAGAGGTTACACCGCTCTTCGAGGTGTATTTGTAACATTAAAGAAAATAAGTAGTAAAAATACTACAACAAAAGTTCACATTAACTTCCAGGATGTGGAAAAACATTACAAATTACTCCCAAAAACTATCGAAAAATCCTAAAATAAATTTTTTTTATTATGATCCTCACCTTGGGTATATTAATGCTCTTGGCCTCTTCCAACAGCGTTTTTTCATCGAGCTTCAGGATGTGTATACGCGATGGACACAGCTCAACCATGACCACATCTGGACGGACATTGCGTATGACCTTAAAAAGTTGAGACCACGTTAAATAAAGTTCTGAAGGATTTATCAAGGTACTCACAAACGAGACGTCATCTTGCGACTCCTCACTAAAGTGAGCTGTGCCCACGAGATAGACCTTGCTGCCGAAGGGTGTGTTAAGCAGCGTCACCGTCGATGGCAGATTCTGTTCAAACTCCTCGATGGTGTCGTAGATTGTTATTTCGCGCTTGGTCTGCGGCTGATCGATGACCGGCACCAGATCCCGCTTCTCGGTATCGCCATCAGCCGCTGCCGAGGCCTCTGCGATGGAGATGTCCAACTTCTGCTTGCTCGTCTGCAGCAGGGATTCCTTGCGACGTCGCTTGTCTGCGGATGCGTATGCTGCAGGGTCTGTTCCCGTCGCCACCTTGCTGGGCGACTTCTTCAGCAGGTTCTTCACATTGTCGCCCTCGACCAGCACCACCTCCTTCTCGAGGTCTTCCTCTTTAATCGAGTTATCGTTAATCTCTATAATTGACAGGTTGGGATTATCCGTCTTGAATATTGTCTTGTTGGCTAGCTGCGACTTAGGGTCCACCTCCTCCTGCGAGGTGTTTGTATCGGTGCTCTCAGACTGGATCAGCAGCATGCTGGCGTTCAGAGCTGGCGTGGGACTGTTTAATGCTGCTGGTAACGGGGATCCGAAAGACTTGAAGACAGACGACTCATTGCCAAATTCCGCACTGGCTGTTTTGTTGGCTGAACTGAAGGGGGCCAGCGGATTTTGGCTCAGTTCGCTGATAAGGCTCTCTGCAATTTGTAATAAAAGACATAGTGATGAGCTGCAAGGTGAATACCAAGTTTACTAAAATATGTATAACAAAAATATAATAAATTGTGTATGGAATTAATGGTTAAAAGAACGGTTCCAATAATCTTCAGTAAATATATAGGTCAAGATACTTTGGTCTTACTGCTTTTCGTATCTTTTAACTTTAGTTTGATACTATATGGACTGAATTTTCTTAGGCAAATATAGTTTCTCTTGGCTACGTTTCGTTTTTGTATCTCCTTGTCTCAAATTCCACTAATTAAATAGTTAAACTCTCGTCAAAAATATAGAAACGAGCACATAATTTAAAGTTTTAAAATTTCCTGTTCATATAGGACTTCCAGGTTCTTTAAATATTCTTCTCCACATCTTCGATCTGGGCAGTCGGCTAGTAAAAACTGCTTCATCATATCGAAGCACTTTTGCTTTATGGCCAATGCATTTCTCTGTTGGCTTTCTTCTTGCTTGACCAACTGTTTTTCGTACTTTTGGATCAGCTTTTGCTTCAAAGTCTTAAACTTCTCACTGATCGTGGCTTCCAGCGATGGTTTTTGGTGTTCGTAGGCATGTACGCACATTTTGTGCACTATTTTCCTCAGCTCCTGATCCAAGGTCTTAAAGTGATTTTCAAGGTTCTCATCGTCTGAAAAGGCCACAAAAAGTTTTGATATAAACTCGGTGGGAAACGTATCGGGTTTTTGAGATTGCAGACTGTGGCGAGCTGACACCTTTAAAGTCTGCTTGATGCTTCGACTAAAGACCGACTTCTGGCTGTACTCCAGGTTCAGTTTCCTCAGCCTGTGCTGCTGGTGGTTCGTTTGGATTTGCAGGGCAGCCACGCTGAGCTTGAGAGCCTTTACCTCGCGATCGAGATGTGCGTGCTCCTTTTTAAGGTTTCGGTGTATGTAGAGAGCTCCTGAGTCTGAGGTTTCGTCGGAGACTTCCTGGTCGCACTCTTCGAGCAGATCCTCCAGTTCACAGTCAAGATTGGCAGAGTCGGTAAAGGGAGCTTTGAGATGTCCGTTTGTAGCCAACTGGTGCTCCATCTCCTGCAGCAGACGATGTCGGGCGTACTTCTCCGGACTGCTGGAGTGCCGCAGTGTGTCCAGCCACCGCATGCAGAGGTCATAGTTCTCGGCGTCTGGCTGACGCTGGGACAGCGTGCGGATGAGCCGCCTTTGCTCACGGAAAATCCTGTCCAGCTGCTCCTCCGAGAGCTCGCTCGCTAATTGGTGGGATTCGAAGGCAGGACATTGCTGCTGATGCTTGGCCAACTTACCATTGCAGGACTTGTAGCCCGTGGTGGACAGCTGGTGGTCCAGTGCGCTGTCGTACAGGGTGTTGTCGCCTATGTAGGTGCTGCCCTTCTTGTCGGGCGTGCCGCTGCTGGACTCGAACGACGTGGAGGCAGACACGTCCATGGTACAGTCGGCCTGGAAGAATCGGTTACGAGTGGAAATTCGGTTTCTGGTGACGGATGCGGCGTCCACGTATGTACATCTGCTGGCGAAGAACTGTAGGTGCAAAAGTTAAAGAGCGATTATCAGACACATAGATAATACAGCTGTACTCTCTTAACTGCTAATTGTGTTACTTTCTGCCTACGTGTCGTGCTCCACCTGGTACTTTTGGATGGAAAGTGGGGTTTCTCAACTGACGGCCAACTCCTGGCCAGCGTCCATGTGTTTCAACACTCGGTGGCACTTCCACAATCCGACTTATTTACCTAGGCTTTCCCTGCTCCGATTAACTTACCTGAAAAATTTGGGTTTTACTTTGGGTGTTGGGAAGCTGGACGTTGGGGGCGCATCAGCGTAGGCGTAATTGACAAAGATTCACTTCTTAAGGACCGATCACCACTGATCGCCGTTATGCTCCGGTGCGTGCGCCTAATAGTAATAAAAACCCAAAAAACTAAAGAAATTAAATTGTGACTGTGGCAAATTGTCGTTTTCTTGTTCTTCCTAGCGTCGACCAGTGTTGCCTACTGACTGACAGGGGATTAAAGTTATTAACACTATAATAATCGACCAAAATCGATTTCGGGCGCCTTGTCACTTACTTTTTCAAATTAAACAAAATTTAAAAATTAAATTTAAAGATTTTTTATTAATTTTCATTGTTTTTCAAAAGACAACAACATTTTCTAGTTATCCCGTGTCACACTTTATTTAGTGCCTACTTTTTGTTACCTTTTTTAATATTAAATATATAAAAGGTAAAAAAAATGTTTATCCAACCAGATGGGAATAATTGCATTGGTTAGCTGATTATTTTTGTATTTTGCATTATTTTATTTATTCAAACTCTGAGCATCGGAAAAAACATCGATAATAAAAAAAAATTTTTTAACATCGATGAACTCATCTGCCATCTCTAGATGGTATATTTGTACGGTGGTCACACTTTTGTTTTGTTTTGCTTTTGGACTTGAATTTTTAAATTGCAATTGCAGCATGGCCGAAGAACCCGAGGAACCCGGCAAGGTGAGCATTACATAAACCTCTTGAAGTAGCGTTACCACATAAACAGTAATACTAACTTCATTTCCACAGAGCTTCGTTATCTTTGGCCGTGATGTGGCGCAAATACCGTGCTTTCGTAACAGTTTCCTCTACGGAATCAGCGGCGGTATTGGAATCGGCCTGCTGACTTTCCTGGGCACCTCGCGCACCCATCTCTCCACCCACGTGGGCTTCGGGTCCTTCTTTTGCGGCACCATCGTTTACTGGATGGGGTGCAGGTAGGATTAGCGTTGGATTAGGACAGCTGGATCGGTCATAATTGAATTAATTCCACAGGTACCAGTGGTCGGCGCGAAGGTTCGAGCAGCAGCAACTGAGGGAGGCGATGCGCCGACAAGCGTTATACGAGGGCACGAAAGTCGAGCGGGACCTAGATCTTAAGTCTGCGTAGCATAAGTCAGTTCCTTACCCACTTGGGTACCTGATGCTTTAGGTATTCAATCCATTGTTGTAAAAACCATTTTGTTACTACACAGCTTTATAGTAGCCAATATATTACATTGTAAGTTAAGTCTTACCTTGAAGTTTAATCCACTTGATGGATGATCAGGTTATTTTATTTATATGTTGACGCTTAATGGGGAAGTTAACTTCAACCAAAATCTAGCTGTCTAGTGATATGTCATAAATTTTGTTTCTCTACGCAAATCAATCTCGAATCCGGTTTAGTTTTTGTTTTATTTCAATTTCCATTTGATTTAAACCTGTCAGATGTTTTTTTTTATGTTTTTACAGAACATTGAACTCATCAAACCACTGCTACTCTTTTTCTTTTATCATATTTTTATTTATCTCTTTAACTGGGTTCGTTTAGCAGAATCCATTTTTTTTTAAACAAAACACAGAAAAGCGGCTAATAAAAAAAACCTTATCAAACGTAATCAACTAAATTTCACTCAAAAGTTTTGAGTCAAAACAATACTACTTGAAACCACTTAAACTAAATTTTTAATGGGTGCAAGATTCTTATCTTAAAACCCATTACAAATACATACTCTCCACGTGTCTTGATATTGTAAGTTGATTGCTATCTGATAGATTTTCTATTCTACCTAACTGCTCGGATCTCTGATGAATGGCTGCTCTCAGTTCTGGAGATATAGCGCCGAACTCTCGGGGGCATGTTTATTTTTACACACATGTACACCCAGAAAAAAAGATCGTTCCTTTTCAAGAACAAATGGGATTAAGTAAATAAGTTATCTCCTTGTTTCAAGTATCTTAAGTTTAAAAATTCTGATAAATTTATAAAAACTTAGCATTCTTAGTTATTTTGTCGTATTTGAAATTTAAACTTAAGAACGTTTCATACCTGGCCACATTTGTATTGTTTTTAAATTAAACCAATGTATATTTTAACGCAATTGTATCTTTTCTTGGACAACCGTTCGTGAATCGAACTTTTGCAATTGCAAATATCGTTCTTCAATTTTAATAAATATTGTTCCATGCAAATGTGAAGGTATGGAATTTTTGTGATTTATGAAACAAGTTCTTGTTTTTTTGTGAGTGTAGGCGATCCTTCAGTCCGTCCGGCCGTCAGCCTTATCTCATAAAGTCGACGTTCGCATGGATTGCTCGGTCGTTGGCACTCTCATTACGTTTTCGTTAACGACGCGAGGCGGTTGTGTTTTCTTTTCGGCGGGCGCCTGAGTATCTCGGTCAAAAATTTGAAAACTTGTTTGTGTTTTGCATTCTAAGACCGTCCCATATATGTAAACAAGACGTAATTGCAGGCTCGCACTTACTATATAGGCATTGGTACTGACAGATACAACAGCACGATGTCTGGCAATCAAACAACCTCGGTGTTGGTGTTTTTTGTGAATGGAAAAAAGGTGCTTAAAGATACCAAGTTACTTAGATACGTTGCGTGTTTTTAGAATCGTTTAAATTTAGGCTACGCTACATATCCCCATATCGATTTTCAGTTGTCGTTTATTGCCTTTATTGCCTTTAACTGGCACTTAATTGGAATTTGTCTTCTTGCTCAATTGAAAATGTGTCGATTACGTAGTAGACTTTATTTATTGAGCATACGGCGCTGATAACAATTGACCCCTATGTAGAGGATCGTTGTTCGCTGGTGGCCTCTTATCACTTCAGCAAGATCGGCCTTTCGCCAATCCCAATAAAATGGTAGCAGTTTCACAGGGAGCTCACTTGTCTGCCTGATAACCAGGTCTTTCTAATCCCACTGGCTCTACAATGTTTACATTGAAGCTCACAATATACAATGTTTAGGGTGTATTATCTGGATAATAACAACTGGTGTTAAAGAAGTGCAAATATAGTTCTTATATTACCGCCCTGGGCATGTGCAAAAATTGGAATGCTTATAAATAATAGTGATGATAGTGATAGATAGCGTCCTTTATTGGTACAGGTCTAGATAAGTGGCAGCTAAGTTTCACTGTTTAAACTTATTAAAATGTTACACAATCTGGTACTGCGGTACCAGTTACTTAAATAAGTTTTTATGGCTCTTAGCTCTCTTCCAACGCGACTTATACACTGACTATACGTAGCTTGTAAAAAAAACTTGTTGAAAACCGAAATGGGAAATAATTACATCGCAAATAATTCTCATGATATTAATTTTATTATATTTTATTACGTAGTATAATTATTATATAGCATTCTGTTTGTAGAAGACATGTGTTTTTTTTATAAACATATAAATCCGAGCGGTACATTCCAAAGATGAATCTTTGTCAGTTTCATAGCCAGTATGGCTTTAAATTCTGTAAAGATTTGTTCTGGTCTTAAAAAACCCTATAAGAAAATAGTTACAGTTCTGTGCATTAAAACATTTTTGGTTGTTTAATTTTTTACTTCCAGGTGACCGAAGTTAGCCCGGATCCGGAATGTACGCTCCTCACATATCTGCGGGAGAGACTGCGGCTGTGTGGCACCAAGTTGGGATGCGCGGAGGGTGGCTGCGGCGCCTGCACCGTGATGGTGTCCAGGATGGATCGCCGAGCCAACAAGATCCGTCACCTGGCGGTCAACGCCTGTCTCACGCCCGTGTGCGCGATGCACGGTTGTGCGGTGACCACGGTGGAGGGCATCGGGAGCACCAAGACCCGGCTGCATCCGGTGCAGGAGCGTCTGGCCAAGGCACACGGTTCCCAGTGCGGCTTCTGCACTCCGGGCATCGTGATGTCCATGTATGCGCTCCTGCGCAACGCGGAGCAGCCTTCGATGCGAGACCTGGAGGTGGCCTTCCAGGGAAACCTCTGCCGCTGCACCGGATACCGGCCCATCCTTGAGGGCTACAAGACCTTCACCAAGGAGTTTGCCTGCGGCATGGGAGATAAGTGTTGCAAAGTTAATGGCAAGGCATGTGGTTCTGAATCGGAGACCGACGACAAGCTCTTCGAACGCAGTGAGTTCCAGCCACTGGATCCCAGCCAGGAGCCTATTTTTCCACCCGAACTTCAGTTGAACGAAGCCTTCGACTCCCAGAGTTTGGCCTTTAGCTCGGAGAGGGTTACCTGGTATCGTCCCACAACTCTAGAAGAGCTCCTCCAGCTAAAGGCACAGCATCCGGCTGCCAAACTGGTGGTGGGCAACACGGAGGTGGGCGTAGAGGTCAAGTTCAAGCACTTTCTCTACCCGCACCTCATAAATCCCACCCAGGTAAACGAGCTGCAGGAGGTGCGAGAGTCTAAAGACGGAATATACTTCGGGGCCGCTGTCAGTTTGATGGAGATAGATGCCCTTCTCCGGCAGAGGATCGAGGAGTTGCCCGAGACAGAGACCCGTTTGTTCCAATGCGCCGTCGACATGTTGCACTATTTTGCCGGAAAGCAGATTCGAAATGTCGCCTGTTTGGGTGGCAACATAATGACTGGCAGCCCCATCTCCGACATGAACCCGGTGCTCTCGGCAGCAGGGGCCCAACTGGATGTCGCTAGTTTTGTGGATGGAAAGCTTCAAAGGAGGACTGTCCACATGGGAACTGGTTTCTTTACGGGGTACCGAAGGAACGTCATCGAGGCCCAGGAGGTTCTTCTCGGCATCCACTTCCAGAAGACCACTGCGGATCAACACGTGGTGGCTTTCAAGCAGGCCAGGCGACGAGATGACGACATAGCCATCGTGAACGCCGCTGTAAACGTTCGTTTCGAGGAGAAGTCCAATGTGGTGGCGGAGATTTCGATGGCCTTTGGTGGAATGGCTCCCACTACTGTGCTGGCTCCACGGACATCGCAGTTGATGGCTGGACAAGAGTGGAACCACCAGCTGGTAGAGCGGGTGGCGGAAAGCCTGTGCACGGAGCTACCGTTAGCTGCCTCTGCTCCTGGCGGAATGATCGCCTATCGTCGAGCTTTGGTGGTGAGTCTGTTCTTTAAGGCTTACTTGGCCATCAGCCAAAAGTTGAGTAAGTCGGGTATCACATCGTCCGATGCATTGCCCCCGGAGGAGCGAAGTGGTGCTGATGTCTTCCACACCCCCGTCTTGAAGAGTGCCCAGCTCTTTGAGCGCGTCTGTAGCGATCAACCCACCTGCGATCCCATTGGCCGACCCCAGATCCATGCAGCTGCTCTGAAACAGGCCACTGGAGAGGCCATCTACACGGATGATATTCCTCGCATGGATGGCGAAGTCTACTTAGCATTTGTGTTGAGCACCAAGCCACGTGCTAAGATCACCAAACTGGATGCCAGCGAAGCCCTGGCCTTGGAGGGGGTTCATCAGTTCTTTTCCTACAAGGATTTAACAGAGCATGAGAACGAAGTGGGTCCTGTGTTCCACGATGAGCACGTCTTCGCCGCTGGAGAAGTTCATTGCTATGGACAGATTGTGGGCGCAATAGCTGCGGATAACAAGGCGCTGGCCCAGCGAGCTTCGCGATTGGTGAAGGTTGAGTACCAGGACCTAAGACCAGTGATTGTGACCATTGAACACGCCATCGAGCATAAGTCCTACTTTCCGGACTATCCGCGATTCGTGACCAAGGGAAATGTGGAGGAGGCCCTGGCCCAGGCGGATCACACCTTTGAGGGCACCTGTCGAATGGGTGGGCAGGAGCACTTTTATCTGGAGACTCACGCCGCGTTGGCAATTCCTCGCGATAGCGACGAGCTGGAGCTCTTCTGCTCTACCCAACATCCGTCCGAGGTTCAGAAGCTGGTGGCCCATGTCACCACACTTCCTGCCCATCGAGTCGTGTGCCGAGCCAAGCGATTGGGTGGTGGCTTCGGTGGCAAGGAATCCAGAGGCATATCGGTCGCTCTCCCGGTGGCCTTAGCCGCCTACCGGATGGGTCGTCCTGTCCGCTGCATGTTGGATCGCGACGAAGACATGCTCATCACTGGCACTCGACACCCCTTCCTGTTCAAATACAAGGTGGGCTTCACCAAGGAGGGTCTAATCACTGCCTGCGACATAGAATGTTACAACAACGCCGGCTGGTCCATGGATCTGTCTTTTTCGGTGAGTCCTTTAAGGTTTTTTTATATGGTTCTCGAAATAAGTATTAGTATCAAAGGATCTGCATAGGTAAAAAATCCAGTTCTTTAGCTTAAACACTTTTAAGTTCAAATAACCAAGTTCAAATTTAGGTTTAACAGAAAACTAGGTTACTTTTTGCAGTGCCCTTAACAATCTAAACTTCGTAAACTCATTTCTTTTACATTACGTTACAGGTTCTGGAGCGGGCTATGTACCACTTTGAGAACTGCTACCGCATTCCCAACGTGCGAGTGGGTGGATGGGTGTGCAAGACGAACCTGCCGTCGAACACGGCCTTCCGTGGCTTCGGAGGACCTCAGGGCATGTACGCGGGAGAGCACATTATTCGGGATGTGGCTCGGATCGTGGGCCGGGAAGTGCTGGATGTGATGAGGTTGAACTTCTACAAAACGGGCGACTACACCCACTACAACCAACAACTGGAGCACTTCCCTATCGAGCGGTGCCTAGAGGATTGTCTAAAGCAGTCACGGTACCACGAAAAGCGCTCGGAGATCGCTCGCTTCAATCGGGAGAACCGGTGGAGGAAGCGCGGAATGGCAGTGGTGCCCACCAAGTACGGCATTGCCTTTGGGGTCATGCACTTTGAACCAAGCTGGTGCCCTGATCAACATTTATGGAGATGGATCTGTACTCTTGTCTCACGGAGGCGTTGAGATTGGCCAAGGGCTAAACACCAAGATGATTCAGTGCGCGTCCAGGGCTTTGGGGATTCCCCCAGAACTGATTCACATCTCGGAGACGGCGACGGATAAAGTACCCAATACCTCGCCCACGGCGGCCAGCGTGGGATCCGACATAAACGGCATGGCTGTGCTGGATGCCTGTGAGAAGTTAAACAAGCGACTCGTTCCGATCAAGGAGGCCTTGCCCAAAGGCACCTGGAAGGAATGGATCAACAAGGCGTATTTCGACCGGGTTAGCCTCTCGGCCACCGGATTCTACGCCATGCCAGGAATTGGCTACCATCCGGAGACCAATCCCAATGCCCGCACTTACAGCTACTTCACGAACGGAGTGGGCGTCAGTGTGGTAGAGATCGACTGCCTGACCGGCGACCATCAGGTGCTCAGCACGGATATCGTCATGGACATCGGGTCGAGTCTGAATCCAGCTATTGACATTGGACAGATTGAAGGAGCGTTCATGCAGGGCTATGGGTTGTTTACTCTGGAGGAGCTCATGTACTCACCGCAGGGCATGCTCTACTCCAGAGGTCCGGGCATGTACAAGCTGCCAGGGTTCGCTGACATTCCAGCAGAGTTCAACGTGAGCCTGCTAACAGGTGCCCCCAATTCACGGGCTGTTTACTCCTCGAAGGTGAGTTGATTGAAACATCAATCTTAAAAGTCTTCATTTGTTCATAATTTTTATTATGGGGAACCAAACATACCTACAAATGATAATTATGGTTAGCGGGTTTTACCTTTAATCCTTAAATGTTTTTCCCTTTAAAAAACCCGTTCTATTTTATTGTGCTTTAGAAATTAAAGTTACTTTTTTTCTTGTACGTATTTTGACATGTAATTGCTCTAATTTCATAACAGGCCGTGGGTGAACCCCCACTCTTCATAGGATCATCGGCTTTCTTTGCCATCAAAGAAGCCATTGCCGCTGCTCGCGAGGATCAGGGTTTGAGTAGACACTTCCCATTGGAGGCGCCTTCTACGTCGGCCCGCATTCGAATCGCCTGCCAGGACAAATTTACTGAATTGGTAAGTGTTCTCCTTCACAAGTCACAAGTTGTGAGAACGTGAAATGATGTCTTTATATTTACAGCTTGACATACCCGAGGCAGGCACCTTCACTCCTTGGAACATTGTGCCCTAGAAAACGTTTTTAAAGACTTAAGCAATCTGTAAAATAATTAACAATATTTTAAATTGTAAATTTTGTCATGTGTGTATATAGTAAAATTGAAAAATAAAATGTTTTTATTACCAGAAAATCTACAACAAAACACATGAGTTGATAGCAAAGTAATTATTTTTGCAAGGGGGTTTAGCCTTAAACATGGTTTTGTTTCTACCACTTTTACTCTACAACTTAATGCGTGCATCGGATGACTATATCCTTCTATATGCATGATTAAATAGATCTTATTAATAGTTCATTGATGTAAACTGGCGAGTATATAAGTTTAATTGAACTAAACGAAAGAAAATGAAATTACCTCTTTGGGGATGACATTACCAATATTCGCCCGTATCTCAAAATATAAATTCAAGGGAAAGAGGCTTCAGAATGAGACTTGGGTTATTCGAGACGAGATCTTCGCGAGCGTCTCATTCGGCAATCATACGCCCGAAAGCGAAGTCATCAGATATGAGGTCGCTAAATTGCTTCCCTCTTAAATTCGTGTTAATTTTAGCGTCGTCTGTTGTTTCGGCTAATCCCCAAAACTATTATTTTAATGGATATGGACAAGCCGCACCGTGGACTGCCGCTGTTCCGGGGTATGTAACGATTGATAGCTACGGAAATTGCCAGGCCAACGATCGTCCATTGGTGGGACGATGCGTCAGGTATGGGGATTGCATCAGTGCCCTGCGATCTGTCTCCAAAGTGACGCCCTTGCTATGTCCATCTTCATGGCCCGAACAACTGGTGTGCTGTCCCCATGGCGGATACGTGATGCAGCCACTCAGTCAGTCTAGGAGCGAGGAAGGTGTGTTGTGAAGACTAAGTGCATCCAGGCATTAAAAGAATTGATCTCCTTTCTTTCAGCCTGCTCAAAAGCTTACTCCAGAGTTCACCACAAACGCCGTCGACGCCGACGGAATACCAACTCTAACAAAGATCAAGTGGAACTAGTTGAGCCAATTATCCAAAGACGCAATCAGAGCGTTAATCTCGTGGTGGGTGGCAGACTCACCCTAGACAACGAGTATCCGTATATGGTAAGCCCATAATAATAATGTTATTGCCAAAATCTGTCTTAGAATTTTCTATATCACATTTTTAAATACATTCTTAAATTTTTAAACATTGGATGGTTCTTTAAGTTGTTCACCTTAGTTATTTAAGGTCATAAGTGTTCTATTTAAGTTGTTAACCCTAAAACTTAAAATCGACATTGTTTGTTTCAAAATCTTTTAGTGGTTTAGTTCAGTAGTTTAGTTTGAAAGGTTATCTTGAACAAGTAGAAATTAATTGTTTAATTAAAATAAACTAAAGTGGTTTGAAAATACATTTTTTAAACTGAAATATTTGAAAGATTACAATTGAAAAATGTAACTTAATGAAAATTAATTTTATGTATTTGTGATTGGTCAACAGTGTGCTCTAGGTTGGCCCTCCCGTACAAATAGATGGATTCATGGACAAGGTTCCAGCACGCGAAGGTATATGTTCCACTGTGGCTGCGTGATGATTTCTCCACGATTCGCTTTAACGGCCGCCCACTGTTCCAATGTTGGCGGGTAAGCAACAATAATAGATGGCGCAAATACTCGAAATGCTAATGGGTTTCTCCAAACGAACAGGGAACCCCCGTCTGTGGCGTTGATTGGTGGCGATGACTTGAACAGCGCTCGCGGCCAGTTAATAGAAATCAGGCAGATAACCAAACACCCGCACTTCAATGAGGAGACCTTATCCAATGACTTGGCAGTGGTCAAGTTGGCCAGGAGATCACATAAGCCAGTGGCCTGCCTGTGGAACCAAGAATCTCTGCCGGAGAGCCCTTTAACTGCCCTGGGATATGGACAAACCAAGTTCGGTTAGTGCATAGAAATATTAAAATTCAAAGAAGGTTTAATGTATTTTTAGTTACGATTAATTTGAACAAAAAAAATTTCTTAGATATTTTTATAACCAATAATTGATTTTAATCATTCTTATTTGCCAGCTGGTCCACACTCCAATAAACTGCAGCAAGTGATGCTCTATGCCTTGGATATTCAACAATGCCAGAGATATTTGCAACACGCTGACAAGCTAGTCAATGGCCTGGGATCAGGACAGTTATGTGCGGGAGATTACTCCGGAAACATGGACACCTGTCAGGTGAGTTTATAAAATTTAAAGAAAAGCTTTACAAGTTGATCAAAAATGGTTTTCAAATGTATATTTCCTGGTGCTTAACACATGCTTTAAATTTTAAATAAGTTTAACTTTAATGTTAAATGGCTTATACTTTTAATTTTATTCGTTATAATTAACACTTTTCTTTAGGGCGATTCTGGGGGACCATTGCTGCTCCACCAACAAATGCGCCATCAGCACCAGCGAATTCCTTATTTGGTTGGAATTACTTCCTTTGGGGGAGCCTGTGCCTCTGGACAACCCGGAGTTTATGTGCGGATCGCCCATTATCTTCAGTGGATAGAACAACAAGTGTGGACGTGATTACAGAAATAGTTTGGTTCTACTGCAAGTTTTTTATTTAAACTATGTACATTTTAAATCATTATTTTATTATTTTTTCAATAACGTGTTACAAGAATTAGTTATATTTTATGAATGCGTTAAACTTTATTCTGGCAAATTATAGTTTTCTACACGTTATAAGCTTAATCAGTACCTACAACTCTTTTCAATTTTAAAGAATTTAAATGTTTATAAAAAAAAATTTATGAATGCGTTAAACTTTATTCTTGCAAATTATAGTTTTCTACACGTTATGAGCTTAATCACTACCTACAACTCTTTTCAATTTTAAAGAATTTAAATGTTTATAAAACCAAATTGTAATAAATAAATGAAATGTCAAAGCTGCTTAAAGGCAATCTTTTCTATCCAATCCAAATAGCTGTATAGCCTCGTGTAAACTCCTGGTGAATTAGGAGCCGCACAGAACTTGCCAAAGGAGGTGATGCCCACCACGAAGGCCACGCAGTTGTATTCAGGCAGCACGGCATGGATGGGACCACCCGAGTCACCCTGGCAGGTGTCTCTGCCCCCCGGCAAGTATCCGGCGCAGAACTGGCCATCGATGATGCCGCGTGGCAGTCGCCGTTCCTTGCGGTAGATCTGTTTGCAGCGCTGTTGAGGGATCACATCCAAGTCCACCTGTCGCAGGGTATTCGACTTGGCTCCTAGGAACTCGGTGCGTCCCCAGCCGGCGGCCACAACGGTGGGTATCTGAAGCTCGGGCACTTGCCACAGGCAGGCCGGACGCACCTGATCCGACAGTCTGGCCCTTCGGGTCAGCTTTAGCAGCGCGATGTCGTGGTAGTAGGCGGAGGAGCGGTACTTGGGGTGCAGCACGATGATCAAGATCTTGATGTCCTGCTGGGCAGTGCTGCTCTCGTTCAACTGGCGAACCCCCAATCGAACCATGTCCGGCGGCTTGCTGGTGGACCAAAGGATCAAAGTGATGTAGTCGTGTCTTGCTGGTCAGTGCCACTCACCTACCCGAGGTGGCACAGTGGGCGGCGGTCAGCACGTACAGCTCGCTAACCAGGGTGCCCCCGCAGCCCCACTTAATGTCCGTGTCCATGTCCTGCGTCCATCCCAATGCGGCCATGTGCGGGAAGAGTCCGTGTCGGGTGGCCGTTCCACCGACGATCAAAGGCACGCTGGGCACGCACTGCTTTCCGGAGAAGGTGCGACCGGTATCCGCCAACTGGAGCCGTCTGGTGGCAGCGTTGTACTCTTGGCATTCTGTGTAAAAATTATAGTAATTTTTTAAGGTTTATATTAAATAAACCATTGAAAAATTGTAATTTTGTGTATAATAGTTCAAATTTAACTTTCTTAATATTAAATTAAATATGGACCCAAATTTAGGTAACAGCATTTACGGATTTAACAATAAATACAAATTTATTAAATTGGTCTTCGTAGTAAATTTCTATTCAATGAACAAAGTGACTTTATATTGAAACATATTTTTCAACTTACTGGTGGCACTTATGCGCTGAGCCAGGACATGTTTGTCTGCCAAGGGACAACAAATAACAGGCACATTGTTGCGATGGGTGCAGATGTCGATGCGGGTGCCATGCACTCGATACTCCCGGATCACGTGGAGGCACTGGTAGGCCAGGATGCAGTAGCCACTCCGCCCATCGAAGCTGCGCCTGCAGAAGGCTCCTTCGCGCAGTCCTTCGGAGGCAGGCGACCTTACCTCGCCTTCGTCGTCGAACTTTAAGTAGCTTTCATCCTCTTCTAGTTCCTCTGCATCTTTTGCAGTGGGAGCCACTTGAAGCTCCTCCCAAAGCTCGGGAATTGTGTACTTGGTGGTCTGGTAGTTTATTATTTCAATGGCATCAAGAGCTGTAAAAAATGTATTATAGGTTACACATTAAAATACTTTCCACTTACCCTCTGTCCGTTGACTCTGTAGGAGCAAATGCAGGCATGTCAATTGAAGATGTATTATTAGGGACCAAAGTATTATCATTCTTTTGGAAGTTGTGTGGGTTTCATTGTTTGCTTCTTAGCACTCATTCCAATTAAATATCTGAAATAAATCGAAAGCAAAATAATTAACTTCTGGCATTTGTTGATTTTTTTGTACACTTAAAATAAATATGTGATGTTCTTAAAAAATATTGCTAAGCTTTACATTTTGTTAATATGTTGCTTTTCTTGGGTTTAGAGAAAAAGTTAAACCATGAAACAATTATGTCACAGTTTTCTATTGACTTCATTTAAACCATTTAATAAAATACCTCAATAATCTCAATAAACTTGATTTCCTTTCTATGAAAAAGTAAGTGCGTTTGTAAATTGCCTGAGAAATACTTAAGATGTGGTAAATTATTTAGCCTTCATTGTTGGTTATTTTGAACATTTTTGTTATATGTATATTCAAATGATTTTATTTATTTTTGCTGGAATGTGGTGAAATTAGTTTCAATATTTCAGCCACCACTGTGTCCAAAACAAACCCTTGTCTGTCTGTGTGTATTTTTTGTTTAATGTATTCTTATTAATTAATGCGGGCGCTCAATTATAAATTCGGCTGAATTCCAATAAAACTGTTTGCCTGCGCTGTGTTTCTTTTCGCGTGCTGTGGATTGGAAGATCCCAGTCGGATTAAATCGGTCAGTCGAGAAAGACCTACAGAGATGGCAGATTCGAAAAGTGTTTGCGTTTGGTTCGCTGTTTGTTTGCTGTCGTGCGGATTTCAAGTGAAAGGGCAGAACCCGGGGCAGTGGGCCTTTCCTAATCCCAATCCAGAGCCGGATCCAAACAGGTGGGACTACAACAACTACAACAACTACAATAACAACGGTTACAATGGCCAGTGGCCGCCGGGTTACTTTAACAACTACGGATATTATAGACCCCCGCCGCCTCCACCGCCCTGCGGCAGGCCACCGCCCGGACCTCCGCCGCCAGGTCCACCACCACGAGGTCCTCCGCCCGGCTGCCCCGGTGGTCCAAATCCGCCGCCACCTCCTCCACATCGGGAAAATGGACATAGGCAGTGGCACCCCCGTCGCCCACCGCCCAATCACCATCGGAACTTTCACAATATCTTCCTGAACCAGGAGCGTAAAGTGGATGCGGAGAACTACAACAAAACGGCGGAGACGGAGGACTTGCACGACGATTTCAATGGACGATCGATTGTGGCACCCGGACAATATCCACACATGGTCAGTAAACAGAGATGCACTCCAAACAGAAACCAACGAAAAGCAAATCAAAATAAAACCACACGAAACCGGAATCGCGGAACGCCAAAGCATCACAGCTTCCAAAAAAACGCGACTAAAAGCTATCGCTGAATTGCAAATCGTAGCCCTACCTTCTGATAACAGTTACTGAACCAACTCTCTAACACTCACTCTCTAATCCCCTCTTCACCACTGTCTAATCCTCTCTCTCCCCCACCCTCAGGCTGCTCTGGGATTCCGCAATGCGAAGCACGAGATCGACTACAAGTGCGGAGGCAGCCTGATCAGTGAGAACTTTGTGCTCACCGCCGCTCACTGCTTGACCACTCACGGGTAAGCTTTCACTTTCGCTCAGAACCAATATTGAGTGAGTTTGTTGAGATTGTTAAAAAAAAAAAGAAGAAAATGAGTGTCACTACTAAAAGACCCGCTACTAAATGACCTGATATAAAATGTGTTGCCTACCTATAGGCGTGTGCAAACAATTTTTCAATTTTTAAATTAAATTTAAAGAAAGCGAATTTTTAAATTATTTGATTGCAAAATTTTTGTTAGTTTAAAAACTTGAGTTTTATAAAAACCCTATAAAAACTGTCTTTTGTCTGAATTCTCTTCTTGGGGTACAACACAGTATAATAAATACCAAAACAAAACTTTACATTTTTTTAAAGTCTGTCCAAAAAGTGTAACAACCTTTATCTCTTTAAAATTGAGGATAGAAATAAATCTTGATTAAATAATCATAAAATCAGAAACACATAATATTTGAATTATCTAATTAGTAAACGCTTAAAGAATAAAAGTAACTTGAACCTAATTTTCATGACTCAGAACCGCTCCCGACGTGGTAAAAATCGGAGACATAAAGCTAAAGGAATGGGAGGATGACGTGGCTCCCCAAAGACGGCGTGTGGCGCAAATTTATTTGCATCCGCTTTACAATTCCACCCTAAACTACCACGACATTGGACTGATTCAGTTAAATCGGCCAGTGGAGTACACCTGGTTTGTGAAGCCAGCTCGCCTTTGGCCGAAAAATGAGATTCCATACGGCAAGCTGTACACCATGGGCTACGGGTCTACAGGATTTGCCCAGGCCCAAACCAACATCCTCACGGAACTGGATCTTTCTGTTGTGCCAATAGAGCAGTGCAATTCCAGTCTGCCGGCGGATGAGGGTTCCCCTAACGGAATAATCACGAGTCAGATATGCGCCCATGACTATGAGAAGAATCGCGATACCTGTCAGGTGGGAGTTACTATAGTACTTGCTTTTAAAAAATTAATTTTTAAATCGACTGAATTTTAAATTTTAAATAATTTACAACTTACAGGGCGATTCCGGAGGACCTCTTCAGTTGAATTTAGAGCGTCGCCGTCGCCGTAATCGCAGCCGAAAACATTACCGCTACTACCTCGTAGGCATTACATCCTATGGAACCTATTGTCGGAGTGAATTCCCAGGTGAGTTACTTTAAACATAACCCAATCTCTTAAACACAAAGGGATTTTCATTTTTCAGGTGTTTACACGAGAGTGTCATCCTACATCGACTGGATAGCTTCCATAGTGTGGCCTACTTACTATAGCGAGTTTGAGAACCAGTAAAAATAGACAGTAATAAAAATGTTGCATACAGAAAATTCTACGATTTACGACGAATTATAATTATTTATTTTACAAACTAATTTTATTTTCTTAGAACAGCTGTTGGTTATAAAATTCGAGCAATTCCTAATAAATGCATTCATAAAAAATATGATATTTTCCTGTAGGGTTTTTAAAAAGCTATAACACATTTAAAAAATGCCAAGAAAATATTTACGTTGGCTTGGCTTAATATAAGACTTATTTTGCTTTTATATTTTCTTACCCAAGGTCAAATGCAATGGTTGCTAGGCAATTTCAATAACAGACGTTTTGTGTTAGATCGATTCTTTTGAACTTTAAGTACTCATAGTTTTGAAATGGTCGGAAAGAGCAAAAAGAAGCGCAATAGCAAAGATTCCACATCCAGTAATGCTGGAAGTGGAGAGGGCGAGGAGAAAAAGAAGAAAGAGGGCGGTGGAAAGAAGAAAGGGGGCGTGGGAAAGTCCATTGGCTGTGACATCTTCAATGACGCTGCCATGGATAACGCCTATTACGTGTGCCATAATGTCCAGGTAAGCTGTAAATTCAGTTTTAACTTAAATTTAAGTGAATGCATTTTACTTTATTTGTTTTTTTAGGACGTTCTTAAATCAAGAGGATTCGCCTGGCCAGATGGACAAAAAAAGAAAAAGAAGGGAAAGCGTTAAGATTGAAACTAAATACAAAAGATAACATCTACTGGATAAGATATATCCAAATAAGTATATTCTTTAAACTGGAGATCACAAAATAAATGTACGCAGAAAAGTAACTTAAAATCAAAAAACTTAGTGAGCTAATTTTAATTAAATAGAGAATGAAAACGAAAGTTTTTTGAAATTCTTCCCCTCGACCTGCATAAATAAGAGCATGCGCGCTCATGTTTATTTTTATAAAACCAAAACAAGCCATCATCGATCAAAAACAAACAATTCCAAAAAAACGCAGCCTGCTCAAAGTTAAACGTCAGCGGCAAACACTTCTAGAACGAACGTCACCATCTCCAAAACACAAACACATATTTCGGAATCGGCGTGTGAAAAATATTGAAAAGCCAAATTGTATTCGTTTCGCAGAATGAGCGAAGGCTGCACCATATAAATCGGAGCAACGATCGCGCGTTTTCAGTCTACAATCGACATTAGCGGCTGCAGCATCCAAATAAGTGGAGATACCAAATACAAAGACACCAGAGGAATACCTACAAACAGTGGCAGAATGGTCAAAACACCGGCAATTGGCATCGACTTGGGGACCACCTACTCCTGCGTGGGAGTGTGGCAGAACAGCAAGGTGGAGATCATTGCCAACGACCAGGGCAACCGCACCACGCCCTCCTATGTGGCATTCAACGACACGGAGCGCCTCATTGGCGACGCGGCCAAGAACCAGGTGAGTCAGGGTGATTGCCCAAATACGTTGATCGAGATCCGATATGGCCAGGTGCGACTGGCTGGTGATGTGAGTGATTTAATTGGAATGGGAATGGGAATGGGATACTAAAATAAATGAGAGAGATGCGAAAAGTGTGGGTGGTTGGGCGTCTTCCAACAGTGGCATACAAAAGTTTGTATTCAATTTGGTTGGGTTATTTTTATGTACCTGTAGTAACATGTAATTATACTTAATAGCAATGACATTCAATTCAAGTTAACCTTTCGTTAGTGTTACCTTTGGGTAAATCTTCACACAGAGAAAAAATGAAGTCTATTTTAACACGTTTTTGTTTAAAAATCTCTTAAAAGGCAGGAAAATTAGAATTTAGTTCATATAAAAACAATAATTATAAACTATTATAGGAATGTAAAATTTGTTGCATATTGTAAATACATTTGTTGTACATTTTGTATGTTTTTCTTTTATTTATTTATTTTTTATTTACAATTTAAATAAAGACACAGTTCAGTTTTTCGTTTAACCATTTTACTTTACAATTTTAATGTTATTGTAATTTTTAAACATACATACATTCCTTAATAAAATTACCAGAGAGCTATTGACAACGACTAAGTAACGTTTTAGTAACTTGATATTGCGACATACCAGGAGTAATTTTGTTTACAATAATCAGGAATGATGACATTTGGATACTTTAACTCCAACAGCTTAAGGGTACATACTTAAACGGCGAGTTTTATGATAAACCCCTGATTTTTATCCCTTTCTAGGTCGCCATGAATGCTAAGAACACGGTGTTTGATGCCAAGCGCCTAATTGGCCGTAAGTTTGACGACAAGAAAATCCAGGAGGACGTGAAGCTCTGGCCCTTCAAGGTTGTCAACGAGGGCGGCAAGCCCAAGATTGAAGTCGAATTCAAGGGTGAGCGCAAGCGCTTCGTTCCCGAGGAGGTCAGCTCGATGGTGCTGACCAAGATGCGCGAGATCGCCGAGGTCTATTTGGGGGGCCAGGTGAAGGACGCTGTCATCACAGTGCCGGCTTACTTCAACGACAGCCAGCGACAGGCCACCAAGGATGCGGGTTCCATTGCCGGACTAAATGTGCTGAGGATCATCAACGAGCCCACAGCGGCTGCTCTGGCCTATGGATTGGACAAGAATCTCAAGGGGGAGCGAAATGTGCTCATCTTTGACCTGGGAGGTGGCACCTTCGATGTCTCCATATTGACCATTGACGAGGGCTCCCTGTTCGAGGTCAAGGCCACGGCTGGAGATACCCATTTGGGTGGCGAGGACTTCGACAACCGACTGGTTAACCACTTTTCGGAGGAGTTCAAGCGCAAGCACAAGGCGGACATCAAGGGAAATGCCAGGGCCCTGCGTCGTCTGAGGACGGCCTGCGAAAGAGCCAAGCGAACCCTATCCTCCAGCACGGAGGCATCCTTGGAGATTGATGCCTTGCACGAGGGAATCGACTTCTACTCGAAGATTTCGCGGGCCCGCTTTGAAGAGCTGAACATGGATCTCTTCCGATCCACCATGCAGCCGGTGGAACGGGCTCTGAGCGATGCCAAGATGGACAAGAAGGCCATCCATGACGTGGTGCTGGTGGGTGGTTCCACGCGCATCCCCAAGATACAGAAACTTCTGCAGGATCTGTTTGGTGGCAAGCAGTTGAATCTCTCCATCAATCCTGACGAGGCTGTGGCCTACGGAGCTGCTGTTCAGGCCGCGATACTCACCGGTGTGGGCAGCTCCCAGATCCAGGATCTGCTGCTGGTGGACGTAACTCCCCTGTCGCTGGGAATCGAAACCGCTGGCGGTGTGATGACCAAGTTGGTGGAACGCAATGCTCGGATTCCCTGCAAGCAGCAGCAGACTTTCACCACTTATAGTGACAACCAGAATGCGGTGACCATTCAAGTTTATGAGGGGGAGCGGGCAATGACGAAGGACAACAACCTTCTGGGCACCTTCAACCTCACTGGGATTCCCCCCGCTCCCAGGGGTGTGCCACAGATAGAGGTGGCCTTCGACTTGAATGCAGATGGCATACTGAACGTGAATGCCAAGGACAATAGCACCGGGAAGACCGAGAAGATTACGATCACAAACGATAAGGGTAGACTGTCTAAATCGGAGATTGATCGTATGTTATCCGAAGCGGAGAAGTACAAGGCGGAGGACGATCGCCAGCGGGAAAGGGTTCAGTCCAAGAACTCCCTCGAGGGCTACATCTATGGCTGCAAACAGGCCATCGACGAGGCTCCATCCGGAGTCCTTTCCGAGGCCGATCGGTCCAAGGTGCGGGAGAAGTGCGTCTCGGAAACGGCCTGGCTGGACAAGAACACTCTCGCCGAGAAGGAGGAGTACGACGATCACTTGAAGGAGTGCCAGCGCATCTGCAGTCCCATTATGTCGAAACTTCATGCGGGTGCCAAGCCCAAAGGCAAGCAGTCGGGAGGTACCGGCTCGAATCCCACTGTGGAAGAGGTGGACTGAGTGCCCCATAACTAAATTATTCAGTCATTAAAACTGTTTTATTGAATATCTAATTTTGAAAATAAATTATATCACAGGGTAACCTAACCCATAAAGGTAATTTTGTGCCCATTCGTGTTCCCATGGCTGCCCTAAGTAAACCATTCGCGGAGTGGCTTGGATGGCGGAGCTGCAACGAGCTCGTCCATCCGCGCAGTTGTCGGAGGGCAGCTTTTGAGAGTTTCTTCCGATTTGTCTCGTCCAACTCCAAGTACTATCTGCCGCTTTTATTTCTCCACCTGGCCAAACATGGTGTGCGTTCTGGGAGTGTGGACTTGCAGCTGCTCGTGGATTCTCTTTGGGACTATGCCCAACTGGTGTTTGGAGGCATAGTAAACGCCAGCCTAATAACGTGGTCCATTTGCGGTTTACGGTAGGTAGACTTTTAGCATTAAATATAAAGAGTTATATTTTTAAAAGTAATATTTATAAAAATAAAAATATTTATAAAATGTTCGTAAGTTTAAAAACTTCCTTTTTGAGCCAACCTTGAGTGTCACACGATAGAAATTAGGTTAAATTAAATCTAAAGTCACATACTACACACTAGAACTTTGGCCATGGCAATGCATCGTTTGCACGTGGGACAAAAATTAAGTTCGAATTGTAGAAAACCTAAACTATTTAAAAAAAAAGTTTATTTCCCGATTCCGAGCAATTTCTTTTTTATTCAATTATAATCATAATATAGTAAAACTATCGAGATTCAACCGTATAAAATACTGCTGATTCGTACAACACTTTCAATTTTCTTAATTTAACACGTTTAATGGAAGGTAACAATTTCTGATTGTTTTTAAAGTACATATTAACCGCATTTCGTTAAATAGCAATTTGCTGGGTAAATTCTATCCGTACACATTGGTCTTCATGCCGTCTGCTTTGGGTGGCGCTTTCTGTGCATTCTATCCAAGACGGGTCAAACATGTGCAGCATACGGCGATATTCCAGGCTGTGAGTAATCCAAAGCTCGTCAAGACGACTAACCAATTTACTATGCAATTTCCAGACCATCGAGAGTCTAATGCTTCGCTCCCACCCACTGAGCAAACTCCTGTCTTCGTCAGTGGCTCTGCAAGCTGTAATCTTTATGGTTTGCAGCGCTGTAATCCTAGAGGGAAAACAAAGGAAGTGGTACAATGGCTTTTGGTTTATAGTACCAGATGATGCGTCTGATACTGATTCTCCACAAGGACCCTGCTCTCATACAAAACTAGATTGCGGTCAACATGTCGTGCGGGGCATTCGAAACTACCTGATGTATGGCCTCGGCTTGGATGTGTTCAAGGCTCTAGTCAGCTGCTCCAGAACTGGCCAGTGGCACCTGAAGCACCTCAATTTCGAGTCCGCAGCTTGGCTGGGCTGCTATGTGGGCATATACAGGGTAAGTTATGTTTATATATATAATTAACTTTTAGAGAATAATGATTGCAGAAGATAGCTTTTACAAAGGTAGACAACATTTCGTAACTATAATTTATAACACTAAGCAACTTTTACACTTTCAAATTAGTCTTATTAAAATTAATTTAAGTTCCAAAACTATATAACCTTTACTTTTAAAACTTAAATAAAACTATTTTTAACCTTACAAATAAGAACACGGCCAATGTTGAAGGCTACACCAAACAATGTCATATAGAGGGGGTAGCCCCGATTTTTTTTTCGATGTCTTCTTAATACTTAGGGGTAGTAATATTTAATCAACATAAGACTCGATCATTATTGCGATATCATGTGTCAATGCAGTGCCCTCGGTTTATTTATTACCCAATACTAAATTTGGTTAAATCTCTATTAATAAATAGTTATTTTTGATAATAGTGATTTAAAGAAGTTTCTCTTTGACAGGCTGTCCATTGCTATCTTCGGCATAGCCCAGTAATGAAGGATTCCCTCCGGCATCCTTTGGCTGGCTTCTTCGGGGGCCTCAGTTACCTGTTCTATCCGAAGCTGACCATCCTGAGTTACGCGCTACTGGAGGCCTCGCGCACTTTGTGGGCCAGACGACGAGTGTCGGGAAAGAAACGCTTTGGGTATACCGATATTATTTTTCCGCTGGCCCTGGCCTACCTCATTCAAAACTATGTGACGAAGGCCCAACGGGTTAGCGGACTAGCTGGCATTATCATAGACAGCACCACAGCCAACTAGTGAGTCTAGTCGATATTTTCGTGTACTACAAATAATTGACTTCGCATTTCCCAACAGCGGTATAAACATCAGCAAGCGGATAGCCCGGCTGCAATGAATCTATTAAACTGTTATGCTTGAGCACTTAAATATACGTATCCAATGTTTTGCATGTTAACCTTTGGCTCCGACTGCCGAGCTTTGAACAGCCGCTCGTTCTGGGATTGGGTTTGGGGTATGTCCCAGCAGTATCTCCCCGAAATTGGTCGCGCAATGGCCGTCGCACCAAGCAAACTGGTGGAGCCGCCCTTAAACCGAATTCACTGCGGCATCCTGCACAGTCGGCCGGGTCAGAGTTGCACGCAAGCCCTCATCTGGAATCTGTACCGCAATCATGTGTCCAGTGCCAAATACTATTCACCCTTGTTGCTGGTCTGCTACTTATTTACTACGTAATCAAGGCAACAAAAACGTGAATTTTTTCTCACTTTGAGTTCAGGAAATATCAGGAATAATTTTTTACAAATTTAAAATTTAAATTTAGCTTATAAAATCAATATGTGCTTTTTATCAGTGTTTACTATCAATTCTTTTAACACCCGATTTATAAACTGTTGACTCATTTTGTTAACTTTAAGAGATTACACAAAGAGATCAAATTAATTACATTGTGATTTGAAATCAAAAAGTTTACATTTTTAGCACTCTCTTAAAAAACGATTACGTCTTTACGTCAAAAAAAGTTATTTTGTACAGTTTTCAAGAACAAATTTATCTCAAATAGAGCAAAGTGGTTTAAATCAATGTTGATTGTATTGAAAATATCTATAGGGTAGACCGGGGCAGGTTGTCACACATTTTTTTCTGGAATTTTTTTCTTTTTTTCTATTGACATTTTACCAAAATATCGGCAATTTATTCAGCTACAATGTGACACATAGATTTTCCGTGTAATCGTCACCCAACAGTTGTTACATGGAGATAAGTGACGCAATGTCAGTTGTGACAACGTGCCCCGTGACCGGGGAGAGTTGTCACAACTTCTGAAACTACGCAAAAAATGTTATTCGAAGTGTGTATATCGTTACAGTTGGAAGATTATTACCTGGTGGAATATAAAAAACATAATACTGTGCAGAAAAAAAGTTTTATTGATGAAAAGTACAAAAAGTCACGAAAAAGTCATTTGTGACAACGGGGCAAGTTGTCACAAATGACTTTTTCATGACCTTTTGTACTTTTTTACTTCCAGCGGCCTCGTGGCCGACGCATTTAAGATGTTTGAAAGGTTAGATATTGTATTGGATTCGTAAAAGCACGTACTTTAAGGAAATGTAAGGTTCAATACTGTGAAACAAAAGGCTTCATGTCGGGAACGCTAAATGTAAGGTAATAAAATTTTACTTACGCCCCAAAAAAAAAATGTTTTCGTGAAATTGCGGGAACACACTTGCGGCAATGTCAACACTTTACACAGTCAAATGATGGACAAACGTGTGACAAACTGCCCCGGCCTACCCTACAGATATTTAAAAATCTTACCACTTTTAACTTACCACACATAATATGCGCCTTTACGCAGGCAAGGTTTTTTTTAAAGGCGAAATAAGTAACGGAAATCTGATAGTCACTAGTTTTTCTTTTTAAATATTTTCGCTGAAAATATAAAGATAATTTTGACTCAACAAAAAATAGGAGAAAAACTTGTAATCCAGCTTTTGTTTATAGGTAGGGCCATTTTGGATTTTAATTTGCCTATTTTGAGGGACCCATTTTCGGTTGATTTGGTTTTAAAAATTATTTGTGATTATAATCACTTATCATTAATTTCCTGATGTTCTGGGGTAACAAAAATTAAGTTTGTGTTAGAATTGGGAACCTCTCTCCATTGCAAATTAATATAATAATAATAAACAATAATAATAATAAAAGAGAAAATTCTGTTTTCAAAGTATACAATTTTAAACGAGTTATGTGGCTTTAATAGTTATATATATTTCGGTTTTATTTCACGTATTGAAATTAATGGTTTGTTCGATTTCAGTTGCCGTTGCTCATGAACTGGCGATGTGTTTCTACAAATTTGGTCCTTCGAATGGTTAAAAACTATTTCCAAGTCTCCAGTTTCGCTGCTTTCATTAATGCCATCACCTTTTTCCTGATGTGCGTAGCTAGGCGGATTAATGGTCGATTTGTGTTCATATTCACACCTTACCTCTCAAACTGGATGGCGTGCCAGGTCTGCTGGTTGATGCCTCCTCAGGTTCTTCATTTTTTTGTGACTGGAATAACAACCGCTGTAAGTACAAGAATTATTAAAGGTAAGGCCCTCAAATATTTCACCCATTTACAGGCCTTGGAAAGCTTACAGAGGTATTTTGACTTCGGTTTGGTTCATTCGCGCTTGGGTCAGACCCTTGTATTCATGATCTCCTCTGTGGTGGTCATGCATTATCAACAGGCACGAAAGTACTCCGGATTCTGGTTCATCCGACCGTCTTCGTTACCTAAGGATCACAAAAAGCGGACAATGGTGAAGAATATGCTAGAGAGTCTTAGGGAATTAAAATCCTACCTGGGCATAGGAATAGCACTGGATCTAGTATCTCCCATAATGAACAGAAACCTAAAACTACTGCGGCCAAAGATGACATGTTTTTTGGCGGGTTATATAGGATTGTTTAAGGTAAAGTTTACATTCAACTTATAATTTTACATAATGCTCACATTGAGAATAAAAAAGTCTAAAGAATAAAACAGTCTACTTAATATTGTGGCTATCTTTCCAGTTGTTGCAGTTGATGCCGTTTAATAACTTGGATTTAAAGCACACTAATGCTCTCGCTGCCTTTATAAGTGCCTCTTCCTTTGCCCTATTACCTAACCGCCTCACCTTTATGTGTTTCGCTGTGGTTACCGCCAGTCAGGTGATCTGGCAACAGGTGTGCGATCTCAAGACAGAACAAAATTCACACCTAGATGCTGTGCAAAAGATTCCGTGGGCGAGGCTGCTGATACCCTGCAGTTTGGCTTATTTAGTGCAAACCTTTTTATTTCACCATCAGCACCTCAACGAGGTTGCCCGGAGTTTTATAGACTGCACATGTGACAAGAAGTAAATTATTAAATTGTCATCCAAGATATGTAACATATATAAAAAATACCTTAAATTGCAGTGGGAAACGAATATTGGATCTGCTAAACATGCCCAGTACAAACACCATTCTGGAAATGGCGGAAATGTCACCAAAAACTTCGTTTTGGTTTTAGTAAAATTTTTGTAATACTGTATCTTACAAATTTGTACAACAATTTAACTTTCTAGGGAAAATTAAAAAAAAAATCTGACTACTTTGCGTATTTTAAATTAAAAAACAAATAACGTTTTTAAATATAAATCTTTTTATATCACCTACAATCCGTTTTAAGCAGGGACCGTAAATAATGGTTATTTTTAATTTTTTAAACAAAAAAATCATCCACTTACAACAGACCTAGACAAAAATGGTTGACACCAAAATAATCCTTTTTGTTCACTCTTTGCATTTCCGCTATGATTTTTAAATTTCAGCTTTTTTTAGTTTCTCTTCAACAATAATCATTTTATTTGAGCAAAAAAAAAAATAAAATTTAATCATTTTTTTTGATTCAAAAAAAAAAATCAAAAAATAATGATTATTATGGCCTTTTATTTCAATCCACTCAAAATAAAAGGCCGCTGAGCATTGCAGCTTCTGTGTTGAACTTTTCGCCAATATTATTTTTTATCCTTGGTATGGGACCTCAGGACTACCCCCAGGTTAAATTTCAATTTTCTAAAAAATACTTTAAAAAAAATTATTTTTAAATTCAATAACTTTTATTTTAATCCACTCAGAATAAAAGGCCGCTGAGCATTGCAGCTTCTGTGTTGAACTTTTCGACAATATTAGTTTTTATCCTTGGTATGGGACCTCAGGACTACCCCCAGGTTAAATTTCAATTTTCTAAAAAATACTTTAAAAAAATATTATTTTTTAATTCAATAACTTTTATTTTAATCCACTCAGAATAAAAGGCCGCTGAGCATTGCAGCTTCTGTGTTGAACTTTTCGACAATATTAGTTTTTATCCTTGGTATGGGACCTCAGGACTACCCCCAGGTTAAATTTCAATTTTCTAAAAAATACTTTAAAAAAATATTATTTTTAAATTCAATAACTTTTATTTTAATCCACTCAGAATAAAAGGCCGCTGAGCATTGCAGCTTCTGTGTTGAACTTTTCGACAATATTAGTTTTTATCCTTGGTATGGGACCTCAGGACTACCCCCAGGTTAAATTTCAATTTTCTAAAAAATACTTTAAAAAATATTATTTTTAATTCAATAACTTTTATTTTAATCCACTCAGAATAAAAGGCCGCTGAGCATTGCAGCTTCTGTGTTGAACTTTTCGACAATATTAGTTTTTATCCTTGGTATGGGACCTCAGGACTACCCCCAGGTTAAATTTCAATTTTCTAAAAAATACTTTAAAAAATATTATTTTTTAATTCAATAACTTTTATTTTAATCCACTCAGAATAAAAGGCCGCTGAGCATTGCAGCTTCTGTGTTGAACTTTTCGACAATATTAGTTTTTATCCTTGGTATGGGACCTCAGGACTACCCCCAGGTTAAATTTCAATTTTCTAAAAATACTTTAAAAAAATATTATTTTTTAATTCAATAACTTTTATTTTAATCCACTCAGAATAAAAGGCCGCTGAGCATTGCAGCTTGTGTTGAACTTTTCGACAATATTAGTTTTTATCCTTGGTATGGGACCTCAGGACTACCCCAGGTTAAATTTCAATTTTCTAAAAAATACTTTAAAAAATATTATTTTTAATTCAATAACTTTTTTTTAATCCACTCAGAATAAAAGGCCGCTGAGCATTGCAGCTTTGTGTTGAACTTTTCGACAATATTAGTTTTTATCCTTGGTATGGGACCTCAGGACTACCCCCAGGTTAAATTTCAATTTTCTAAAAAATACTTTAAAAAATTATTTTTTAATTCAATAACTTTTATTTTAATTAAAAAACAATATTTTTTAAAGTATTTTTAGAAAATTGAAATTTAACCTGGGGTAGTCCTGAGGTCCCATACCAAGGATAAAACTAATATTGTCGAAAAGTTCAACACAGAAGCTGCAATGCTCAGCGGCCTTTTATTCTGAGTGGATTAAAATAAAGTTATTGAATTAAAAATAATATTTTTTAAAGTATTTTTAGAAAATTGAAATTTAACCTGGGGTAGTCCTGAGGTCCCATACCAAGGATAAAAATAATATTGTCGAAAAGTTCAACACAGAAGCTGCAATGCTCAGCGGCCTTTTATTTTGAGTGGATTGAAATAAAAGGCCATAATAATCATTATTTTTTGATTTTTTTTTTGAATCAAAAAAATGATTAAATTTTATATTTTTTTTTGCTCAAATATAATGATTATCTTTAAGGAAAAAAGTAAAAATTGAAATATAATCATTACCACTCGATTTTTTTGATAAAACTTATAATGGTTACGGTCCCTGGTTTTAAGTGATGCGCATAAATTATTTCCCATCTAAACGTGAACGTGTTTTTAATGGGAGAGAAATCCTCGGCTACTGGCGATGTCTCTTAATTTGTGACTGGAGTTAGAGATACATATCTCTTTATCAGTAACTGGACCAAATGGCGATATCTCCGAAGTATTAATTCAAACTTGACAAAATGTGCTAAAAAAATTAATTTTTCGTATTAGTTTGAAATTCAGTTTTATTGTATGCGTATTTTTAGAAAAATTATGACAAACATTAATTTAATTTAAAAAAAAGTTGTAAGCAAAAATGATTTTATTAAAGCTTGGTATGGATATATTGGAATTACGAGTTTGTGTAATAGTGTTGTAGAATCTGGACTTTTAAGCATCATTAGCCAGCCAAATGTCGGACGTGCAATCACCTCCGGGATAACGCATTTCATGAGGTAGCCCAGGACCATAGGGCTCATTGCCGAAGTCCACCAGGAAGTCCTCATTTAGGGATATGCCTCCATTCACAGTATCCACATCAACGAGCACAATGTGACCGCCTTGCGATACCATTTTTGGATAAAACTAAAGTAAATTGGGTATTATATTTCAAATTTTCCACAGACTTAGTTAAGACTCACCTGCTTATCCCAAGGGGAATATAAAGATGACGAGACGTACAACCGCTTACCATCCAGTGAGAGCTGCATCATTTGAGGACCGCCTTCCAATCGACGACCCTTAACATAACGTGCTGAAGGTCTCTCCTGCAAAAATTAAAGTTG
Organism: Drosophila oshimai; assembly: GCA_018150695.1. Taxonomy (NCBI): domain Eukaryota; kingdom Metazoa; phylum Arthropoda; class Insecta; order Diptera; family Drosophilidae; genus Drosophila; species Drosophila oshimai. The sequence goes on along the minus strand of JAECWM010000003.1, from coordinate 1,872,752 downwards.
GTAAAAACTTAGAGATTATAACTAGTTAGCAGATTTACCTTCAGTTCCTTATCCTCCTTAACAATCACATTGGGCAAATCACTGCATATAGCACCTCCCAGGAAAAGCTGTCCCGTTAGCTTGGGATTCTCGGGATCGGTAATGTCGTATTGCCTTACATCACCATGTCGCCAGCAGTTGACATAGAGGAATCTATCATCTAGGGATATGATGATATCGGAGATCATGCCGCCCATGTCCTCCACCTCTCCACTGCCGGTATCAACCAGTTTTCCCGGAATATCTATCACTTTCTTGGCCTCAAACTCATCGGAATCAGCCTTCTTCTTGAAGTAGAACACCTTAGCGTTGAGGGCACAGCCCACATATCCCTCTGCCCGTTTTGGATCGTGCAGGAAGCGAATCTCCAGCGGCGTTATGCCGTCCGATCCCAGATCAATTGTTTGGTAGAGAGTCTGTGTGGACCACTTGTAGAAGTTGAGCCGGCAACCGTACTGGGTCATGTCATCGAGGTCACCACTCTTCCAGCCACTAAAAAATTCATAAAGTTTTTTACTAAGTTTCTCGATTTATATAAAAAGTACTAACCGTCGCCATTTGTTGGGGGCTCCCCATTCGGACGACACCATCACATCAAAGTACGGTTGATACCAGAAATCGTAGCCACATAATGCCTTCTTTTCTCCCTTGGTCCAGGTACCGATGCAATTAAATTCCGAGTCGAATAGGATAAAGTCCCCTTTAGCATATCCTTCTGCATCACCCATGACGGATATCATGATGTTGCCATTAGCCAGGCAGTGCGTAGTATGGGGACCCGTAACATTGTGGCTCTTCAACACACTGCCATCGATGGTCTTGATTATCTCCGGCTTTCGGGGATCCTTAACCACATCAAGTATGTAAATAAAATCCGAATTCAAGGCCGGCAGCACCATTCTGTTCCTTTTTGGCACTGACTCAGCATTCTCGTCCACATAGTAGCAACTGGAGCAGGCGTTCCAGCCAGAGTGATGCAGCTCATCGCCTTTCCGATTCGTAAATGTGCGGTGGACTATCTAAACAGAGATTTAGGTACAACAAATTCATAACAAAATTAGCACATTATTATTTTTAAAATAATAACAAAAAATCAACCACAATTATCAATCATTACAGTGTTGTTCCCTAAATATAGTTTGAAGCTGTAATCTCACAAAATATATAATATTAAACAAACAAATATAACCTGTTAAAATATAATCATTTGGGGATTCAATTTTATAAAATATAAATTTAAAATGTTTAACACTGTTGTAATCAGTGCTAGGTAAGTTAAAAAACCAAATGTTGTATAGAAACTAAACAGAGTAAAATTGGTTTTATGTTGCTTACTTATACGTTGATAGAATTTGCTCATTAAGTAAAGTGTCAGGTAGTGTTGATTTTTGTCTGCTTACCTGGCAGTAGGTGGGGCTCTCGGGATCCACATCGACTGTGGACAGATAATCGCCGTGGGGCTCGTCCAAGTTGGGCTGAACAGTGACCGTATAGAGAAGCTTCTCGCGGGGACCACTCCTCATGGCATCCAGCGGGGTTGCGTAACCCGGTCCGCGGCAACAGGCTGCAGAAAAACAATTTAATTATACAAATTAATCGGGATTTGTATTCAGTTTATCAGAGATCCGAGGCATGTTTGCAATACAAAGTTTATATATACTTGTTTATGTACATTTCTTCGACATTGCTTGGCGGTTGTTGTGGAACGAAGAACAGCAGCAAACTGAGTATCGCCCGATGTCAATCGAGAGCTTTATACTTGGGCTCTCTTGCCAAGACCACAGCTTATAAAAATGTTTCTATATGCTCTTAACATAAAACCGAAAAGAGACCGGTTCACCCGGCTTTTCTATCACAAATACTAGAAAGGTCTGTAACATACACATGTTTGTACATATATGTACTGATAAGATTTAGTCCCTCTTGCTGTTCTAAAATGTTCAAAATAACAAATTATTAAGACAAAACGACCGTGTATGTGATAAGGTACCAATTTCTGGTAGTGCTTTAAAATAGTCCATTTACTCGCGGTAATACATACATTCTATATAGATGAACATTTGTTCATAAATTTCAGAAATAAATGGTTGTAAATGACAATATAACAATAAATCCAAACTTCTATCCTATTTATAACCCTTGTCCCTTGATCTTAATGTTTATAAAAAAGTGTTATTTGACTATTTTTTATGTTTTAAACAAAAGGAGAAAATAAGGTAACTCGATTTGTCTGGTAAAAAATCATTTTAGAAACATGTTAAAAGGCTAGAAGGCTTGTTAATTTATTCATAAATAATTTTCGAATTTCAAATTCTTGATTTTTGACAAATTTAAGAATTGACCAAACTTACATATCATTTTAACAAATCGTTATAAATTTTGATAATTTTTATTTTATTTTTCTTGTCCTCTTCAATAAAAATAAAATTGTTTTTAAAAAAGTTGTTTCTGTTTTCTGTATTTTTTCATAATTGTAATAAAAAATTTGCTAACTATTAAAGAAAAAATTTAAAGATTAGAAATAATAATTTTTAAAAATTCATGAATATTCGATATATCCCGTTTTAAAAATACGCAATGGCCACACAACGAACTATCGATAGCACATGCGCTCGCGGCCTTGCCAGATCAGAGGAAAATGTAAAGCAACGCCGAGTGCCTGCCAGGAAATTTTTAGCGCGTTGCGACGGAACAGTGAAAAAGCAATCGTAATACGCGTGGTAGCGGCCCAATCCAATCTTTAACGGCTTTCTCGAATCAAGGGGCACCTGCAGCCATGTCGCATCACTACGTGGTGACGGCGCAAAAGCCGACGGCGGTTGTTGCCTGCTTGACTGGTAAGGGGGGCCCGGGGCGGGCTTCGTTGTGGTCTCTCCGGCGAAAACAGAAAACAAGCATGTTTGCCGGTAGCCGGATTACACAAGCCGCCTTTCGAAATCGATATGGTCTTATACATATGCATCGTCTATCCCCACAGGCAACTTCACCTCGCCCACAGATCTCAATCTGATCATCGCGCGGAACAACCAGGTGGAAATCGATCTGGTCACGCCGGAGGGCCTGCGTCCGCTCAAGGAGATCAACATTAACGGCACTATTGCGGTGATGCGACACTTCCGTCCGCCGGACAGCAACAAGGACCTGCTCTTCATTCTGACGCGTCGCTACAATGTGATGATCCTGGAGGCACGCATGGTTAACGACGTCATAACGGTCGTCACAAAGGCCAACGGCAATGTGTCCGACTCAGTGGGGATACCGTCGGAGGGAGGCGTCATCGCCGCCATCGACCCCAAGGCCAGGGTAATTGGAATGTGCCTTTATCAGGGCCTGTTCACCATCATTCCGATGGACAAGGAGGCCAGTGAGCTGAAGGCCACCAATTTACGGTAGTGTATCTACATTTTGAAACTTTAAATTTTGTTCAAGGCTGTCATACTAAAACCTTAGGTATCAATCATTAGCTTTTATTTGCAAACCAGGTATTAATCGGTGTTCATGACATTTATTTGTAAATGAGAAAGTTACTCTCAGTTTTTATAGATAATTGTGTTTTTATGAACATTTTCATTTCTAAAAACAAGTACGAGTGTGTTTTTTTTTTTTTTTACTTTAGCTTACTTTGCGCCTTTTTCCTTCTTTAATTCGTGCGTTTAAAATTTTTACCTAAAGGCACAGTTTCTTCTACTTATTATTTTTATTTAATTATTTATTTTTTTTTATTTTTTATTTTTGTTAAAAATTACCCTTATTATTCTACAGTTAACTATAGAAGAGGTACGCATTTCAATCTAACTTATAATTATTTTCTGGCAGCATGGATGAACTGAACGTGTACGATGTGGAGTTCTTGCACGGCTGCATTAATCCCACCGTTATAGTCATCCACAAGGACAATGATGGCAGGCACGTTAAGTCGCATGAGATTAACCTGCGGGAGAAGGAGTTCATGAAAATCGCCTGGAAACAGGACAACGTGGAGACGGAGGCCACTATGCTTATCCCTGTGCCGTCGCCCATTGGAGGTGTGATTGTAATTGGGAGGGAATCCATTGTGTACCACGACGGCAGCAACTACCATGCGGTGGCACCGCTTATCTTCCGCCAAAGCACCATCAACTGCTACGCCCGAGTGAGTAGCAATGGACTGCGCTACCTGCTGGGCAACATGGATGGTCAGCTGTACATGCTATTCCTGGGCACATCGGAAACAAGCAAGGGAGTCACTGTCAAGGACATCAAAGTGGAGCAGCTGGGAGAAATCTCTATACCGGAGTGCATTACTTACCTGGACAACGGGTTCCTCTACATCGGGGCCCGTCATGGGGACTCGCAGCTGGTGCGCCTCAACTCGGAGGCCATCGATGGTTCCTACGTCGTCCCCGTGGAGAATTTTACCAATCTGGCTCCGATCCTGGACATTGCCGTGGTGGATCTGGATCGTCAGGGACAGGGCCAGATTATCACGTGCTCGGGCAGCTTCAAGGATGGTTCACTGCGCATAATTCGAATAGGCATTGGTATTCAGGAGCATGCCTGCATCGATCTTCCGGGAATAAAAGGCATGTGGTCTTTAAAGGTCGGAATCGATGACGGTCCGTACGAGAACACTCTGGTACTGGCCTTTGTGGGTCACACGAGAATTCTCACTCTATCTGGCGAAGAGGTGGAGGAAACCGAGATTCCCGGATTCGCCAGCGATCTGCAGACTTTCCTCTGTTCAAATGTGGATTTTGATCAGGTGGGTTCTGATTTAAAAACGTAATATTTTAGTGTCTAGTTTTGAAAGTTGCGAAAAGAAGAAAAAGTAGGCGGATGTGCGAAGATAAAATGATTAGCAAAAGAGGTTCTCAAAGAAAAAGGTAGTCATTTAAAATCACAATGTTATTTTTTGTATGTTCAGTAGTTGTACTAAAAAAACTTCAAAACAAGTTTTATTTCTTCAGTTTGTTTTTGAAATTTCTTAATCAAATTTATTTTGTTGTACAAAAATGTGTTGTTTGAAATTAATTAACTCGTTAACTTATATGTTTTCAGCTGATTCAAGTTACTTCGGATAGCGTTCGCCTAGTAAAGAGTGCCACTAAAGCTCTGGTGGCCGAGTGGCGACCAGAAGGCGATCGCTCTATTGGTGTTGTATCCTGCAATACCACACAGATTGTGGTGGCCTCTGCACGTGACATATTTTACATCGTCATTGAGGATGGCGGCCTTAAAGAAAAGTCGCGCAAAACGTTGGCATATGAGGTGGCCTGCTTGGACATAACTCCCTTGGATGAGACGCAAAACAAGTCAGATTTGGTAGCTGTGGGCTTATGGACGGATATTTCCGCTGTGATCCTGTCGCTGCCCGATCTTGAGACCATTTACACCGAGAAACTAAGCGGAGGTAAGACATTATTTTCGCTGTAAATTATATTTATTTATTATATTTACTCGAATGTTTTTATTAGTTTTTATAAATAAGCCTTTGAGTTGCTTTTTATAAACTGATATACAATTAGGCTTTTAACGATTAAATGTGTGTTGCAGAAATCATTCCCCGATCCATTCTGATGACCACCTTTGAGGGAATTCATTATCTGCTGTGTGCTTTGGGTGATGGCTCTATGTATTACTTTATAATGGACCAAACCACTGGAAAATTGACGGATAAGAAGAAGGTAACACTCGGTACACAACCAACCACGCTGCGCACCTTCCGTTCCTTTGCCACCACGAATGTCTTTGCCTGCTCCGATCGTCCCACGGTAATCTACTCGTCGAATCACAAGCTGGTATTCTCCAATGTAAACTTAAAAGAAGTGAACCACATGTGCTCGCTGAATGCACAGGCCTATCCGGATAGTTTGGCGCTGGCCACCAAGAACTCGGTTATCCTGGGCACCATCGATGAGATTCAGAAACTGCATATTCGAACAGTGCCGTTGGGAGAGGGACCACGCAGGATTGCCTACCAGGAGGCATCGCAGACGTTTGCTGTGTCCACCCTACGTATTGATGTGCACGGAAGGGGTGGAGCAAAACCTCTGCGGAATAGCGCCTCCACCCAGGCACAGAATATTACATGCAGTTCGAATATCTTGCCTAAACCTGGTAGTGGAAATTCTACCGCTGCTAATGCAGAAGTGGGTCAAGAGATCGATGTACACAATCTTCTGGTTATCGATCAAAATACGTTTGAGGTTCTCCATGCCCATCAATTTGTGGCCCCCGAGACTATATCCTCGCTGATGTCCGCCAAGCTGGGTGATGATCCCAATACCTACTATGTGGTGGCCACATCGCTGGTGATACCAGATGAGCCGGAGCCGAAGGTGGGAAGGATCATCATCTTCCACTACCACGACAACAAGCTAACCCAAGTGGCCGAGACAAAGGTGGATGGAACTTGTTATGCCCTCGTTGAATTCAATGGGAAAGTGCTGGCAGGAATCGGTAGCTTTGTGCGTTTGTACGAGTGGACCAATGAAAAAGAGCTGCGCATGGAGTGTAACATCCAGAATATGATTGCTGCCTTGTATCTTAAGGCCAAAGGAGACTTTATTTTGGTTGGAGATCTGATGCGATCCATCACGCTGCTGCAACACAAGCAGATGGAAGGCATATTTGTGGAGATCGCTCGTGACTGTGAACCCAAGTGGATGCGAGCCGTTGAAATTCTCGACGATGATACGTTCCTAGGCTCCGAGACGAACGGAAATCTGTTCGTCTGCCAGAAGGATAGGTGAGTAATAAAAGCGACTTTGGGCTTGATTTACGATTGAAAATGTTTCGCATTGATTGCTTTTAAACTGAACTAATGAGCTACTTAGCAACACTGACATCGGGCCTGGTCTTAATGTAAAAAATGAATTTTTAATGTTTTAGTGCCGCCACTACTGACGAGGAGCGCCAGTTGTTGCCGGAGCTGGCCCGTTTCCACTTGGGCGATACTGTGAACGTTTTCCGCCACGGATCCCTGGTGATGCAGAACGTGGGGGAGCGTACCACGCCAATCAATGGATGTGTGCTGTACGGGACTTGCAACGGAGCCATTGGCATTGTGACCCAAATACCGCAGGATTTCTACGACTTTCTACATGGCTTAGAGGAGAGGCTGAAGAAGATCATCAAGTCGGTAGGAAAGATAGAGCACACGTACTACCGCAATTTCCAAATTAACACCAAAGTGGAGCCTAGCGAGGGATTCATCGATGGAGATCTGATCGAGAGCTTTTTGGACTTAAGTCGGGACAAGATGCGAGATGCCGTACTGGGATTGGAGGTGACAAAAGTTAACATTTTTAACCTTGAGCTGTTTTTTATAAAGTTTTGAATTCTTTTACAGTTGACTCTGAATGGCGAACGGAAGGGTGCTGATGTGGAAGATGTCATCAAGATAGTGGAGGACCTAACGCGCATGCATTGAGGCGATTGGCCATTTGTATATAAGTATTGGAAAAGGAATTGTCACGATACGCATTGTTTGATTGTACATGAAACTTCGATACCATGTATCCCGCTTATCCCCGTACCAACCCGCTGGAAACTATCTGTGCTGGCTGCTACGACCGTCGTTCTCCCGATGTTTCTCGAGTTCCTCGTTTGTGTTTGCACTCAAAGCATATTGACAATGTAGAAAAAAATAATTGTTTTAAGTGCGCCGCACGCGCTCTTTCAAAGTTGCGCCACAGTCACGCATTAATTTAATAAAAATAATACATTTTAAACTGAAAATTATTTTGCAGAGGGTTTTGACCAATTTTGGAATAAATATCTTACAATTTGTTTGGCATACTTTTAGGGTCCCCATATATTTTGTCAATCAAGTGTTTTATTTTACTAATAGCCACAAGGTCCAATTTTTTTCTCTCTAAATTTGTTTAGGTCTAAAATTAAAAATTCCTGTTTCTAAATTTCTGTTCCTAGAATTACATTTTGTTCAAAACGTACTAATTTTACAATCAACAAGTGTGTTTTCCATTTAATGTAAAATTATACGGCTCCGTAAGCTTTTTAAGGTTGTTTAAACTTTAAAATACTGAACTTAGCTTAGTTGTTCAAATATAAAGCCCTTACATTTTTTTTCTGCATACAGAAAACACCGAATATAGTTATCCAGCAATTAGATTTTTCGTTATTTGTTATTTGTTTATGTAGATGCATGCACCTGGACTAGGGCTAAGTTATGAATAAGGCCTTAAGTTATAGTTCTCGTCATTTAATTTACATTTATAAATTTTTGTATTAGGTTTTATTTCAGACTTAGAAGGCAGAGGTTACACATCATTATCGTTGTGTTATATATCGTTATTTGAGTTTTCTATTATTTATAGTCTTTCGGTAACATTTTTCGAACTGTTTTAGAAATAAAAACAAAAGTACATACATGTAACTTATTATATGTAGCACAATGGGAACTCAATTTTTCGTACGGATAATTAAAGGTGATTGGAGATTTCCGTTGTCTTTTACTTCAAAAGTGGTGATTATTTAAAGTTTAGATCTTTATGATCCGAAAGTTTTTGTAAATATTTAAATGAAACAAGGACGACAATTTTGTTTGTATTAATTTCTCTAAGTACCTTCCTACTTTATTTTCTCTTTTATATATTTATTTTTTGTTTCGTTAACACTCAAGTCTCAACGCTGCTTTTTAAAGTCCCTTTTAATTTTTTTTTAAACATAAGTACCTACATATGTATGTAGCTAGACTCTTAATGAATACAATTTTTAATTCATACTTGTTTTAAGTATATAGATACTTGAACACTTTAAAGTCAAAAGTTTTAACGACAAAGATCATGTTCTGGAGATCGAATGATGCTGCTTGTGAAACCTGGCCAAATGTCGACCCCCCTTGCTAATACCTTTTGGCACACCACACGCATGCGCAGCACAGTTTCTTTTGGCACCGGTCACCGAGCACGTCCATGTCATGCAGATCCGCCAGCTCTAACTCACGTGTGGCGGCCACTGAAACGTGCAGGGTGCGAGAAACGGTGGAAGGAGGTTGGTACGGAGCAGGGGTGGTGCGGCGGCATTGGCGTTTCATTCATTAATACACGCACACATCAATGCGGACGGGAAGGCGGCTGGAATGTTGCATGTTCAACCACCACCACGAACAACACCAAGCAACACCAGCAACTTCCAGTCAAGGGATTGAGTTTATGAGTGTGAGCGTGTGTGAGTGCTGTATCTGTGTGAGTTGTATCTGTGTGCTGCATCTGTGTGAGTGTGCGTGCGCACTCGTCGCGCCTCCACATCACTTGCTTTTGTTGGTGTCGCTGCCGTGCTGATGTTGCTGCTGTTCCTGCTGCTGCTGCTCTTGCTGCCCCCAGTTACTGCAGCCTGAGCTCGGTCCATTTGAGTAGTCACTCATTCGCTCGCCGCCCGCTCGCTGGTTCAGCTGCGCGTCCACGCCGCCTGTCCATAGATACATCCCCTCTGTATCGTCTATATCGTCTATATCGTCTATATCGTCGTGCCTGCAAGTGCTAAAAAATACATCAACCAAATAACAAATAACAATTTGGAAAAGCAAGTTGCTCTAGTGCCATAAACGCAATCCAATAATCCCAGTAACTGGGCTCATTAAAAAACCTTTCCGTCAAAACATAAAAATCGTTCTGCCGCAACACGTTTAAATTTATTTGTTTTTAAATATATGAGACAAAAAAATGTGCTAGCTAAAACTAACAATCTGCGGTTAGAGCGCCCATTTAGATAACCGGAGCTTTTCCAATTGGGATTTGTCGACGGTGGCCAAACTGCAACAAAACCAGCGGCAAAACGGATAGCTGCCAGAGGTGAGTGAAGCGAGCTCCCTGCAGGATGACTCACAACCCTTCAAAGGAACCTTCCTTGCCCATAAAAAAATAATAACAAACAAAAGCAGTGAACAAGTGAAATTCAATGCGAATTGTCGTAGGCGACGATCGCGGAAAAAGGCATTTGAAAAACATATGTACGGCAAACAAAGAACCCAGGGTTCCATCGAGGGCATGTCACACAGTCTGTAATATGACGCCCACAGCCCGACGATGCCGTCGGCGGAGGTTACTTTTTGCTCCGCCGTCCCCGGACTAAGAATCAGAAATTATTGTTTAGCGACAATAACAATAAAACCAAATAATACAACCCCGAAAAAAAAGAAACCCATAAACCGAAACGCCCCACTGCCAAATGCAAATTTTCAGGGCCCAAACGAAAACAACCGAAAGACTTTTTATAATTATGAAAAGGGAAAAGCAGCAAATCGAATTGCACTTAAAAATGTCCCCACTCCAGACTACAGATCCCGTATCCCAATCCCAGACGCTGTGGTCATCAGCCCCGGGTTTTCTACAGAATCCGATGCAGTACCCATAAAACAAAAGTCAACGATTGTTTTTTGTTTTGTTTATGGTCCTCTCCAAGAATCGGTGGTATTATAGAGCTTTCATTAAGCTGAATCTTTGTCCTAAAAAAAACGTACACGACTTTTTGGTACTTTTATCGTTTTGTAACTTGATCAGTATATCTAAAAGAAACTTAGTTTGGCTGAAATTTTTTTTATTTTGTAATATTAAGCATTGGATGATATCATTTTAAACTTAAAAAACTACAATGAATCTTTTATAATAATAAAAAACAAAATCTATATCAACTTTAAGCTTAGAGTATGCTTAAAATTGATATAGATTTTTTTTTTTAATATTATAAAAGATTAATTTTTTTTTTTAAGTTTAAAATTAGTTTGTTTTTTAAAACTTTTGTTTCTTTATATTACTACTTTACAACCTTATTTAAGGTCTTATTTTAGTTATATTACAAGTATGTATGAACGATCAGTTCAAATTTGAATTATTTGGTTGTTATACCAAGAGTTATATGTATATATTGTCGTTTGATTCGGTTAACAAAAGTTTTTTTAGTCTTTAGGGATTCTGGTAAATTTTTCATAGATGTCATATAAACATTCGGAAAATTTGAAATAGCTTCGTTGTTAGCAAAGGGAGTTTTCTGACAGCCGAAATATTATTTTTTTTGAAGAATCAATCCCACAAGTATGTATTATTGCAATGAAAGATGTCCTTTGTCTTAAAAACATTTGTGTTTTGATTGTAAGGTTTTCGTTCCTTTTTAACTTGATAGTATTTTTAAACAAGTTTTTAACAAGTTTAAACAGTTAACTTTATACAGTTTACAAAAATTTATATGGGAGTTCATAAATCTTGAAATCCAGTACCACATAATGAAAGTTAGAAAAGGAAAGTTACACATACATACATATACATATATGTAACATACAGTTGCGGTCAAAATAATAGTACTATTTAGACCTTTTTAAAATGCAAGAAAAGCTAATTTAAAAGCAACTTAAACAATTTTAATTTTTATTTTCTTAAAGATAATACTATAAACTAAGTGGGACTTATATTCAATACGCCCTTTTACATTAGTTTTATATTTTTAAAAAATTTTAAAACTTTTAAAACTGGCTCTGTAAAAAAAATATTTTTAATCCTATGTAAAGTACAGATCACCGAAACTTTATATTAATTTTCACAATACTCTATAAATTTTATTTGATATTTATTTTAAGAGGTGAAATTCGGCAACTAGCTTACATTTTTTATTGTCTTTGATAAACTGAATACAAATTAAATACTTTTGTTTTGTGATTGTGTTTATTAATAAGTAAGCTTTATCAAATAATTAAAAATAAAATCCTGTTTTGCTTTAAAAGTTTGTTTTAACATAATTTTATGTTCCCTCAGTGCTATTATTATGACCGCAGCTGTATGTACATAAACCTATTAAAAATACGCCTATCCAATACATAAACGAATTGAATAACTTTGTAAAAGCAAAAAAACAAAATAAACCCAAGTCGCAGTAGAGTTAGCCGTCCACACAGCTATCCTATCCACATAACTGACCAGACTTCAGACGGGTCGTCACAATGCCCAACGAGAGTTGCCGAGACAGTATGCGTTTCAAGTTTAATGTAGAATATGCAAATTGCGCATAACTAATTTGCATTTATGACAAAAATAATAACTAATAATCTGGCAGAGAGGGAGGGAGCATGAACGGAAACCGAGACGCAGATGGATATGGAAATGGAGAATGGATACGGATACGGAGACCAGGCGACAATGACACACAAGAGATATGCGAGAAATTTACTATAATACTTCCAGGAAGGCAGAAAGAGAGTGCCGACCAAAAGGCGTAAAGCACGGCGTGCAAACAAAACAGAATTCGGCTCGGCTTTGGACACTGGTCGTTGCTGGTCAAAAGAAATGACCATGACGGGTCTCCAGCTCCAGCTCTAGCTCCTCAGCTCTCCAGCTCTCCAGCTCACCGTCTCCAGCTGCACTCCACTCCAAAAGGTGTCGCGCGCCAAGCAAATTAGCGGGTGTGTCCAATTCGAAAACGAGCCTTGTGGCTCTGGAGGATGTCAGCCCTCCTAAAACTTACACACATGTTAAAGCACTTGAAAATATACATACACTTTTGAAATTCTGTCAAAATAAGAATGGAAAATATTGTTTGCAAATTTCCATTGTCAATTTACTGTTACAAACACAAGACTCCGAAGATCCTCTATAGTACTTATCCACACTTAAAAAAATCTTAAACAAGTCAAAAATAAGATAAATGTTTTAATTTCATCAATATATGAACTCATTTAAACCAACTAAAAGACAGCTAGAAAAAAGTGTACAAACAAATTTCTTTAAAATAAATTGTTTTAAAGTCAAGTAACAAGTAAAAGTTAGGAGATTAAGAATTTTTTACCTTAGTGAAAGCACCGCGACCTGAAAAATTTTATAAGACCGTTTCAATTAAATAATAACAAAATATTTGTAGTATTTTAAAAAATATATTTTTTTAAATTTTAGCTATTAATATAAGGACACACCAACGTTTGACACAGATATACAAACAGGTTTTTGCTGAGTGTATCATAGGGCATATGTGCTTGTGTCTCCAATGCCGTGTCCCTTTGTCACGTGAAATCAAATCAGGCATTACAATTTCACGCTCAATCGCCAATGTAATTGAGCCTCACAGCCGTCCCTGTCCCGATTCCTTAAGTGCCCCAGGTTGCTGTCCAACTGCCGCCACTATGTCTGCCACAAATCCAATTGGTTGACACTGCTCTGCCATGAATCCGGGATCGCATCGGGGTTTTTCCGGTCGCCCAGCTTCCGTAAAAGTAAAACCGAAGGGGTGGCACCCAAGCGTAAATGGCAGCTGGAGCAACAGTTAAACCATTTTCACACCCAAAATAATTTTTATACTTATACACAGATCTGCTGAAATATTTTTCTAATTTTTACAACTATTTGTTAATGGCTTAATTTATGCGACAACACGAACTCTTGCACTGTGGCTTACGTTTTACTGAGCGTTTTTGGGATAGTCCTTGTCACATGTCCTGCGTTCATTGTTCGGATCACGTTCCCGCGCCGATATCCAATCGGTTCGATCTCAGAAGCAACTATGTTTCCAAGTGAACAGCGCAGAGAAGACGCTCAGGTCCTGGATCCATTGTCCTCATCTTCGTCCTGCCATTCCGCTATCGGATAACAGAGCCCGCATGCACGGTTCGTTTTCGGTTTCGTCCTCATGTATCCGTATCCTTGGCGCTATGAACTTGTAAGTTTTTTTTTCTGTTTACAAAAAAAGGGTTTGAGATTTTTGTGCTGAAAGTATGGGAATCTCTGTTGTCCAATGTGCACAAACATGTGTGCATATTATGCCTTCATCGAACGTCTTAAGATATGCATCTAGATCTGTGGGTTTGGCTGACATGCAAGCGTGGAAAAGTTGAGGGATGATCTGTTGAAGCCCCTAGAACAAGAATAGAAATATTTTATCTCACACTCTTTTTAAAATACTTCTTCGGATACATTTTTTTTGTAAACATTAAAACCATATTCGGGATGGCAGTAATGTTTTTGGAACTTGATTGTGTAACTTAATTTATTTCCTTTGAGGCAACCAACAAAATTCAAATCTGTTTTTTTAATACAAGTTTATAAAGTTTAACCAAATTAATTTTTTTTTTTTTTAATAAAATCAAATTAGGCACAGATTTTGGAAATATGAGAGCAAACATTTTTTACGTTTATTGCAATTACAAGTTCTTTTGGTGGTCTTGTCATTAAAACACAGTTTTAATAAATTATAAGACAAGATCACTGAACTTTTCCTACTAGGTGACTTTGGTAAGGCGCCATTGCCAGTGAATCACGTTTGCTAAGTGTCGAAGGTGGGAGGGATTATAAATAAAGAAGAATATTTCGAATTTTTGCACGTTGAGCGTAGATAATGAAAGATGTTGCAGTTGCATCAGCAACAACAACAAGGCAGAGACCAGCAACAGCACTGCGCTGCTGCAGCTGAGGGCAAAAATTGTGCTGCGCATGCAAGAAATTATGAACGTCATATGCGATTAGCTCATCGACGCCAGCAAAACAAACAAAAAACAAAGCCAAGAAAGAAGCCAAAATATTGTAAGACACAAAACACTCGCAGCTGAAAAAGGCATTATCGGCAACGACAACAAATCGGCAACACGTGCCATGGAGCCGGCTGACAAGTGCCAAAAGATACTCGTACTATTCGTGATCGATCAATGAATGAATCGCGTAAAGTCCAAAATACGATACGATGACAACAACGATGACAAAAAATGGCAAATCGCACTTTAACCAATTATATGGATACGTCAGTGTTTTACAGCTGATACAGATAACGTGTATTAACAAGACTGTTCTACTACATTTTGTTTTGATCTTCTCTAAATGTTTTTTTTTGTAACAAAGTTAATATTTTAAACATTAAACATTCATCTTTATCACTTTCAAAATTTTAATTTTAATTAAAAATTAGTTCTTGTGTATTTTAAAGATACTTAATAATATTGACTTAATGTGTTGCTTTTAAATATATTCTTTCTAAAGTAAAATAAAAGTTGTTTAGATTTCTAAAGCCAAACTTAGTAACAAAATTAAAAATGTAAAGTCTTCATATAGTGATGAAGATCAATTAATAAAAATCCACATTTAACTCGAATGAGACTTGATGGCTCACAATGGGTTAATTGCTGAGCAGAGCAGAGTACATAAATATCTGATTCAGGGGTCAACTTTGGGCTTGGATAACTTTTATTATAACTGGCGTCGCCCTCCGATTTTACTGAGCTTAGCAAATGTCGCGAAGAAAGTAAAGTCGCTGCGATTCGGGTGAAATGCAACACTTTTTGCCAACGGCGCACAAGTCATGGTCGCAGCTTTTGTTTGTTTATTTTCACCAGCATGTGACATTGTCCGCGGCGAAGGCGACATTGGATTGGAACCGCACCGCCGCTCAGCTCCGCTCCAGAGCTCTCCGCATTATTTCACCCAATCCAATCGAAAGTAAACTACGGCGGAGAACCCAGTGAAAAAGCTGAGCGGAGCGGACTGGGCAGCGGCATCGCCGTTGACGGTTGGAGCGTTTTAGTTGCGGTCAGCTTAGTGTTGGATCAAGTCGCACTGCGCCCAGTGACCAAGTCGTTCTCGTGTCGTTGTCGTTGTTGTCGTCGTTGTTGTTGTTGTTTTGGCTGCCCGTTGTCGCGCGCGGTTTATGTGGCATAATTTACGATTTCGCGGACGTCTTGCAACTTCATCTTGGCCAGCGACTCCTCAAGCAATGCGGCCTGCACTCCCAGCAGCCTGCTTATGAGATGGATCCAAAAAGTAATCATTAGCCAAGCGAGTAACCAGTGCAACACATAAAGAAATTTTTAATTTTAGGAAGATTTGTTCAAACTTATACTTCTTACAAAAGTTATTAAAAGATTAACTAGGTTTATTTATTTTTTTCCTTTATAGTATCAACTGTGCAAGTTTTGTTTTAAATAATCTTATAAATTTGTCATATGAATACCAAAACAATGTCATTGCAAGAATATTTTAAAAAATACCCAATTAGTATTACCTATGGTTTATTTGTAATATAATTATTATAACTGATCTTTTTCGTTTTGCATTTAGAAATTCATCTTGATGCTAGTTGATTTTTAAATTTTTTAAAGAACAGAAAGTTTAGTTTTTTTTAATTAAAAAAAATTGTTTTCTAATTTTTAACAGAATTTTATAAAATATATTTCTTAAGAAAATGATTTTTTTTGTTCAAAAATTTATCGATGCAAACAAAAACTTAAAAAAATAATTTCTGCTCTGTGACACGGATGATTTTCTGAGTGTTGCAGCTGCAGTGTGTTTGTTTTTACTGTGTCTCGGGATTCTTGTTTTTGCCATTTTTTTTGGTTTTTTGTTTTTCTTGGCTTGCATACGGTAGCCACCGAAAATGATTTGTTTTGTCTGCCCGGAGGACAGGCGACATTCGAAGGCTAGGGTGAGGTTTTGCGGGGGTTGTTGGGGTAAACTGCCTCTGTTTTGTGGCAACATGCACTTGCAACTGTATCTGTAAATATTAAATTACAATTTCAGTTGTAAAGCGTGGAAATTAAGGACATGCAGTATTGTTTGACATGCTTAATACGTAAGAAGCACACTGAAAACCTTAGTCAAAATTATGTAATAGTAATACCAATTTTTTAAGATGTGTATAGTTTCTTAGCTATATTTAATATATAAGAAAATGTATAATTTTTTTCTTTTAATTTTGTTTACTAAAACTTAAAGTTACAAACAAAATTAATATACTTTTTAAACTGGTAGAACACCGAAAAAAAGTTTATGTTATTTACGTAACGGAAACATTACTTTGCGATCCTGACACATAAATAAGATTTTAAAGTTTGGTCATAATGAAATTTTAATTTGTTTGTCGTATTTAATTAGGTTTCCTGAGTACATGTTTATGGATCCATGTTGGTCATTATAAATAAGAGAAATAATTGAAATTTACGTTTTTATGGACGGCATAAAAATGTTGAACATTTCAAAGGGGAAATCAAATTTTTACGAGTTGTTCAAGATAAAACGGGAAAAATATGGCGTCCATGTAAACAGGGAAGCCCCCTCGCTCTCACAAACACAAAGACAATCCAAGCACCAATACAAACGGAAGTGACAAAACTGACATTGAATTTTGACAAGCGGAAGTGCCTAATGTGTGTGTGTGTAGGTGTACACAAAAACACATAGACGCACAGAGGGACGCATAAAAAACAATTTTAAAAAATAACTCAAAAAAGGGATAACAAAAAGAGAAAGCTTAAAACTCGAATGCCAGAAATGTTCGCTAATGGAGTGTAACAGCCCACACACAAACACGCAGCCACACTCACGCACACAAGCGTCAAAAACAAAATGAAACTCAAATAACAATTATTAAGGCGTTGCCAGACAAGCACACAACAATTATGTGCCACTGTGTGTGTGGGCGGAGCGGTGGCGCGATACAAACTCAAACTGAAATACAAACACAAACATAAACACACGCACACACCAATGCCAGTTCCAGTTTCCAGGCCCGTGTGCGTGTGCCAAGTCAGCCAATGAGAAAATGTTGTTGCCTGCGCCTTTTTGTGTGTATTTGTGTAATGTTCGCCGCTCTTCTGCTCTCGCTCGCGCGCACTGTTGTTGTTTGCCGGAGAGGGTGGTTGCTCTACGTGTGTGTGTGTGTGTATGTGAGGTGTAGAACCAGTTTTCCTCCCCCACCCCCCTCGCGGTCTGTTACACTGAACAACAGAATTTGAAACAGCCGCAAAAGCAGCGCAGTCGTATTGCAATGGTCGGTGAATGAACCAAAGCACAGTGGCTGCAGCTGCTGGATTTTCCTAATTTATTTGTGTTTAGGTTAATTTATTCCACAGAACGCGCCTAGCCTTAATTAACTTAAATTTCACAGGTTTTTATACTAGGTACTATTTTATTTTAACTTGGCGAAATCGAATTACAAACCTTTCCTAACTTAATTTATTAAATTTTTCGTTATAAAAATTTTACAAAACAATATTTTACATAATAGACATCTTTTTGTTTCAGTACTGTTAGTAAAAAATCAACCTAATACCCTCTGGTCATGTTATTTTAATTATGTTGGTTATACCGTGTTATTTAAATCACGTATACGCCTAGTTCAACAAAGACTTTAATTGGGCTCATTTAAAATTTGATTTTTTACGTGTAACTTGTGTTGGCTTTTAAAGTCGTTAAAAGAAAAAACCGTTGCGTATCTTGGTATATGTATGTATATTATGAGTATTATGATTACAACATGCATTTTTGGAGTCTTCAAAGTAAAGAAACTAGTGTAAATGCATTAAAGGTTGGGAATAAAATAAATTGGAACCAAGTTTTACAATTTTGACCCTTTTCAGCACTCAAGATCTTGTTTTGATGCATTGGAATATAGGAAGTTTATGAAAGCAATAAATAGCTTGATGCTAGCTATTTCCAAAACACATTTAAAACCGAGGTCCTGAAGATAGAATGGTGTGCACTCCTAAACATACATACATTCCCAGAACATTTATTTACTTCAAGAGTCAGCGACCTTTATCATATCTATTTTGGTGCCATATTTGGAAGCAGATATACCACTGTGATTCGCTCCTAATGTCTCTCAAATGTTACCTGGGGAGTGGGAATGGGACTTGGAAATGGAATGGAAAAGGGACTGAGACACCATTTTCTTGTGCTCTTATTGTTGTTTCCCCCAACGTGTTTGTTTGCCTGTGTGAGTGCCGCGTGCTTTGGATTGCTTCCTGTGCTCGTTTGCCGTATTTCTGGTCTCGTCTAGGATTTGATGCTTTTTAAATTCTTTTGTCTCGTAAATTTTTTGATGAATGCCCACATCCCCTCGTACATACCTACATATATAGTAAATGTACGTTGCATGCAGGGTCTTTGTTCCTGGGGGTGTTTGTTCTGGTTCTTCTTCTTCGGCATCGGTGAGTGTTTATCTTGGATGTTAGTATGGGTGCGAGCATGCCGGTGTGTGTGCGTGTTTGACTTCTAGTGAGGAAATCCGCTTAATGCTGTAATTTTGCTGCGCTGTTCAAACGAACACGTCAACTTTGATAGTGTAAGATTTTCTATTAAAGCAAATGTGGAAACTCTTTTTAACACTTATGGTAACGAGATGCTCATTACTAATCTTGATGAATAGTTAACATTCTGATTTAAACGTAATTAATGGTAATTAGAAGGCATGCCTAACATGTTTTATTTGCTTACCAAAATTGTGATTTTTTACGAGGAATAATATTAATTTACTACACAACGTGTTCTTTGGCTGTAATAGCACTAATGTTTAACACTATTTATCATCAATTAAAAAAACATATTTACAAACAAAGTTCTTAAGGAAAATGTAAACTTCAAATACTGATTTCCCTCATTATACTGCCCTGTTATAAAATATGTTGCCTACTTAACAGGCAAAAGAAAAATATTTTTCTTAAAACACATAAGTAGGTACTATGTATGTATGTTAAATTATACTTTAGATATCATATAATCCGAGTGTGTCAACTTGCTGATCAAAAATATTATTTCTAACAAACTATGTAATAATATTTAAATTAATGTTTTTCTTTTTGAGATCAAATTCAGTACCAGTTTATCACTGAAAACAGTTTTTTCAAGCAAATCCTTTCATAATGTCACTTAATCCCATTATGAAGACATAAAAATCTCCTCATTTTCAACACCATTTTGGGTAAACCAACTAATTTTATGGACTTAGAAAGTCTTTAAGACCTTCACTTCCTGTCAGGTTTTATTTAGGGGAGAAAACAATTGTCACGCCTATTTATCACCCCACCAAAAATCGGTGCTCCACCTTTTTTTAGACACTTAAGGCCGCAGACAGAATTGTCAGCCTTGATAATAAAGTGAAAAGAGTCGTAAATTTCAAGGTGAGCTTGCGGTTCCGAGAAAAACGAAATTATATATTCATAAGCCATCTCTATGTGTTGGTGTTTATATATTTTTAAAATAAAGACATTCAATATGTCTGCCTTTCACTTAATATTCGCATTTGACTTACAGAACAATTTCCAAAGTAATTAAATAACGATTTGTTTTAATTTAAAATTTTAGTTTTCGCTTACATAAAACGATATTACAGCTGCATTGGAATTTTAATGCCTTGTCGGTGTATTAAATGTATATGTACATATATGCAGTTGCGCTTGTATGTATGTGCATACCCATAGGTATCTAATGAAACGTGATTTTCTCTAAAACGTGACTTTGTATTGATTTTTCTCCAACCATACTTTTGTTTCATTTTACACCCAAGCGTAAGACTGAGCCACAGTATTTGTTGTTGTAGTTCCTTCTCTTGTAGTTGTTTTCATTGTTTTTTTTTTGCTTTACAGTTTTTATTGCAGCGGAAAAATGGTATCGTCAACTGCTAAATGAATACGCAGTAGATTGGCTACCGAGCCATTCCGATATGGAATTAATATTGTCATTAATAACGAAGTGACAAAGCTAGACTCTGATATTTTTGTGAACACTGGATACTACTTTTGTTTAATTTTATTTTAATTTATTTATTTTAATTTATCATTTAGATAAGAATTATATTTATATAGTTGCACCAAATCGTCGTTATACATTTCTTACAGAGGAGTTTGTGCTTAAGAGGTTTTTTTTAATCCTTACTAGTTATTTGAGGTGTTATAAAAAAAACAATTTTCCTTTTTTATAATTTTATTTTTGCCTTCAAATTATTTTAAATTTCTTTATTTATAGCGTTATTTTCTTCAAAACTTATTTCAAAAATATTTTTTTCGACATTATTTTTTTACTTAACTTAGTTAAATCTCATTACCAAATTTTATTATTTAAGCGAATTTATGTAGTAGACACCAGTTTTTATTTAGACACTTTAAAGTACGTAACATTTCTTGATATTGAAAAGTAAAAATAATTAATATTTAAAATTGAAAACGTTTGGTTATTTGCACTTATCTTAGAAAGTACCAAACTAAAACCATTTATAGTAAAAGAGTAAATGGATGTACTTTATAACAAACAAAAATAATTTTGAATTTATAAAATGCATTGACATTAAATATCTAAAACTAAATCTAGTCTTTCGAATTTAAGTTGTGTCCTTAATGGTTTTATGAGACTTGATTAAAATTTGGCTATCTGGATGGATTCTGTGAATACTATAAAATACTAAGAATAGAAAAAAAAGACTAGTTAGTTTTTCAACAATATCAGAATGTTTACCCGACTATTCAGTATACTACTTTGCTCTCTTCTTGTCAACCGAATTCTTTGGCTTTATTTGCCGGACTACTGTGAGTAACATGTGTACATTCCAGTTGGTCTATTTGTCAGCTTCCATGTGGGGATGTTTGTTCAGTGTCCACCATCAGCGAGCTGGTAGCCACTTTCCGAGTCCAGCAACTCATTGTTGTTCCTACCGTTGCTGCTGTTTTGGAGCAAATTCAGAATCAAATTCAAATTTATGGTGAACATCACGTACCGACAACGGCCAACAATGACAACAATGGGTGGCGGCTCGGTTGCAAGTCCAGTTCCGATGGACTGCACCTCGTAGCGTAAGTGATAATGGAGGTGTTTGGGTATTTACGCGTAGGTGAGGTCGGACATATGTACTTTGGACATACTATGCGTATGCTGCAAGTTCCGTATGTGCGGGGGTCGGGCCTCAAATTATGATTATCGATTTGACCCTTGGAAGTGGTTGGCGAGCAGCGTTTTGACTTGTTTGATTTTCCAAGAGCGAGGGGAATGGATGGTGGACTGGTTCGGTGTTGGTTTTGGTATTGTTCTATGGCCTATGGGGGCCCATCGGCCATTTGGTTGCAAGTTTGTATTGTTGATCGATTTTACGTGATATTTCCGAGATTTTCCGTATTTATAGCTTGGTTGCTGCCTTTGTTGTTGCTGCTGCTCCTGGTACACATTTGGCTGCTGCCGTATTTGTTGTTCCCCTCACTGGTGTTGCTGTTGTTGCTTGTGTATTTTTTTTTATTTCATTTGAAAGTTTACTTTCGCATTTTGAACGCCTCATCGCTTTGCGTATTTGCTGTGGCTGTTTGCCCGCCCCCTCCCCATTTTTCCCCCACATAATTCCAAACTGGAAGCTGTGAACCGGCAGCTCTGGTTATGTTTGTTGAACAAATACAAATAAAATACATGCATAATTATTTTTGAAAATATAGTGTAATGAAAACAGTGATTATGATGTGCTGGTTGATTATTATTACGATTATGGGTTTGGTCAGACGGATCGATTGGGATTTATTTGCTTTCACTCGGTTGCTCCCACATTGCTCACTGTTTGCCGTGGTTGTATTTTATTTCTGATTTTCCTACAAAATAATTTGCCAGATTAATATTAAATAAGTGCATTTGGTTTTGTTGTACATTGTGGTGGAGCTCAGCTCAAATTTACAAACGCACAACACTAAATACTTATTTATTGTTTATATTGGCATTTGCACGACTATTTGATTTCAATTTATTCTGATGATTTTGTGCAAAGCTTTACGAGGTTGTTGTTGTATGCAATTAATGTGCATTTACACCGATGGTGCTTTTGTAAATATATTGTCCAATTATTTACCAATTATTTTTATTGATTTATATTACTCGTGTATGAGTATGAGCAACATGTGTGTACTTTCCCATTTGGAGTTCCTTTTTTTCCATTACATTTTTTGTTAATTTAACTTTTATAATTGGGTAAAATGTTAGTTGGTGAAGTGCGAAAGGATTGCAAATAAAATGTAAACTAGTGTTCTCATAATTTTAACCACCTATCACAAATTCCTAAAATCATCTGAATACAAAATGGTAAATAAAGTCGTTGGATTTTTAAATACAACTACCAAATCACTATTTATGAGCAATAATATTTAAAGACTAAAACAAATGTCGCTAAATCAGCTTAAGAAAATACTTAATGGTAATCCTATGACTACAAAACACATGTGGGATCCATTGAATTTGGGTGTTGGGCTTAAACAAAAAGTAAGAATTTGATAACTACCGCGGGGTTCATACAAGTCAGGGAGGCTAATAATTGAGCTCTTGGTTTTATAGTTTTAAAGGTGTTTCTGGTACAGTCATCAGTCTAAAGTCAACTTGGCTTTGGAATTATAACCCAGTAATTTCTTTATACACGTTTGGTTGATAAATATCTGTATAAAATAATAATGGTACATTCGAATATCTTTTCTGTTCAAAGGCCAAGTGACAAGAAGCGATTATTATAAAGAACTCTGGGATCCCCAAAAACAATCCTTGCTTAATTCTTCGCTCATGAAACATAAACCATTATGCTAATCAATAGGCCGTTGCTTGCATAATTTAGGGCGCCATAAAAGGGCCAATCGCAGTCTTAACAGGGGCAAAAACAACGACAACTGTGCGCAATTAGCGGATTTGGGCAACCAAAAACAAAGCCAACGCTTTCTGAGATTTTTGCTGTTGCCGCTGCTGCTGTTGGTGTTCTTGTTGTTGTTATGACCGTCGTTACTTGTTATTGCAGGCAATTAAAATCGTACGCCCAACACCCCCAAAGACTAACACACACACACACACACCCAGAGAGCACACACCCCTTGGATTGCATAAACTTTTGTTTGATAATGTTAAAGTGCCGCGCAAACAAATCAAAAAGCATATTGAAATTGGGTTAATGTACGGAGGCAGAGAGTCCGGATGCGAGTCCGCATCCAGTTGGTCGGGTGGTATCCTTAGCCGCTGTTTGCTTTACGGGTTTTAATCCGAAAATTAAGCGCGAGCTGAGCATTAAAATTTGCGACCCATTTTGAGGGAGGTTGCCCCTTCAGCGTCGCGACGCCGACTGTTGTTTCAAGATAAAAACTTCATGTGCGTTGGAAAAACACACGGGAAAAGAGCAAAGGACCCCGAGTGTGGGGGTGGGTGGAAAAGTGCACAGAGAAAAAATGGGTATTAAAATAAAAATTCTCATATCATTCAATTTTTTTCTTAGTTAATTTTCATTATGTTTTTGTTTTAAATCTACTTACTTATTGAATGTACATTTAATTTATACATTTTTAACAAAAAAGATCAGAGAAAAATTTAAGTATAAAAAAACATATTCTCCTCAGAATAAAGTTTCTTGACATAAATTGTAATACAATTCAGTAGACTGTCTCCGTTTTTTAATATTAAGATTATTTTACTCGCATGAAAAATAATATTTAATCAATCAAATTTTAAGAACCGTCCAAGAAAGATTGGTTTGGATGAGGTCGACATAATAACTTTAAAAAGACCGAGACTATGAACTATTTCATTTTTCAAAAAAATTAAATTAAGACTATTACATTATTACTTTTTCCAATTATAATTACTATTAGAAAGTTTAAAACTAATGCAAAGGAATTTAGACATAAAAAATATATTATATAACAAAAAATATAGGTTAGATTATTAATTAAGTTGTTGTTTTCTCTGAGTGATTGAACATTTTGGCATTAACAGGAGCAGAGCTCTTATCGTTTTGGCCCCGGCATATGTTACGCACATTTACAACGTATGGCGAGTTTTCCGCTTTGCACAGCACAGCGCAGCTTCCCACCTGATAGGACACCTCGGGTATGTGTGTGGGAATCTCAGTGAGGTACCGGACAAACTATACCGTACCTGACTGCCTCGGAAGTTTTTCACACTTCCAGGACATGTGCTGCTTTTTTGCTGTTTTTCCCCGACTGGTTATCAATTGGCCGATTGGAAATTCCCGGATGGCTATGCGCTAGCGTGAGAACCGAGCTGCGAGCATCGGGTTTTTAGCATATCCATACCTGTGACCCATCCTGATGGGAATTCAGCAGCGGGCACTCGCCGCATGAGAGGATCGGACATGGGATCGGGATGTAGGAAACAGCGCCTCGCCCGCAACACCCACATTAGCAGCGGCCCAGCGTCCTCTGTTCCGTTAATTGCTTTATGGACTCTATAGATTCCGCAGCGTGGGAATCGTCTTGCCTTCCTCACCTTTCCCTACGCAATATCATCCTCTTTCTGCCACTCTCTCTCTGTAGTTCAAGTTCAGTGTGATTTTTGTGTTGACTTTATTTTTAAACTTTTACCCATTTGTTTTTAGTTTGCTGTTTGCCTGTAACCGGATTAAGGTCAAGTTGGTTGGAGGCGGTTGGGATTTGGTTTGAGATCCGGTTCATTGAGTTGCCAGTCGAAGCGTGAGTTTGAGTTTTATACTCTTTCCGGGAAAAGATCATGGAGTTGCTCGTTAAAACATTAGAGAATTAAATTTTTTCTCTTTGATTTGGCAAGGGGAAGATCTTTGATTTCTATGGGTTTTTTTACCACCGATATTTTAACTGCCAATAGTGCCAAATTTTATTCCAATGAGGGAAACTTTTTATGGGTTTCATAGACAAAAAACTTTGCCGTGGTATATCTTAATTAAATTAAACAAAAATAGTTATAGATAATTTTTATTGCAAGAAAGAAATTTGGAATACTTTTACGTATCAAAAGATTACCATCAATATATCTTAAAGTATTGCAAAATTACAATTTGCTGTACTTACCATTGGCTCTTTAAAACAAAAAAATTTGATGAAAATGGTGCAAAAACTATTTAAATTAAAAAAATATATAAGATACTATCTAGTTAAAACACGAAGACAGTGCTGAACAAGTAAACTTGTTTGCTACTTTCTATTTATTAGAGTAAATATTTCCTCATTAATGATTTTTCATATTTCACGAAAATACATTGTAATGATTGGACTTTGTCTTTGATTTCCTGTTTCTTGTACTGAGGTTCTTACTTCCGTTCTATGGTGATTGGGATTATGAGAAAGAATGGTGATATATCATTGGATCTGCTTATATTTATGGCAATATAAAGTGCTGTAATGTTCGCAACAGTAAGAGAAAATATCCTGAATAATTTTGACCCACTTACAACTCATAAACAATCCTATTATATGGAATTTCGCACCATATGATACTCAATCCTCTGGTTGACTCCTGTCCGCATTTTGTCCGCGGGTCGAGACATTTATAATAATCGCGGCCTAAATGGGAACGCCTCTCCGCTTCTCCCTAATTCCCTTGGTCTTTCTCTATAGAGAAAGGGAAGCCACCTCACTTCAGACGCGCATGTTGCCACATTTGCGTTGCGGATTAGCGCGGAATACTCTTAAGGATTATGATCGTTGAGCAAATCTGTTGCTCCTGCGAATGCGTAACGGATGCCGGCAATTCCTTCAATTTCTGACTCTTGACAAATGTTTCATTTATTAATGGCAAGGGAATAAATAAAAAAATCAAATTTAACACACTAATTTTTATTGAAATTATATTATCAAATAGAGTTCAATGGCATGATGGATAAAAACTTATTTTGATTCTTTTATTTTTTTTAATGGCATTAACTTTATATTTGACTATATTTCTTGCGATAAAATATTGTACAACAAATTTCAAAATATCAAAATCAACGTGTTATATTTATTTCAAATTGAACTTGGAACAATTTTAGATCTAACTGTTTTCAGTGTAGTCCATATGGGGGCTTTAATTCCATTCTTAAGACATAGAGGCATTAAAACTACGTGACCTATGTCAATAAACTTGCAAATACGTGCAAATTCTTAGCTCTCCGGCGAATCTAGGTAAATGGCCAAGTTCTTTAAAACTGCCAAAAAAAGGTGACAGAATGGGAAATAAAGCAGCAGGAGTTCCAATGGCTCAGATTTTGGTAAAACTGCGCCAAAATCACGTTCGAAAACTATCAATGGCAAGATGCTCGCTCTGGGTCATCCTGAATATATGTATATGTATATATAGCCACCTCCTGAACTCTCGTTTTGTGTGTGAGTGTGCGTGGGACATCATTTGAGTATTATGTGCTCAAACAGACACACGAATATATATATTTATAAGTCAAACTCCTGCGGTCGGGGCAAAGTCAACCTGTTGAACACAGGAGTCAGGCCGAGTGAGATGGCAACTATTTCCGGTTTGCCATTCAGCAAAAAGGATCTGGCCAAATTAGTAACAGTGCAAAAAGTCAATTGCCCAGACAGGTAAAATCCAGTTCAGCCAATGGCAGGTTGTTTTCCCAGTTCAGGTAGAAGATCCTTTTCGGGATCAGTTGCGAGACTGTTAAAACTGCTTGTCTCAGAGGAAAGCAGCTCAGTTGCAAACAGGTGATTGCAGGGACAAGCAAGTCCTGCAAGTGCTATAACAGTTTTTAAACAAGATTTATAAAAAAATTACTTTAAAATGACAAACCATCGCAGAGTGCGCAAGGACTGCTATGAGAGCAGATTGCATGGTCGGTTGTAGTTTTTTTTAACCGCAAAAATAAAACTCTCACCGTGTACTCAATATCTCTTTACTCGGATTTTTTTCAGATATAGCCAAAACGTGTGCCATGAAGGAGAAAAGCAAAAATGCGGCACGCACCCGACGTGAAAAGGAAAACACGGAATTCTGTGAATTGGCCAAATTACTGCCGCTGCCAGCGGCGATTACTTCGCAACTGGACAAGGCCTCCGTCATCCGGCTGACCACATCGTATTTGAAAATGCGTCAAGTCTTTCCCGATGGTAAGTTCCGTTTCAGTTTCCTCTCGGAATTTTCCATCCAAATGGGAGTGAAAAACTCACTTGATTGCCGCTCAATTTGTCGCCGGTCTTGGCTTTTCATCTCGTGTGAATTACGCCTTGTGGCTATGGCAAATGATGCGGAATGTTTGACAGCCACGCGACCGCCACGCTCATTATAATCCAACCTCGACGTATCCTCACAGCAGGACATAGTCCTTTGTTTTCATTTTAACTCCTGTATTTTTTTTTTCGTACCTCCAAGTTTTCAAGTTTAAACGACGATGTTTGTTTAAAGCATATGTTTGCGAGGACCAGCCAGCCAGGGAAAAACCACTCAACAATGGGCAGACAATAAACAGCAGGATAAAGTGGGCTAGAGTGGGGTGGTGGGTGGTAGTAGTAGGTGGGGGGTGGTTAAAACACAATGGCGGCTGTTGTTTCACTCAAAAAGCAACGAGCAACGAGAGCCGCACTGGAAGTATCGCTCCCCTCTCGATTTTCTCACTTTTCCCCCAATGTGTGAGTGTGCGCCACTGAGATTTTCTGCTGACAAAGAGGGTTGCTCGAGAGGGGTGGGAGTGGGCTGTGGGCGGTGGGAGGTGGGTGGGTGCTTTTGTGCTTTTCTTTTCTGCCTTTATTGAAATAATTATTTTAATAATAGGCAACAAACAACGAGATCCGGACGGGCCAAGGAAGTACTGGGTATATACATGACAATACATGCAGCCAGGAAGTGGGAAGTGGGAGGAGGTGGGTGGGCTGTGAATGGGCCACCTACAGCGCTCGATGACTTTAATTGGGAATAATATTTAGACGTCAGCAGTGGCAAGTAGGGCGTGTGTTGCTGCTGCTGCTGGTGGGAATTTTGTGAATTAAGATACTTTGGCCGGATGACAAACAATTAATTCCGGGGACTTAGGGAAATTTATCAAGAAGAATGCAAATCGCATGTAAAACAATGCAATTTTATTGGCTAAATACAATATTAAATATGTGCATATTTAATGTTCGCACTTAACGAATACATGTAAGGTGTTTGATTTTTTTTTGCTTTATTTTAAATAGTCTTGTGACAACTCGAATTAGTAGGGGTGATTATTAATTTTAGTTTTCTAAAGGGCTTTGGTTGTTTAAATATATATTAATTTGCTTTTATTTGTGCAAATTTTAAAAATGTATATTTAAACATATATTTTTTTGTTAAAAGAAGCGGTAGATCTTGTGCAAAAATATTCCACGAGTTCAAATCCATCCCTAATAATTTAAAATCTCTATTTCTTGCAGGCCTTGGCGAAGCCTGGGGCTCATCCCCTGCCATGCAGCGTGGTGCTACCATCAAGGAACTGGGCTCCCATCTGCTGCAGACGCTGGACGGCTTCATCTTCGTGGTGGCTCCGGATGGCAAAATCATGTACATCTCGGAAACGGCCTCCGTGCACTTGGGCCTCAGTCAGGTGAGTGTCGGATCTCTTGTCCTGATTTATGCGCATAAATTGCCGGCCCACCTGACGTTGCCTTTTTGGATCCTGGCCCACCACTTGCATTTGCAAGTCAATGGACCGAAGTGTTGTGGCTTCGGAAAAGGCGATTCATTTGCATTTTTCCACTAATTGGCACTCACCGCTTGCTTTGCTAACAACTTTTGTGACATCGGTTACTCAGTGTTATGTTGTTAATTTGAAATTCTCTTGATCTTAAATTTGTTAATTTATGGTGCTAAAGAGTAATATTGCTAACTTATTCGGTTTATCAAAATAGTCACATTGGCTATTTATTTCCATTTTTAATTAAATTGATATGTCATATAAAATATCCTTAATATACTAATACGATGCTCGTTCTCTACCCAGGTGGAACTGACAGGAAACTCGATATTTGAGTACATTCACAACTACGATCAGGACGAGATGAATGCCATTTTGTCGCTGCATCCGCACATTAACCAGCATCCAGTGAGTACAGCATAATTTTCATCAAAAAACTCTGGCACATTTCAAAGTGTTTGCCTCCTTTTCTCTCTCTCTGGACTGCTCCTACCCACTCTGTCTTGTACTCACGCCCCAGGCCGCCTTTCTCAACTCCCTACAGCTCGCCCAGACGCACACGCCCATCGGCAGTCCCAATGGCGTCCAGCACCCATCCGCCTACGACCACGATCGCGGATCGCACACCATCGAAATCGAGAAGACCTTCTTCCTGCGCATGAAGTGTGTGCTGGCCAAAAGGAATGCGGGCCTCACCACCTCCGGATTCAAGGTAAATTATAGGTCATTGGGTTAATAAGTAGCACCACTTCAACAAGCTTAAACTACAAAAAATGCAGACCCTTTTCAATATTTATCTAACGGACTGCTTCGTTTAAAATATATGTAAGCCCTAACGATTTTAAAACTGTTTCTATGGCACCACCGACTATTAAATGTCTTGAAAAATTTTAATTGGAAAAACGAATTGTAGAATTTTGTATTTCTCATTAATGCTAAATTTATGTGCAGACAAATTTGTTGTAATTCCCTTTTCCCTTTTATTCAGAATTTGATAGGCGGGAAACTCTACTTTAGCGTCATTTCTTGTTTTATCATAACTTTGGCTATAGAATTATAAATCAGTTTATTTATAAACGATTTTTAAGATATTCCAAAAAAAATTTAAAACAAATAAAGGTTTTTTTCCTAATTGTTAATTTCGTGTTTAAATATAACTTTATCTGAAGATTTATACGTTTTTTTAAACTATTTTACTTAACGATCAGAATTTATTTAATTACAGGTAATACACTGCTCCGGCTATCTGAAGGCTCGCATCTATCCCGATCGTGGGGATGGACAGGGCAGCCTCATCCAGAATCTCGGACTGGTTGCCGTTGGTCACTCGCTGCCTTCCTCTGCCATCACAGAAATCAAGCTGCATCAGAACATGTTTATGTTCCGGGCCAAGCTGGACATGAAGCTCATCTTCTTCGATGCACGGTAAGTGGAGTGTACATTTTAATACTCTAATGTATATGGGGGATATGTAGATGGTGATAAACATTTTATTTAGAAATTATATTTAACAAAAATCAGGAAAAATAAATCTACAAAAATTTGAAAATTACATAGGGGAGACCGAGGCAAGTTGGACCCTTTTTCAGTTTTGGATTTTTTCTGGTTAAATGGCGAATATTTAAAAAAACGGAAAGCACCATTGTATCAGATGAACATTCAGCTACATCCATGATTTTTTTCAAACCAATCTAAGCAGTCCTTCAAGAGTGGCAGAGCATTAAGGGATAAAGGGATAAGGGATAAAACCATACATTTTATTACGGGTTCTTCGGTTCTTCTATTTGTTTCTTTTTGTAAGTTCTTATCAGTAAAACCAGTTTGGTAAGTTTGTATTACACGAAATTTTAATTTCAAAAACAGTAACAGAGTGTAATTATTGTAAATCGGGATAAATTTTTGTTTGTTCACACAAAATTAATTGACTGGCACACGCCAAGGAACAAATCTAGGGGAACAACTTACCCCATTGAAAAAGGTCCAACTAGCCCCGTTGCTTTTTCCAAGCTGTATTGTTCCATAACTTATATTAGAATTAAAGGACAAATTAAAGCGTGGGCTGTTTTTATATCTTACAGATACATGTAATAATGGTGAATTTACCTTTGAGAAAAAACAACATTAAATGGTGGAAAAAATACAAACTTAGAGATTTGAAATAGTACAAATTTACTATAAAAAACAGAAAATCTTTTATACTTGTCGAAATAACAGTACCATTTCAATGAAACTTTGTTTGTGAGTTGGTTTTCTCAGTGCACATACACCATAAAAAGATGGCAGCTCTAGAGTAATTTAAAGTAGTTAAAAATGCATTTTTTCTACTTGCTCCAGGGTCCAACTAGCCCCGGTCTCCCCTAAGTATGTCAAAGTCTCAAAAGCATTTTTAGCATCAGTTATTTTTTATTTAAAAACACACATCAATTTAACTTGCATTTTTATTCAATGTAAATTATGATTATTAATTAAAAGCCCATTTTTCGGCATTTTTAGTTTCCAATAAAAACTTTTCTTATCTTTTATTTATATAAAACAGACGAAGTAGCATATGTTTTTAAATTGAATATTAAAAGTCAATGTGGTATTCTTTTAAATAGCTGCCAACTTAAAGTTCCCCTTTTTCTCCACTGTATTAAAAAATCCTTGACAGTATCCTTTCCCTGTTTGCCGTACATTCGACACTAGTCAAATATTTAAACGGGCCGCCGAATTCGCTTTTTACACCACGATAAAAAGCTGCAGCAACCAACCGCCCCCGAAAAGATAATGTTTTCAAAGTACCATGATACAAAAAGAAAAGAATAGGAAAAAAGGAAATGTAAGCAAGACGAGGCGAAACGATGAAAAAAAAAACAAATCATTTCCCTCTTGAGCTTGATTTTCCATTGTCTGTGTATGTGTTTGGGGGGAGAGGAAAGGACTCTGCGCTGTGTAAGTGCCTGGCGGGCCAAAAAACCAGCCCACTTTGTCTGACATTATTGTCACTCAATTACCCTCATGATGC
The DNA here is from genome assembly GCA_018150695.1 of Drosophila oshimai. NCBI lineage: Eukaryota > Metazoa > Arthropoda > Insecta > Diptera > Drosophilidae > Drosophila > Drosophila oshimai. Next base: position 1,840,615 of record JAECWM010000003.1, on the reverse strand, counting down.
CACGGCACATTGCCATCCCGTTCTGGCGCTGGCGCCCTTCCTGTCGCACCGAGCAACCCCAAAGTGGTGCTGAAAAATCAGCCCCTTTTTTCGCCGTTTTTTGTTTTTTCTGCATAATTGAATTGGAGTTGACAAAAGTAAACCAGCCAAATAAAACACGCCGGCAACAAAGGCAACACCAATGACCATTCATTGTTTGAACAAGCCAGCGAAGCCTCGACGACCTCAAAACTTATCCCTAACTCTTGTCGCCTGTTTATTTGCTTACAGCGTATCGCAGCTAACCGGATACGAGCCGCAGGACCTTATCGAGAAGACGCTGTATCAGTACATCCACGCCGCGGACATAATGGCCATGCGCTGCTCCCATCAAATCCGTAAGAAAACACTGACTTATCCCATTGCAATACACACTAAGCCATGCACTAACGAAAAAAATCCAAGAAATATAGTTACACTTAAAGCACTTATTAATTTTTTCTGAGATAACACAAAATCAACATATGTTTATCCAGCATTTTAATAATAACTAAACTACCAGATAAATTTAAAATTTTGTATTAGATTTGTATCTAACTTTCATATATTTTTTGTTGGTTTTAAAACTTTTAAAGGAGTTGTACTTTAATGAGTTAGGACACCAAATAAAAGAACTAGAAAAATAGTTTCAGGATAAACTTTATAGCTTAGTGGCTTAGCGTGTTGAACACAATTTAACAATGGATTGTCCAAACCCTTATTCCTATTATTTCTTGTCTTCCCCTATAGTGCTGTACAAAGGACAAGTGACCACCAAATACTACCGCTTCCTGACCAAAGGCGGCGGCTGGGTGTGGGTGCAATCGTACGCCACCCTGGTGCACAACTCGCGATCCTCGCGAGAAGTGTTCATCGTGAGCGTGAACTACGTGCTCAGCGAACGAGAGGTGAAAGACTTGGTGCTGAACGAGATTCAGACGGGAGTGGTGAAGCGGGAGCCTATCTCGCCGGCGGCGCAGGCGGCTCAAGCGGCGGCAGCAGCGGCGGCGGCTGCACATGCGGCTCAAGCGGCCCAGGTGGCTCAAGTGGTGCCCCAGCAGCAGCAGCCGCAGGTGGTGCAGCCTCAGTGCGCCGGAGCAACGGGGCAGACGGTGGGTCCAGGAACGCCTGTCAGCCTGGCTCTAAGTGCCAGTCCCAAGTTGGATCCCTACTTCGAGCCGGAGCTGCCCTTGCAGCCACCCAATGCAGTCACACCCGTACCCTCGACCAACAACAGCAGCAATAACAACAATAATGGCGTGTGGCACCACCACCAGTTGCAGCAATCCGGCAGTATGGAACACGACAGCCTCAGTTACACGCAGCTCTATCCACCGCTGAACGACCTTGTGGTCAGCTCGAGTAGCAGTGTGGGCGGTGGCACCGCCTCCAGTGGGGGTGGTGGCTCCAGTGCCTCGGCCTCCTCCTCGGGTGTTTACTCCACGGAGATGCAATATCCGGACACCACCACGGGCAACCTGTACTACAACAACAACAATCACTACTACTACGACTACGACGCCACGGTGGATGTGGCCACCTCAATGATTCGTCCCTTTTCGGCCAACTCGAACAGTTGCTCCAGCAGCTCGGAGAGCGAGCGGCAACTGTCCACCGGCAACGCTTCGATTGTGAACGGCACCTCGCCCTCGCAAACGACTTACAGCGATCTGAGCCACAACTTCGAGCTGAGCTACTTTTCCGACAACAGTTCCCAGCAGCAGCAACAGCAGCAGCAGCAACATCTGATGGAGCAGCAGCAGCACCTGCAGCAACAGCAGCAGCAACAGCGCCTGCAGACGCACCAGCAGCAGCACCAGCAGTACCAGCAGCAGCAACAGTACGCAATGCCCCACCAGCAGCAGCAGCTGCAGCAGCAACAGGAGAGAGTGGTCAGCGACTTTGCGGAGAGCTTCAAGAGCGTAAATGCCGCTGCTGCGGCGGCGGCAGTGGTGGCCACGCCCCATTATACCAGCGTGATCGTGGAGCCTCAGCACTATATACCCAACGATTTTGTGCATTAACAGCAACTAGATGTTGCTGCTGCTGTTGTTGTTTCTAAAACGCCGACTGCCCCCTCCGCCGGATTCAAGTTGTTGCAATGTTATATCTCGCTGGTGCACCTCTGAGTTCTCAGTTCCAATTGTAATATGTGGCTGAGCCACAACCATCTGAAATTCTATTCTCTCTTATTTATTTAATATCTTATCCCCCTTTGCGTTCACGTTACATATGCAAAATTCAGTGTAAAGTTAAAACAAAATTGATACAAAAACAAACAAATTGAATGAAAACGTAAAAATCCTTGTTAACAAATGCAAAAGCAAATACAAATTCTATAATAAATAGCCGTAAGACCTAACTGTAAAATGTTCATACAAACTAACTTTAATTAATTGCACATACTTATACTTAACTATATCTTAATGCGCATACATTTGGCCCCCCATAATCATAAATACATACGATCTATGAATATATCTATGTATATAAATTATGCAATAATGTGTAAATAGTGCAAGGTCCGCTCCACTATGCAGATATCGAAAATGATCTTCATAAGTCAAGTAAATAATTGTAAATGTAATATTAACTATTATCGCAAATTTTTCTAATTTGAATAAACAAATTATAATGTGGGTGAACAATAAACGAGCAAGTGTTTAATTGTTTCAGTAAGCCGCATTTTGAAATCACAATGCTAAAGATTAGATTTTTATTTAATTTAGTAATGTTAGTTTACAAATAAAATGTTATTTACAAAACTAATTGACTGTTGATTATTTTTGCTGTGATTTGTTTCCCTAAAAAGTTGTTTTGTTTTGACATCGTAATTGAAGCTGATATTTATTATTTCTAATCAACTGAACTGACGTCTTGTCTTTAATCTATATACAAGAGCTCTGTTCGACAATTATTACGTCCTGCCTTCATTTCGCGCGGTGTAGCACTTTTACCGGCTAGCTAGCGATATATCCCAAGGATGATAGCAACCAAAAGCAATCGGCATTTAAAAAAATTAGAAACAACAACTTTGAAGAACAAAACGGACACAGCTGATAATCGTTGTGGCCATATATTTTTAAATCACTACATCTCTCGCCCCTTCAGAATTGTTCTACTCAAGCGATTTTATTTTGCCTCCATTTTCGTATATTTTGTTCTTTACTCGTAGAGTAAAAGAGAGTACTGTGAACGTTGCAAATGTCTTTCTGTCCGTCCGTCCGTCCGTACAAACGTCGAGATCTCGGGAACTATAAAAGCTACAACCACCAAATTTTGTACACAGGCTTCTCAAAGTGCAGATCAAGTTTGTTTCAAAGTCCGATAACGCCTCTTTTAACGCCCAAAAACCGAGAAACTCGGTGGTGATCACGGTGGTAGTAAATGTTGTTTGTATTGAAAGTATCCAAAATATATGTCCAAAACTTTTAAAAATCTGGTCAGGTTCAAGAAATTGAGTATACAAGTGCGTTAAAAATGTATTGCGCTTGAATGCCGGCAACATTTTTTTTTTTAAAAGACAACGAGTAACGAGAATCTGATTGTCGGGAAACCAGACAAAGCGTCCTTTCTTGTTAATAATAAATTCTAAAATATAACATCCAAAAACTCGCACCTGCGGCACCGAAGGACGAATGCGGGAAACATTACCAAATAAATAAATGTTATATAAATAATATACATAAATAGGTGATTATAATTTTGTATAGTGGGCATTGTAGGGTAAGATTTTACATGTGTTTTTTTTGTTAATGGGAATTTATTTTGCCCATACAGGGATATGCCAGCTTTTGTTTTAACAAACTAATTATAATCAAAGCTAAAACATGGAAAATATTTACTTTAAATAACACTCACACAAAAAAACAGGCCACTTACCTCTGTACTTTTTAAATAATTCATAAATTTTCTGCTGCGGGACTTCTTCCGTTTTATTCCCCCTGGCCTCTCAATCACCCTCTTGAACTTGAACTTCGGTTCACTAAAGAGTCAGTACCCTAAAATGAACTAAAAGAATACTTTTGTTACTTTATCAAAATGTTTTTGCTTTGTACAAAAATTAGAGCATAACGATTAAAAATTAAAAAAATGAGTTTGAATTTCGATAAAAATTAAGTAGTTCCGAATTTGACCGCCAGCGGGTCCCAGGGCTGCTACACTTTTCTTTGTGCGCGACATCTAGCGCTTTCCAACAGAACCTTTGATTTCTACATGAATTTTACACAAAAGTTACACACAAGTTATTTGTCCCTCTAGCGGTTAAAAAATGCGACATATTTAAACATCCAAGTGTCAATGGTCACCCTGTAAATAGTAAAACCGAATTTTAAATTATCCGAATGTTAATTAAGCCTTAATTTAGCTTAAGGTTTTTAATTGTGTCCTTAAATATTTGTAATAAGTTTCCAGTACTGGCAAACCAGCGCGCATCGCTGCTTACTAAATGAGATTTTTTGGAACCATTTTGCAGTTTTGAGAAACCTTTTAACAAAAGAAAAATCTTTTTTTTTATACGGGGGTGCCACAGAAACCGTTCCGCCCAAATTCCAACCGAATGTCCAACCCCTTCTCTATGTAAATTCCAACCCTCTTTGGGCGGAACGGTTTCTGTGGCACCCCCGATAAAAACCATTTACGTACTCATTTAAAAAAAATCATTTAAGTCATTTAAAAAAAAGCGCATGCAGATTGGTACTCGCATTGCTATCAAGTTTATAGTAATAACCATTACAATTTTCCAAGCAATTCCGAGTGTTTGTTTTCTGACTGTGTTTAATTTATTTATGTTAAAAAATTGAATGTTTAAAATACATTTTACTTCTTTTAATCCCGTGAAACACATACTAACAAAAACACACGTAATTGTTGAACAGGATTCCAACAACTAACGTTGTTTCATAAATAAATCTCATTATATTCTGTACTTAAAAAATGATTCTAAATATCGTCTGCTTTTCTTTAAAGTTTAAACGATTCTTAAACTTTTATATTGCCCTGAATCGCAGCACTCCTTCTTAATGAGAACTAATCGAATACCCAGAATGCCTCATCTCAGTCTGTTTGCTTTTGGCCAAAGTTGCTGCTGCAGCAGCATAAAATGTAAACCAAAGTGAGCCAAACCCTTTGGCCAAGTTGTTGGCCAGGATGCGATAGTTGGCCTTTGTGTGTGGGTGGGGTGGGGGTGGGGCAGACCATTGATTTATTGCCTGCCATTTTGTGTGAGCCGGCCGAGTAGGCTTTTTTTAGAGATGTGCTATCTGCAGATAAGCCTGACCCCCTTTGCCCCTTCGCCCCTTTGGGAGGGCTAATTGGCGTTTTTCAATTGCCACAGAATAGTGAATACTGAATGCTGAAGGGAGTGGGCAGAAGGAGCACTTGCACTTTGTGTTTCTGTTGGCTGTGGCCCTTGGCTAATTTATTTCTTGAAGCATTTTGAAAAGTTTACGCCTCGAGAGCACATAGACCGCAAATTATTTAATTGCCATCTGGCCATGCCCCCAAAAGGCGAATGCCTTTGCAGGGACTCAAGGACTCCGATGCAATAATTTAAGTGCAAGCAAACCGCAACTTTCTGGCTGAAGCTGAAGCTGAAGCCGGAGCACGCACACCCACTGACACACAACTTGGCCAACAAAAAAGCGGAGGGAAATGGCCAAAGGCAAAAGAAGTCATATTAAAAATGAACAAAAGCGAAACGCAGAAAATAGACGTGGGAGTTGCTGGAGTTCTGCTCTCGAATTTCTGCCCCAATGCCCCAGAGCATCCCTCCTCCTCTGCGGCTTTTGGCCTTGCCACACCGAAATGCACTTTAATAATGAAAGTTGCGCCATTTTCAAGAACATTGGAAACATTTTGGAATGCAAACCTAATTTCGGTCTAAAAAACGCAAGTACTCAAGTATTTCAATTTAAAATGCGTAACCAGCTTACGTGCCAGCTGGCCAGTTTGGTCACTCCTCGGACTTTTGTCCTGGTTAAGAGCAACGGTTTCAGTTGCGACCCGGTCGCATTTCAAATTAATGCAAACCCGAAAGTGTGTGGCAGTGGAGCTCTGAAATTAAATGAAATGCGAGCGATCTCCGTGCTGGAGATGCAAGGCGGCGTCCCAATAATCCGCTGGAAATATATTCATGTTTGTGCTGCTGAGTGGCAGTAAAAGTAATATTAAAATCTATGGAAACAAGTTTTTTGAGCTGTTCAATTTTGGATTTATTAGAGTGGATTTATTAAATAAAAAAAAGAGCAATGCAATTTAGTATGCATCTTTTTGACCAGTATGAAGTTATAAGTTCTATCCATTTAAAACCCTAGATTTTGCAAATTTGTTTTTGGAAACTTTGGCTTAAGAAAAAATTTAAAACAAACATCATAAAGACATGGAAGCATGTTTTAAAAAAATACTTTAACTCATTAATTGTCGCTCTGAATTTTACAATAAAAAGTTGTATTCCTTTATTTATATTTATATTTTTTGGAACTTAAATTAAACTATTAAAATAAAACCTTAAAATATACATACATATAAATTGGGAATTTAAACATCATTTTACCTTGCCTTAAACAAGATAAGTAAGTTTTAGCTACAAAAAACCAATTATTATATTTAAAAGAATTTATAAAATATTGTTAAATAGGCCAGCGTAACATTTTCAATACCATTACTTCAAAGCAATTACTATTTAGCACAACCGAAACCTCAGAAGAATTTGCTTAATGTATCTTACTAATTCCCTTTGTCCTCCAGGATATTCTAATTCCACTTGCTCATCTCTGACGGATCTAACTGAGTAAGACCCAGAAGTGGGTCATAGTCGGGAGGATTACCTGCTTAAGACTCATTGCGGTTGTGCGAGGCAAACTGTGTAACTGCTTTAAATTGTTAATACGTGTGTGCAGGTGCAGCTGCTGGCTGAATCCACTCCGTGTTCCGGCCAAGTCTAGAAGGTGTCCGGCCGGTCTAACTATTCATTCGTTGTGGCCTGCAGCTGTGCAGTTTTTGCGGCTGCCAAATGGAAACTTCAAGCCTATTACATAAATGTTTAAATGGGCGAATGGGTTGACCGGCCAAAAAGTGTCTACTTGGCCATTTTACCCCGGACCAGAGGAGGGAGGATGGAGTCCCAAACCCAATTGGGTCCCTTCACTCCAGTGGACGTGAACGCAGCTGTACACACATTTTCCTCCGGGGAGCAACCCAACGAACCCAACATACTAACGGTGGCATTAAGGCTGGACTTTGGCCATCTTCAGAAAACCGAATGGGGCCAGTTGAAAAGTGCAATTGGCAAACAGTTGAAACAGAAAAGTTGCTCAGGGAATGGAACAAATGGACAGGACATGGTAAAGAAGGGCAAAGCCATAGAAAGGACGACTCTGGTAATTTGTTCTGAGCGGCTTTTGTTTTGTGCGCCATTTTCGTTTCGTTTCGTTTTGGCCAACTTTTTGCCTCCTTTCTCGCTTCGTTGACAACGGACGGACTTCTGATTGAGTGTGTTGGTGTCGCTGCTGCGGATGTGGGTGCCAAGAAGTCGTCTTCCTTCGATGGGAAACCTTTCCCCCAGCTTTCGCTTTTCAATTGACCTTCTCTGACACATTTCGCAATGCCCCGAAATTTATCACTTAATAAATTTCCCTTAACCCCTTTAACGCTTTCTATCTGTTCGCCCACGAATGGTAATTGGAACTGCTGAAATCGAAGCTGAACAAATTGCGGGTTGGGTAAACTATGGCCTAGGTCTAAGCCAAATGTCTTTGGGGGATTCTGTTACACAGATTCAAATTATGGGAATGATAATTGAAATTTTATTTAAGGCTGTGGCCAAGACTTGTTTATAGTTGGGTTTCTTTCTTTTTTCCTTTTCAATTTAATTTAAAGTTACTCTAAATATATAGGTATGTATTTTCTCAGCTTCGCATCAATTTTCCTGTCGTTTTTTTCCTAAATTTTACTTTGATTTAAGCTCCTTACTAGGATTTTATTTTTCAAATTGACTTTGATTCTATTTCACTTAATTTATCCAAAGTTGTACTGGCTTAATGGCTTTAGCTTTAGTTATTTTAGAAATAAATCTCAACTTAAAATTAGCTAACTTCAAAAATTAATTTTTAATGACGAGATTTATCCATATAAAAATCAGTTAAGTGAATATTTGAACACATTCAATTGGATTTTTTTGCAATATTCTTAGGGTCATTGCCGTAAAATCAAGTTTATTTTCTTGAGCCTGATTTATAACCCAAATCTTAAAAGATTTATGACACATAAATATAACAGTGCACAACAATTTCAATAAATTTGCTTTGATCTGCATAAACGCAAAGCATTTTCCCGGGGCCTGACTCAGTGCTAAATTGTATAAGTAAACGTCATAAATGTGAATCGAAGGGGGTGGGGCCATATCAAAGGCGTATTAACGTTTTTACGCACTCGCTTCGCTCCGTTCAAAAGTGACTTAAAAGCCCTGCGAAGACAATCTCCCTGCTGGCTGGCAAATCCTTTCGAACGTTCCAGGGCGAAATTTATGTAAAAGACTTATGCATAAAACTGCGCATCATTGAAGTCGAAATGCCTGAGTCAGATTTGCGAGGCGGCAGCGACATCATCAATACACTTCAGCAGCCATTAAGTGCGGCCAAATCTTTTCCTGAGCTTCCCAAACGCTAAACGTTGCGCATACGCCATGTGGGCCATGTGGGTAAGTTGAGCGCGGCTATTAGGACAAATTGAATAATATCGAGCTGGTGGCAGCAGCCATCCGATATTTTATGCATTTGTTTGTGACTTTGAAGTGCTCACCGCTCGCACTCTCAACACTTTTCCCATTTCCCATTTGCTTATTTTATTTTTGTGCTGGTTTTATTTTTCTCCCCCTGGCTTTTATCAGCACACGCACAGACCTTGACTCAAGTCGCCTAAATCTCGGCGATATATTTTACATCATTATAGCTGCTCCTCTGCGGCTGTAGCCCTTGCCGCCGCCCCCTTCCTCCTGCTGTTGCCCTTGTTTATGTTTTGTAGCTCCTCTCGCGATTTTATGACTTTGACTGAGCCCCCCAAGCCCCCGAAGAAAAGCTATTGAAACAGATTTCGCTGACTCTCACTTTCCCCGCCCCGAAGCTCTTTGCACCCCCACTCAATGAAATTCATTTTTCGATATGTTACTCCCGCCCGCTTCACGTGTGAGCCATTGGTTTACCTGGATCTGGAGCTGGTTCTGGTTCTGGAAAGGCACCGCCCCTGCTTTTTCCTCCCACCACCACCTCATGCGACACTTTTAGCATCATTATCTGCACGGCATCGGGGCTCAGGCTCAAGCTCAAGCACTTTGAGTTATGCGCCTGGCAGACGCTCAAAAAACATAAAAAACAAATAAATGGCAGGGAAAAACGGAATGTACACAACGATGGGGAGAAAGTGGTGGAGATGCGATTAAAACCCACACATATTCTATTTTATTTATATATAAGAATATTCCCACACGCATGTTCTAAGGGGAAGATTTAGAAACTCGCAGGTATTCGTATTTTCCCATTGACCTTGATGAAGACATTTTCTATTTCCTTTAAAGCGTTTTAATGTTCTTATAAAAACTAAAATTATTATATATAACTTATGTTAAATCTTTACAAATAATAAAAACTTTTTTTTAAGCTTTAAATTATTTCTTACCCAGGAATATTTAGATGTGTTTAGGTATCTATTTATTCACTCCTTATGTTTTGAATGTGCAGACTACTACGTAAAAAATCCGATTTAATTTAATCTTTGTTAAATTTTTTTGGTTTATTTGTGAGTTATGGCTGTATATTTCTAAGGATGGTTGTCATATTGTGTGGGTCGAGCTCAAAGCATTCTTTTGTCGAGGGCAAAAATCAAACGCTCGCCTTTTGAGATGGGTTTACGGTTGCGGCTAACAATCATCTCGTTGATGGGATTAATTTGCCTAAGTGCAGTCCACAAACTGCAGTGCCAAATCGTTGGAGTTCGCACATTTTCACCCCGATCGGAACCCAAACAGAGACGACACCTTGACCGCTGGGTTATTTTTATGGGCCATGTTGTGGGATGCCTGTTGGCACATAAACAGGCACCACCCGTCCATCCATCCATTCATCCATCAATTGGGTGTTCCGCGTGTGTGTGTGTGTGTGTTCGGGTGGGTGTGCTTAACACACCATTGAACTGTTACGCAACAGGAACCCACACACAGAGTCAGAGCCAGAGCCAGATACTGATTCAGACTAGGATACATATGTCCGACGGTGGAGCCCGGCAGACAAATCCCATTTGATGTTCACTCAGCAGAAAGGCAACGCCAATGAAGCATGCAAAAGGTATTTCAGCTTTTTTTCGTGCTCGCCGGCCCAGATTGCTGAGATTTTGGCTTTGTAACTCAAAATCGGTCGGTACAAGGAGCGAATGTGCAAACATCATGAAAAACGCTGCCACAAGAACGGGGGCACAATAAGGAAAGAAAAGGAAAAAGAGGAAAAGCCCCAAGAAACAGAGGCCAACGGCAGATAAAGACGCTTACAAGCCGCAGCCAAGACAGAGGAAACTTTTTCTTTTTTTTTTTCGATTTTTCTAAGTAAATCCTCGCCTTTTCCGCATTTTATCGAACTTTAATTCATTTGGCAGCAGAATAAATTGTTTTATTTAAGTTGGACGCGGTGCAAATGTGGCCAGGATGCAGCTCCACATATTCCTTTTCAGCGGGGATCTCCCCCTTATTGTCCATTGGCTCATAAAATGGCTTCCGGTTATACTTCAAGCGAGATTAACTTGTCGTTTACAATTTCCCTTTGATTTGTTTCCAGTGGGGAAGGGACGTTAGCTAGCCCAGAGGGTAAAGTGTGGGTCTAACTTATATATTATATATATATAGACTAGGGTTGCCTTTGCAGCACTTTCGCTTTCATCTCGTGACACTTCTGTGGAGGATATGCACTCTGCCTCAATGCCCTGCATTTGAAAGGAAAGGTTTATTGGTTATCAGTTAATAATGTTTTCATAATTTTGTTATCAATTTAATTTATATTTTATGATATTTTTATCACTGGCTAAGTGATCATTTACGATAAATTACAGAAATATTTATTATTGTTTATTTTGATGAAAGACAAACTGCTTTTATGCACTCAAAAACAATTTAAATTTTATGTTTTATTTAGTTAAACATTAATAGAGCTTCGTGCAAATAATTTGTGGAACAACAGCTATTATTGGCAATTACTAGATTTTTTCGACTGTTCCAAAAAGTATGCTAGGCAATTGTTGTACAACTTTTTGCTCTGATGTATTTGTGAAACAAATCGTAGGCCATCAAAGTAAATGGTACGAGGGCTCTCATTTTTCCGCCATTCAGATTGAAAAATGCCCATGTAATTGCGCATTGTTGTTACCCTCTTCTGCTACAAATTGATTTACAACAATTCATTTTCGCCCGGGGCAACCGCTGTGAGATCCAACCCAGATGACCAGAACTCTTGTGGGGGCCAGGAGTCTCAGGTGTGAGTTTTATTTGTTTGGAAGTTGTTTTCTTCGCTTTGTTTGCAGTCCTTGTTTCCCCCGTTTGCTTTGTTTCGAGAGGATGAAAAGGAAGCCACGCGCAGTTTTCCCCTGTTTTTCTTGTGGCCTGCCGGTAATTTCATTTCGTCCTGGGTGCTGTGCTGCTACGGTTCCATAGAAGTGCACTCAGCTTTCGCTTTCGCTTTCACCTTTCGGCCAAACACAAAACCAAAACCAAATCTGGCCCAGTTCGCGGCTGCTATGCAATTAAGCCACGCAATCAGAATGCAAGATGAAGGCTCTGCAAACAATGGAACTCGTTCGCTTTGGGGACAGACAGGACAGTGATGGAAAAAGTTTCGGCAGGTGAGGTACCAGATGTATGCCAATTGGCACTCCAAATATAGATGGCAAGAACAAATATTGTTTTTCAAAAAGGTTTTTATACACTTTTTCATATACTGTTCAAAGGTTTGAACTTTTTGCTTCAAATTCGTATTTTATAAGTTTGCAAATTTTATGCAAAATAAACTTTTTAAAGATTTGCGGTAAACTAAGAACCTAATAACAACGAATACCATTAAACTTGAAAATGTTATAAAAACACCTTCCTAAATATAAGAACCAAACTAAAATAATACCTTAATTAAACCCAGGAAAGGTAAAGCCCAATGAAAATTTGTTGTACCTTGGAAATGGTAAGAAGTACCAGGGCGTATATGGGTGCGACTACCATCACTGGGAACAGTTTGGAACACAACAGAGGCGTCGAGTTGCGAGGTGGCCCAAATGCTGGCAAAATGGCGGCCACAAGCTGCAAAGCCAACATGGCAGCTGACATCTGTCAGTTGCTGTTATTCCGCTGCACTTTCAGTTGCCTTTGGGCTGCAGTTGGGCATCTGGGCATCTGTGCTCCCAATTCCGGTAGGACTTTGTTTGCCGAGCCCGGCTGAGCACTCACAATGGTTTACCCGAAGCAAAACAGAAAACAGGAGCCACTAACGAGCAGGTCCGTGTGGCGAAGTCGATCGCGGGAATTAACGCTTGTAGTGGAACATTTTGTTGGGAACAGAACAGGTCACTTGGTATTTATTATTTCTGTCTTTGGGAGCCTAACCTTTCAACCCATTAAATATAATATGTACCTCAGTAAATCGATGCCTTATTGCTTCCAACGTTAAAAATGGAAGAACTTATACATTTATGCAAGTGGAGCAACATGAACCCCTTTTTTGCGTCATTTTAATTATTTATCAAAAGATCCAATTGTATTTTAAGCGTACAAAATAGTAATTTTCTGCACATTCCTATCTAGTTAGTAGGTAGTTTGTGTGTCGAATCAAATAATTGTAATTTCACGTACCTATTGTAATGACTTTTTTCTTTGCATCCCATTTTATTCTTAAACACTTTTCCTAAGATAGTCGACATGAAGAAACACTTATTTATATTCGGTAAGAAAAAAGGCATTTGCTTCGCCCAAACAGTGACGAAATTAAGTTTTAGTGGCATTTCTCATCCTGCTGGACATAACTTATGCGCTGAAGGGCATTGATGACTTCGAAATCCCTGTGGAAATAACCACACTACGTGAGCATGCAGGTGTTTTGGGTTCCGAAAAGCTAAATCGCTCTGATGGAAGAACTCGAAAGTCCCTTTCATTACCTGGGTATGAAAAGAACGTAACAGGCACAATGGTTGACACCTATTGCTGCTTTTGGGTTTACCAAACACATCCCCCGGTTAATCACACGTGGAAGCATATGACCGAATATCCCTTCGATTTTGTGTTTAACGGCAAGTTTGTGAAAAATAAAAGACACAACGCAATTGAAGTGCCTGGAGGTCAAAAGATTAATTAGACATTTAAAAAAGACCAGCATATGTATAGTAAATATGATAACTTCCTTAAAAATAGTGCGATTAAAATAGGTTTTGGATGCCCATGTGCAATGTACATACATAATTTTAAAATAAACAGCCAAAAACGTAAAAATTTATATAAAAAAAATACTTGTAGTGTCCTGAATTTGGTGGAAAAACCCTGAGGATTGCTTTATTGTTTTGATAGCTTAAAGCGGCTTTCACAAATTCATTTATGAATTCGAGACTTGAATTTCATCATTATTTTCCCATGCTTTGGGCGAATTATAATTAGATGATATTAGCTATTTTTAGACATTTGATATAACACGTGTAGGCTCATCCAATTACTTTAGTAAATTTACTGTGAATTTCGGAAATTGGGGTTTAAAATCAAAGCAGCTAGTAATTAGAGCTTTAGATGTTTGCCTATGCATTCGATTGTGTGTGTCCAGTGGCGATGCATTTAATTGGGCCTACGGCACTCGACAGCTCAACTGGGGCTCAGAATTATAATTAACTTTGTCTGGCCAGCACAACCTACGGTGCTAAAGTTAACTCAAAAGTTGTTAAATTCGTTCGGTGACCCACAGAAAACGAGCAACGGGAAGCGCTTTTTGTGCCTAAAAGCCTGACAGCACATAATGGATTTGACACATTATAATCAGGTTTGCATAGTGTCTTCGCCCAGTCTGTCAGCCAGTCATTCAGTCATTCAGTGGGTCGAGCGGTCCCCCGAGCACTCCGGCAACTTGGGCGCTTTGACGTGCTCTGCTTATTTGGTCAGCCAGTTGATGTAGTCATACACAGTGGAAAATATTACAAGACATGAAAGAAGATGGCTTTAGGAAAAACTTAATTTCCGGTGGCTCAAAGGAAAATGTCACAAGAATTAGAACAAGATGGCTTAAGCAAAATGTGATTTCTAATTAGACGGGGAAAAAGGAGAATGTTCAACACTGCTGCTATTTGCAGTGATATTAAACCATAAAAATAGAATGTCACAAAGAATGGTGTACAAAATGGAATGATGATCGAAACCGATTAATAATAAAAAAATACACAAAAATATACACATTACTTTGTGAAGTTGACAATGTGAACAACATTAAAGCGTTTAAGGGTACGGTCGGTTTCGCCCCACGTTTCCCTTTTTTTTTGTGTTTAGCAAAAAAGTTAGCTTTAGTATTTAAAACCATACTTAGTGTTTTCAGAAACGACCCTTTCAAGATATAAACTACTTTCAATTAAGGAAATACAGGTATGTTTTTTTTCGCCTGCATAGTAGTTGGCATCATCGTCGTCGTTCTGAGAAGTTTGATAAATAAGCAGCAAGGGCCCATGTCTGGGCATTTACTTAGTTAATTAAATTCAACTTCTTCGGCCGGGGGAAACGACAGCGGAGGCAAGAGAGCAAGTGGAGCGCTGCAGGGCGAGCAGGTAGTGCTCCTCAGTTTTCCATCCTTCCTGGGAAAAGTTTGCCCGGCGTATTTGTTCATATCATAGGTAAATACATCATGGACGGCAGCCTGGATGTTTGCTTTTAATTTCGCCTTTTCTTTTGCCTTTGGTTTTTAATGTGTCCGGGTGATTAGACCTGCATCCTGACCAATCCTCACCAGGGGTATTTGCATGATTCACGTGGTTTGGCATCGGCAATTTCCTGCTCCAATGACAAATGAAAATGGTGAAAAGATTTAAATTTACCGCACTGGGAGACAAGCACACACAAAAGGCACTTTGCTTGTGCTTTCTTGAAGGACCTTATCTGCCGCACCCCAAAATAAATCCCTCTGCATGGGTGTGTGGTTATGCAAGCAAATAATTCCGATTTAAATCGATTTTAAATGGAAAGAAATAAATGATTGCTTTGACAGAAGTATCTTATGCGAATGCACATACGAAAGAACAATGTAAACACTTTAGTTAGATATATACATTTTGTGTTTAAAACTGCTTTAAATTTTGGATTCAAGTTTAAGGAAATTATATATTTGGACAATTGACCATCTTAAGGGTTTTCAAACTTTTCATAATTGTATTCCTTTGTTTTTTGCGTAAGTTTTTCCGTAAAAAGTTTATTTCGGCAAAGGTATTTTAAAATTTAAAAGCAACGGAAATTAAATTTATGTTTAAGACGCCCTCTTTCGGAAATCTTTAGCAACACTAAAACTATGATCGATTAAGTATCGATAGAGCAACATCATAATTCGCCCTCTGTCGGAAACTGTAAACACTTAAAACTGATCGATCAGCTGTTGCAAGCAGCTGATTATGTTCGCGCGCTTTTCACACGAAAAAACATAGTGAAATTTTGTGCTGTTTATTTCGCGGTGTTTTCCAATTGTTTATGGTGTTTAAGTGAGTGATAAGTGCATTTCGAGATGTCTGTTTTGCTGGCGGACATTGATGCCACATGCGCGGCCTTGGGCTACAGTGATGGCCAGAAATATCAGGCGGAACCCGATGCCGCCGAGGGTTTGAAGGTATTTTGTTTATTTACTTACTTAAATCATTGTAAACTCAATTTGAATTTGGAATTACAGCACCTGATTTGGATATTGCGTAGGGATCTGGACAACCACGAATACCGGCGTCATTTGGGAAGATCAAAGGTGCTCCAAACGGACCTGGTTTACATGCTGCCGGACTACGTGCACCATGAGGAGCTCTCCGACTTGCTGATTCGCCTGCTGGTCATCCTGACCAATCCCACACTTCTGCTTTATAGAGAGGGTGCTCCCAAGGATAACCATGGCAGAAAGGTGTTCATAGAGCTCATAGACATACTGCAGGGCTACAAGGCAGCCTTTGCCAGGGACAAGATCTGGAACTCTCTGTTCGAGAAGCTCAAGCAGGCTCTGGAAATAGTGAGTATATCTGGATAGGTCAATCCATTTGAGTCTGTTACTGGACTGGACTAGAAATCATGGCCCAAGTCGTTCAAGTAGCAGCAAGTTCCAACCAAACGGATAGCAGTGAGGAGAGTGACAGTGGCGAGGCCCCGGTGGTACGATGGTCCAGCCACTACCCGTGCGTGGTGTGCATGCGCACCGCCGGCTCGCCACGGGTGAGCTTCTGCGGGCACCACTTCTGTGCCAGGTGCATCCGGAAATGGATCCGCTCACAGGGAGCGCGGCCCAAGTGCCCGTATTGCCAGTCGCGGATCGGGGAGAACACACTTATCACCATCCGGCACTTGTGGAACGAGAATGCTCCACAGTGCAAGACCTTCGAGGAGCACCGCCGCCTGGAGCTTAAGACCAAAGAGAACATCTACGAACAGGCCATTCTGCCGGAGGCGGGCATGTTCCCACGCGGAGTTATCGAGTATCCGCCCAGGCCGATGAGGCGCATCAAGCCGCTGCCTCCGCAGTTGCTCTGCCAGTTGGCACACCGCCCTGTTCGTCGCTACTTTATGGACCCCACTCTGCACCAGCGCGCGATGACCTTCGTCATTTGGCTGTTCCTCTTCGCCATGTACCAGAAAAGCGCTTAGACGTAACAGCAGCAGGGATCTCAGCTCCATGTATATCCCTTTGCGGCGACCCCCAAATTCCAAATTCATTGATGCTGTCTTCGTGTTTTGCTGTTGTGTTAAATGTTAATGAATAGAGCTTTCTGAAAGCCGCTGGCTCGAGATTAGTGGTTAATTAGTCCTCACTAGGGTGGGTCAACCTATTAACCGAAAGATTTCCTGATTGTGCTTTCCTAAATTATCAAAGTTAATGACTTTTTGATGTTTAAAAGTTTAAATAATTAAAGGTTCGTGATTGAGATTATTAAGGGTCGTCAAGATTAGTGGTTGACAAGTCAGGGCTTGAGTGGGCCAATGTAACATCCAGGTCTCATTTCTCATGTACGAAATCCTTAAAAAATGATTTGATTTTAAAATGCCTACAATTTTTCTCCATGAAAAAATAACAATTGTATGTGCTATGGAAAAAAATTGGCAAGAAATCGCTGAAAACGGCCCGCTTTGAAACAAGTAAAATGAAATTTGTCTATATAAAGCTGTGTGTGAAAAATATAAGTGGGCATTTGGAGACTGGTCCTTGGCTGCTATTCCGTTTTTAGATTTTAAAAATTAGATACATTGGTTATCAGTGATCTGACCTAAAACCATTTTTTTTTTTGCTAAAAAGATATTGAAAAGCAGATCAAATTGCTTTTGATTTATGATAATAGGGTCTTCCGTTCACAAGACATTGTTGTTTTGGAGTAAACCTTATTTTGCGATTTCTTGGGCGATTGAGTGGTCGTATTTGCAAATAAAGTGCCCCAACACCCTAAAAAAAATAGGGAGGGGTGGCCGGGTATGATATGGAACGTCCCATATGTATGTTTTAATTGAACTTATAGCCCGTAGAAAAATTAATCCTTAAAATTTTGTTTATGTTTTGCCGTGCCATAAATTGACCCACCCTAGTTGGTTTTTGTCTCCTGTTCTAAAGCCCAGGCAATTATCGTTTGGGCATTTGCGCAACTATTCTTTTAATCTTTATAATCTATGTATTAATGGGCAAGCGGGTACGCAAAACTTTTAATGGCTCTTGCAGCTGCCAGCAGTCAAGTTTTCGTGGGGAGAGAAAATGCTTTTCACATTGCTCATCCCCTCTTCAAGTTTGTTTTGGCCAGTTCTGGCTTTATGACTGAGCTCGTCTCCTTTGTGGGTTTGGAACTAATTTGAACTCCATATCTACTCGCTTTTATCTTCTCATTTGTTCCCTGCACCCTTTTCTCTTTTATTCCCTAAAGTTGAATCGCTAAAGTGTGGTTCTCCTCTTTTGTGAACTCCAAAATCCAAAGATGGAATTTAATTTAAAATATCTCACAATATAGAATCAAATCTCCAAAGGGTTCTCTTCAATTGCTCGTCATTCAGCACAAGCAAAACCCGCAACAAGTCAATTTAATAAACACCCACGACCAGTGCGAGTTGGTGGTTAGGAGGGTTTCAGACTGGTGCCAATGACTACAAGGCACCTTTAAATCAAACACGTCACAGTTGCACAGAGGAATTTCATTCCGGCCTAGACGAATCCACAGATTCGTGTCGGCACCATGATGGAAAAAAAGCTAAACCAAACCCAATAAAAGGGAACCAACAGCGGTGGGTCGAGACATTGTCGAAACCACAAAGGCAAAAGCCCAGCAACAATGATTGCCAATCGATGAAAGTGTGTGAAGTTTGGTTGGTGTAGGCAACCACTGTCTGCGTTTTTCAAATGCTTTTAACAGCTAGTTGGTAGAAAAAAATAAATTAAAGCTTTCCCACGATCGTAAGATGGGAAATGCAAGCTCAGCGCTCGTGGCTGCTGAACTCTATTGGGGACATATTGGGAAACGTTCCGGCCAGTAACCTTATGTGTTGGGCAATCGATGCTTATGCCTTACTCGCGCTGTCAATAATCTATTTGTTGTTGTTTAGATTTCTGCGCGTGTGGCGATACTCTTACTTTGGTTGAGTATTTAGCATTCTGGGTGTTAACTCATGTTTAGTAAATCCCAAAATTGAATGATTTTGTAAAAATATTATTTTTAACTACACTGAAGAAATTAGCTAGCTTAAGGGTACCCCCCCCATTCTCGATTCATTATTTTTGTGATATTTAATCGGCTGGCAAATGAACAAAAATCAATTTCGAGGGTTTATATCTTCTCACATATGTATTTCGAAACTTAAAGAACGAGAAAACAGTTTTACATAATTTTTTTATAAACATTTTATTAACATTTTTTAAATTAACAAAAAGTCCTTTTTTTGACGGCGGGCACGATTGCAAGTGACTGGAATGTCTGAAATCAAAAAATTAAAAAGGATTGGATAAAGTACATGTTTGACTATGGATTGTGCCTTTTTTTTTTTTTTCGGGCAAAAATTAACAAAATGGCGGACCTTTGAATGTATTTTCCCGTAAATTCAACGTTTTTTAGTTAAAAATTAAGCTGAAAATTAATGTAAATATTTATCGATTGTTTTTTATAAAGGTTTAAGTTATAGCTACTGATGTACAAAACAACATATCAAAATTTCAGATTGATCGGTTGAATAGTTTTTGAGTTAGAATGCCCGCCAATCATAAAAACACTGTTTTGAGAAAAATGCGTTTAAAGTTTTGTGCGTGCTCTTGGCTCCACCTGACGCGTCTACTGTAGAATGGCTGTAACTTGAAGAATTTTTCGAATTTCGACTTGAAACTTTCAGGGTATATTTCTGAACAGATGAAGATTCGAATAAGACAATAAAAAAAAAATAGATTTTTTAAAACCGAGAATGGGGGGGGTACCCTTAAGAGCAACACTACATATCATCCTTCAAATATATTTCTTTTATTAGGAAGAAGTTATCTTCTATCTTCTACGTGATAAACATAACTTAAAAAAAGTATAATTGAAACTAAATATTGAATTAAACACTAAAATGTTTTTTTTTCTCAAAATGATCAGAAGCTAAGTTTTGTGTTTATTAAATAGTTATTCTAAAATGAAGATTTTATACATATTTAAAAAACTACTAAAAATAATATTTTCTTAAAATGCTGCAAGCTGGATGCTGCTCCCAGCGGCATTGAATTAAAGTGAATGGCAAGGAAGGCCCAAAATCAGCATCAGGCACCCAAAAAAATTCGAAAAAAAAATCTAGAGGCTTTTGATTGCAATTTGTGGATGAGCTTCAGCTGGGTTGCCATAAATTTGTAATTTAAAATGTACATTGAACAGAAAAGTTGATTGTGTGCGGCTCTAACTATTTTCCGTAAGATCAACCTCAATCAAGTTGGGTGGAATTTGCTTGACAATTATCATAAGTTAAATCCTGGTAACCGAAATGTAATAACGTGTATCTCAAAGATGAGAGAGCGAGCCCATCCGCCCAAGATCCTAGTCCCCACAGCCCATCGCCTAACACAACGAAATAAATTCATTTAAAGCCGATTGAATCGACATTCATAACACTCCGGGGAGCAATTCCAAAGGATTTTCATTGCACTGCGTTGCCAGCGTTGCCAAAGAGTCGCCCGAGGATTTCTTTACATTTCCATTTTTTAGGGAGCGCTTTTCCTTTTTTATTTGTGCCGTTTTCCTCGGTTTTCTGCTTTTTGTTAGGTTAAATGCAGCCGTATTTCTATATGGTCGCTGTCTATTTGTTCTTGTTGCTGTGTGGCTGTTGTCGTTGATAATGAATGTGTGCGAGGATTTTTCCGCTTTTGCCTCTAGCAGATCCGCCCCCCTTCCGTGTTTATAGTGCACTCAAAAAAATATTTTCAAATGTTGTTTTGTTGTCTTGTTTACTTATAGCTTCGAGCCTTAACATTAAGTTTAATAATTTGTAAACAGTTCCTTTTTTCATTATTTTCTACTTTGTTTACTCGTTTATATATTAGATGTGCAGCGGAAATACTTCCAATTATTTGTTCTTTGTTAATTTGTTTGTGTCCTAGTAGCTTAGGGGTTCAGGTACATATCAATGACCAAACATATTTTATTTATGCAAATTTTCCTTGAATTGTAACTCTTTATCTCGAATTTCCCCTTCTCAAAGTGTTTATAAGCCCAACAAGTGTTCTGGAATATAAACAAATAAAAGTGCAAACATATTTATTATTTTATGTTGCAAAACCAAATTCCCTGTTTATTTATTATATTTTTCGCGAGTGTATTGCTGTGGCTGACTTTTTGTGCTTTACTTCTTTATTTGCGTCGCGCCGACTTACACGCTTTGATGTATGCGCGGCGAGCAGCCAAGTGGACAGGACGGAGGAGGAGGTACTCCCCCTTTCTCCTCCACTTTCTCCAATTCGAAGGAAAGCTTTCAGTTTTGAATGAGCTGCCTTCCCTTGCTCCTGTTCTTGTTGTTGTTGTTGTTGCGTAGGGAAACCAAAAACGGAAGTCATTATTAACTTTGCCTTTGAGATGGGCTCGGGGTCCTGAGGTCTGGAACCCCGAGTTCCTGGCACATGGGTGGGTGTCTATGTCCGGGTGGAGGAGTCACAGCTGGCTTGTAGGCACAAAAGCCGCATTAGTTGTATTTATTTTTAAGCTCACAGCAGCAACTGTAATGTCCTGCTGCGCCCATGGAGCCCCAAGCATCCGACCGACCACCCGACCACCCACACTTTCCACCCAAAAGCCACCCAGGCATTTCCTCTTATCGCCCACACCCTGCTCAAATTGATTTCAACTTGACTTTGTTGTGGTCCCATCGCTTGTCTTGTCTTGAGTCCTGAGTCGGGGCTTCCGTTTTACAGTCGAGCTACATAAATTTGCAATTTAATTTAATTTAATTTCATTTGATTATTTTAACTTGACTCGCGGGATTTGGTGCTTAGATTTTTACACTGGGATTTGCTGCAACATTTTATTACACTGACTTCTGATGGGATTCGTCGTCTTCCTTTCAGGCCTTTGCGATTCGCAGCGAGGAGCAGAATCTGCTGATTGAGCGCATCTTGGTCCTGGTGCGGAATGTCCTGCAGGTGCCAGCGAATCCGGAGGCCGAGTGCCGGGCGGACAACGATGCAAGTCTCCATGATCAGGTCATCTGGGCCCTACACCAAACTGGCATGCTGGACCTGGTTCTATTTGTGATCTCCTCGCCGGATGAGGAGCAGTTCCACCTGCACGGACTGGAGATTGTGTGCCTGCTTTACAGAGAACAGGTTGGTAAATGGTGAACTGTGTGATTATCTTAAAGTTTAAAATTTGTTCAACGCTTTAAGCTGTCTTAAAAAACTTTAAGTTAAGACTAATCAACTTAAACCTCGTATTGTAAAATGATCAGTATTATAAATAAATTGTTTTCCTATCATTTTCTTAAGTAAATGGTGGCTGATTTTCTATTTTAGTCCTAATATATAAATGGACTTAAAATGATAAAGTTTTTGTAAATTTAACATGATTTGGTACACCATTACTTCATTAAGGCCACGTAAAATTTTAAAATAATGTTTTTAGGAAAATCTGTATTATTAGATTCAAACTCCACCGCATGTTTAACTAATTCAAACACTTTACTGTTTATATTTTAAAATTTAGAGTGCTGAATCCCTGGCAGATGCCTCCTTGCAGCGCAGTCTCAGTGAGAAGCAGCGGGACCAACAGGAACTCCTGGCCGCCCGCCGCAGGGAGCGTGCTCGACGTCAGGCTCGTCCGCCAACAGGACGACATTCCCGATTCGGTGGTACCTACGTCATCAGGAACATGAAGTCCGTCTCGGATCGGGACGTTATTTGCCACCAGGCGCTGGAGAGGGTTTCCTCGATCGACTTCGATCGGGAGAAGCAGCAGCAGAAGCGGTCGCATCGCCACATCAAGGAGGAGGCGCAGGTGACCCGTCGTAGCGCGTTCACTGTAAGGTGAGTCATGGTCGTACTCCACAGCCATATCCATTTGTCTGTGGCCACTTCCTGCACTTTGGCTCTGGCCCGTGCCTATTGTGTGGCTGCTGGTGTGGCCATTAGCATCGGAATTGTTATGGCCACCCGACTGCGGGGCCACATCCCGGCCATTGATTTTCGATTTTACGCTGCCAGGGCAGCCGTATCGTATCCGAGGGATTGAGCCGGAGTGAGTGAGCAAGCGAGCGAGCGTATAAAATAATATTCAATAATAAATGAAGCCATTTCCTTTGGCCCTTTCGTCCCCCCTTTCCATCCCCACCCTCCCAACAGCCTGTAATTTCTGCTGTTTTATATAATCGCACAAACGATATTGGCTGCTAGGGGCTCCCAGGCTCTCGGGTTCCGCCTGACTTGGCCAGGCTGAACAATATCTTGGCGCCGAGCGCCTCTGTCGCCGCTCCCCCTAATGGCCACCAGGTGCAGCTATTTTATGCTCCTCTGCTAACCAACAAACTACTTAAAGGATCTGCCTTCCCGCCCTCGGGCCAAGTTGCCCGGGACGCTGCTATCCGTGGCTTCTTGAGCAGTTACAGAAAATGCATTCGCCGCTGTCCTTTTTTTTTTTTTGTTAACAGAAAAATATACACTAGTTGGAGAATGTCCAAAGATTATCCATACGATATATTACGTTATAAGTTATAATTTTGTTGTATCACTAAAATATAACAAGTGTCTAAATAAAAACCTCCCATGTTATATAATACAATTAAGTAAAGTTGACTAATCTACAATATTTTTTACATAAGATGTTGTTTAAAAAAATTCGTAACTTCAATTAAGGTTAAAAAATGTAGCAAACTTGAAATTTATATTAACAATTATTTAAAACACATATATTTTGCTCTTATAACAATACAGAATTAATGAATCAAGGGGCTACTTTGATTGTGAATTTGAGAATGTGTTGATCACTTAAATAATTTTACAGTATTCACATAAAACAGATTATAATGCGATTGATTTGATGATATAAGAGTAACTTTCCAATTCTTTGATACAAGATCATATTGATTCCTTTACAGTAACCTTATCAACAATCTGAATAATGTGTTAGGAACTTGTTTTTATTTATTGTTTAAATGTTTGTTTGTTTGTTGGAACATCCGCGTATCAAGTTCTATTTAAATTATTAAATAGCTTATTCATCAAACAAGAACTCCTCAGTCAGTTGAATATGTGGAATCTTTGTTATTTGATACCACTTATACGAATTAGTTGTGGTTCCTTATGATTCCTTCTAATATTTTCACAGCCCTTAGAGCATTTGTAGTTCGCCTGGGAAGTGCTGGAATTTTCCTCAATTTGTGGCGGGGAGCATAAAAACCCGTGCAGAGATAAAACTGCAGCAGCAACTTGGCGGCGCCATCGGCATCGGCATTTTCTGCATCGCCGTTGCCATCGGCATCGACTTTGGGATCTCTGGCCGGCGAGGCATGCAATTTTCAAGTAAAATCCTCAAAAGGTTTTTCCCATTTGCGCTGCGATTTGATACCGACTGGCAACATTTTTGCTTGTTAGTCGTCCAGTGCTGGCCTGGTTTATGGCCCAGATGCTAAGTCCAAGGCTTGGCCAAATCTTTAGGCGCCCATAAATTGATAGAGCAGAACAAATGTGACCGAGGCGACGCCGGCGGCTGTGATTAGACAACTCCAAATGTCCCATTCAACCGCAAACGAATGGCCAAGTCAGGAGGCCAGGCCAGGCACGTAGGCGGAAAGGCGAAAGTTCATCAATGTCACGTGTTGGAGCACCGTGCTCCCAACAATTTGTTAGCCAACCACAAGTGCATGTTGCAATAAGCCGCCAAGAGGAATACCTATTTTTTCTGTTTCGCCTCCCTTTTGGCATAAATTAATCCGCGTCGGCATCGTTGCGTTGGATTTGTGTTGCGTTCGCTGGCAGAGATTGCTCTCCGCTCGAGAGGACTGGGGTGGGGTGACTGGGCGACTGGTTGGATGGTTGGCTGCATCTTTTAGCCAGCTTTGCACAAATAAATTGGCCAGGCGAAATTTATTGCATCAGTGCTGCCAAATGCCGTTGCAGCGTCCGCATTTGTTATATAAACTGATAGAGGGCGTTCGCTTTCAATCAATATTATTGTGGTATAACCATTTTTCATGTCTGCTGCCTCCCCGCTCTCTCTCCACATTTAGCTTTTGGATTTTTCTCACATATTTTCGTACTTTTCCTGGCTTTTGCAGATTGTGCCTGCGCGAATACTGCATCGAGGTGCTGCGCTCCGCTTACAATACGCTGGTGAGACAGGTGCGTCGGGTGCTGGAACGCAACGCCGGCTCCTCGAGTCACGATGACTCCTATCTATTGTGGGCCATACGATTTTTCATGGAGTTCAATCGTTTGAGTGGTCTACAATTGCAGTTAGTCAGGTGAGTGCCATTCAAGAGTGTGTGTAACAGAGCTGCGAGTTTTTGAAGACGGATTCAAACGAAAAAACATAGTCCATAAATTGAATTTATTTATTTCATCTTAGTTGAAAATACTTGATAATGTCGGTGTTAATTTGCACACTGTGTAGTTGTTTTAAAAAGTTTGGGGTTTTTCTTAACATATTTCCTAAATAAACTCTCTTACTAATGTGTTAATTTTTTTCTAATCTTTTTTAATTTAACTAAACCTTTCCATATTCACAAAAACAATGTACATACAAAACATCAATGTCGAAGTGTTGAAAGTTTTGAAAAAATGTTGGTCAAATAAAGTACTCCGGTCCGGTCATGGTATAAGGAACTTTGGCATCACTGGCGTACTACTTCGATTTGCCAATGTCAATGGGGAAAAGATTTCTGGAAAAGCTTGACTTGGCCCAGATATTGGCTGTGGTTGCTCAAAGTGTTCAAATTAATTGCCTACAAGTTTCAAAGGAGACCTAACCAAGTTTTCACAAGTGATATGGTGATGCTGCTTATGAACAAGTTCTGCTCTCAGTGGATAATGAAACGCTGACCTTTGACCAAGTCAGCAGATATGCAAATCCTCTGCGCACACGCTGCTCTCTCGAACTCCATCAGGGCTTTTAATCAAATTACTTTGCAACACTCTTCAAACGAAGGGAATTCTGCCAAACTTTTATTTCGGTGGCCACTCTCACTTTGAACATTTCAGCTCAAAGAAGTCAAATAAGAATGGTGTTGAAATTTGAAGCGCAGTCAGTTTTATTTATACATAGAAAATAGTGGGAGGTTCAACCCAAGTCTCCGATTGAGTTCCCCCCACAATTGAATGTTGGATTTACTCAATTTACTTAGATTCTTTTTTTTAGTTATTGTGGCTTTCAATGAGTTTTAGTTTAAGTTTTAGTTTTATAATTGATTAAATATTCTAAATATTCTGATTCTAAACAACCAAGTTCTTTAATATAGTATCATATAATATTTTATTATGTCTCATCCAACCATAATCAACTTTTTGAGATTTTCCAAAAACCCAAACTTCGATAAACTTTAAAATGTTTTCCTTGAAATGTGTTGACCAGCAAATAAGATTCAAAGAATTATTTTGTATCTGTCGAAAGGGTAATCCATCATCAGAGCTGCTGAAGCGAGAAAAGTAGAGACCGCTTATATGGGGTTTTGTTCAATAGTTCCCATTTGCTCGGTCATTTTCCTCTTTTTTTTTTTATAACAAGGGAGGAAAGTGCGCAGCAAATAAACTTTAGCATGATGACAATTTCCATTGACAGTCGCACTTTTGCCTTTAGCACTTGCCCGGGAAAATGGTCAAGCAGAGTGTCAACACGAAATGTGAAGCGTTCCCCTAGCTCAACCCCCCAAGAATTTTTCCAATTCCTGCTGGTCTGCGGTCACAACACAATTTGTATGTCATTGTTCGGTTGTTCGGTTGTCCGGCATCAGCGCTTCGTCACTAGAGTTTTATTGCATTACTTTTTGGCAGCGGACAACAAGCACATGCAGAAATCAAAGTCATGACGCCAATTGTGGACCCACCGCACTTGGCCACTTAAAAACCACTGCAAGGGAGCTCTGTTCCACTTTTGACTGCACAACATGCTCTCATAATATTCTTGGCCAAAGTTGAGTCAAGCACACTGAAAGCGAAGCGCGATTTTGTGACACAAGGAAAATTACATTTCTCATAATCATATAACTGTGAAGCACTATTAGTACATTTAGACATTGTTTAAAAAGACATAAAAAATGCATACAGATTTGACAAAAAAACATTCTCAAAAGGGACATTATCTACAATTTCTGTCGATTGAAAATATGGCACAGCAATAGATGTATAATTATTTTAATATCATGTAGCCCGCATTTATGGTTGCCTAACCAGAAGACTTTAATAAAATATGTGTTAAACTAAATGTCCTCAAGTTTAATTTTAAAATTATATTATTTTGTTGTTTTGTTTTTTCCATCGTCCAGTGTATATATTGTACTTCTGCCGTGCTGTTGTTGTTTTCCTCCTTGTCCGGCATGCTGTTAATAAAATTTTGCGTTCTTTATGCTGTCATCCGGCTGACGTTGCTCCTTGCTCCTTTTCTGGATCCGGCTCCCTGTTGGACTCCCTCGCTGGCTGTGTGGTGGGAAATTTCTTTAAAATTGTTTTGGTTACTTTCAAATTAGTTTCTGAATGACAACAATGAAGCTTTGCAAAAATGTTGTCATTCCGTTGGCGCAAAGTTTTCCCAGACCCGTTTTCCCCCTTTCCCGCCCGTTTGGCGAGTCCCTCGCACTATTCTAAGTTGCTCGCTTCTGCTGCTCCTGCTGCTGTTTTTCATTTTCAGCAATGTCCCTCTGCCTTTTATCAGACTTTTTCGTCTCATTTTCCTCTGTATGTACAGTACGCATCTATATACTCGCCAACCATAAAACTTTCTGTTTATTTCCTCAAATGCAATTTGACGCTGTCCCCGCACCGCCCCGAACTTTCTTTATCGTCTGCCATTTTCTACTGATTTTGCACTATATAAAGCATGGCATTGCTATAATGCATGGGCTTTCAGATGGGCAAAGTTTTCCAACCAGCAACCCGAAAAAAAGTGAAATTGAGTTTGTTATTTTGTTTATGCGAGTACACTTACAAAGCATTGATACTGAAATCAATCGTTCAGGTCTGAGAATGATGAGGGTTTTGCAAAAATACAATTTTTATTTGTACTGAACATATTGAAGTGATGAAACAAATGGTTGCCTAAAAGAATTTTCTGGCTCTTCCTTTTGGTAAAACTGTAATTTTCTAAAATATTCACATATTTTTCATTGCAGCGCAAAGAAATACAAGGAAAATAAGTAGAAATGTATATAATTTTACAAAGGCAATAATTATTTTGCATTGCGGTTCCCGTTTCAATTTGGAAGTAGTTAATAAATATATATATCTTTCCTAAAGTTATTATATGTTTTGCTTTGTAATTTATTTTTACACTCAGTAAATCCCCAATTCGTTCTTTGCTTAAAGAATCTGATAAAAGTTTCAGCATCAATCAAATGAATTTCCGCTGGTTTCTCTTCCCACATTATCGTATCGCTGCTCATTGCACTTTTATTGATTTTATAATTTATTTATTTAAGTTCTTATTGCTGCTGCTGCAGCCGCACTTTTGTAATTAATTTGTTTTTAATGCCTCTTCAAATGCTCTCGACGTTGTCGCAAAACTTTAATGGTGGCCGCAGCAGACGTCGCGCTGCTAATTTAGCCAAGTTGCAGGCAAATACTGCAGCCACCGGAAGTGGGTGGTGTAGTTGGGTGGTGCAGGAGGACTGGGTGCTGGTTAGGTGTGCCACCCACCCGGGAAACGTGCGGCATGTCAACGCCCACTAGTCCCCGCGATCTTCAGGGCAAAGGGGGCCAGTAAAACTTAGGCTGGGTGGCGCTCAATTCTAGCGCTACTTAAAAATTAATTTTGTTAATGAGTTTTTCGCTGTGCGAGTTGCAAGTGGCAGACGGCAAGCTGCTTACCTGTTTTGCCGCTCCTTCCTGCCAACTTTGGCCAACTTTAGTGCACAATTCTACTACTTAAATATGCACTTAAACACAACCATTCACACCATACATGATGCTGTGTACACTTATAACAAGAAATATGGGAATATTTGGTTATCTTATGTATAATTAAAAGTCAGTCTAAGCGTTTTTTTTTATTGAAAATAAGCAACTTAAGAAATAAGCCATGATTTTGCCTTTTATTCGTTTATTTAAAGCCATACAAAAATGTTAAGAAAATTAAACCCCCGCTCATTAGCAAATAAAACTAATTTCTTTGTAGATTGTTGCCTAATAACAAATGAGTTTTTAACTAAGTGAGACATTTACATTTTTCTGGGTTATATTTTAATATACGACTTAATCGGGGGTGCCACAGAAACCGTTCCACCCAAATTCCAACCGAATGTCCAACCCCTTCTTTATGTAAACAATAAGGCGTTTAAATATAGAATGGAAAATTGCAACAACTAAACAAATATTTGTTATAAATAAATAAATTTATCAAGTGAAGAAACACCAAAGTACATAGTTTTTGTTTATGCTGAAGTTCTAAATTTTGTTTTAGTGTCCTTGACTAGTTTGTTGTATGTTTGTATAATTACAAAAAACCAAATCATTTTTGTTTGGATTGGTCAAGACATATCTCACGTGGTCACGTGATTTTTCAATCGTTTAATGCAGAACCCGTGGAATTTAATCAAAACTGTTTTTTTTATAAGTAAGATTGAACTTGTTTTTGCTGTGTACATGAATATAACGAAACGGTGTTGGCTTTTTCCATTTCATTCGCAGCGAATCGTTGAGCGTGCAATGCTTCCACTGGGTCCTGACGCGCATGCAACATGACATGGACATGATTGTGAGCGACAAGAAACAGGCGCGTCTCTGGGCCAAGCGACTGCATGTAGCCCTTTTGGTAAGTCACTCCGGTTCCAGTTCCATCTCCAGCTCCGGGTCCTTCACCATCCTGACCCTGCTCCCTACACTCCTCCGGTGGCCATCTAAGCCGTGTGTGTGAGTGCTTGTGCGGGTCTGTTGTTGTTTGCTTTGGCACTGTAAGTGCACTTTTGGGGGCACTCTGCTGAAGCTCGCCGTTTGCCTTGGATTAAGCTTGGTGCCTGGTACTCGGTACACAAGCCAAGCTCCACACTTCCTCTAAGCCCGCCGAAGTGATGGGGGAACTTCAGATGAACAGCGAGCTTTGACTGTGATTAGGTAACGGTTCGGGTCACAAAAGGTTCCTTTGATTATCTTATACAGAATAGAATTTCATTCTACATCAATATAAGCGAAAATATATTAAATTAACTATTTCAGTTCAAAAAAGGAACGTTATTGTAAAAACCTGAGGTTATTTCGGATTTTAAGTCTCAATGAGTATAATTTTTTGTGACTTAAGAATAAAGAAATAACAATAATGAAAACTAACTTTGTAATATATGCAATGTACAAATAAAGGAAAGAGGTCTAGAGATTTAATTTGTTCCTTATTTAACCTTTTTATTTTATTTTTATTTTTTTTTATTTTAATCATAAAAAATTATAGCTTAAAATAACTAGAAATAAAACGAGAATACAATTATTAATTATTGACAAAAAATTTTAAACATTTTCCTATTAAATTGTTAAAGTAAGCAAAGGAAAATTAGCAGTTATAAGTGCCCAGGACCAGCTTCATTACCATTTGAAGCTCAATCAAACCTTGTCCACTTCAAAGTCCAATCAATTCCATCCACACCAAAGATATTTGAACTGGCCACAAGCAAACAAGGACGTGTATAATTTAGTACACACATGTGTGAATTAGAATGAGACTTCTAATAGTCGGATCGAAGACTCATTACAATGCACCGCCACACACCATGCCTTTCCTCACCTCTTTGCAATCAAGCGCTTGAACGTCTGCCAAGTTAATGCTTACCAATTTTTTAATTAAAGACATTCCGGGAATTGCTGCAAAGCCTGCTGGCACTGCAAAAGCTGAAGGACGACAACAACGCGAGGGCCCTATTCGATATGTTATTGAACAACGTGTGCTATGTGCTGGAGTATCGGGAGACAGTGCTGCATTTGTTAATGAACTACAATGAGGCGCACAGCACAAAGTGAGTACCCGAGCAAATAACCATTCCAACTATGCACATACATTCCGATTGGAAATAGCTTGCCCTTCCGGCCATGCTAAAACCCTCATCCCAAAACGGCCTGCCTGCATTTCTGATAGATAACGGAGGCAAGCGGCTACGACCCCGTGGCATCCGCAAATAAGCAAGCCAAACACACATCCTCTAATGGGATTACTACGAGCACTCGCTGTAGTTGCTCCCCACCAAAATATGCAGCGCTGCCTGTCAGGATATCGCCCTTTCTGCCAGGATCTAGCCCCAACAATCAGGCATTGTTTGTCTTAGCGGCATGCCTTTGTCTTGAGTCGGGGTCTGTTGGTTCGGCTATTTGCACAGATGTCTGCTGGGTCGCCAACGCTTCCTATCAGTGCTGTCATTGCATTTTAACTGGCAGCAATTTTAAAGTGAAATTAAAACATTTTATAATAATAGTTTTTTTAAATTGAGAACTGAATAATTTACACTTCTTACTGGAGATAGTTATGGATATGGATTCTTACATTTGTGTGCTAATAACAAGATTCTTAAGCATATTTCATTGAATTAGTTTTTATAACATAATGTTTAAATAATGTATATCTTTTAAGAACGTTATTTTATTTTAAATTCGAAATATATTTTTAATCTTTTTGTTTTTTTTGTTTCAAGTGCATAACCTTTAGTTGCAAAGCAAAATCGTTAATTTTAAAACTAGAAGGATTCAATTTGCAAACATTAACAAAACTTGTATATTTATTGTCAGTATAACAATATCAACAAACAAAAGGAAAATGGTACATAAATAAGACAAGACATCCCTAAAGAATATGCTTAATTTTAATGACCATGGAAGCTAATAAGTTATTGTGCGGTATCAATTTTAAAAATATCATTTTTAGTAAACGATTTAATCTAATGAATTCTATATTACTTCTTTTTTAAGTGCTTACATAAAGCCGACAACACTGTTTCTTACACAAAGTTTATACATACACATATGCGTGCGTTGCCCCAAAAGCAGGCAACGCCAAATGAACTAGTTGCACATTCCTCGTGGGGCGGGATTGGGAGTTGGCAAAAAGTTTAATTGATTTTACAAGCATGTGCTGCACGCGTGCTCTGGCATAAAAATTATGCCATTTACTGGAAGCCAACCCATGTTGCTCAGTGTATTTTTTTGAGGGCAAATCGTGCACCTTGGCTGCATCCTAATTGCCAAGTTAACAGCGCGTTTTCTGCACCAGAGTTGAATTGAGATTATTTCAATTATACCGTGTGCCACGCTGCGGGTACTTGATAAATCGCTGCAGACCTTCAAAAATAGTGCACCTTCAACAGATTAAACTAGGATTTTTATGATTTACTTATGGGTGTGGAGTGCTTTCAACTCGTTACCTAATTTCACTCAAGTTCATATGGCTAATTGGGTTTTAAATACATCGCACAAAGTCACATTTCCAACAATTGGATAGGTTTTTGGCTTCTAAATGAGTGACAGCTGGCTTTAAAAATTGTTACTGAAAAGAATGAAATGCCTGACTATGGACAAACCCTTTTAAACTGCTTTCAGCTGCGCAATCCATTTAGATAATTGCACTTTTTTAGTGCCGAACATCACTTGAATATTTCTGAATGGCTGCACAAATTCGTCTGTCAAACAGAGTCGACCCCGAGAGCTGTGTGTTGAGTGATACCTGCAATAAATGCCTGCAAATTTATTTCTGTGCCACAGACTCGAGTGACAGTGCAAAAAGATACCATGGGTCGACTAAAGTTTTTAAAGCCTTTCAGTCCGCATTTATTTAAATTATAGAACTCACGCATACAAAAAACATAATACAAAAAAACTAACAAAATAAAAATAGTTCAAAAATTAATAGTTTACTCAAACAAAAAAAAAAAGAAATTGTGAGCTCCCTAGGCTTCTAAAACCTAAAATAAGCATATCTTATGAGCAAGACAATGCATTGAGCTGGGAGCTTAGAGTTCTTTGTTCTATACACAAAACACCAACATTTTCTGAAAAATACAATAAACCCCTAAGAGCAAACCAGACCGAAAGCGTTTTAAATTTGTAACTGAATTTAATTATTAATATGTATATGGCTTTGCGTTTTTTTTCCAATCATTTTCCGTTTCGTTATTTAACTACACTTTTAAATAAGCCTATTTTGTTGCTGTTTTTGTACAAAGAAATCATATTATTGATTCAAGACCACTTTAAAAAATCAAACAACATTAAACAAAAATTTTGCAAAAGTAAGAACAAAAGTAAAAGAAACGTCTTTACTGTAGTTACCTTGTGTACATAAAAAAACAGGCTTAATTAAAATCGTATCATTACTTTTTCTCTCCTAAGAATTTCGTTTATTTGCTTGTTCTTTTCTATAACCATTAACAATTGATGTTTCAACTACTTTGTTTATCTTTATCAATAATCAATTTAAAGTCAGTACAATTTATAAAAAGTAACAAATTTTTAGGTTTAAACATGGGCTGCCCTTTTACTTGCTCTTCAAAGCTTATTACGTTCAATTACATATTAATTAATTATCTAAAAAAAAATCTAAATATACCTACCCTTAATTAAAAGAGGAATGTTTTATCAATTTTTTTGAATAGGCCTTGAATGATAAAAAATTTAATAAAGATTTCAGCTTCCTTTTGGTTAATTTAGTATATTAAACGTTCCACTGTACCAGATGACACATAAACAGATAAACAAATTGTTGTGTGCCTGTTGGGTTTTACTGTCAACTATCAACGCAGCACACCACCCAGTTGGACGGGCTCTAGTTAGTCGGTCTGAGAGTCTGTTAGTTGGGGCACTGGCAATTTCAAAGCTTTGACTAAATTAATTTAGCGCGCAAACATGAAATTGACAGAGGTTCCCAGGAGGGAGATATGTTAGTAGGGTTCAGGAAGCTCGTTGCGATGGCAGATACAAAACGCAGATACAGATACTCGTAACATACATGCAACTGCAGCTGCAGGACGTCGCTGGGGCAGCAACTGTGACTTAATTGGAGCATGATTAATGCGAAGCGAGCTGAAAATAGTTGGTTTAAAGAATTATATCGATTAAACATTAAGTTGCGTCATCAGCGAGTTGAACAGCTTTCAATTAGGCAGGCCAATTGGCAATCATGTAAATTCTGCCTTTTGAACTGCAATCAGTGCTTTGAGTGTCTGACAGATTAAAGATTTTTCGGTGTCAAGATGAATAATTTATGACCCCGGCTAGTTGTCCATGCCACCTTGCTGCCCTCTCCCAGATTAATTTCACCCATTTTGCGCCGACTTGGAGGTTTCAAACTGTGTTGCCAGAATTTAAGCGACAATAATGGCTGAAAACAAAAAACAAAACTTTATTTTTTAAAAGCCCTGTAAGGGAAAATTTTTCAATATACCTACTATATTTTAATACTTTCTTCAAATTGTATCTATGTTATAACTTTTACTTACAATAACAGTAAGGCATAATAAAATTGAAACACCCACAAATAACAGTCACAAAAGGTTAAAAAACTTGTATAAAAATATATTAAAAAGTAGTGCTATAGATCTTTTTTTAGTCAGTTGGTTTTTCATAGTGTTCGTTATTCTTTGTACCTTTTCCTCTGCAAATATCTATAAAATGGCTTAAACGACAGCACTAGCTTCAAGCTGTAATCGACGCCCATCAGTCATTGTTGTTGTGGCTGTCATAATTAATAATATTTTCATTATAAACGTCTTATGCCAACAACAACGCGAGCAACTGCCCACAAATAGTCGGCCTGTCCGTCGGTGTCTGGGCGCAATTACATTTTATCATTTATTCAACATGCGCTCAAGCTCCCGATGACCCTAAAACCCTTGAACGCTGACCAACCCCAAAACCCCCAAGTGTTCTAATTAATTCTGTATGCTCAACCTGCTGCTACTTCAGTTTCATCTCCCCTCCTTGCCACTGTGGCTGTTGGCGTCCATTTAATCAGCGTAAACGCGAATATCAAATCAGGCGCTACAACAACAGCATAAGCAGCAAGAAGTTACAAAACCGCGTGCATACAAATTAATTAAAAATAATTTATTAACGATTTATCTTTGTCCTGATGCCAGGCTTCGTTGGTCACATGTGCTTGAGATTGAGTATGTGTGCAGAGAGAACAAAATCAAGGAGTTAAGAATTATATAAAACTTGTTCATAATTTATATAGTTAATAGTTAATAAATACAATTTAATAAACTAACACTTTTTTTTGTGAGCAACAATTTGGGAACTAAAGATAGATTTTCAAGCTTTTTTGTTAAAAAAAAAGGTTTTAGAATTTAAAACTTACTTGTTTCTAAAAACTTATATTAATTTTATTAAAACCTATTAAAAATTGATTTCGTTTTGTATTTTAAAAACTGTTAAAAGCTTATTATTAATTTGTTCAATAATTTTAAAAATTCGCAGCTTTGTAAGGTTACTTTAATTGTTTTTGTTTGTTTGCGCTTGTAACTTAATCAAAATTGTAGCATTTTATCCAAGTGTATAGGTATAAATGGGAGTTAGAGTAAAGCGTGTAGGTGACTCGATTTGCACCTGCGCATCATTAGGGCGGGATAGGTGGGCAATCGATTTGGATCCGCTTGTAAAATGGTTTGCGGCATGCAATATGTTGTGCAACTATCCAAGCGCCCACCCGCTTATCCGCTGCGGTTACTTGGCGTTGTGGTCAAGTGCCACCACCAGCATCTGCAGCACCACCACAACCTACGTGCACCAACAGCAGTGTTGGCAACTCATCTGTGCAGAAAGAGGCATTGAAAATAGCTAAAACTTACTACACAACAAAATGAAGGGTTTTTAGTATCCACTCGTAATAACTAAAAGTGAACCAAAAAAATGTCAAAATATCTATAACTTTTTTCGCAAAACCATTGTTGCACGTTTATGAGTTCAATTTTAATCAAGCTCAAAACGCCTTTATGAAATCATAAGCTAGGAGAAAAGGTAAAACATTTATGTTAATCCTGGCAGTTTACACAACTTTCTTAATAAAGTCTTACCAGGTTAAAATTGTCTGGACACAATTATAACACTTGCATTACATATAGGTATATTATAAACCTGCTCTAGATCTACTTTATTAGAATATTTTATTTAATATTAGTCAAATATATCTTGAATGTTTTAGTTTTTATTTTTTATGTTATTTATAATATACGAGATTTGTTAAAACGTTAAAACGGAAATAAGCTAAACTGACAACCCTAGATAATATTAGGAGCTACCGTAGTCCGCAGCAAGCATCAGTTTTTCCGCTCCACCTGCTGTTAATGCTGCCACCACAGACATCTTTGCGGTGACATAGCCGGCAACCGGGCTGCGCTTGATTCATTTCACATTTCAGTTATCATCAAATGTGCACCACATGGCACCCGCAAACAGGGCAGGAACTGATACCGATATGGAGACAGGGACGCACACATAGCACCACTCAAATTTCAACTTCACGTGCACCAAACTCCGATATCCGCAAGTCGGTTGCGCCTTGCAGTCAACTGAGCCCTTTTATCATCAATTGCCACTGGCCCCGCACCAATCTCCTGTCAGATGTGGTCACTGCTGACAGTTCTTGATCAATACAAATGGCCAAATACCTTGGAATTGGCTGGTGAATGTTAACAGGCTTCTATTCAACTGCTGCTTTAAGCGGCTATTCAATCAACGGCTTGTTTAGCTCAATTATAAATGTGTAATTTATTGGACTCCTAATTGTATGATGGCTTATCCGATGCTAGATAATACGTTATGGAGTTTCAAGTTTTCAAATTTGGACAGACTTTCATGTCTTTGTTTCAAATTGTTTTAAACAAAACCATTTTTAGTTGAGCGACAAGTGACTTTAAATATTAACGTTGGAAAGATGATATTATTTAATTATAAATATTTTGGAGGTACCTGTGTTAAGAAATAATGTATAGTTTTTTTTTTAAATAAAGGGTAACAAATATATATTATTTATTGGTCGATAAATTAATGTATGATACTACAAACTTACTTTTTTTTACTTTTTTTGTACTTTGATATTTGTAAGGTTGCCATATAATGGATCTTTGACTAATTTTTAGAATCCACCTTAAAAAACTTGAATATTTATGTGCAAAATTGAAAAATTTAGTTAAATTCAATTCTATATTTTTTAAGCTGGTTTTTAGCAGTATTATTTTTTCAAAAAAGACAATAAAAATTACTTTTAATCCTTGTTTCATATTGATTTTTCTCGATGAGTACTTGTACTATATTTACCAAGTAACCGTTATTTCTTTAATTTTGTTGGCAACATTGCAACTACTTATATGCATGAAAACTTTAACAAAGTACAAATAAACAAATAAAAGTCTTGATATATTAATAAAAGTATCCATAACTTGCAAATGGTAAGCAACATAGCCCCAGCTGAGCTGTCAAATTTTACACCTTTTGTTACTTTTATAAAGGCGAGTGACTTAATTTTTGTTGAATGAAATACCCGGCTGTTGGAGAGGAGCCGCTGGAACATGAACTCCATCCTGATAACCGGATGCAACCGGGGTCTCGGTCTTGGCCTGGTCAAAGCCCTGGTGGGCCTGCCGCAGCCACCGCAGCATTTGTTTGCAACCTGTCGCAGCCGCGAGCAGGCCACAGAGCTGGAGGATCTGACCAAGCAGCACTCTAACATCCACATCCTGGAGATTGAGCTGAGGAACTTTGAGGCCTACGACAGACTCGTCGCTGACATTGATGTGGTGACTAAGGACCAAGGACTCAACGTGCTCTTTAACAACGCCGGCATAGCGCCTAGGACCGCGCGGATTTTGGGTACCAGTTCGCAGGAGCTACTGGACACACTGCTAATCAACACGGTGGTGCCCATTATGCTGGCCAAGGCCTGTCTGCCGCTCCTGAAGAAGGCGGCCAAGGCGAACGATAAGCAACCAATGGGCGTGGGCCGGGCAGCCATCATCAACATGTCCGCGATCATGGGCTCAATTCAGTCAAATACGAGTGGTGGGATGTATGCATACCGCACTTCCAAGTCCGCCCTGAACGCGGCCACCAAGTCGCTGAGCATCGACTTGTATCCGCAGCGCATCATGTGCGTGAGTCTGCATCCTGGTTGGGTGCGCACCGATACTGGAGGCAACAAAGCACCCTTGGACGTGGCCACCAGCACGGGCCACATTGTGGAGACGATCCGCCAATTGGGGGAAAAGGAGAATGGCCACTTCATCAACTACGATGGCTCCCAAATGCCCTGGTGAAGGATGAAACCCCTTAGTTTACTTGTATATTGATTTTGCTTCTAAATTGCTGTTGAATAAACCAAACCCCTTTACGTATACCCTTTCGATACCTCTTGGTCAAAATAACATAATCACCAATGTGCCCCCTCAAATCATCAAATGACTGTTATTACAAATTAAAAATGACCGAATAACCCGTACAGTCAGTGCCTCGAAATCAGCTATTAAACTTTAGGGAAATCCACTAATCAGTTCTGTCCATTGAGTTAAATTTTATGTGTGTTCTGGTAAAACATGTGCTTAGCCTTTATTAGATGTCGCAAAACCACGCTTTTGAATTATTTGCCTGTTCAATTTGGCTAAATGTCTATGCACCTATGCCATCGATTCCTGTTGACTGGGGCACTGAATGCCGGATAACCACTTTCATTACAAATTCATTTCCCCGGACTCCGGCTCCCGTGATCACCTCACCAGCTGCGTTGTGGCACATTGACCGCATTCGAAAATGCCGATGTTGGAAGCTCCTGCATCGAAGCTCACAAGGGGCATTAAAATTCGCAATGAATTTGCATAAATTTTCATCGCGGCATCGCCGAGTGACAACGCGGAGACCTTCTGGCCATTTCGCATTTTCACTGCCAACGCAACGTTGCCATTTTTATGGACCTTCGTCCCTCCGCCAATTAGAACGTTAAACGACCTGAATATGAATTGCTCTCACGTATGTTCATGAAAATATCTCTGGTTTAACCAGTTGAGTTTATACTTTATAAATTCGCGTATTTCGGGTTTAGAATTCCTGATTGTAGGTAATACTAGTAACAACGAAATTCGACAGTACAAAACATAAGTTACATACTAGGTTAGTTCTTATAAAATAAGTTTTAAGAATCATGTAACAATTGAATATTTACAACTCTTTGTGACTAACGCATTAATTTCTAAATTCCAAACTTGTAGCGTTAGGATCACATTTTATAATAAAATACAGCATAAATACAAAGAAATGTTAATTACTGTGTTGGATTGATACAAATTACTTTTTAATTTGTAAAACACTTTTTAATTTAAATAAACCCCCTAGATCCATAATTGCTTTGCAACAAAAATGTTATATTTGAACGTATTAATTAACTAACAGTTCCAATATATTAGTTGAGAACGGGTTATGAATTAATTTTTGAATTTACACCTTGAAAAGGTACATTTTAATGTAAACTAGATTTTTCTATGTTTCACATTTCGTTGAAATATATTAAAAACAATATTTTATTGTTAATTATACAAACGCATATAATTTCCTCACAGCTATATACAAATTCCCATCCTTTCGATTCTCCATCGGTACACTTCCCATTGTAGCTTTTTCATCTCTTCTATATTTATTGTTTACTATATTTGGGACGCATCAAGGCCCGCCTACTTTGCATACTCGGCCTGTTTTGAATTGTCCTTTTCAGTGACTCGCGCAATTTTCATTATTCAAACGGCAATCAATCATTTTAACAAATTGACGTGCACAATGACGTTGGCTTTTATTTTTCGGGTTTGGGTTGGCTAAAAACAAAGCGGAAGTTAGCGTCTGCATAGCGGCAGCTGATTTTGGCAGTTTGGCGGCTGTCTTCTGCCTTGTTTTTTTTGTTTCTTTGTAGGTAGCTTTTTTACATTTTGAGGGTAATTTGCTAATTGGAGGCGTCATCGGTTTCGACAGCAAAGGCAACGCCAGAGTGGGAGGCCGCATCATCAGTCAGCCCGAATCGAGTTGGGTTAGTTAGTCAGTCATGGTGGGGCATTTCTCCTCGGGCCAGTGAGTGGGCGGAAATACATCAGGCGGGGCAGCTTTTGGCCTTTTTAATGTAGTCGATGATATTCAATAAACATTTTTGGCTGGTTGAAGAGGTTTTTGATGTTAGGCATTGATTTATTCGTATGGCCATCTGCTAGAACGTTAGAAATTGATTTAGAAATTCAGGCCAATAGTTTATTAGCTCTGTGTGTGTACAATTATTTATGTTTAAATATTTAAAAGAATAGGGTACAATTTTCCCTAAATAAAAGTAGACAAAATAAAATCTAGGCTTTCAATTCTGAAATCTATCTACCGGGGGTGCCACAGAAACCGTTCCTCCCGAAGAGGGTTGGAATTTACATGGAGAAGGGGTTGGACATTCGGTTGGAATTCGGGCGGAACGGTTTCTGTGGCACCCCCGTACAAGTAGGTATTAAATTCTAAAATCAATTAATAAATTTTAATTTTGTTTCTGTTAGCTTTTCGTGTAGGTACAGGAATATTATATCAGTAAATTGAAATTAAAATAATTTATACACTTAAAAAAAATTATAATTTGGCAGACCATTGATGTATGTGCGTGAAGCTATTAAAATTAAAATTTATGTGTGTCAAACCATTTAAATTATGAGTCGATCACGATGTTGTACGACTAAGATTGTTCACTACTGAACATAAATATTTGTTTTTAAATCGAATTGAACACAATAAAATTGAAATGAAAAAAAATTATGCATTTGCCACTTTTAATTGAATTTTGAGCATGTGGCATGCATTTTTTCATACAAATACGGGACTGACATGCTACAAATTCAATTTGCGCACACATACAATTAAAAACTGAATTTATTACAATATATTTTCATTTCGTTAACTAACCTCTACTCTCCATCTCCACAGGGTTTTTCTGCGCGATGTGGTGGAAACGGCCAACGTTTTCATTAAAATGATGGAGCGCTTCTGCCAGGACTCTGTGGTGGTGCAGGACAAGCGGCGCGGTGGTGGTGGTGCCCGCAAGAAGAAGCAGCAGGCGGCCAAGTCCAAGCCGTCAACTGCACCACAACCCACTGAGGTAAGAGAAGCTCTGTTTAAATTGGAATGACTTCCAAGAATGTGTGAAGTTTTAAGTACCTCCCAAATAATATTTAATTCGTCGATAAAACTCTGATGTATATAGTACCTACACTGTTTAATGTTTTAAAATTAAATTGACGCCTTAAATAACTTTATTTAAGCCTGCTGGTCAGCACCCGCTGTGCAGGCCATAAAATATACCCTAAATTGCCAATAAAATTTAAAACGAATTGCAAACAAAAGCAAAGAAAAAACAATTGTCGTCTATGCTATGACCGTTAAAGATTTATGTGTTTGATCGTGAAATTTAATTGACTGAAAATATGGTAGAGACTGGAGAACCAAATAAAAAAAACGGTCCGTCCCTTATTCAATTTAAAAAGCGGTGGAGCCCTTGGTGGGTTGTGTGTTTTCTACTTCGTGTGCTTATTATTTTCATAGTGCACAATTGCATGTGACCTAAGTAAACGCACCTACGAACTTACGCCAGAAAACTTGTGCCAGTGGGCTCTTCAGTCGTTCGTTGTTTTTCCGCCGCTGTGACTCTTTTCAAAATGCTCAGCTCTGCGTTAAATACTTTTTTTTCCGACATACGTTTAGATAAGGTTAGTACAACATTACTTGGGAAAACATTTACTCTCTTAGCTTAAAATATAATGGTTTTAAACAAATATTTATAATTGTTTCGAGAAAATTGTTTATACTTTTTTTATACTTTGCCAATTAACTTCGAAAATTAGCATTTTAAAGCACAAAGAAGTTATAATTTAAATATTTTAAAACAATGATCTCCTGCGGAGGGTGAGAAAAGTGGTTGCTTATGACCAGCTCTTATTTTTATCTTCATAAACTAAAATATAACTACATTTCATATCATGAAAATATTAAGAAAAAAATGTAAAGCTAAAATGGTTGAGAGAGTATTTTGAAGTCACACTATTTCAATGTTCATACGCTTTGTTCTATTTGCAACCATCTTTTGTCCTTGCACACATTGTCGAGAAGGGACAGGACGCACCGCTGAGCGCGATTTCCGGGCAGTGGCCACCGGGGTTTTGGACTCGCAGAATGCAACCTGCGAAAGCTTCACATTTTCTGTGCATTTTTGTGGCCGCTGTTGTGGTCCGTTTGGTTGGGAGGTGGTCTTCAAGCTCGGACATGTGAATTCAGCAAGGATGCGGAGGCTTACGCGAAC
The DNA here is from genome assembly GCA_018150695.1 of Drosophila oshimai. Taxonomy (NCBI): domain Eukaryota; kingdom Metazoa; phylum Arthropoda; class Insecta; order Diptera; family Drosophilidae; genus Drosophila; species Drosophila oshimai. The sequence continues at coordinate 1,798,429 of JAECWM010000003.1, read as the reverse complement.
AATACATCTTTTTTGCTTGCAACAAGCTTTGATTGCGTTAATTTTTGACATATTTATTTGTATTACTGCAGCCATTGTTGTTGGACCACGCACACTCGTTCCACGCATTAATTTATCAACAATTAATTTATAAATATTTGTCCTTGCCGCCTAGCGAAAAACATGAAATACGCCCGCACGGCCGGAAATATTTGCATGTTTCCCCCTTTTCAACATTCGAAAAGTTAAACGAGCGATAAACAAAAAAAATGGAGGTGTGTTTACGTGTAAAATAATAAAACAATAAATAAAACCAACAAAAAAACCCAGTCAAGTGACCCGACTTTAAGATACTTCTCACTAAGATTGTATTCATAAACAACAAATAAATTTGGGAAAATTGATTGCAATACCTACCCACGTAGTAGTAAATATAAATATATATTTATATAAATATATATAAGCATATTATATATCTATTTAAAATATTTGTTTTTCTTATTATTATTATTTTTTTCATTATTTTATTTTATTTTATATCATGTACAATAGTTAATTTCCCCTTGCCATAAGCTACGCATTTAATTGAAATAAAAAACTTTACCATATGCCATGTCCTTGTATTTAGAAGGACATCGAGCATTGATGTTTAATTAAAATGCATTGTTAACAGGTCGGATAAGGCAAAAAAAAAGCGAAAACAACGGCTTATATTTTTATATTTTTTTTGCAGAGCTATTAAAAAGTACCTATTTTAAACTCGTTCCTGGGAATAAACATTACATGTAGACTCAACAAACCACCAACACGGCGTTTAACCTTTAATGGTTTGCTATAAATTAAAAAAATAAACTTTTGTGCTTAAGCCTTAAGGTTTATAACGTTGCAAAATTATTTCCTAGCTTTAAATTTTGTTAACTTGAAATTGTCTTTGCAAACTACGAAACAAAATTGAAAGCTAGTTCCCACCAAAGTGACATTTTTATAAAAAATATTTTTAATTATGAAAAACATTTTATAGTCATTTTAATATACTTTGTTCTTGTTTTTTTTTATTAAAATTTGCATTTACTTTTATGTCTTTTGCAAACGGCTAAAAAGTATTATTAGGTATTTGGTTTTAATTACCACTGCCTATGTTTAAATTTATTCTGTCGCTTTCACATATTTACATAACGACTAATTTCCCTTTGTGACTATCCATATGCAAACAATGGCGATTCATAAATAATTAATAAATGCATAATTGCAGGAGGAACTGTCGACCAAATGGGCCGAACTGGCAACGGAAGTGTGCAGCCTGCTGTCCACAGAATTCGAAATGCCGGAGGACGAGCAGCCGGTGCCCTTTGACGCTGCATCCGAGAAATCCATCGATGATCAGCGGTGAGTTAGTTGCAAGCTCTCCTTTCTTTTTTCCTTCCCTACCTCCCAGTGCAACCCATTACGTCAGTTCGATTTCCAATTGTACAACGTGTTCTTATTATGTTTCTTGGGTTTCCCCTACTTACAGCGAGGATTGCATGATTCGCATAAATAAACTGCTGCGTTCCGAGAAACTGGACCAGGCCATCGCCCTTCTGCGGGCCGCCAGGTGAGTTGGATAAATGCCATTGGCTGGTCTCTGAACTCTGTAGTTGGGTCTCTAGAAGTAATCCCCTTTGAAAATCCCGACTTTAATAACTTGACATTGGCTGGGCTACGGAAAAGGTACGAAAGCAATTCGCATAATAAATTAACTCTAGTCAAAACGCGAAAAAATTCGCTTGGTCGGTGTCGTTTTGTGCGACTTCCCTGGCTTTTATCGAATTTTATATTCTTTCGTTTGTTTTTTCCATGTTTTTTCCTCCCAGGCACGGAGCTCTTTGCTGCCCTCAAATTAAATAGTTTTTATTTATTGTTAAGGCAGAGCACGCTGGCAGCCCGGTAACTACAGATAATGGCAATGCCCGGAATTCGCTGTCCTTGCTCTTATTTTTTGCAGGAAAATAAGAGTTGGTGTTGCCCTGCATTTCAGACAATTTCCCGTCGCCTGGTTTTTGTCCCAGTCACCTGCAATTTTTCAGTCAACAAACCACAGGGCTGGCCAGGTGCGAGGAGGTCAGAGGAGCTGCTCACTGCTCCAGTGGATGTGCTTGCCTTTCAATTTAATTGCCCGCTCAATTATGTAAAGCCCATTGAAGACGCGCTCAAGAAATGTTTATTGTTTGCTCGGGAAAATTGCGTGAAAATAATTTATCTTTTGCGCGTCAACATTTAAATAAGGCCGACACCACCCGGAGAGTACCATCGGCAGATGTCGCAGTGTCAAAGGCTGGAGCCAGAGCAATCGAAAACGTGGCTTAAATATTTCCAAGTCATTTAATTACAACCTCATTAAAATTTTCCACCTGCTGCCTGTTGGTTCTGGTCGGAGACCCGGACTCGTCTCAAACGAATCCAATCGATGGCATCTGCAAATAGGAGACTGCAAAGCTGGAGGCTCCATCTTCATTTAAATTGATTGAAGGTATTGCAGGAAAGTGTTGCCAGTGAGAAGTCCCCATGATGTACATGCTTTCTTGAAATTTATGTACATTTTAATTGCTGCCAACGAAAATTGGTGCATTAAAATGTATACAATTTTCGTTTGTCGCTCGGCTGCTGCAGTGGAAGCTTAAAAAGGTCTAGACGCTTTTTGTGCTAATAAATTAAAATGCGATATGCATATAGAGCAGCCCAGTAACTTGCACCCACTGCTCTTCCGGGACCCACTCCTTTGTCTGGCCATTGTCTGGAACTTTTTTGTGCCCCGTTGCCTAGCACTTTTTGTCCTGGAGGGTTATACTCACTTTATTTTGTGTACACTAAAAAAGAGTGGTAGGTTGATTAATAAACCAGTCAGTTATTGTTTGCTGTTCTATATTACCCTTGGAGTTTCTAAGAATATTTAAAAAGTTAGCTAATGTTTTTAAAACCCTATTCTTTCAAATGGTTGTTTAAAATGTTTTATATTTTACTTCAGCTTAAATATATATTTAATAATCAACTCTTTGTAATAAGTTTTATTACAAAATTTATAATAATAAACTTGTCACAGAGCATTGGTCACTATAAACTTTTCCTGCCGGATTAATAACTATGAAAATCCTAAAATAAATACAAAATTTTATATATGTAGGTAAACTAAATCTAAGTTAAACATTTTAATTTATATCCTTTATTTAATTTTTACCAATAGTAGAGAACGTAACATAAAATTTGTTATCTTCACGACCATATAAAAGTGAAGCATCCTTTTATGGATGTATGCAGGGTGTATAACTCTTTTTGTGAGCCTCTGCTTTATTTTGTCTCTCGTTGGCAATGAGAACATTTTTGGGTAAGGAAAATATTGAAAATAAACTGGAGTTTGTGAACTCAGCACACACATTCGCACATATGTGTCTATCCTGGCATGTAAGTGTAAGTGCATTGAGAATAATGTGCACGAGTGTGTGTCTGTCCAGAATTTTTAAATACTTGCCAAGTCACACTATTAGAGGTTTTTCATTTAAGTCGAGCGAAGGGAAAAAAATAAAACTGGGTTTTTCCTGCTGCTGCTTTTGCTTTCTCGACGTTGGCTTAATGGGTGCCCAGAACTATATGCTAGGAAAAAACAAACTTTTAAGTGAAGTAAATGCGCAAAATGTTTATTCAAACTTCACTTTGGCTGCAACTTTCAGTTCCTTACCCACCGCTGCCCCACCCACTTAGCCCGCCCTTTAGCTAAGCTTATTTAAGCGTCTGCTGATGCGCTTATTTAGCATAGCAACGGCAAGCTCTGCTCTCGCCTTTTATTTCGCCATTGCTTTTGCACATCTCTTGTTGATTTTGTTGACTGGAAATATTTAGCATTTTCAGCTCTTAAGCCAGCTCTCTAGTCGTGTTTGCCCATTTCAGCAAACATTCATTAACGGTGCAGCTAAACCAAAAAAATCCATTATAGTTAAGAAAATGTAAAACCAAAATGTTTTTTTGAATGCTAAATGAATGTGGCGATTGAAAATGTTCTCATTACTTTTTAGAATATTTTTTAAAGCTCATTGTAGTGTGTTAACTCTTTTTTTTTTAAATATGAAAAATTTTTCTTCAAATATAAATTTTGATTTCATCGTATCCTTGTATAAAAATAAAGTTTCATTATCTATATTATTATAAAAGTATAAACATCAAGCCTCACTTTAGCTACACATCACTTTGTTAGAATTTCTTCATACTCAACATTAGTTAAGAAGACATAACTAGTCATTTTGCTAAAATTACTTAATTTCCATTTTAATTGCCCTATAAAATAATAATGACGTAAACACTTGCATATTATATGAATGTAAGCCCCATTAATACTATTGCTATGCTATCTATTTTTAATTTTCATCCAAAAAGCATTTCTCACCATAATTTTCAAAATTAAATTTGATTTGTGTGAAAGGTGTAGGAAAATTTCAAACAGTTCATAATGGATTATTACTCATTTAATTATTGCATTTCTAGGAAAACCACTCGAATTTAAGCTCACATAATCCTGCATTGGCCAGCATATCGGTTCATAATTAATCCAGTTTCATTCAATGTGATTAAAAATGTTTAGGCTTGTTCCATAATTTTCCCCGCACGTTTTTTCAATTAGATAAATTGTTAATTTGCTTGACGGGAAGCACAACAATATTGATTATAATCGAACTAAAAAGCCAAATACCCCAGCCGCTAACCCGGTGGTTTTCATAGATTCTCCATGGTCCATAATTAACCAATATTCGTCCCTGACCAGGATACTAGCACACTAAAAACCGCTAATTATCGCCGGGCCGCATCGCCGTAAAAGTTGTATACAAAATATGTAGCATAACTTTTAAAAGAGGACACGCAAATGCTGACGCAAAACCGAAAAGTTCCGGCCACCCACGATGGTGTGTAGCACACTGTTGTCCTTGCACTATATCCTGATGGTGGTAACTAACGAGCTCCGAAAGTGAGACCCGCAGGATTACAAACGAACACATAGCGCAAATAGGACAATGTGCGAGGAGTGTGGCCGTGGCCATGTCAGTCAATTTATTGGGTCGGCGACAGCGGGAAACATAAGTTGCACTATCGCCTACAAGCACGGCCACAAATAAGCATAAATATGTTGCTTAGAGGGACTTACTCCCTCATTCCTTTCCTGCCTTCGGGTGCCTGCCTGCCACTGATACGGCCAAGAACATTGCGCTTTGAACTGACACAGCGAGCAAGGCCATTCGATAGCACTGTGAAACACATTTTTGGTTTTGGGTACTCTTTACTTAAGAGAAACGGTTAGCTACAATTATAGTTTATTTTACTTTGAGGTTTTTTTAATTTTTACCTACATATGTATTTTTTTACGTATTCTTTTGTTTATAAAGCTTATTGGATAGATTTTTGTAATGAGTTAAATATTTTAAAATGTTTTTAAATATCTTTTTAAATTTAGTTGCATGTTATTATGCAATTATAATTTATGTTACTTTAGTTCAAACATTTCTATGTTTTTATTTTGCTGTGAATCTTGTCATCTCGATAACCGATATCCGATTTTGATTTCCGCCAATATAGCACGTCACGAAAATTAGCTTTTAAAATTCTAAAAATTCGAAAGTGCAGCCAACGGTACGTTAAACTCGTTTTAATTAAAAAGCAAAAACAAACCTTAGGTACTTAGTTTAAAATTTGAACAAAAGTCGTATTTTATTAACTCATAAAACAAACAACAAGAATTAACATGAATGTTATAAAATGCTTTTGTTTTTCTTTTTTATTTTGGCTTCTCTTTAAATAAAGTTTTAACTTCGTTTTATAAATTTGTATATATTATATATCAAAACTATTTTTTATCAACAAAATCAAAACTAATTTATATAGATTTATTAAATTTTTATTAATTGAATGTAAACATCTCACAAAGTTGTGAAACTTCATTAAAAACCTGTTGAGTAATAGCATTTAAACGGAACGAAGTTACGAATTCACCCACAATGCCTCTTATTCGCTCACGTTTGCTCCATTCCTTTCCCGTTATGTTTTTGCTGCGTGTTGCATATTAAGCTGCTTTCAAATATTAAATTAACAGGGGCATCGTTGCGAAAAGCCTGCAACGTTGCATCATCTGAGCGCTGGGATTACTGTGAGCGGTTCCGAACAGGGGAAAAGGGAAGGAAAGCCAGGCACAACACACAACAAGTGAAATGCTGGCAAAAAGGAACTGGCCGTGCATCCTGACGCAATTTTAAACGCATCAATTTCAGTTTGCCAGGGCTAAAAGCGCCCCAATTTTTGCAGCATGACGTGGCCCCCCGCTTGTTATTTCTGATATTTTTTTTTAACTGGCGCTGGGTATGGTAATAACGATTTCTATGGGCTTTTATGGAAGAGTTATGCTTGCTTTTTGAATTTGGGTGGAATTTTCGACTAAATCGAACTATTTTATCAAGCTGGCTGCTCTGCAAGTATTCGATTTTGACTGGCAGTTTGCTAGTTTGCGGTGGAAAATATAATGAAAATTTTGGCCTTTACATGGAGTTTTATTTGCTTACACATTGGTCGGCTCACTAAATCGAAATGAACAACTGCTAATAAACGCAAAAACAAAGCGAACGAATTGAAAGTCCAAATGTTTCCATGAAATCAAAATGTTGCTGCCTCTGTTAATCAGTACAAATATTGAGGTTATCGGTTGTGACAGTCATTTAAACCAAATCAACGCTTTAAATTCAATATTCAACGCAATACGATCTTTCCATCGCTTGTCGGTTGTAATTATAGGTTGTATACAACCCAAACAAACGATATTGAAATACAAAACCTGAGTAAGTCGTTTATGTAGTAATGTAATTATTTACCTAACTGCTCCTGATAACTTTAAGTTCATATTTAGTTTGTGAGGAAGCAGGATGTAACATCCTGGTTGATAATTCAATTTTATTCCCTACTGCCATGCTTTTACTTAAATTCAATATAAACTATCTGCTTTAGTTCTAACGCATCCCTTTATTTTATATTCTGCAGGGAAGTTTGGCCGGAGAACGAAGTGTTCGGTGCAATTTCCGCTGCACCGGAAGACGAGTTGCTGCTGCTGCGTGAGATTTTCATGCACAACATTACAACAGGTGAGTGAAAAAATAAAAGAGGGTGAAAAAGTGGTGACCGAGCTGCGGTGAAAAACAGGACAACTCACCTTCCCCCTTGCCAACATTTTAATTATTGTTTATTACTATGCATTATGAAGGAGCGTGCTCGCAAAAGCTTCGTCTGACCGTTGTTTTAATTAAAAATGAAAATCTGCCACTTGGCTTTTGCGTGTCATTTATCTTGCGCTGTCTGTTGCCTCGTCCTGCATCCCTCGTCCTTGGTCCTGCTCGTCGCTGTCCTGGGCAGTTGGGGCTACTTCCGGTGCAGCATTTTGCATCTCCACTCTATAAATTTGCTAGCTGAAATAAGCCAAATTATAGCGCAACTTTCAGTTCTGTCTGTCGGTGTGTGTGTGTGTGTCTGTGAGTGTCCTTGTTGCATTGTCTAAGTTTTTGCAGGCCCCGTTTGGCTTTTTGCCTTCTGGCCAAGAAGCCCCGTCCTTGGGGCCGCCGAAGTTCGCTTAACAAATTATCCAACAGAAATTCTTGCGCTTCATTAAAAGTAAAAAATGAGGCAGCAAAGGACGAGCATTTCCACTCCTATCCCTTATTCCCTTATCCCTAGATTTTCTCCGTTGTTTTTTGGCAGCTCCTCGGCTTGCCGGACTAAATGAAAATATATTAAACGCGTAATTGTTTTATTTCATTTTTTGTTTGCCCATCCTGCCAAGTGCATTGGTTTGTGAAATTCCTGTTGTTGGGATTCGTTCAATTTGAAAGTCAGCGAAGCGTCGACAATTCGCTGTCCATATTTTGTTCCTTTGCATTTACCAGAAAATTTTGTTTATTTTTGACATGACTTTTCAATTTGGCCCTTGGTGCACCTGATATGCAAAAGCCGTGCGATTGTGTTTAAACGTGGCTAATGGCTTTTGGGATTTGACATCCTCAACATATGTACATACGTCCATATGTTGCATCCTTGGCTCTGTACATTCGATATTTATGTGTATCTTATCGCCCCAGTGCAGTTCGCTGTTTCAGTGACTTTTGCTTCGCAGAATTTGAAAGCTGCGGGAACAGGGAAAGTTTTTGACAAGCGCTTTAAAGTGCATTGGTGACGCTTTTTGTCCTTTTTGAAATATATGAAATACCAGCAAAGATGTCGCTGCCAGCGGAAAAGTTTTCGACTTTTGCTGCGCCGTGCAGTTAATCGAGATTTTTGTGTGCAAAATTTATGATTTCCGCTGTGGAGGCAAACTTATATCACGAGTTTCTTTTGTGTATGTTATATGTCAGGATTGTTCTTTAAACAAAGAGTTACGAGAAAAGTGGTCTACTTTATTATACAACTTTTTTGGTAAGGCATATAAAGCAAGTTCTAAATTAACAAACTGGTGTATTTATTTCTTATGAAATTTTTTATGGGAAGCTGAAAATGTACAATTTTCGATGTTTTAAAGGAGTTTAAGAGGTTAAATCAAAACCGAATAAGGTAATCGAATGATACACGGAAAAAGTTTATGTAAAGAAAAGGCTTGGAAAAACGCCATATATTCATAGTAGCAATAAATAAAAAATTAATAATTAAGCATTGACGATAGTCAATTAAAAAAATGGATAAAGAGAATAAACGAATATTCACCTTTATTAGCATTTAGAGCATAGGTTTTCAAAGCAACTAAACATGATTCCTATTCTGGGGGTTCCATTTAAGTGAATGAGTTGCTAAAGGGAATTAAAGTGTCAATAACCCAATAACTTTCAAACTAGAAGACTTGTTTACGTAGCACTTTGTTGACGGTCCGACCGGTAGACAAACTTTGCTAAACTTGCTATACTTTGCTATTTTGACCGCCCATGCCCAAAAACCAAAAAAAAAAAAAAAAAAACTTTATTCTGTGTTTTAAAACCCAAAAAACAAAAAAAATTGAGTTTTACCCTATTACCCTGTAACTGAATTTTATAATATGAACATTTATTGGACATGTTTTCACATGATGGATTGTTATCTCATGGTTATGTTAAGTGATTTTTGGTTGTGATTAATCACAAAAACCATTTTAATTGTGGCTTTTAGGATTCATACAGTGAAGTTTGAATAAATAGGTATAGTTTTAACGTTCGAGGAATCTCTTTGTAAGCCAAATTTAATTAAATTTCAATTTAAAGTAACATACCCATATTCCCATACAAATGGATTGAACAATGGCCGGACAATGGCCTGTTTGGGTGTGGTGTGCGAGTGGGCGTGGCGTACGTGTGGGTGGGTTCGCATCCTTTTACTGTTTCGACCGTGTCTGTGCCTTGGAGCGCCTGCAATCCGTCCGTCAGTCGGTCCGTGGGTCCACATGAAAGAGTCTCCGTTGGCGTTCAAACGCAGCGCTCAAAGCATTTGAAACCCTCTTTTATGTCTGCGTCATCGGTTTTATTTTTTACCCCATCGAAAGGGTTGAGCTCGTTAAGCTCCCGAACAAAAGCGTGACCCGCTCTAATAGCGACCAGGGGATTTCATGGGCAGCCTAACGCCCTCCGGCCGTCAATAGATTGATGCTCCGTTGACAGTTTGTCGGCTGCAACAACATGCAGTTTACCAAAGGCAGTGGCAAGCAAAAAAATTTGGTCACAAAACATATATAAAATGCTCATGCTAATGTCGGGCCATAAAAACCGATTCAGTCCCCAAAGTGGCCATTGAATAGGATTGTGTCTCCCCCTCTTGGTTTTTGTGCCCATGTACATTTTATTAATTACCGCCGACCGCAAACTTCATGTAGTATGCTCCCTGTCTGTGGTTTGCCTTTAATTAATATTTTTACGCGATGTACCCTGTGAGTTGCTGTGTATATCGGTTTATAGGAAGTCAATTGAGCGAGAAATGTAGGAGATAAAATATGTACAAAATATTTCTATCTATCTTTCTTTCGAATATTAAATGTTTTCGGTATTAAACATTTACTTTGTATATTTTAATTGCAAACAGTTACAATTTAATATATATAACAAATTAATAAAATTATTTCGCAACGTTATAATGTAAGTATAATATAATGTCTAGCGAAATAAGAAAGCTTATAGAGAAGCCTTTTTTATAGTTTTTTTTACATTCTGCCTTGAATAAATGACGGCAAAGATTTTATTTTATACTTTTTCATATTATTAATTTACAATGACAAATATTTACTTAGACATCCCGCTGGGCAGCTTTTAGTTGGGTTCCCTGCTATTCTCTACAATAATTATTTATTAAATTGGCTTTGTGTTAGCCCCAACCGGTGTTCAAGACAAACAGAAAGTGCATTGACACTTTGCATAATTTATAGCCCATGTCTGAGCTCGGACTCCTCGTGTTCCTTGTTTCAATTTCAAATTGAAATGCAAACTTAATTCAGGAAGAAAAGGGAACGACGCTAAAGGTGTGAGACTGCTGCATGCGAGTATGTTTGCTTAGTTAAATCTTAATCAAGTTGCTTCGTTGATTTCGATTTGTGGAGCGCATAATAAATGAGGACTCCGTTGTCCCTTCGCATCCGGATCTACCCTGCCAAGCCAAATCAACGCCCAAGACTCTTACAAAAATAACACAAAAATCCACTCAAGTGTTAAAACAGAACAACAAAAAAGTGCCGAGCGCTAACGGGGACAGTGAATATATTTGTGTATATGTGTATTATTTCAAGTCCTGCCAAGTCTGTGCGCCAAGTCCTTAACTGATTTCCCAGCGCAAACAAGTTGGTCTCTCCAGTTGTCGTTGTTTTGGTACTGAGTCCTGTGTCCTGTGTCCTGTGTCCCCGCTCTTTGTCTCGCATAAAAATACAAAGTTTATGTTATGAACACAAATAAAAACAAAAGCACACAGCAAAGCTCGCCCAAGAACAACAGAAAGTGCGCAAAAAATACGAGCCAGGAAAGGAATAAAATACAATAAAATGAAATAAAATATCCACAACAGCACACACAGCGAGAACAGAGTCATTTGGACACAACACACTCGTACACGGAAAATGAAATCACAACCTGATATCCAAAATAAAATTTTTTAGATTTTTTGTACTAAAATAAAACAACAGTTTAACAGTCGTTTTTCAATAATATTTTTTATTTGTTATCAGCTTTACCTTGAAAGAAAATTAAATTCATTAGGTATGAATTACCTTAACTTTGATCGCTTCTTTTATAACTTTATATTACACTAAATTACTAAATTACTAAAGTTTACAAACATGTTGGTTTGCTTTTATTTATTTTAGTAATTTAGTGTAATAGTAAGCGAAGAAGCGATCAAAGTGTAAGGTAATTCACACCTAATGAATTTAATTAAATTTGGAACGCTTTTTTTCTCTGTGTAAGAAAGTAACCGCCAGTGTATTTGCAAGTTGACGTGTCGTGTCTGCTGTCCCCGTTTTCCAAATCCACTGCCACAAAGAGTGCGATACCAGACGTCAACCACAACACCCATAAGCACACATTCACACAAGTCTGTATGAGTATATAGTGAACTCGGAGTTCTGGATCTAGATGCGGATGGTCCGGTGATGACACTTACTCAATTAGGTGACTTGGCTCGACTCTGATTTGCCTTTTTGCTGGCTATTTTGTTGCTTCGCAAATTCCTGTTTAATATCTTTCTTCTCGTTTACCTTGATTGGCTTAGCCATTTCTGGTGTTGGCTTTTCATCATCCAGATTGCATTTCAATTTTTTTCAAATAATTCAATAACGCTCCAGAAGAAGCTTTATATTTATGAATGAAAATATTGTAGCAAAAATATATTTTTCATTTGGTAAAACCAATAGAGTTATAAATTTATTATATTTGATGTGCACTCAATTTTTATTTTTAGGAACCGAGTATCAGTGCTAAAGTTATTTAATAACACTCTTAAATATACAAATTTATGTTACACCAACTGAATTAAAGTCATGCATTCATTATATACAATTTTTTGTGTTCCTTTTTTTTACCAAAAAAGAAATCAAAATATGGAAAAACCCTGAACTTGTACTTATAACAAAAAATTAAATTCATATGCATTCTTTTTTGTTGCTGCACAGCATCAGATTATATTTACCTATTTTGGTATTTACAGTGCCCATGTACATTTATCCTCCGTTTTTTTCCTCTGTCCATTTGTCTCGTTATTTTTTCTACTATTCAAAAACCACACCTGCGCTCTCACTTTTCTCCTGAGATTTTCGGGCCTCGCAGTGCCGGCCACAGTTGGCGGCAATGACATTCAAAATATGTAATGTGAAAAAGTAACCGAACAATTTAACTTTAAATTGAAAACTGAAAAAAGTTTTTGGTGTGCTCAGAGACTTTAGAGTTCTGTTTAAAAAAAAAGGGAAAAACATGTGTGTGTGGAATTTTACCTCTAGTAAACATAAAACTTTGCATACTTTGGGGACACTAGCTCGCAACTGGGCGACAATAAAAACCAAGCAAAGTGAAGAGACCCGATAGAGGAATAGAGGGGAATAGAAAGAGGTAAAGCATGAGGCAAAAGTCATAACGAGTGCAAAACCATGAAATGAAGTCGTTACCGCCCCAACCCCCATGTTTATTTTTTACTTCGCTTTCTGCAGGCAAATGTGGTAAAAAAAATCGAGAACATGCGGCTAAATTAGAATACCCTAATACAACCTTGACACTTATGAATTTCAGTTTCTTAAGTTTAAATCTAAGAATAAATAATTTTGTAAACCTAAGAACTACTAAGAAATGAAAGTCTACTAAGCAATTATAACTACAACTGTAAGTTACCTTTTGAAATTTACTACATTTATTTGCGTTGATTTTATGTTTATACAGTGTCAAGGTTATTCTAACTTACTTAATTATCATTAAAAATCAGCTGTTTTTCTTAAATTTAAACCCGCTTTAAAGATAATAAACTTTGTGATAACTATATTCAATAAAAACTTTTTATTCAAAACAGTGCTGCAGCAAAATTATTTGAAAAAATGTCTAGTTTAATTACAATAATATAATCAAAGGTTTTTATAGAGCTTGCCGTTTTAAAGCTTTAAAAGTGACAGTTACGAAACCATAAATATTTTTATATAGATGAAATCGCCATTTTTTCATAAAATTAATAGGATTGTAAACTTTCAGAAACGTTGAAAGTACCCGCTGCAAGCGTATAAAAACTCGAGGTTTATTGTATAAAGCGAGCTCGCCTTTTTTACATTTGGCATGCGTGCGTGCGACGGTGTGTTGAGGTGAGCTGGGTGTGTCACACATGGCTCCGACACCCCCAGGATCGCGGCACAGTGCTCCCTGCACGCACTTGGCCTGCGATGATGGTCTGGGCGGGTCTGAAATTAAGCAATGTGTCCCCAGAGTGCACTACGTTGCGTATACGTAGTGTGGCCGTGCTTTTTGGCGGCGCTGCATTAAAAATGAATGCAATTTAAAGTTACCAGTGCCACCCCCTCTCGGAGAATGGCTATCTGCGTGTATGTGTCCCTGAGCACATCAAGAACCCGCAGAATTGTTTGCATATTTATATAAAAAGCGAAAGGAAAAAACACGTTAGTGTGGCTTCCATAGCTTTTTTTCGGCGTCACTGGCGCTAATGGAGCGCCATTTGGCTGCACTGCTCCGAAATCAATTAGATAAAGTTTTCCCCAGCTGTGCTCTCTCATACATATACAAAAAGAAACGTACACACACACCCACCCACATAAACAAAGTCAAACATTTTTCACTTCAGTTTGGGCAGCCAGTGGAGAAAATTGCATAAAAATTAACAGTTCAATGGATGCCCGGGCAATTATTCCATTGCCTTGCACTTAATTTCTTCATCCTCTGTCTTTCTCTTTTTCTCCCCCACTCATTAAAGTGGAACCGCAGATAATTGCAATTTGGACTTGCACTAAAAAAAATGTATTTTTCATGAGCTTGGGTAACACATTTTCATACAGGAACTGTGTTTTTTAATTTTGAAAAATATGTTTCAAATTAATTGAAAAGTTGCTTTTAATAACTTTTATTTAATAAGAACACTTTCAAAACTTATTGCGATAACCAATTTATGTAGTTAAAATATGCAGTGTTATACATAGGTATTTTGTATAAACCGTTGTTAAACTTAACGTTTTTAAACTTAACCTCATACATACTCATACCTTTTATTCTTAGGCTTTTTGGCTATAACTTTAAAAATTTTAAACCATAAGGCTTGTGTCCGATATTTAAAAATTGTTATACAATCCGTTTCTGTTAAACTAAAAAGTTTTTTAAGTTTTCCTCCAAACATTCCCTCTGCTGCTTATTTGGGTTAATCACAGATAATATCCTTCTGGCCTAGACTTTGTGAATGGCTTTGCCATCAGTCAAATGGCCGTTGCATTAGCGGCTGACAGAGAGGACTTAAAAACCAGCAACACATGGCCTCTGCCTCTCACCTTTTGGACCCATCAAAATGTGGAGCAAAAAAATGAACACGAAATGGCATTTGCTCATCAAACTGTCGCCGCATGTCACAAATTTCGTTATATTTTTATTATTTTACCATTAACCTTTTTATTGCGCACGCATTTCACCCCCGACCCATGGAGGAATTTTGATGTTATTGAATGTCGGCTGTTTGCTCCGATGCAATATTGAATATTTAATTCCCGCCCATACGAATGAATGTCCAAGGGCGCATAACAATTTCTTGACATGTGCGCCGAGTTTCCCAATGTGGCGACAGTTTTTCCTTTTTTTTCCCCCCTTTTTCCCCGATGCTAACGACGTATATATCGAAAGAAACAAAAACGCCACAAAGGGGCCAGAGAACAAAAAGATGAAAACAGAAACAAAAAACCAAGAAAAACCAATTGACTTTCATTTTGTCGGCCATTTTCACAGCGTCGTTTGTCCACCAACACACACACTCACACACGCACACCTCGTGATTATGTACATGTGAGCGCTTCCTGTTGCTGAACGCAATCATCTGATTGCAGTTTCGATGTGAAATAATTGGATTTGAAATAAAAATGTTCCCCGTTTGTTGGGTCCTGACCATTTGACTGCCTCCCGGGAAATTCTCTGGGGTTTGGATGGGTGTTTGCATTGGCATAATTTAGCCGTGGCTTCATCAACATTTACGTCGACCTTAACTGGCGCATGTGTCACTAAACTAACGTTTATTTTTATTGCCCTGTTCTGTTCGCTTGGTTTGATCCTCATTTTCAATACGGCTTTATATACTTTATCTTGAAGATGTACACATCTTTGCGTTGGTCTTTTAAGATATTCCTGGAGCATCTTTTCTTATCGGTGAAATTCATCTAATAAATATAAAATATGAGTGGAACGAAAACTGGTGGATTTGCCTTTACCTAATATTTTCGTTTTAAAGTTTGCTCCGATTCCAGACAATTGTTTTTTATATGGGCTCGTTTTAAATATATGAAAATATTGCATTTTGTAGACTTGCTTTTTTTCTTAATTTCTCTAAGCTTATTCTTGTCTTTCCTTTCGTTTTAATGATAATCTCTTTCGTTGCACAACAATTACGGTATTTTATGCGTTCTGCAGTTGTATAAAATTTATGTTGCATAATATTTATTCCCCAACCCAATAAAAATACCAGTGAATTTACTCTGTCAAATTAAATGTCTCAATTTTATTATGTCACATGTTTTCGGTTTTTTGTTTGCATTAAAATTGTGTTGGTTTTTGAGAAGATTTCATAAAATGTTTGCAATCTTTACACTTTTAATTGCTATCCATATTTGCTATATCAATAGTACATTTCACTTAACTCTATTTTAAATCTTCATACATTTATACTTAAGTTTTTTTTTATCAACCCTTTACGCTACGATTTTGGCAGCACTAAAACTAACATTAATTTATTTGTATAGTATATATGGAACTTCCCTTACAGCAAATATTTTATTTCGCAAATTTGTTGTTTTTTTTTTTTTTACCTGGCCTATCCAGCTTTTTTCTACATTTTCACACCTGGTTTAAGTTGACTATTTACAAATACACATTGAAAATTATGCTGCAACTATTGTTTACCTTTACTTATTGGATTTTTTGCGTTTCGCATCTGTTTCTGAGAGCTTTCGATTTTCCGTTGTTTAATTAAAATGCTGCGCGTCATTTTGGCTTAACTAAATATTTGCTGTGTTTTTGTAAATAGAAGTATTTGTTTAATAATTATTTGCTCGGGTCTATGCTAGAATGTATCTCTTTTTTTTGTCATATAATTGTTTCTGTGTAAACGTACATGTATAGATTTTCATGGCTAACGCTACAAACTGTACGTCAAATATTTGGCAATTAGTTTTTGTTGTTATTGTGGGTTTTTATCGCATTTTACTTTGATTTTCGACAAATTAAATGCAAACATTAACGTTACACGAATCGCGTTTTCTGGCTGTCGCTTTGTTCTATTTTTATGTCAATCTCTTTTTGTTTTGGTAAATTTGAAATACATATTCTATGGAAATTGTACATGCAATATTCGGAATTAAAATGTTAGTTTAAGAAAACTTTGCTACAAGTAAATGTTAATAACTATAATTTACAGTTTGACGTTTCAATATACAGCGCAATTAAGTTTAATTATTGTTTGCTATCCATACGCCCGAGATGTTTATTTCGAGTTTGGTTTGCCCTTTCCCTGTCCGTCGCCAACTTTTCGAGTCTGCCCAATTATGAACGTTATTTACGATCCCAACAACCGCCAACTGCCAACTGCCAACGGCCAATGGCCAAACAAAAGGCAACTTATTTTCACATAATTTTCTAAATCGCCCCCATTTACGGCCCCGAAATGTCGTCCAAAAGCCATTTAGCAGGCAAATAATTACGTCCTGGCCCGGACCAACTTTATTAACTGCGCAGGGAGACAAAAGCCGGGCCCTGGATCCCATCACATACCGAGATTGTGTGGAATGCGAGCTCCGAAAGTGTCAAATATCGAATTAACTCATTTGAGTTGGTTCTCCTCCACTGCCCCGGCCCCGCGCTGCTGGAAAACTTCCTAAATCTTGGCCAGCTGGCCAGTGTCATAAGCACAAAGTCCGAAAGGAAACCTTCATTAAATTTGACAATGCTCCAGGACTAAATCGGACCGGACTCAGGGTCACTCAACGGCACCACTCTGCCCGAGGGCTTCTTTTGTAGGCGAATTTTGTGCTGTGCTGGCAAGTCGAAAATAAAAAGGTTGCCCTGCGAAACTCTCAAAAAATGCCTCCCACTGCCACGCTCGACACTTGCCCACTTGGAAGTTCCTTAATTAAGATTTTGTGCGTCCTGGCATCGGACTCCACTCGACTGAAATGGACGACTCCCCGCCTGCCATCTAATCCCACCCAATCGGGCGTGGGTTGTTGGTCAGCATTACTTTAATTGTTGTTCGGAGCGCTTTGTCGGCCATTTCGCTTTTGTGGCCAAAAATAAATCCTTCTGAATTGCTTAAGCGTACTCTGCTTGAACGCCTTCCAACCCCCTATCCTCTAAAAACTTGTATCTATCTACATTTGCAGAAAATATGTGATAGAGTTCGCTCAGTTCCTAACTTTGATTTGATTGTTCAGTTTCTGGATGCTTGAAAAATATTAAGTTGAAACAGTTAAACAATTTCCTGACATGGTTTAAACCGATGGAGGTTAAAGTTAATGTAGTTTGCACAGTGTTTATTATGGCACTTTGAGAGTTTCACAGCTTTTAAGTTAAACATTCGGAGCATAACAAAACGTCTCCAAGTGCTTTTAAATATATTTTTATTTGTGGAATAGAATTTGTGCTGTCAATATAAATTGCTTTTCGGCTGAATCATAACTACGTTAATTTAAATTTGTCTTTAACTTATTAAAATAAATTTAAAATTTGAAAGCTGTTTTATTATTTAAAGTAATAGTAAATTAGTAAATTCCTACCAAAAAATTTAATTAAATTCAAAAAAGCTCTGTTATTTTTCTTAGTGTTTCCTAACCCAAATCTAGCTTTCTCTGTTTCACTTTCTCCGACTGCTTCCTGTTGCTGTCGCCGCTTGTGTGCACGCGCCTTCTTCTTGTATTCCAATTACAAAGCCACAAAAAGTTGAAAAAGCTGTGCAACGACTGTGGTCCGTCCTTCAAAGGGGGTGAAGGCGTCTTTAGTTCGGTTAAGTTCAGTGGTTGGGGTCGTAGGATTGTTGCACAACTTTTTATCGCGTCTTAATGTAATTGTTGTGTTCTGTGTTGGTACGACTTTCCCTTGGCCATTCCATCTCAACCATTTTCCCTCCCTTGGAGAGGTTGTAATTTGATTTGCTGGCACATTATTTTGATGTCCGTTAGATACAAGTACGTATAGCATAGCCCCCAAATAGTTTTACAACATTTCACTTTTGCCGTGGCGGATTAGATGTCTGGCCATTTGGCTGGATTTACACCATATGTTGTGTCGGTCAATTTGTAAAATGAGGTTAAGCGAGGGCTGAATCCCTGAATCCGGAGGAGGGTGTTTCTTGCCGTTCCAAACATCTTCAAATGGGGGTGAGGAATGCTAGATGCCAGTGCAGATAGCAAACACTTCTACTGTCCAGGGGGTGGATGCAAGTTTTCGCAGGGACAGAGGAGAAACTTTAATTAGATTGCAATTTAAACTCTGGAATCTGAAGCAGCTGGCAAACTGGGTTAAGATCTAGTCAAGCATCGAACAGAGCGGAACAGGAGGATTTAAGGGATAACAAGAGCAAGCAGGAAAAGGCTTGATAGGTGGGAATTTCAACGTACTGTACTGAAAAAATACTTTTATGTTTGCACTCTTCTTATAAAAAACAGTCTTTTTTTTTATAGATATTTGGTAAACGATAAGAATCGATTTCAAGATATAATTTCAATGGCTTCATATTAAGAATATTACTGTGATCAGTTTGTGTGTGTTCTAATGCAAAAAAAAAAAATATATTTTCATATACTCGTAATAGAAAATTAATTTAGTCCTCATTTATTAATCGGATTTTTATGAAAGATTGTCACAGTTGATGAACCATTTGCATCAACTTATTATCCTGTTCAGAGTAAAATCCCATACTAAATTTACTCTCAATCAATTCCATTCGATATATCCGCCTTGCTCAGCATCTGCTGCCACAACTTGTGATTACTGAATTGAGGCTGTCATAAACTAAATTGTTATTTAATACTTGATCGATATTTCATTTTTATATGCATGACTATCAAAACACTTAATCTTGGCAAACGGACAGGCACTTATATAAAGTTAACTGGCCCGCACACGGCGCTCTTGGCCAGTAAAGTGACCCAAATAGGACCACAAGATGGACATCGACTCCGCTGGCCAACTCGGATGGCTCGTAAAAACTTTGCTGGCGTCGGCTATTTGGCTTTGGCTTTGGCTTTGGCTTGCCCGCTTGTCTACTCCACGCTCGTCGCCCTCCTGCCCCGCCGCAGCTGCCCGGTTACATGCGGCGTATACGTAACAGGAATTTATGACAAATTGTTGCTGCTAACCGAATCGCTAAGAGGCCTGCAACGTGTGGGCGCTGAGGCATCATAAATCAAGCCGGGAGCCAACTCATGGCAATATATGTAATGCTGCTGTATAGATTTTGCAGCCGTGCTTTAAGAAGTTGTATTCTCGAAGGAGTTTTGGAAATTTAAGTTGAAAATTTTGGTTTATTTTTAAACCATATCAAGTTGTCTTAAATATAGATGACATGGAAAAAATAAACTGGTTTGAAAAATGAACAACTGAATTCCCATTTTGAGCTCTTTTTTATGAGTTAGCGAAAAAATGTCTACATTTATGAAACAAGTAGAACTTCACAAAAACTTTTGAGTATATTAAAACTTTTAACTAAAGTTCAGGGAAATGTTTGTATGAGTTTTCTTATTTTAGCGATTTCTGTACTTGCAAAACAAAACCAGAATAACATACAAAAGGTTCTAGACCCCTAATTCCTAACCTGTCAAGATGTAATCATGCAATTAGTGAAGGGGATAACTATTTCTAGGCTCGGGTTTTAGATTTCTGACTCTTTTGATTTGTTGGCAGCTGACGATTGTCGAACGAACCCCACTTATTCACTCATTCTGTTTTACTCTACTGGAAGGTCGCGTATTGTCGCTGGCCGAAGACGGTTTGTCACCAGATGCCTAGCCTCCGCGAACTGGGGGCCATCAGTCTGCTCACCGACTTGATGGCCACCGCCGATGAAGGTACCGCTGCTGTCGTGCCGCCCAGATCGGTGGCAGCCACTCGATCCGCCTTGTAATTCATACCGTTGCTCCTGCTGCCCAACAGCTCCATGGGCAGACTGGGCAGGGCGGAGGGCGGATTACTAGGCGCCATCTCTATATAGTAGCTGTCATCTCTGCTGGGAGAATGCAAGCTACTGCGACTGCTGCCCGAAGAGGAGGATGTGGCGGAGGAGCTCTTGTCCGCCAGCGAGGAGCTGTAGAACTGCTGGCATCGCTGCTGCTGCAGCTCGCGAGCCTGAAGATTGTGTAGCGGGGAGCTGTACGGGGCTTCTCTCCGAGTGCTGTGGTGCCACTTTTGGAGGCGAGCGGGATCTCCCGCGGAATTCACGGAGCCCTGATAATGCAGGAAGCTGTGCGCATCATCAGTTTCGTTCAGGTGCCTCTGGTGATGCGGTCGCAGCTGTCCGGAGCGATTGCTCCTCTGCCAGGGCAGCTCACAGCGGTAGACATGCGCCAAGCCGGCCAGCAAGACGATGAACAACACGCAGGCCACCAGCAACATGACCCCAGGATGACCTCCCGTAATCTTGTGCAGGCTCTCCTCTCGCTGGTCCATTAGATGTTCCGGTCTCGATTCGCTCTTCAGCTCCACATAGGCTTTCAGCTGGGCAAAGGTGCTGAGTTCCTCTGGAGAAGCCTCTCGGGGCGTGTTAACGCTGCTGTGTTGGTGCTGGGACTGCTTCGATGTTGTTGCTGTCTCCGGAGTTGCTGATATTTGTGCTTCTGTCTTTGCCGCAGCATGCTTGGTACTGTAGGTCATCTTCTTGATGCTCAGCGACGGCTTCTTTTTGTGGCTTTTCGGCGGCGACATTGTGTCGCCGTTTATTGCTTCCGCTTGTCGCTTATCAGCCGCTGACTGGTGCTCTTCCTGCTCTGCCTTTGGATTCGGATGCTGGCTGACGTCCAAGAACTCCGCATCCGCCACCGTGGCTGTGCCCGGCAGCAACAACTGCTCAGCGTCCACCAGGAGGACATCGCCCTTGTGCATCAGCAGCGGCGTGCCAATTAGATGGCGATCCTTAACGTGCAGCTGCAGTGTTGCATGTTTGTGGGTCGTGGGTTGTGGTGCTGCTACTTGACTGGATGTGTCGCTGGTTGGGTATTTTAATAAACTCCCCTGTGCCTTATCGGCTGGCATTTTGTCAGATATTTTGCTGGCCAAAATTGTTTGTGGCACATCGATTGCTGGTGCTGTCGCTGCTGTTATTTCTGCAGCTGATGTTGCTGCTGCTGCTGCTGTTTTTACTGCTGCTGCTGCTGTTGTTTGCGTGGCTCCGCTAAATTTGGTTGGCACTGTTGTTGGCTCGTTGGAATTTGTTGGTGTTGTTGCTGTTGCCAAAGAGGGAACCGCTGTTGTTGCCTTTGTCTGGGCCAAACTTGGCAGGTTGCCTGCTGGCGTTTCTGTTGTTTTGGCTGGCATGCCAGGCATTTGTTGCTGCTGCTGCTGCTGCAGTTGCTCTAACGAAGTTGTTTCTGCTGGCCGCAAAGTTTTTGTGGTTAACTGGGCAGCGCTGTTGCCAGCTGATTGCACTGGTGTTGCTGCTGCTGCTGGTGGGATTGCTGATGTTGTTGCTGCAGTTGATGTTGCTTGTGTTCTTGTTGGGTGTGCTGCTGCTACTTTTGGTGAGGTTGCTGCTGCTGGCTTCCTTGTTGTTGCTCCAGTGTCTGCTCCCTTTGACTTTTTAACTTTTAGCATAGTTATCTGCGTTGTTGCTGTTGCACTTGATAGGCTGCAAGAGGGCGGCTTTGTGTCATTTTCCGGTCTCCTTTCGCCGCACTTTTGGCTGCTGAAGCTCTCATAAAAGTCGTGGAACTGCAGGTACTCCGCCTTCAGATCCACCCGTCCACTCCTCCCACTCGACTGACCCACATCCACTGACCTGCACGGACTGGCCCACTCGGCAATGCCCAGCAAATCGCTGCATTTGATGGGATTGTCCTCCAGCAGCAGATCCCTCAGCTGCGGCAGCGTGTGCACTATCGACTGACTGACGCTCTCCACTCCCGAGGACTGCAGATTCAGGGTGAGCAACTTGGGCAGCGAAAGGGCGGGCAGAAAGATCAATCGATTGCCGGACACGTCCAGGGTCTGCAGATTGACCAGACCCACGAAAGTCTGTGGCGGGAGCTCCATTATCTGATTGTGCTGCAGGAACAGGTGTTCCAGCGAGGGTGGTAGACTGCTGGGCACTCGCATTAGGAGATTGTGATCCAGAAAGAGAGATTCGAGTAGCTCCAGTCGGCCCAGGGCGTCGTCCTCCACTTGGGCAATGCGGGATTGCGAGAGGTCCAGGTACTGCAGCAGCGGATAGCTGTCCATGTCGCCGCAGTTGATGGCCTGCAAATTGAAGGTAGTACTTTTTTAATTTAAAATATTCATAGAGAGAACGCATAAGAAACATAAGTTACCCTTTGAAATATACAAAAATTTGGATGGTTTAGTTAAAACTTTTTGAATACAAATTTCGTTAAACTTCAAAAATATATATACGCCATGTACCTACTTATGTTCTAAAGTTGTAGGTACATTATTTTGCTTTAAATGTTTTGAAAAACATGTATGATTACTTTTAATCGAATTTACAAAGTTTATGATTTAATCCCTGTCTAGCCAGTGACTCTGCGAGCACTCAAGAAGTTATTGTTCTGAGCGAAAGTCTGGGAAAATTTGATTAGTGGCTGACAAAGAGGGAAAGTGCGAGTTGCATCCCGGACGACATTGTTTAAAAATTAACTTAAATCTGCCATTATAATTACTTCAAAGGACTCGCAGCGAGCCTGCCCCTTCTTGCAGCCCTTGGACTCTCAATGCCTGCGATGCCCGGGGCAATGCTCGTCTAGCGCCAAAGTAAACATAGACGCGACTCGTTAAATGAAACGAGTGCCAGGCAACCAGGAAGCCAGACAGCCTGCCGTCGTCTCTTTCCTGGGGCAAAGAAGAAATGAAAGTATGGTGGTATCACTAGGGGAGAACTGGGTGCTCAGGATGGGCAACCAGCGGCCCCTAAACGCCATAATTTGCCATGAAAAGGCTGCGTGTTGACTGCCGATAAAGGCAGTGGCAAAAGGCAGTCGGCCTGGCCCTACGAACAAATTAAAATAGCTTGGCAACAAAGGCCCCCAAAGGGAGCAGTGACGAGCCACTTCATTAGCAGCAGAAGCGACTGCACAGATAGTTGGCTAGTACACTTGCACAAAACATTGAAAGACAAAAATTTGAATTTCAGTTAATTAAAAAAATTCACTTGTCCTTATAAAGTGAACAAAACCAAAATTTCTCTTCTCAATATAAGGTGTAAAACTATATAATAAATGTAATTCTTAAAGCTTCTTGGTTAAAACTATTTTCATAAGGTTTATTATTGTCTTAAAAAAGTTTTAGAATTATTATCTAAAAAGTCAAAAAGCTCTATATATTTTTAAGTTCTTAAAAGGGTTAAAAAATTGATTTTGTTGGGTTATTTAATAAAAATTTAATAGGTAATAGAGTAATGTACAAAAATTAAAGAACCGATTGAATTTTACTCAATGTTTAGATTTGAATTTTAAAAGATTATTTTTTTTAAAACATTTTTCTTTAAGAAACTGAATTTTATTTGTTTCTTAACTTTGAGTAATATCGTTTTTGCTTGAAAAGAAAAGCAAAAAATGGAATTTAAAAAGTATATTCAAGTGTACGTCTAATTCCAGCTCCTGTCTCAGCCGTCTCAGCTGCACGTTGGCTGTTGGCTTAAACGTGATTATGCTTATGCCAATTATCCTTATTTTATTAATGCCCAGGCCGGGCTGAAGCTCCTGCTCCGTATCCAGCTCTGTAGCCCGGCTTGGAGCCTTTGTCTCTGGCCCTAAACAGCTTACGAAGCGGTATTTTTGCACCTTTTATGGCTTCCGCCATAATCGACAGAGCGACAAAGGCGGCAGCCTCAATTTATGCGCCGCATTTGTTTGTCTACACTTGAAGCCGTTTAAGGATAATACCTGGGACCCGGGTGAAACGAAGCCCGTGGACCTGCGGCGCTTTATGCCCATAATGCAATCGGGATTGTCTATTTTTGTGCCCCCCTTATAAATCTGTTTGCTGCTTTTTGTGTAAGTGTTGGCAATTTGAGGAGGAGCGCTAATCTGCAGCTCGTGTTGCTGCTTATGTCAATCAAGCTCACAGGCCTCCTGCCTCGTCCATTCTGTATATTTTCCTGTCCGGTTTTTCCAACCACCTCTCCCTGTCTCCCTGCCTTATTGCTTTTCTTTTCTTATTAAGACTTGAGCGCCCATTCTATTATTTTCCTTTGTTTTCCACTCGCATTTGTTGAAAAGTGAGAAGTGCACTTTGCCATTCCATTGTGTGGCCACATTGTGTCTTAATTACGTTCTTAACTGGACTTGAGTGGCGTGTCCTCTTAGCCGGACTAACAGCTTAACAATGCCTGCAACTGCCACTCAAGGAAAATTCTTTTCTAGAGGCATACCCTTAGATTATTATTAGCTATATCCTATTTCATCAAGATTACTTTTTAATTGCTATACTTTGTTATTTTTATGTTTTTAACTAAACCACCCTTTATTTGGTTGTAACTTTAGTTTGGTCAAGTTTTGCAGAAAATTGGATAACAAAAATTGTAATGTTGCAGATTTTCTTCAAAATACTGATGTGTTTTAAAAATGACTCAGTTAATGTTTTAAATATTTGCGTTTTAATTTTTGTATTACTTATTAGCGTTTAAATAAAAAACCAAAAACATATTGTTCATAGTCTTTTCAAAAGCATAAGGTCAAAAATTTTCATTTCATGCTTTCATTTTATTACACGTACGTAGGCTGAGTATTCAAGTTATTTGATAAAGTCTAAGTTCATTATCGTTTTAAAACAAGAACCCCGTTTTTGTTTGGGGTTTTCGGGTTTCTTTTTTAAAAATGCGGCTTTCTTTAATCGTTAGGTTTTCCTGTTGGTGTCAATAAATAATTTTTCAAGTTGTTGCAAAATTTGTTAGTCCTGAAACCTAATAGTCCAATATTCACTTCACAACCTTGCCCGAAAAATCGAATGCCGAATAAATCAATAATATAAATTTCCTGTTTTTATGTAATAGCTCCCAATGCTAAAATTAACAGCACATAAAATTTTCCTGCCTCCCTCATTTGCTTCTTCTTCCCTCTTCCTCTTCCGCACCGAAGGCGGAAGCAAAAGAGAGGCCGACAAAATGGCGGGGGAAATTTAAAAATAACAAAGTGTAAATCATACGCGTGGTGAGATTGCCTTGCGGTTGCTCTGTTGGTTTTTAGGCGAGTGGGTGGCTGGTAGGTGGGGGTGGTGGGGAAACTGGGACAAGGGAAAATTCGGGGGCACAGGAAAACGCACTCAAGCACGCAGCACGGAGCACAGGCCACATAACAGATGCTAATTAATGGCGGCTGCGGCAAAGGGAGCTGCCATAATGGAGCCTGCAGATGCAGGAACTGATTCCGATTCTGAAGCCGAAGCCAAGGACATAGATGGCAAGTGTCTGTCGGGAATGTGCTGTTAATTGCCGGCAAAAGCGTCGAATTGCGGTTCATTGGCTTTCACGACTCGGTTAGTTGAGTCGCTAATTTATCGATCACAAGATGTAATAATTTTGTCAAATAATTTATATAATTTGCAAGCGTAAATACTAGGGGCTATTTTTATCTTAACAGAAATTTCAGATACTTAACAAAAACAAACCAAATAAAATATCTTATATATCTAAAATTATGAATTTAGGTCCTTCCATATGGCTTTTTAATTGGGCTTTAAGTTTTTAAATTCTTTTACATATAAACAAATTATGAAACACATAACATTAAAACTTAAAACTTAACAAAAGAGGCCCAACAACACTTTAAAAAAAACGAACACCCCTTATTTAAGTTCATTTTATATAACAAAATTTAACATCAGAGCCTTGTTAGCGCTCTGCTTATATAATGCACGATTTACTATAATTGGTAACTCAAAATAAAAAACATCTTTTTAAAGATCATTGAAAATGTCAAACACACAGGTTTAATTGACTTACCTTGAGCCAGTTGTCGGACAACTTGAGAGTCCTCACTGATTGGGCTAGAGCGGCTGGAACCTGGCACAAACCTGTGCCGCTGGCATCCAACTCCTTGAGACTCCAGGAGGCGACGAACTCCTGCATCGCAACTCCCACTTCCGGGTTGTAAGCGATCGAAAGGCTGACCAGATCCGGAATTCCTTGCAGAGCTCGTATTGCAGAACCACTCAGGCGATTGTAAGACAAGTCCAGGTGTTGCAGATTCGGAAGAGCCAGAAAGGTCTCGTAGTCTATGTCCGAGATGTTGTTGTGACTGAGAATCAAAGTTTGCAGGTCTAGTAAATTGTAGAAGGACTCCCGGGAAATGTTTAGCAACTGATTGTGAGCCAAGTTGAGATGCTTTAGTTGAGGCAGCCGCTGGGCAAAGAAGCTCGTGGAAATTTGGCTAAATTTATTGCAGGACAGATCAAGCGTTACTAACGGAAGTGAGTTGTTGGTATCAGCTAAACTCAGGGGTATAGCCTCCAATGAGTTATTCCTCACATCCAGCTGCCTAAGCTGATTGAAGTGGTCCAAACTCAGGCTGCTCAGTTGATTGCTACTCAGATCCATGGCGGTGATCACCTGGAAGTCGCCCTTCCACTGACCACCACTGCTGTTGAAAGTTCTCAAGTCCCGGTGGGTGAGGTTAAGCTTATTCGCCGGGGCATTCAGCTCCAGCTCCCTTTTGTGGCGTTTCTGTTGGTAACGTAATTCCCCCCGAAAGCTGGCCGGTTCGTTTTCATCTCTCAGCATTCGATGGATGCTTTGGTAGCTGAGACCCACATCCTGCTGGGACAACTGCTGCTCCTCCCTCTCAGCGGCCAGGCGGGATGGGGTGGGGACTTCGACCAGATGGGCCGCAACTACAACCCTTGTTAGCCATGTCCAGGCCAGGAGGAGGGCCAGGCCTAGATCACAGTGTTGGTTCACGATTTTCACCATTTTCGCCCCACTTTTCTACTTTCTCTTTTTTTTTTTTTTTTTTTTTTTGGATAAATGGGCAGGTCTATTTCTTTTTCTGGCTTTTATTTCACTTGGAATTTATGCTCGGTACGTGCGAACGTTTAACGTTCAATTTTGAATATGGCTGCTGGCTCATTCATTTCCTCGTTCATCCGTTCGTTGGGCTCACTTGGGCGTCACGTGCGCGCCTTTTGGGCCAAACATGTGACAAGTGTCGGCGGCAGCCAGAGGCATCAGAGGATGCTGCCCGAGGGCAATGGCTGCGTTTCCGGTCCGGCGGCCATTGCTCAAGCAGCGTGTTCAAATTTCATTGCACACAAATGCTGAATTTTTAATTAAATCAACTTGATCATTCTATTCCGGGTCGTCTATTGTTGTTGCTGTTGTTGTTTCCCTTTTCAATTCAACGTTTTGCAATTGTTTTACAATTTTAATTGCGCTCCTTTGTGTTTTGTTTTGTGTGTGTTCTTTTTTTCGTGATGCTAATTGCTGTTGAACAAAACGCAACTCAACTCGAGCAAATGTCAATTAAAAAGCGAGCATTCCCGCCACTCCTGTTCCCGGTTTTGGTCTTGTTGTTTTTTAGCCAACTGTTGTCACATTACAATGCCAAGTGCTCCCCCGGCGTCGTTGTCGTCGCGTGCTTAAAATCTGTAATAAAACGTGAAAAAATTGCTTGTAATTACGCTCTTGTTGGCTGGCTGACTGTTGTGTAAATGCAAAAGGTGCCGAAGGTAAAACTTGCTTTTAAATATCTCTTCTCCTGCTTTCTTTCTTTTCATCCCATTTTAATTTCTACTTTGGCTTTACGACTCCAAAGCGCTTTGCCAGTTGGCTTTAGTGTTATTTTTATGTTGATTGCAGCTAATGAAATTATAATTTCAACACGCCACGGTTTACAGGATACGAGCCAAAGGGGATATTCTCCAATCCTGACAGCCGCATGCCACTAAGCCCGGTAATAAACCCCCGGGCCAGCAGTCATGTGTGCCTGTGTGTGCGTTGGCCATAAATCATTTAACTGGGTCATTTCATTTCCGGCGTAGACAAGCGACAGGAAGGCCACTGAGCAGCAGCAGCAACCCAACTGTCAACTGACAACCCACAGCAGCTGGCCCCAAAACGACGCAAATTTGATTTACTCATTGCCGGCCTAATGACGCTCGAATGTATGCTACGCTTTCTGCCCACTCTTGTCTTCCCTCCCGAGGTTTCTTCGGCTTCCTGTCTTCTTTTTTTAAGCTCGGACAACCCAATCCTGGAAAATTAATTTGTCAATGTCTACTTAAAGTCGAGCATGGCATTTTGATAACCCAACAGCGATGGTATAATAACTTCTTTCGGAAGATTGCAGGGAATTGATGGATGGCTTCGATGGGCGTTTGGAAATTTTTATAAATGCTTTTATGATTACTTTATGTTTTTAGATTGCTTTGGGTTCTTAACTAATTTACAAAATTTTAATTGTATTATTAAAAAATAACTATTTGTTTGATCATCACTAGCAAGTGTTCAATAATTATAATGATAATAATTATTATGTTTATAATTAATTATTCCGTTCAATAATTCAGGGAACTTTATGTTTGAGATTTAAACTTTTCAAGTCAATTTTAATTTCAAATTATAGTTTTAAAGCCAAACATCAATTGGTTGATCGATGATTTTCCAAAACTTTAAGCTTGAATTCCGAACAAATTTGAGAAAAATGTGGCAGTATATAAGCTTAATTTTTCAATGGTTTCCTTTCCATTACACACAAAAATGTTGTGCCACATACAGACCCCTGAACATATACACAAACACAAATACGGGAAAAGGCTCTGGATGGTTTACGTTAAATTTATTGACAAATATCATCAAGGAGCTGGCGTTTCATTTCATCTGCTGCCGTTTGCTTACATAACAGTAAAATTTGGGCCATAAGTTTGGCGACATTCAGCCACCCACTCCATCCCTCTGGTACGCAACACCCCCAGTCTTCCCATTCAGTCAGATATTCAGACAGGCAGATGTACGCAAGTCAATTGACATGAAAGTCGATTTCAAAAACCAACAACAAATAGGGGAAACATCAACAGCAGCACCAACGTGAGCTGTCTGTTTGCCTGGAGAAGATTGACGCATCCCACAGCCTCTCGGGGGGTGGTGGTGGTATCCTTTATTTTGGGGAGAGAGGGGTGCCTGTCAGTTTATTTTATGCCAGCTTGAAAATAATTTGCAAATTGCTGTGCCATATTTTTCTCGTACTTCTGGGCTGTATTTTATTATCCGGCATTAGCGAGGGTTGGTTGTAGAAATTTTCAGCGACTTTATTGCATATTTATATGACAGACTCGTCCTCTTTGTTGTCTTTAAGTTGGTTATCTTCTCCCTGCATATTTATGTTAGTTAATCAAATGCTCAGCACAAAGCAAATAACTTGCAGTGCTGCAATGTTCAAATACTGTATCCGAGGATGCAAATGCGAGGAGAGCACAAAGTAGAAGTAAAAGTGCAGCAAAGACCAAAAAAAAAAAAAGTCAGCATAACAAAATAAAGAAAACTTAGTGATAAGAGTCGAATTCAACGTACCCTTTCAGTTAAACAAAAATTGTAAGCTAGGTAGGTTAGGTATTTGTAATTAGTTTAGTTATATGTTTCTTTTCTTCGGTGTTGTTTATTAAGTAACTGATAAAGAACTGCCTTTATGAGCTCATTTACTTTTGTATACATTTTTTTTGTTTTCTGTTTTGTGAACAAATTTCTTTACCCTTAGCAAGGACATATAAAACGTGATGCTTAAATAAAATCTAAGGCGCACTCACTTGGAGCGCTGAAATTGGATTTTGCATCCCCGTTTTTTTTCCTTCTGAACACCAGCATACGTCAGTGATTTATTTTGAACGCATTTAGATGCCCCGAACCCGAACCCGAATCCAAACCCAACATGGCTTTATCAACGGATGCAAATGCAGTTGACGTGGCAAGGGCAGCCACCCATTTCGCCCCCTGCCACGCCCTTGCCCCGCACCATTGCATTTCATTGAGTGCTTGAGATGCTGTTTTCTTTCCTTGCCACTGCTTTTTGCTTCAGTGGTGCGCTCAATGGTGCAACAAAACACACACGAAATTGTATCTATGCCCGTCGCGGCTGGTTGCATTTTTCCAGACACGCTGTCGTATACGTAATGCGCTGCATTTACTTCTCTATCGCGCTTCCTGCTTTATTTGTATGGAAATGTTACTGCTGGCCCGGACGGTGTCTTTGTGCCCGGATCTCCTTTGCTCAGCACAACGGCATGTTTATTGTACAAGTGCGCTTTCTGCGCTTTTTTCTATGGATTTTCCCTCTATTTTCTTGTCGTCCTCTCCCTTTGCGCCCTTTGTTTGCCGTAGTTTTAATAAACTTCCGCTTTACCCTTGGCTTCATGGAGTTCGACTGGTGTGAGCGACATGCTTTTGATACTGACGCAGCACTACACTTAAAAGAATTGATTATTGAAAATCTGGTTAATAATTTTTAAAAAAACACTGAAATCTTAATTTGAAACTTTAATATAAAAAAATATTTGACAAGCTTTGACCATACCAACATATTTATTCAAGGCTTATTATAGCTTCATTACTAACAGCATTTTTCCTTCATTATAAGACTACAAATCTAAATACATTTATTTTCAAATCTGTTTTATAAACATTAAACAAATTGTTATATTAAAAGTGGTATGTCTATTTTTTATAAAGTGTATAGTCAGAAAAATACTGCCATTCAGGCATCCTGCAGAATCCTGCAACACAGCATCTGTGTCAATGTCAGGCACGTGCGGGCACGTGGATATGCATGTGGGACTTAAACTGCGTGGAGTTCTGGCATCTTTAAGCAAAATGTCCAACACTTGGCGAACAATTTGCCCCCGACACTTGGTCGATTTTCAGCTATCGATTTTCTTTTATTTGCTGCGCATAAAAGTTTTCAAATTAAAGTTTATTTCTGGCTTTCGACTGTCAGGCTAAACGAGCTGGCAATTTGGCGGCAGCATCAGTTCGACGGCTCCGACTGACTGAGATATTGGCAGACAAAGTGGGAGGCAGGAAAAACCATATCGATATCGAAGAACAGAGCAAACTGTTCAGGTGCAGGCCATGGCTAAAGCGTAGGCTCACTCGAAGGTGAACAATTGGGCCCCGAAATTGGTTTCTTTCGTGTTTTGCAAAAAAGTTTAAGAGTGTTTTATGGCCATCGATTGAATGGAGGGACTTCGCGGACTTTTTTGTTGGGTTTTAAATTTAAAGTTTTTGTTGAACAATTTTGATTTAATTTTTCTAAAATTCTGTTCATCATTTATGAAAAGTACACAACAGACTAACAACTATATTTAGTTTTAAATTAAATGTGTTGTTTTAAATCTATGAATGTTTTTGTAAACACTGAAGTTGTGTGCCGCTGAATAATCAAAACATTTTTTTGCTCACTTTCCTTTTAAAATATGAATGATACCATAATATTATTAATATTTTCAGGAAACATGTCGATTTTTTAAAGTTATTTTACTTAGGTTTTAATAAAGTTCGGATCTTACCCTGAGAATTATAACAAACCGGTTTCTCTTGTTTTAAAAAAAAGTTTTTATTTTAAATCCTCGCAGGATCTCAAGGACATAAATAGATATGACCTCGTTATATCAAAGCTACTAAGACCTCCAATATTAACGAGATTTGTCATTCCCATCAGCGGGAGATTTCTTGGGAGCACATGTCATTGACTTCCACTCGCATTCTGCCGCCATGTTGTGCTCCTTATTAATGCCCTGCGGTAAAACGGGACCACCTACTCCGGGAAACCCCAGTCCCCACCCATCGAGCCACCGAGCCACCGACCCACCCAAGCAACCAAAAACACATAAGTAAAATCTGTAATAAACTTGTTGTTGTTCTTGGCAGTGGGTGAGTGTGTGCGGCTTTTATTGTTTTATTTGTGTGCGTCCTTACAGGCAAGTTTTTGTTTTTCTTTTTATTTATTCTTTTTTGTAGTTTTCCTTCTGCTTTTATTTGTTAAATTGTGTTGTGAAAAATCGCTGAAGGCTCAGGGCCGCCACAACAGACTTGGGCCTCTTGTGTATGTTTATTTGGTCGCTTTTTGTTCCGTTTCCTCTCCTATTTTTTGTGTATATTTTTTTGGTTTTGGGTTCTTGGGCGCTTGACTTTGTCTTGGGCTTTATTTTGGTAGCCCAATTTCGGTTTTGCTCGCAGCAGCCTATCTTGCCTGGAACCTCGAATAAGGCAAAGAGATTTTTGCAATAAAAAGCAACGCTGATGTTTAGATTCGTTTTGGGGAGTGGCATGGGTGGACTTATTTTTATTATCTTACTCATATTTTTTACCCCTTTGTCGTGGCTTAGTTTGTTTGGTTCTGGCAAAGCTTTCTATAAAATTGAAAAACTTTTTCAATAACTGCGCATAAATTGTTGACCGCCACTCCACACCGGACTCTCTTAATCCATTGTTCGATTGCTCATGTTCCTGGCTCATTTAGGCCAAGCTTCTGCTAAAATATTACTTGTGGTTAATATAGTTATATGGTCTGCCCTCGAAGTAATACGAAAACCAATTCCACTTTGGGTCAACAGCCCCAACAAATTGTGCAGCTGACAGACACTGAAGTGGGCCTGACTCGGAGCCACAGGCACTCATATTTCCTTGTCCGGCACATAAAGTGACACAATGATTTTCTAATAATTTGCCAAATTGCCTTTGGTTGACCATTAAATCTGAGATACGTGTCTGTGTGATAGCCAGATTATGTTCGCACAGATACTTCAGCACACGCCCTCATGTCTGAGCAGCCAGCTAGACGAAATTCTTCTGGCCTGGACATAACTCGAGACTTTTCTCAGCCCCGAGTGTGGTGGTGGTGTCATCGAGTTTCTCCTCCTTGTTTCTGGGTCCTTAAAGCCACGGTCCTTAAAGTTCTTTGCTCAGCGGGTCATAGAAAATCGTGAAAATAAATCTGTGACTAGTGCAAAATCAATAAATTGGCTGTGCTGCCACTGGGGATGCGTTCTTTCCACCGCCCTTTCAATTGGTTTCGTATTGCAAACGAAAATCAAAAAACAAAACTAAAAAGGAAAAAATGCACCAATATTTCCTCGGATCGGGTGCCGTCAAGTTGGCCCAGAGCCATTGTTCTCTTATCTAAGCGGAGAAAACTGGTACCGAAGCATGTGATACTCTTGTAAGGGTATTGTATATAAATTGGTGCAATTGAGAGGTTATTTGGGATGACAGATAAAGTTCTATTTGGACAAAAAATGGTTTTTAGGATTTCACTCAAAGACGCAAAATTTATATAAAATACTTATTAACTGCGTTAAAATAGGCCATTAAAAAAATATTTGGTTGCGGTTTCAGTTTCACGTCATAAATTTTAAATATTATATAAATGTCAACTGCTATTACGTAGTTGTTTTCTAAATCCTTTAATTAATACCAATTTATATATAATATCTCTTAAGCGAAATCGCTCACTACTTAAAAGATTTTAAATAAAACATTTTATTACGGCATAGAGTCTTTTTAAGACAACTCTTGGTTTAGTAAAAAATAAATAAAAAGCGTAAGAACCCCTTTCACAAACATCTAAATATATAATTTTCAAAGCTTTCTGTTAAGACTAAGCAAACATTTGTGTGTATACTTGTTCGGTGGAGTGTGCTAAAAATAGAGCAAAAATCGACCAGGAAAAGTGGATTTCTGTTTCTGCCTCTCGACGTCACTGTCCTTGTATCCCCCGTCTGCAAATTTTGTGTGTTATTTTGATTGTGGTTGTCAACGGCGCTTGTTTGCTCATCCGCCTGCCGGCTGTGTCGTCAACTTTTGGCATTTTGTGTCTTTTAATTTTCATAGCTGGCGGGTGCTCGGTTGATCCCCAGACAGATTGGTTGGCAGGGCTCGGGCTCAGTGTTACCCGCTTCCCCGGCTAACAAGTTCCGTCATTGATATAGAAAGCCGAGCTTTTTTGTGTACTGAAAGTGGGACCAAAACCGAAACTGCTGTGGCAATTAGCGCATGTGTCTGAGAATAAATCTGCGGGGCGGGCCATTTATCAGGCAAGGAAGGCACTTGTCAGTAATACGCGCCATTTACATTAACGCACATTACGCTCAATTTTTCGAGTATCAAATTATGGCAAAGCTCTGGGGCTGGGGCTGCTTTCTCCGAGGCTTCGGCCTCGGCTTCAACAACAAAAGGCAGACGGCAAACTTTAAATTTTTACGACATCATTTCATGGGCCACAAGGCAGGAGGAAGAACCCCGACACGAACCCTTAACGATTGTTGTTCTCCCTGCTCAACTTCAATGATAATTTGCCAGCTCTTCGAGTCCTGGCAAAGGGAAAAATATTACACGCATAACTGTCGTATTTTTTGTGTGCGAATGGAAGGACTTTTCCTTCGCCCGTTTTGTCTTTGCGCTGGAAAAACAAAAATTAGGCCATTAAGGCATTTACCAAATGCTCCGTGTCCCCAACTGGCCTGGTCTGGCCTGGCCTGGCTTTGGTATTTCCTCCTCTAAACAGGGTTCGGTTTTCAGCGTTTCGGGGGCGTCTTTTTGTGAAATTGAAACTAATGTGGCGGAAATCACAAGTTGAGCACGCAACGCGGCCTGCAAGGGTTCGCTCGTCCCACTTCGAGCAGAGCACTTGAGCCGCTTGATATATGCTGGTAATTCCCGTTGTGCGCCGATGATTAGGCTGGCAATTAGTGAATTAGCACACGAAATATGCTTAATGTGTTTCAAATGAGACCTCTTCAGTCACCGCACGACAACAGGCAGCTTTCTTTAAATGAGTTTTGGAAAACATTCTGTAATTATATAAAAAACACCAACGGATCCAAGGGGTTTGTTTAAAAAATGTTCAAAAATACACTTTGAAAACATTTAAACTTATCTGGTTGTATTACAAACTCCGTGAATACGACCTTTTTAAAAAAATACAATATTAAATGAGGAAAGATTCGAATAAAGTTGTATACATAAGTATACATAAACGTTCTCTGAAGCTTCTCGTTAGAATTGTTTATAAAATATGATGAAACGATAACAGGGTACTTCTTAGTCAATTTAAGAGTGTTTAAAAAAGCAAAAATGTGTAGTTGTTTGATCGATTTGTTTAAATTTTCAAATTGAAAAGTTCATTTTTATTTTTGATTATTTGGTTAGCAGCAAATCGAATCCAGAGCCATCAGCATCCTTAGCTTCTGAATTGTTTTCTTGCCGTTTCAACATGCCCCCGGCCAGCCTGAATTATTAAGCAATTTTTCATATTTTAATGGCAAAACATTTTGCTGGCAGTCGAGAAAACGAAAAGATGAAAAAAAAATACTGGGCAAAGTTTTTAATTTGTTATGCTGCTTGCGTTTCCCAACTCCAACGCCCACTGGCTGTGTTGCTGTTGCTGCAGTTCGCATATTTTATTTTCAACATTTATTGTGCGCCTTTCTCGGGCCCGGCATTCATTACAGTATAAGCCATAACAATTTGACCGTGAGGCATAAAAGTGTCGAAAGTGCAGGGGGAGGCGGGTAAGGGGCAGCCAAGTGGGCGTGGCACGAAACTTTTGTTGTCCAACAATGGAAACGGGAAAGGAAACAGTTTAAAGAACGGGCCAGAGTTATGCGTGGATCGCTCCAAAGAATGTAAAAGAACTTGTGCGAAGTGCGTCGAAAGTTGAGGGCAAGTCTCAACTTTATTTGATGGCTTGGCGTTTAATTTGATTTAAGTTATGAATGCCACCGAAAGGAGGTGCTGCCACCTACGACCCATGGCCATATGTATGCCTTTCGGAATTTCCTTTGACCCGCATAAGTAAAAGCGTGCTAACAAAACTTATAAATCCCAGATATCCTGACCTTAATGCCACGTTGAATACGAAATGATGATGCCGGGCCTTTCTCTGTCCCTGGAAGCACTAAAAGCAAAGTCAGAGTGTGAAAATAAAAACAAACAGCACTGAGACTGAGACTAAGGCAACTGGCAGATAGCAGATAGCAGCCACCGCAAAAAAAAAGGCAAAAAGGAAAATCGATGCGAAAGTGTTTGCTGTCTAAAAAAGTTTTCTACACTCACACAAACACGCAGGAATAGGTGCCTGGTGACTTGTAGGTGGCGCCCCCGGGTGTCCTGAGCTGCGATGATGCCAGGTTAACTGTGCGTATACGTAACGCAGTTGAGTGGCTGCTAAATATTTTCAAGGATAACTTTACACGACCCACTCACACATGTGCATACAGAAGGCAGGATGTGTATGCGACCCAAAACTTTGTCGCCCAAGTGCTTATTGTTTTTGTTTCCGCTTCCTCCCAAGGATTAACATTCGTTAGAGGTGCACTTGACAAAAGGGTAAAAAATCATAGATATTTTATAAAAAATAACAGTGAAGTCGAGAAGATCACCAAGCAACAGCAGAGCACAAAGGTATGAACATTTGAGTAAAACAAAGTAACCTTTTTGTTACCAAAAAGTCTACAACTTTGGAGGTTTATTTATCAAGTACCCTAATCTTAAAAAATCCATGTTGTCAACTTAAATTCAAGAAATAAAATACTTGTTTTAAAAAGTATTTTAAATATTAAATACAACTTATTTATATATGTTCAAATTAAACAGTTTGTGTTTTCAACGGTGTACAAAATTAAACACACCTAAAAGGAAAGTTTCCCAACCCAGAACAAACTTCAAAGCCAATACTGGATCTACTGAAACTCGATTTCCATACACTTTTTTATGGAAAGCTGAGACCTTGAAATCCGATACGCTCGAACCGCCCCAACTACTTAGCATATTTTCACTATTTCTCTTTCTGGTTTGTCGCCCAGATACGTGACTTTGCATTTAGGGGATGCCCAAAGGCATAAAAGATAAGTTACAAGCGAAAAAACTTGAAAGGAGAAAATAAGCGGATGCCTTGGTAATTATTCTTTAGTAAATCCCAGTCGCATTGCAGCCGTTGATGCAACATGCTGGGTACATCCTGCAACACATGCAGCCCCTTTGGTAAAATCCAAACTTGTCGTCATTTTTATGACATTTCCGATGAATACAAAATGCTTAATTAAATGCCGTCGTCGCACGCAAATTGCGATTTTGCGAGGATAGTCCTGATGCTCCTGCTGCTCCGGCTGCTCCCCATTTTCCCCATTTCCCTCCTGTTCTCAACATGTGATGACACGCATAATTTATTCAATTTCCATGTCTCTGTGTATGCGTGCGTGTGCGCTGAGTTAAGGTTTTACGCGTCTCTAATGCTTAAATTACACATTCAAACACATTCAAACGCACACGCACACAGTTGCCGCAGTCATGTGCGACATTTGGTTCGCAGGACTTTTTGCCAACGTTTTGTTTCCCACTTGGGCAAATAATGATCCCCAGGCGGGGGCTTTGTCCTCTCCTCCGTTCCCGTTTGTGTTGCGTATTTACTGCAAAGATTATTTGCAATGCCGTCGTTCCCATTGTGCCCTGCTGATGAGGGGGAATAATGGTGATTCAGAGGGGGCTTCCGGGATGTTCAGGGTGTCTCAGCATGTGGCCGCTTTGTATACAACAAATCACTTTGTTGGCGCAACACTTTAATGTCGGAGATTAGGCATTAAGGTGAGATTTCCAAGTGTTTCATAAACAAGAGCGCAGTCAATGGGAGATTAAAAGGAAACAGCGGATGGAAATATTTACAACCGTTCTTTAATATTGATGTTTTCCACAAAAAATGTTTTTACATTTTTTAAAACTTTTAATCATTGTCAAAAAAATATATGACGTGTTTTTAGAAACTATAAAAAACTTTTAAAATAAATGGAAAAGTTGTACAGTCATCAACTCATCAGAAAGAAAATATATAGAGACTCCATTGAAAGTTAAACCAATTTATAAAAACATCTGCTTGTTTAATCCACCGAATAAGTACCTAAAACTATCAGACGTATTTAGCATATTGAAGAAATAATGTTCAAACTTCAACATTAATTTCCTAATGTAAAACACACCCCATGTATAGTAGGACATTCCAGACTGTAAACTAAGCACCTGGCTTAAGTCAGTAACATAGATCCCTACAAAATATATGTGCTCTACATATTTAAGTGCTCCATTAGCATTGTTAAAGTCATTCTGCTGATGGCAAATTTGTATATATGTGTGCATCAGAGAGTCTTTACCTAAGTGCAAGGCAATATGTGGAAAACGGAAGTTGGTTTTTGGTAATATCAACCTCATATGCCAGCTGCTTACCCATATTTGCACTAAACATGTACGCATATATGCACAAATGCCGGAGCGTTATTGAAAAACTCTGTTGACACAGTTCTAGGAAAATGTCAAGTGGGAAAGCTGAAAGCTTTTACTGCGCAACTTGAACAAAACCCAAAATTAGCTGCATATCAGAAGTGATTGCGAAACGAGTTCTTCATACAGACAGATTGAGGTGAGCTTGTTGGGGACCAAGAGATTTGCATGCATTTGCCTAATTATAAATATTTGCAAATGCAGACAAGTTGGTCTTTGCAATCGGTAGAGTGCGAGTGCGGCTGGCTTTTCTATTGCAAATTATGTGAGTTCAGGGTAATTATTTTATGTGGTTTGAGCACTATGTTCGCTTTCAATTTTTGTGTGTAGTTTGTATACTCGAAAATAGTTCAAGGACTATTGGGTTGATTTTTACTTTCAGTACCACTGAAAATTAACTTCTGTTCATCTCAATGTAGTAGATTGTTGGAAATGGTTTATATTAATATTTTCTGATGACTGGTATTCTAACTATGTACGAAGTCCTAATATAAGTATTAATAAACATGTAATTCGGGAAATAAAAATGTGAATGTATGGATCGAAAAACTTCTGTGATAACTGAGTAGTCTAACACTCTGTATTTTTAAGAACACAAAAAATGTTCATTAATTTTGAGACCTATTATTTTTGGAAGCCTACAATGGATATTAAAATGTGACTAGAACATTTCCTGATGCTTCGATGGCTTTCAATAGTTTTAAATGCGGCATATTTGTGCAAACTCAGCGTGAAATTTAAGCGATGGATAGACAGCTCTTTTTTTGCCATTTTTTACTGCCGTTTATTTAAAAAAAAAAGAAGAAACGATAGAAATCACTGTGTAATATT
Organism: Drosophila oshimai; assembly: GCA_018150695.1. Taxonomy (NCBI): domain Eukaryota; kingdom Metazoa; phylum Arthropoda; class Insecta; order Diptera; family Drosophilidae; genus Drosophila; species Drosophila oshimai. Next base: position 1,758,949 of record JAECWM010000003.1, on the reverse strand, counting down.
TTTCGCTTTTTCGCATTCGCAAAAATGTTAAACAATTTAGACCATGGGGGGGTTGGCTTCCTGATTTTTTTCTGTAGGATGGGAGTGAGGCGTTGGGCGTGTGTCGCCCATCAACTGCAAATTGCGCACGCAAATTGTCTGCTGCCTTCTCATCCCAAAATTTCGTTGTCTATTTCGCGCCTGTAAATCGTAAATCAGCGCAGATTATTGTTGCTAACCCCAACCCAAGACTCACAACCATTTACATTTGTATCTCCTTTGCCTTTGCTGTCTGCGTTTTTCAATTTGAATCAGCTTAAAGCGGCCGCCAGCTCCGTCCTGCAGCTTTATCAAAGGCCGTTCTTCTTCATAAATATGCAAATTGTCTGGAGCCTTCCTCGGCGTTTCCCTTCCGCTGCGGCTGCTTCCGTTTTCCAGTCCTAAATCGGATTTACTTTCACTGGCTTTAAGTTTCAGCCGCCTGTCGTGCTATCTGTGCGGGGTCCTTTGTAGTCACGAAAATATTTGATTATTCGCCGCCGCCCTTGGGTTGGGTTGGGATGGATGTACGAACCCAACTTTCCTTGGGCTCCCCCCTTGGGTTGCAGCTAACGACTTTGATTGCCACGAGACGAGGCACGTGATTGCAAGTGCCCGAGTCGGCCGCAAACAATGCCGCCACTCTGTCTGGCTGTGTGCTCTGCCAAACCTGGTCCATCTGGACCGCTTGTGGTTGCCACATCACTCATACGCACATTGGCTGCCACTGGCTGTGTAATCTCATATTTTCGCAGAGTCTTATTGGTGGATATAAATTTACTATTATTTGGTAATGTCTGGTTAAAAAAAAATTAAGGTATTTTTTATTTCCTTTAGTTTTTATCGGAGGATTTTTTAAGTGAAGTATTATATTTTTGTAGCTATAATTTTTAACTCTTTGTTTGTTGTAATGTATACCCATTTTTTCAATTGCTTCAAACAACTTCATTTGTTAAAAAAATGTTCAATAAAATACTTGTTTTTATGACGATATAGCTATTTTGGAAACTGACTTTATTTTGTTTGCAAAATACCTGGATGAAGTTGTCAAGTTGCAAAATTAAATTTAAACTTTATTCATTTTCACGCAGCCGACGGCGAGAAGTCGAGTTATTTCAGCAACTAATTAAATAAATAATAATTGTGCTGCCAATGGAAACGAGTGCCATAATTCTGATGAGTCTTGACTTGATTAAAAGTCAAAATAAATTGAGTTGTGCGCGTTTTGATGTGATATCAGGTTGCGATGCCATGGTGCGGGTTCTTAACCGCACAAGGGGCACTTGGGCAACACCCACCCAGGCTCACTTAATTGGGGCGACCCACCCCCACCCAAAAACAGCATCCATCCCCCATAGGTACAAAAAGCCACCTGAACTGAACTGAACTGAGCCATATCCTGAGGTTGAGGGGTTGCGTGTGTTATCTGGCCCGAACTGGCGGCACTTTTGTTGCCATCTAATTAGACGTTGTGGTTGCATTAATTGCCAAGAACTTGGACTTTATGGCCTTTCGGGGTACAGGTAGAGATTATTTGGTGCGGATATCAAAAGTTTTATTGCCGTGGCAGATAAAAGTCGAATTAGCGTTTGCTTAATTTGCGCTTGACATTTTGCAGGAGCGTAAACATACTCCCTTTGTTGTTTATGTGTACCATATAATATACTGTGTGTAGTGGCATTTCTATGTGTACATAATTTACCCAGCGTGGAATTCTATGTTCTTGGCTCGCTTGTGCGCAATATACTCGTAAATAAATAAATTGCCCACAGGAATTTCATAATACTTTTGCGAGCAGCTTTGCATACATAATTCAGACGTATGAATTTCATGTGCCGTCGCCCAAACAAGGCAAAAATCAATCAAATTAAATTGAAAATGAAAATCATAAAGCTGCCACACGACTGAATTGAAGGTGGGGTGATTGTGGCAGAAACTTGAACAAGGTTTCATAGTTTTCAGAGTCAATTCAAGCTCACAATTTAATTATCAATAGAAGCGGCAGAGGCTTAACATAAACTTTTGAATGCCTTGCGGCAGCTGGGAGTTTCTGTTTTTGTTTCTACAACCATTCGTTTTATGCTGACCCAACCCCTGACCTCGGTCCTCCCAGGAGCCCTGGACTTTTGGCCAGAATTTGCATTCTGCTCCGTGCGTTTAGACCTCAATCTTTCGAATTGTGCAATTGACTAGGCGGACAGGCCACAACAACTCCACTGTCGACTCTATTGTGTGCCTTCGTTAGTTTTGAGTAATATTTGATAGTGATGCGGTTGCAAATTGTTTTATTTGGTAAATCGAATCTAAATGTGGCTGTAGCCATTTGACCATGAAATGTCATCTGTTAAATAAGTTATCGGGTCTATAATTAATTTCGATTCTATTAACAGCACTCGAACATGGTTGAATATTACTAATTTTAATTTATACATTTTAATTGGTTGGCTATAAATCGATTTGCCAAGTGCTAATTATATCTGCCGGCTAAAAACATTTAATTTTAGCTTTTTCATTTACTCTTGATTAGCTTTCCAAATAAACCCTCCATGTTGTCGCTACATTTTCCCAAATAATTTTCATTTGTGTTTATTTGAGGAGGGGTACGGGGGGATGCCGCTAAAACTGACAAATAAGTGACAAAAGTTTTTCAATTTTCGCCACTGCTTGTTAATTATGAGTTTTTAACTACAAATCAGGCAGGCGAGAAAAAATTGTCCTGCAATTAAGGCAGAAAATTAAAAACTGAGCAGCGGCAGCAGAGAAATGTGAATGAATTAGCTCGATTTGCATGAAAATTTCATAAATATGTAAGCTGGACAGGTGGTTGGGTGAATGGGTGGCTGTGGAAGTGAGGACCGTGCACAAAAAGCGGGCGCAGAGCAAACAAAATTGCAGAGCCCCCAAGGTACGAGTAATCAAAGCAAAAATTACCTAATTAACATAATCCGCAGTGGCCAAATGAGGCGGCTCCTGCTCCTGCTCCAGCTCCTGCTCCTGTTTATTTTTTTTGTGGGGGAGGTGGGCGTGGCCAGTCGGGAACAATGTCGTCTGCTTTGGCCGTTGATTAGCGCCGCCTTTTGCTCTACACTCGCATTCGTGTGGTGCGTCTGTCTGCGTAAATCCTCGGTGATAAGTTGTCTAGGACTTGATCCTGTTCACGTTTCTCGTTCTGATTAATATGCAGGGACGTTTAAATTTCGTTTCTGCCTGGCTTCGTTTTCTTCGGGGCTTTGTTTATGGTTAATTCACTTCGCCTGCTGTTTGCTTAAAGGTTTTTCCCGAGCACTGCTGCACTGCAAATGGATTTTTCACTGTGAGCTTCACGAGCTAGCTTTCACCTGTTTTTGGCAGGGGAGCGGAAATGAGCAGATTCTTACACACACAACACACATTATGCACACTCAATCACACACACACGCATGCATAAAGCTGGCGGAAATGAGAGGAGCACGCGAAATACTTTATCCAGGATATTTGTTTAGTCCCCAGAGCTTTTCAATAACAACCGTTTGGTGCCCAAAACTATATATCAATTTATTTTCTATTTAAATATTTTTTGGTTTGATTCATAGCATTTTCAATTGTTAAAAATAATGTCACAGTAAAAATGATTTTTAAAATAACAAATATGCATTCCGTTAGTATAACAGTGAGCTGTTATGCGAAAAGCCATAGTTTTTTAATTTATACAGTTTTTTTTATAATAGTTTTTGTTATGAAATATAATATTTTATTCGGACATTCTCATATTAAGCTTATTTTATAGGAAGGTTTGTTTGAAAATGTCTCTATTCTTAAAACAACAACACCGCTGTTTTAGTTAATTCTCTTATAAAGATTATTTTCTATTAATAGATCCAATTTTATAATGACGTCTTTGTAATGGCACAAAGAGCTCAATCTTAAGGCCTCCAAATAATATATAAGTAAATCTGTGACAAAAAAAGTAAGTCAGCGTCAAAGCCAAACCAAATATATAATTTCACAAAAATAAAGTGGACCCTCTAAGTGTAGTTAGCCCATAAGCGAGTGGTCTGTTAGAAATATGGATGTTCCTATCCCAATTTCAGTTTCGACGCCTTGCTGTCTGCTAGCAAAAAAAAGTTGACGTTTCGTCTTCTGCCACCGGAAGTTGGCTAACACAACAAACACCAACACGCACACTCCAAACACACGCAATGCACACAGTTAAACACAGGCTCGATCTGCTACCTGGTCTTTATTGGTTCTTAGTTTGATTTTAGTTAGTTAGTTAGCTGGTTGTGGCCTCTTCACACGGCACTTGGCACTTGGGGTTTTTGTTGATTCGACGCTTTCACGAGTCGCGTGTCCTGGCCTCGATGTATTCAGCACTAGACTGAGCTGCTCAGTCGGCCAGGACATGCTTTTAAGCCAGCCTGTGGAGTTCGAAATTCGAAATAGCCGCTGGGCGCCTGCGCGGGCTCTCATTTATCTTGTGATTTCAAGCTATTTTTCTCTTCGTACTGCTGACTGCGTTTTGTTATTATTTTGTTTATGTCCCTGCCAGAAGGCTGTCTCTCAGGCAGAGTGTGTGTGTTTGTCATCACCTGTTAGCATTTGCGAGTCCTTGAAATCCGGCTCAGTCTCTTGCACAACCTGAGCTACCAAAATCCACCCAAACATCGCTCCTCGGTTTCTCTGCTCCTGCTGTTGACATTGTCTTTGCCATTATGTAATAATCACAAAGACACACACACGTGCTAAACTTCAAATTAATTGCTACCCAAAAACAGAGGGATATGTGGGTGTTAGAGTCCAGGGTCCTTGGGATGGACATGCGAGACCATTGTCTACTGCATACCACAGGGCGACCACCAGGCACGTTCCCGTTTTGCATGCAACCTGGATGCCCAAAACAACCAACGTTGAAGGTCTGATTGGCAGGAGGGGTGTGGGTGGCAGGTATGCGTTCAGGTGTTGTCCAGGTGCAGGCGACGCGCAAAAGTCATTAAGTGTGGCCCGCAAAGTGCGATACGCAGACAAAACTGAACAATGCCGAACTTACTAAGTATATTTACCATAAATAACTAGACCTTTTGATACCCATACTCTTTTTGTGACCAGAAAGTATGCAAAATGCTCTTAGGTAGTCGTTTATCAATTTTCAAAGTTTTCCTTTTTACTTTATATTTGTTTTATGTTTTAAATAGTGCTGAACAAATTTCTAATTTTTTTTGCGCAAACCCATTCAAAAAGAGACCATAAAATATTTTAAAGGTATTATTTTAAACAGTAAATAAATTTTGAAAATAAAAAATTTAGTCCGAAAGAGAAAGTCGTCCCTAGCACATATGGAATTATAAGGATATTTTTAAAATCCTTTTTATTTGCGATACTCGAAGAGAAAGCAAATACTGTTAACGTTGAAATGTCTGTCTGTCTGTCTGTCCGTCTGTCCGTCCGTCCGTCCGTACAAACGTCGAGATCTCGGGAACAATAAGAGCTAGAACCACCAAATTTTGCACACAGACTTGTATTAGCAAAGCGCAGATCAAGTTTGTTTCAAAACCTGACCACGCCCCTTTTTACGCCCACAAACCGAGAAACTCTGTGGTGTCCACATTTTTAATGCTAGAGAAAAGTGGCCGTTATAAATGTTATTTGTATTGAAAATATCTACTCAATATAATTTTGAAAATCTGGCGATTTTTAAGAAATTGTGTATACAAGTGCGTAAAAAATTTTTATTGCGCCCAAAAGTAGGCTAACCATTTTTTTTAAGAAGGCGCTAGAAATGGATTGCGCTTGAAAGTAGGCTACACTTTAACTGTTTTTAAAGAGGGCAATGAGTATCGCAAATCTTATAGTCGGGAAACCCGACTATAGCGTTTTTTCTTTTTCGTTTTGTTACTTAATAATGAGTCCAAAGTTAACTTTAAAATGGTCCATTCAGCTTTAATTTATTAATATGGGTAGCCTAGCCCAGGTAATGTACTCTTTTAACCAACCTCATTTCTAATGACTCACACAGGGTGAGTTTCAGAGTGCCATCATGACTTCCAGACTCCAGTTCACCTCAGCACATATCCTGACTACCCTGAAGGTACCGCTTATAACAAGAACATCAACAACGCCGTAACGAGGTTCATGTTTAATGGCCGTGCAGTCGCAGGCTTTTGGGTGGGGTGGGGCAAGGGGCTGTTGTGCTGGAGCGGATCGAAGGAGGGCTATATCCACAGTCCTGTCGGGTGTCGGGCCAACAAATGCAGCTACAAAGGCAGCCCAAAAGACATGCACTAATATCGTGCTGTCCGTGTTGCATGTCCCCTGCTCGCTCCCCTCGTCTGTGTGCCATGTTTTTGGGCTTACAGCTTGAACCTGACACAGAAAATTGTATTTTAATGACGGAGCATAGCGTCACTGCCAACGACAGGGACATCGCCAGTGGAGTCCCCATTCAAGACGTTAATAAAGCGACGCACACGCAGCAAATTCAATGGGTGTAAGGTGAATAAAGGTGCAGTGGGGTGGGTGTGGGGGTGGCCCTCCCAAAATGAAGTTGTTACTGCCTGAAGTCCGGCTCGTGTTGGCTGACATTTTTTGGGCTTGTTGCCTGCAGCAGGTGCAAGAGCAACACCAGCAACCAGCAACATCACCTAGCTCCGAGCAAAAGCCTGGGGTCGAGTGGCATGCATACGTATTCCAGTCCAATTGCACTTTTTCGAACGCATCCTGTGAAGTGTCCTTTCGACTAGCTTTGCATTTTATCAGGACCCTTGCTCCATCTGCGTATGTGTTTGGCTGTTGTATAGTAACATAAGTACACTTGTTTATGCATTGCAGCAGTCATAATTATTGTTAATGGCCATTTGTGTTGCCGTTAGAGAAGCGGTGAGTCCAGCCAGAGAGCCCTCGTCTATCTGCATGTGCAACACATCCCTAATTGATTAAATCGCTGCAGGTGCATGTTTGCTTTAAATTTAATTTTTTCTTCTATAACTTTAGCCAATTATTTCATAGGAAGATAACGCAGCACTTTGATTTCATATATTTTACTTGCTACCGGTATCAAACTGGGATCAATGGATCAGCCTTAAAGCATTTTTATTTTTTAGAGAATATTTTATTTATTTGTTTCATTTTGTTCTAAATCTGTGTGATAATTATTGGTGCAGTTTTAAACGTAATAACTAGCTAAAGAAATAAATAAATTTAACTTTTGGTTGGATCTGAATTTTATATTGTTTTTGATGAACTGACAAAATTTATAAAATACAAAGAAATTCAAGAGAGAAAAAATTACAATCAGTTTAAAAATTGAACATTGTAAGTTATAAAAACTTTGTTTTGGGTTATAAAGTAATAAAATGTTGGAGAAAGTTGACTGCTAACCTATTTCTAGCCATTCGCCATTGTTTTCACCCCCACAATTTCCTTTATCGATTTATATTTAATATTTCAGCCTTGTTATTAATTTTTATGTTTTTCGTCATTCTTTAAAATATAAAATCTTCAACTACAATTAAGTATTTCCTTCGAAATTCAATCAGCATTACCGACATTTTGATTATACTTGACATTTAATAAATATTTTCAATTTCAGTTGAACCCCAGGAAAAGGAAAATGAGGACGTGCAGGACGAAGACGAGGATGATGACTTGGATAACGAGGAATTCGGCGAGCAGGGTAAGGCACGGCACTCATCGCATAAATCTGTGATAAATATGAAAATAATTTGAGGACTAATAAATGGCACTTGCCTGCTTTCTATCCTCTTCTCCCCTGTCTCCCCGACCAGATAATGGACTCACCGAGAAAACGTTCAAATTTGATGATTTCGCTCGCAGGTAAATAGGCCTAGACCAAAAAACGACCCTAACGCACAAAGTTTTCGAATCAAGGCCAACCGCTGGACACTTTTCCATTTTGGAAACATTATCCAGGGAGTGGACGGAGTGGAGGGGATGCTTAAATTTTACTGCTGGTTTTGAAAAGTTATCATGGTCGCCCACTCGGTTGAACAGCGGTTTGTGCCGATGGTCGTGTTGAAAATTGTAATTGTGTTTTTAATTGAAAGGCAGACCAGAGTCACTGCTCGTGGCTACTAATTAAGGATTAGTGTCAGAAATTACTTGTGCCAAAAGTTTTATGGCCGCGAACTCGAACTCAAAACCGGCGCACACAGATGCCGCAGGCAGCTTAGAACAGCAGCAGCAGGGCAGCAACATCACCAACACAGCAGCAACATCAGCTCACCCTGCTACAACAATTATAATAAAATGACGTCAAGTTGGTTTGCCCGTTGTATTTTAATTGCGCTGCCATTGCCATTGTTGCTGCTGTTGTTTCAAATGTTTCTAAAACTTTGCGCCGAGTGTAGCACATTTGCGGTTGCGGTGGTCGATGGTATTTTGGGGGTGGCTCGCTGGCAGGATAAACTCTTAAATCATAATTAGTTAAATTTAGCATAATTTAATTGGAGTTTGGTTTGTAATACCCCTCTCTGTTCTTGCTCTCCCCCTTTAAGGTTGCTGAATCCGAAAATCGTTCGCGCCTGCACATTAGTATTAACGGATTGGGCAGATATACCCACCCGATCCTTGAAATCGGCAGTTACTATTCTTCATCGCATTGCCTACGGCTGCAAGTGTTCGGGAATGCTTTTCCAGGTAAGTAGAAGTTCTTAAAAAAAAAAGTGTATTTTTAAGTAATTCACAAGGGTAAAAACATAGAGACAACAATTAGTTTTAACGCTTCAAGGTTAGCGATTTAAACGTTTGAAATTCCTCAAAGAAGAATGCTTTTAGCTCATATAAAAGCAACCCAACAAAAAATAAAGTAAACTTAACAAAGATACTCCCCCACACTGGTAAAATGCAATTGCTAAACTCCAAATGGTTCCTTTTTAAATCTATTTAAGGAACCTGCACATAAATCAAAGTCAAACGCAAAAACAAATGCCACAGCTTAGCTGCGGCTCATTTTCTTTTTGCTCTCTTTCTTTTACTGTCGCTGCTTTCATTTCATTTTTATGGTAATTTGTACAAATTAAGCGGACCTTTTTTCTATTTGTCCAAAGCCACAAACGATATTTACTGCTCCCCGCATAGGTATATATTTTTTTAAGCGGGTTTGCCGGGTAGCTTGGAGGGTTACTTTTTGGTCCCTCCGCTGTCAGCTGGAATTTGAACTTTTTAAGCCTTTCACGCGCTGCCTTGAGCCACAGCATCGGTTGGGCTCTGTAGCGACTCAAATATTCAAATGTCTGTGTTTGAGTTTGAGTTGGCACAGACCCTTGGGAAGAGTCTAACGCGATTGTCTTGAAGTTGGACATTCAAGATTTTTGTCAGATTTTTTTGAGGCTTTTACTTTAAATTAAATTTGGTTTTGTTATTTCTGTGTAATTTGTCGTGACATCTCTGGTAAATGGGGGTCGTTAAACTATGCCTAAGGTCAGATTTATTTAAAGCTTTGACTCTTCTCTTATTACTCTTATTTTAAATTAAAGCATTTTTCTAACGCGTAATCAAGGTAAACAAATGGATTTAAATTTATAAATTGAGGAAAATAATTTTTGCCACTTATCCTCGCTTTTAGAGCATTTAATTTGGTACCTTTCATAAATTGCTTTCACTTCTCTCTGGATTTCTTTTCAACTGCTTATGCTGCTTTTCACGGCTGGCAATTAAACTTTTCTTCTCGGGCAGAGTTCATAAATCACATTCAGCAGCAGGCTGCGCGGCCTTCGCTTTTCCACCCACAGGGCTTTTCCATTTTCATCGGCTTAAAGCGCTGCTTAAAGCTCTCGGGTTTGGGCAACGGAATCGCATCCAATTTCTGCAGAGTCGCTGGAGTCTGGCTAATCACTGGAGCGGCCAAAAAAGGCATCGCTTTTGGGGGACAAAGCCGATGTCGAGTGTCTCCAGTTCCAGTTCTTCTCGCGTCCCTCTGGTCAGGCGGCAGGGTTCCCTATCAGCGTCATCTAAGCCGGCTCAGTGTCTGCTGTGCACAAGCGACGATTAAAAGGCCGGCAATGACGATGACGAGAATGAAGGAATGAGCACTCGGAAAAATCATTTTAAGATCTATAGTTTGTTTAAAAATTCAGAACTAACATTTTTATGTTCAAATGGGGTCTGCAGGATATTTAAGTTTCTTCAAATTTAGTTCATTAAAATAGCTTAAATTGAAATATTTTTAAACAGTAAAAAACTACAGCCAAAGTTCGTTTTAAAAACATGTAAAAATTGTATCCAATAAAACATGCATTATTGTAAATCAAATTTCCTAGCAGACTGTGTTTTTTGGTACCTACACGGTTTTGTAATCCAACCAATTCAAGATCATCCAAAAAAGCTTTTTTTGTATCTTATTACTAATCAAATGTAAAATTTGTAACTCATAACTTATGAGTCATAAGTGTGATAGAATTTTGAGACAGTTATTTCTTTTAAATATTTAATGTTAAGTAAAAGCGAAAAGACAGTCATTGAATATGTTTCCTCTTAATTTACTTTTTGTTTGAGTTCCCAATTTATTTTAACATAGTTATTTGTTAACTAGTCAAAAATAAAATAATTTCCATTAGGGCTTTTTGTTTTCAACTTGACTTTCAAACTTGGTTTATTCGGTATCCATATTTCTAAATAACATAACATAATGTTTATGGAAGCTTTTTTTTCAATGTACTTTAGCGAGCATTCATGATTTTTATTTTGTGCTTTTTTCTTTTAAACAACAAGATAGATTTTTTTCCCCAGTGAACGGCTGCAGATATCCATGTTCATGAGGCCACCAAAAAGGAGCAGACTGCTGCTTCCTAGCCTGGCCACACGCAAAACAAAAGTAGCATCATATGCAAAGTCAAAACCACTAATGGGTCTGCGCAATCATAGGATAAATTAAATTCCAAATACGGACGACGACAGTCGACAACGAAACAGGGGCTCTCGGTTGGATGGTGAGGGATTCCAGGGGTTAGGTGAAAGGGTTGGGTGGCATTTATAAAGTTTTTGCCAACTGCAAATGATATCTTGCTCAGCAGAGAGACAACCGCAGGCGGCAACCGCAGAGTAGTAGAACGATAGAGGAGCCGACGGCGGCTGTTGTGGCTGTCTTTCCAGAAACTTTTCATTTGAATTTCAAGCACAACCTAACCAGCACTTTCCCCTCCGTTCCACAGGCCAAGCTGTTTCGCATCTTTCAACAAGTCTTCAGCGTGGAACGTGACGTCCATCAGGAGGAGCTTCGCCGCCTGGCCATCTTTGTAGTGCGCAAATTTGTCGAGGTGGCCCCGACTAATCCCAAAATCTATGCAGAGTTATTATTTTACAAAGGCATCAGGGAGGCAAATGAGCTGGAGTCGGGCTATTGTGACGCCTACGAAGCGTGAGTACGGGTGGCTGTGGCATTGTCTCTTCATCTGGGGTCAAAGGGGCTGGGCCAGGCCCATCATCACAATGGCCGCATGATTGACTGAGCCGGGGCTTCATCGTCTGTCGTTTAGCTGGCACATGATAAATGATGGCCACCGGCCAAAGAGGAGTATCCAGCCAACTCATTGTATTTGCACCCCCCGGCCAGTAGTCAATGGGTCAGGGCCCCTGCATGGCAAGGCAAATTCACAGGGAGACGTACTGCTGAAAAGCCCTGTTCATATCTTTACTGTACCAACTTTTCTTGCAGCGGCACAAAAGGAGCCTGGAGCGAGGAGCAGGAGTCGGAGCTGCGCTTCCTCTTCGAGGAGAACCAGCGCAATCCAGAAACCGATAAGGGTAACTATTTAAAGCCTAGGGATGCACTCTCTTTCTGAACCTATTTAACCCAAACTTAAATATTAAAAAGATAACTCTATCAAGAAATAAATAGCTTGGTACCTACTAGGCAATTTTATTTTCTTAAACTTTCTTGGCACTGTTAAACTTGCATTGTATACTATACTTTAAACTCATGCAATGCAAATTCCCCAATATCTGCACATTTTGAATCGGTATTGCATTCCTGGTCGAACTTCAGCTGCAATTTGGGAAACTCTCACTGAGTGTGAATTAAAACTCTGTTCGGAGTAAGTGAATAGAAGCAATCAAAGCTCCAGCACTCGAGCCACTCCAAAAGCAGCAGGCAGAAAATGGCCAGGAACCGACTGAAAACAACTAACCGATTGTGTCTGCTCTTTCAGATGTGATTGATTGGATTCTCGACAATTTGGTCGACAAGACGCGCAATCGTCGGACTATCCTGAAGAAGCTAAAGGAATTGGGCCTGCTGTTCAAGGCACCCACCAAACGTTCGACAAAGTCAGCCCTGGGCGGCAAAAACCTCTGGCAGCCGGAAGAGGATGAGGAGCTAAGGAGCTTATACGATCAGCATCGCACCGAGCCGAGTAAGTGGTCAATCAGTTTGAGAAAACCAAGTAAATGACCGAGTGCAGGCACTAATCGATTGAATAGGATACAAATCCTATCGATTGTACGTTGGGCCTATTTTTAAGGAGGGTAGTTTGATTAAATTTTTGGATTTTACTTCTTCACAAAAGGCACAATTAGGTATAAAAAGCGAAATTAAAATTACTTGTGGTATCTGGGAGCTTAAAAATATTTGTAAAAAATGAAGATTATTTATTCTCTAACTCGAAGTCTCCGTAACGCCAATTCATTTGTTGGCAGAGGGGGGTGTTTTTTATAAAAGTTTGACTGTAATTTTATACGGACTTCTCCCTTCATTATTTGCTTTATTTATCATTTTAGACTGCCTGGACAGAATTGTCCATGAGTTTGCGGAGCGCCGCACCAAACAGCAGATCATCAAGCGGATGGTGGAGATTCACATCATAGCGGACAAGTCCGAGATATTGCCCGTAAAAAGCAAGGGGCGTGGCAAGGGTAAGGCCAAGAATCAGCAGCCAGAAGTTGAAGGCGATGAGTACGACTTTACAGATGAGCCAATGTTTGAAGATGAGGGATACAGGAAGCCCAAGGCCAAATCCAAAGCGAAGAGCCGTCAGGTGGTGCGCACACCTTTGGATGTGGGCACTGTAAGAGCTCTAATCGCTCAGGTGGACGTGGAGAAATATCAATCTGCCATTGAGTGGTTGCAGGAATCTCTGCAAGACGCCAGCGAGGATCCTGCAGAACCAGCCGAGGATGACGATGGTGTCCCACTCTTACCTTTGATGGCGGATCAGAAGGATGCCATGGAAGATGGTGATTTCCAGAAAGTTTTGGTCGCCTTGGGCATGCAGCCACCGATTTTGGGCATGGAGAACTACTGGCGTGTTCCCACCTATCTTAATGCAGCGGATTTGCAACTGCGTTCTAAAATTTTGTCAGGAGAAGAGGTAGATATCGAACCTGAAGACGAGGCTCAACAGGATGACGAGGCCGAGGAGGAGGAGGATGATGATGAGGAGGAGGACTTCCTGGATAGGCAAAGGAGGCAGCGGCTAGAGAACGTAGCTAACGAACAGCAACGAAAACTAGATAGCCTTATGTTCAACCAAAGCGATGACGAATCCGAGCAGCGAGCGCCACTTAAAATCAAGGACAAACGCAAGGCCAGCGAAAAAAAGGCTAAACGAAAGGTCAAAGACAAAGCCAAGGAGTCAAAGGACTCAGATGAAGAGGCACATAAATCAGAGCTGGAGAAACCCAACACGGATGATTTATTTGACCAATTGAGGGCCAAGCGAGCCACTAAAATCAAGCTGGGCGATATGGTTCTAAATGAGCCAACAAAGGCCGCTCAAGAGGCGGACGATGATGCATTTAACTTCAACTCGGAGGACTATCGTGCCCGGCTGCTGGAGCTGGAAGATGAGGAGGAAAAGGACAAGGATGGAGCTGCCGACGAGGAGAAGGAGAACAATACCAATAAGTCCATGCAGCGTGCACGTCGCGTTAATGTAATTGACTCGGATAGCGACAATGATGATGATGATGGCGCCTTGCCTGCTGACAAGACAAACAAACGCCCACGCAGCGACGACGATCGGGAGGATGGGGACGCTGGTCCCATGGATGCCGAGGAGGACAGCGACGAGGAGGCCAACTTTCTGGCTCGCAAAAAGCCAGCCAAAGTCGATGGCGCGCCGGCCAAGCGGCGTCGGTTGGCCATCATCGATGACGATGATGAGGATGATTTTTAATGCACTCCCGTTCTGCTTTTGATTTTATAGCTCACCGGAATGGAAGCTCGAATAAATGTAACTTTTAATTTGCATATCAGCTTTTGTTTGTTCTTTTGTCGTGTAATGCAAGAAGGAGTATTGATTTTATGCGTACTGTGCTTATTGCATGAAAGCGTATAGAACTTTGGTACAAAATCACATAATATAGGGAAGAACGATTTAGTGCGGAATAATGTATAATTTAACCTGCATTTAGCATAGATTTTTGTCTATTCCTGATGTGTGGTGTATTAAAATGATTTAATAATTAAGTATCGAGTATTTATTAATTACAAATCTGGATAAAAGGGGCTTTTGTGAAAAATATAAATTTCCGAATTGCTAAGGACAAACATTAGTCATATTCATTTTATCTAAATCATTTACTACCTACTGAGGCAGCCTAAGGGTACCACATGGGTAACAAGAGTCAACCAACTCCATTGTAACTGCCTGGCAGTAAACATGGCCTAGACAACACCGCCCCCTGGTAGTTCTATTACCTCTGCCATTCTCCCTGTTGACTTGATGGCATTTTGTGCAGGTCCATTGTGAGTAGCACACACTGCTCCACCTCTGAAGCCCTTTGTGTGCGTCTGCTAATTTGGAGGCTTTTGTTGGTGCGATGCTCCAGATGGGGTGAGCATTGGTTTGCTTCGTGAAATGCATTTTGTTAATTTCTGGCCAGGGTGGGAAGGTTTAAGTCGCAGGCCCAGCTCGAGTTTTGGGCTCGGAAGTCACGCACTTAACAAAATCATTTGTTTTTGGAATAGAATTTGTAGAAACCCAAAAAGATTTTTTAATTTTTGCAAAACTTAACCTCAACCACATAGTAATCAAACATCAACTAATATTTTCACTTATTATTATTTATTATTTATAAAAACAAAACGAATTAAAGAAGTTTTATTCCACACATAAATTTGAATATACGACACATCATAGCGACATAACAGCAATGAAATTGCCTTTCTGGTACTTAGTTTTTTCGACCAAAACTTTATAAATCATGAAGTATTTTTTTAGGTGTAGAAGAGACCGGCCGGACACTGTATGGAAATTCTCTGCATGAGCATTGTGCAACACCATGTGCAATTCACACACAGTCCGCATTGTTGGAAGAAATAATCGCACTTAAATGCATTTCATTGTAGCAGCTTCTAAGGGGGAACAGAGTGCAAAACACAAGTCACTGGCCACTGGCCTCAGTCTTATTGTGCTTTTATTGGATTTTTGGGACGCACGTCTAACGAATTTGTGGTGCGTTTTTGGCAAAAAGATTCGGAGCCAGAGGAGGACTTTTATTTTGTGTCACTTTTATTGGAAATTACTCGCCCACAGATGAGAATGCGGTTTTATTGGGAAGCCACTTTGCAAGAAAATTCAATTCAATAATCAAAGCAAACTGTCTGCTCTGCTTCCGCATATGCTTGCCACGGGGCGAATGCGTGATGTCGCACCGTTCGCATTAATGAAATTAAGTGCATAAATTTAAGCGGGCTGCAAAAAATCCAAGACCCTGCATAAATCAGGGCCCAGACAGACGACTTACGTCTGCGCTGGTTTAGGCACTTCATTTATTTTGCAGCAGAATTAAAAGGACACGACACACGTGTGTGGCACCTGCCAAGGATAAGAACCCCTATCCACCCCGCCCTGTGACATGTCACATTATTAATTTCAAGATGGCGCGCACTCAATTTAAAAGGAAAAGCCGGTGATGAGCAGCTCATAATTTATTTCATTAATTTAATCAACCTCCTTGGCACATGTCAACTGCATGAGCCCTCAAAAGAATGCCACACCTTTTTATGGAGCCCGCATGGGGGTACAGCTTCGGTAAAAAAATTAGTACTAGTTCTTTAAAAAGAGGTAAACAAAATTATATTTTAAACTAAACAGAACGATTCTTATTATTTATTTAACAGGGCTGCAGTGTTAACGTCTATTTTACTTCCAAAATAAGTTAACAAAATTAATACTGGTGTATGATTTGGAAACCAGGACTAGAGGAAAATTATTAGGTTTAAAAAAATATGCAGTAACACCTGTGTCTATCTTTTTTCAAATGTTAAAATTGTCTCTAATGTATTGAAATCAACTGTAGGTATAAGTGTGTAAAAGAGGTCGCAAAAGACAGCGGTAATGGCAAGAAAAACAGCAAACATGATGTTTAAAATCACTTAATACATCGTAAATTATGATAAAGCGAGTCCTGGGACTTGAATTTCCCTTCTTTTTCGCTGCGAACGGGAGCGGTTCATTAAACCGAGTTTTCCGTGGAATGTGTGTGCGTGAGCACAATAAACTGTAACGGCTTTCATTAGGGCAGCAAAACAGAAAGAGTTATTGCCCGGGCTTTTCACACGCTCATTTCCATCATTAGAACAAAGGCCGTGCAGATAGCGATGCCAACAGCTAACAGCCAGCGGATTAACCTAATCTGGTGACTATAAAGGCGACTTTATTGTGACACAAACACACACTCCCACATACTCGGAAAAACTTGCGACTTTTCATCATAACGGGAATGAGAATGTCGCTGACAAGGACGTGGCATATGCAGATGATGCCGTTGTTTGATGAGTTCGCTTTGCGTTTCTCCGCTTATCCCCGGTTTTCCCCGTGTTTTTTCTACTTGTCCGTCATTATACTCTTGCAAAAGTATATCAACTTTTGGCAGGAGAATACCATATAAGTCATTATTTCCGGCAGAAATAAACCTTGCTGATAAAAGTTTTCTGCTGCAACGGGTTCAACTTAACTTATTGTTTTTATAAAAAATCAAAAAATTACCTCATGTTACATATAAGGCTTTATGACGAGGTAATAGTTAGTTAGCTTTAAAACGCAATATTTTATGGCAATGATTAATAGCTTCCACATGCAGCTATTTATATTAATGAACTAATGAGTTCTTTGGTGTATTCTAAGGGTCGACCACCGAGACTTGGTGTTCCTTCTGATTTTCTGTTTTCAAGTGGGCGTGGGAGTTTTCCTTCGCGAGCGTATGCTTGTGCCCCTGGCACATGTTTTTCTAACAATCACACAATGTTTATACAACACAAACTTTTTATACGCCGCTCATCTCGGCTCAAATTGAAGCAGATTTGGGCAAAGACAAAAAGCGCCTTTGACGTGTGATAAACACACTGCCGGATTCGCAGGAGTCGCAGGAAGAAGGCGGCGAGCAAAGAAAGCACTCTGGCAAAAACTTCACCGACTGCCTGTGGAGAGGACTTCCCAGTCTTTGTTGTCAGCCCGATGACAAACACAGTTCAGTGTCCCGTCTTGGCTTTTGGGAAATCATAACAAAAGCAGGCGGGCAAAGTTTGTTTTCAAAACGCTGAAGCTGAGATACACTTGCTGACGTACTTAGTCGAGTGTTTACGCCTCGGATGAAGTGGCTTTGATTAGCGGCTCTCAGTTGAAGAGCCTTTACTGGAATCGGAGTAAGTAAATTAAATAAATCAGGCTTTTTAAGACACAAACAGAATACATAAGCCCGTAAGTTTAAATGTTTAAAAATGAATCAAATATAAAACCTTAAGCAGAAAGGTGTACATCAGTTACTAATAAAGAAATTTAGCAAATCGTCTTTTTTCGAGAGTTTACCTTTTAACAAAAATCTCTGAATCTCTATTTGTGCCTCGCGTGCTTTGTTTTAGGGCAGCAAAAAGCTGGCCTTAATCTACACACATGTGAGTACTAGCAAACAGCCTCGTTTTTGGGGTCCTTGCTCAGGACACCTAAGGGCGTGACTTGGAAGTGTCAGCAAATAATTGTAAAAAGCGTATGTCATGCACTCTTTATCCCGGCCCTCTTTTCGCACAATGACAATCTCGAACGGCCTTTTTTAACCCCAATGGATCGAACCAACCCACCCAAACCCCCAATTCACCCACTTTGCAGCGGCTTACGCACAAACTTTGTGGACACTTTTCTTTTACGCCTGATGAGGGTTGGGTTTTGGGCTTGGGCTGCTAGTTCCAAGTTCCGAGTTCGTAAGCCGACTAATTGTTATTGTAGTTTATGTTGTGCCCGGTTCAAGGGGCTTTGAGAGGCCCTCGTGATCCCGAATACGGGACTTATCGTTTCAAATGCTCGTATGGGGCTTAGCATTCTGTTGGGCCGGCTAGTAAAAAGCTTATAATTAGCCTAATGGCTGCCAACTTGGACAACTTGGCAGCCATTTTTTGCCCTGTTTTGTGGGCGCTACGAGCAGTCCCCATAAACAGACTTATGATTTAGATTGGACTCATAGTCGGTGGGAATGGGCTCTCTGCATCTTTTGATTTTGCGCCAGATATTTTACACTTAACGAGTCATAAATAAATGCGTCTCTTCGACGTCTGGGTCTTACCCCTCGACTTTTGCCAATTAAAACATGAATTATAGGCCTGAACAAATCGCTAAGAAGTCGGCCGGGAGTCCGGGCATAAATTCTCGCTTGCCAAAAAGTTTCCTTTGTCTGGATTTATGGTAGGCGAAATGCGGTTGGATGGCGAATGTGCCAATTTCTTTTTGGGGAGTGTGGTTTTTGGAGATGTACGCTGCTGGAAAAACTTTTGTTCCGGTTCGTTTTCTAAGGGTCGGGAAGTTTTGCTATACGAATGAATCTAATTGCAGTGGTGAAAAAAATATATTTAGAGTTATCTCGAAAAGTCAATTTACAAGTCCAATACTGTTTTTTGTTATATTTCTGAAGGCTTTCGTTTTGCAGACAAAACAGATTTGAGTCACACTGAAGTCTGTTTGCTATACCGTCAGCTCTTCTATTTTTACGCTGCAGCAAGTAGAAAAAAATTATACAAGTATGAAGGTCTCCATAAAATATAGAACTATAAACTTTGTTGCTTTTCGTAAGTAATAAAAAAATTCAATTGAATTATGTAAATAATTAGGTACAATATACTGTATTTGTAAGCAAATTCCGTTTGCGACAATTTTCATGTGTTTCAATGTGTTTTTATTAGCATAAAGTTCAGAAAAAACGTGTTGAATCATTTAATGTGAAAAAATGAACAATTTGCGAATAAGAAAAAGTATCCAGATAATTGCATTACAAACGAGTAGCAATCTTAAGACAATAGTAATAGTAATATAATAGCCTTCTTTTTTGTTTGTTATAAGGTTTGACTCATAGTTTTTAATTTAACACTATGAACATCAATTAAAAATCGAATTTGTATCAAATTTCTTTTGCATTTATTAATGTTTAAAGTGAAGCCAGTAAAAACTAAGACAATTAAAACATTCATGTTATTTATGTTTTAGATGAAAAACGCCTTTACACCTCAGTGACATCAACTTTGGGACGTGAACTCCCTTTCCTTCGACCGTCAATTAAGATCTCAACCATAAAAACTACAGTTGCTAGTCCATATCCACTTGCGAGAACAATCCAGAGCCATTTAAAGTGGGATACGGATAAGGAACGTTCCTTTGGACTGGCGTTGCGCACAATGGTTTGGTTGTGTGCTTTTGTCAGAATGTATGGCATCTCATTTCTCCAATGCTCCACGATACCAGCCTCTTGCAGTCTTAACATGAACCAGAATAGCGGCCTATCGAATATAGAGTTATTCTTCAGGATATATGTCATGGGCAGACTTCGGCTGATAGTTAGGTTTTCGGAACCACATAAGCTATGTTGACCAATCGATTTCTGAAACTTATTCAGATTTCTCCAATTTTCCGAGTACATTACATACGCGTTACTGTCGTTCAGGGAAAGCAGCAATCTATGCCGGTCTTTCGGTGTCACATATTTTACCCTCGCCAAGTTCTTAATGAAATCAGCTCCCGCTTCACTTTCAAAAAAAGAGCTAAAAGTCGGCCTGTCCACGATTACGTTTAAGCCACTATCCCGTAAGTCGTCGAAGTTTTTTACTTGGGGGTAATCCAAATGCTTCGTGAGAAGGGCACTTAATTTGCAACTGAAGAAATTGCTGAAGATCAATCCGAAAACGCTAATGGCCAGGAAAAGTTGACGGAGCGAGAGGCTTGACCGTTTGGTGATGGGAAACGACATACCTAGAATAGCCCTGAAGGCACGGAGGTTGAGCAATGCATTAAGACAAGTCGGGCGGTAGACTTGGCCTGATATCCGAAATGATACCACGAGTATAAGGGTCTCCACCGCGACAAATGTGCCATAGACCAACATAATGTGGAGCAGCAAAGACTGCGCATTCAGTTGCTTGAAGACTTCCTCAATCCTTCTTTCTTTGCCACAGGGAACAACAACCAACAACGATAATATGTCATAAGGGCTCCAATTTCCTACGTTTTCCATTTT
Source organism: Drosophila oshimai (assembly GCA_018150695.1). Taxonomy (NCBI): domain Eukaryota; kingdom Metazoa; phylum Arthropoda; class Insecta; order Diptera; family Drosophilidae; genus Drosophila; species Drosophila oshimai. The sequence continues at coordinate 1,738,504 of JAECWM010000003.1, read as the reverse complement.
TTTATGAACCTGCGTTTTAAATTGGATGTCGGGAGTCACAGATGTTCCACCTGACAACTTATATGAAGATTCTAAAAGTCTGAGACTTAAATTATATTTTGAGGCAAACTCGATAATCCCTTGGTCCTGAACTTGAACTAAGGGAACACGTTCTTTAAAGGACACCTTGACGTAGATCTTAAAGGCTGCGTCCCAATCAGGCAGCAAATTTGCTGTCCTGCCTTTAAAGTTCACTTCGGAATAAAAAAAGACGGGTTCTTTAAGGACGAGGACATTATCAATTGGATTAAAGTGTGGACTGGGAAAGGGATCCAGACGACGTACAGTCACAGGTTCCTCTGGTTGGTCTTTTACCTCTAGAATGAGCATATGAATATATTGATGTTCTTCCACTTTATTGATGATAACTTCGAGCATCGTCTCCGTCAGTTTAGCTGGCAACCACAGGATAATTCGCATTTGTCGCATCCGATCAAAGTTTTTGGCAAGGTTGTCGAGAAGACTCGTATCAGAATCATTGCAGATGCAAACTATTCCTACTGATACATAGTTGAAATGTTTTCTTAGTTCAATTGTGGCCAGCTGGCTAAAACGCAAGGTGGGAATGTCACGTCGGTGCCAGTTTCGGAGTGCACAGTTCCTATCCTCATTATGCTGTAATATCAAAAATGTTTCTATTGGGCTCTCTTTTTGGATCGTGCGAATGAGTTTGTTGAGGAATCTCAGCTGCTTAATCTCAGTTGTTCCTCCACTTAAGCAAGCCATTGATAATATTAACACTATGATCTTGGATGGAAGGTCCATGATTCCTTACTTCTTTCAAATAGTGCTAAGAATAAACTGACTGGGCTATTTTCTTTTACTGACCCGAGTGAAAAATTGTTTGTAGCGGAGTTTGAAGCTCATAAGAAGACAGCTGACAATTGATAAACATTTAACGAACCCCCATTAACTTAATAAGTCATCGGGAAGGGTTATATGTACTCACAGTGAGCCCCAAGAGGTCACAGGTTTGATGAAAATGGTGACGAAAACTAACGATGGATCTTGGTTCGTATGTGTCCCCAGATTACAGAACTGAAGAGAAGTAAGAAGAGGAATTTCGCAAGATATTTGTAAATGTAATTTTTTACAAGACTAAATTACAACATAAAAAAAAAACATTGAACCGGACCGAAAAAATTTTTTTCTGGTAGAGTTGGTTTTCTACATTAGGAAAGAAATATAAAAAAAAAATTTTTCAAGCGAATTTTTTTTTAACGATTTTTTAAGTTTAAGATAAAAATGTTCAAAGGCATTTACTAGATTTCTTCATATCTCGGGTTGTAGTCGGCGGATTTGGATGTTTGATACCAATTATAGCCTCCAACAAACTATTCTAACTAATTGCATTCAATAAGTAATTTGTCAGCAAGAGCTCGACAAACACAAAATTTTTAAATTTTTCGGTTTTTTCACCATATCTTAAACATTCGAAGAAAAGTCGATGAAAACAATGGTATGTAATAAAATGTTTGTATTCACATACACTATCAATATGTTACTAACAAATCCACATCAAAATTTCACTCTTAGCTTACCTCAGGACCAACGACGGGGACGTGGTGATAGAATGGTCCCATTTAAAAATTTTTTTTTTTGTATTTAGTATTTTTTTATATTTTTTTTAAGTGTTTTTTGTTTTGTTTTATTAGTTTATATTTTTTTTTTAATTTTTTTTTTTAAGAAAATAAAAATAATAAAATTTAAAATACAAAAAATGTTTGTATTCACATACACTATCAATATGTTACTAACAAATCCACATCAAAATATCACTCTTAGCTTTAAGATGTGATGCTTTAAGAGTGATGCTTTAAGAGTGATATTTTGATGTGGATTTGTTAGTAACATATTGATAGTGTATGTGAATACAAACATTTTTTGTATTTTAAATTTTATTATTTTTATTTTCTTAGCTTTAAGAGTGATATTTTGATGTGGATTTGTTAGTAACATATTGATAGTGTATGTGAATACAAACATTTTATTACATACCATTGTTTTCATCGAGTGCTTTAAGAGCTTTAAGAGTGATATTTTGATGTGGATTTGTTAGTAACATATGGGCTAATCCGAGAATTTTGAAACCAGCCTGAAAAACGAAAAAAGCTAAAAAAAAACATATTTCTATATGGTTTTTTGCCAAATTTTTTTTTCATAAATCATAGGAACTAAACTTGTCCTAGCAATGGACAAAAAAAATTTAATATTTTTTTTGGTTCAACTAGTTAATATTAGCAAAAAGTATTTTTTTTGGTATTTTTTCTGTTTTTTAGCCCTGTTTTCATTTGTCATATTCTCCTATTAGAATGACAATTTATGATAACATTTGGTTCACAAAGTGTCGTTTACATGTTGAACTATTTTCTGAAGTCAAAAAAACTATCAAATCGTGGCTAAAAGTATAGATAATCACCTTATTTAGCTTAATAAAAGAAGTGTAACATCCGCAACGTAACGTCCGCAACAAATTTAAATTAAGATTATTTTTATTAACGAAACTAGTTATCTTTCTTTTTTAAGCTGCATTGATATGGTCATACATTCTACTTCATTATTAGTTATCTTACTTTTTTGGTTAACTATTCTTAATTCGCTAATTAATGTGGAAATGCACACAAAGCTCAAATTTTACTTCCATTTTTTTTTTACGTCCGCAACGGAATTTTGAGCAAGCATAACTTTCTTTCAAAAAAAGTTAACCTCTTGTTTTTAAATAAATTTAAAAGTGCACACAAGAAACTGCATATGGCCAACAATTTATGAAAATATACCCACGTCAACGGCAGCTGTGCCAATTCTAACAGTCAAATTTGCGTACAAATGTAACGTCCGCAACGCAGGATTAGCCCATATTGATCGTGTATGTGAATACAAACATTTTATTACATACCATTGTTTTCATCGACTTTTCTTCGAGTGTTTAAGATATGGTGAAAAAACCGAAAAATTCAATAATTTTGTGTTTGTCGAGCTCTTGCTGACAAATTACTTGTTGAATGCAAATAATCTGTATGGCAAAGTTAAAGATTAGTTTGTTGGTAGTGATAATTGATATCAAACATCCAAATCGGCCGACTACAACCCGAGATATGAAGAAACATTTTTTTCTTAAACTTAAAAAATCGTTAAAAAAAATTCGCTTAAAAATTTTTTTTTTGTATTTTTTCTTAATGTAGAAAACCAACTCTACCAGAAAAAAAATTTTTTCGGTCCGGCTCAATGTTTTTTTTTTTTTATGTTGTAATTTAGTCTTGTAAAAAATTACATTTACAAATATCTCGCGAAACCGATCAGCTAGGATTTACTTCTTTTCAGTTCTGTAATCTGGGGACACATTCGAACCAAGATCCATCGTTAGTTTTCGTCACCATTTTCATCAAACCTGTGACCTCTTGGGGCTCACTGTGTTGGGGCTCACTGTGTAGGGGAGACCGGGGCTAGTGTGCCGAAGGGGTAAGTGTGCCGAGTGCCCTTTTTTAAAAGAGCTTAAAGCGCAGTGGCGTCATCTACACTTTTTTTTTGTCGAGTATTAGTTCGCGGTTTTACCAACGTAGTTGGGATTATATAGGTGTTGCGGTTTGCCCACGAGCACACTTTTTCTGTTTTCGGCACCGGTAAGTAAATTATTCATGTTGTGTTTACTTATATTCTATTCAAACAACTATCATCCGATTTCCGAAAACTTGGTACCGCTGGAAAGGGCATTCAAAACCTTACAAAATTCTGTGACTTTTTCCGTGGTAATCTATCTTTTGTGTTTATGCATCGTCATTTTATCTTAACAAATGCATTGGGGTAAGTGTGCCGAGTTTAAGGTGGGGCAAGTGTGCCGAGTTTAAGGTGGGGCAAGTGTGCCGAGTTTAGTGTGGGGCGTCAAGGTCGTAAATGCCGATCAACACAAATTTTGACAGGATCGCCGATAATAGCAGCATTGACGGAGGAGAAAAATGAAAGGGGACGTAAGCGTGAGCTGGTAGAGGAAAAAAAAGCAGCTAGAATGTCCAAGAAGTTCACTAAAGCTACCTCCATTAAGTCCAAGACTAAAAAGACTAAAAAGTAAAGTGGGGAGTTTTTTTTTACAACAATATTATTATAGTAAACTTGTCAACTTATGTACACTTACTTTTTAATCAGTAAACATAATACGGTCATGGATTTCTTGTGTTTAATTGACTTAACCAAACTGGGCCGATTTTTTCTGTCGCAGTTTTTTGTTAATAAATTTTTCGATGGTTGCTTTTTATTCATAAGAAAATTCACAGATGTGCTCAAGGGTTCTACCTTAATGACAGCGCAAACCGTTTCCGAAAAAGTTAGCCCACAACATAAAAAGAAAAGAAATTCCTAAGTCCAAACTCGGCACACTAGCCCCGGTCTCCCCTACTATAGACTTATCTCATTATTTGCGATACTCGAAGAGTAAGCAAATACTGTAAACGTTGAAATGTCTGTCTGTCCGTCCGTTCGTCCGTACGAGCTCCTAGATCTCGGAAACCATAAGAGCTAGAGCCACCAAATTTTGCACACAGAATTCTATATACCCCACGTAGATCAAGTTTGTTTCAAAACCCGACCACGCCCCTTTTAACGCCCACAAACTCTGTGGTGTTCACATTTTTAATGCTAGAGAAAGGTGGCCTAAATAAAAGTTGTTTGTATTGAAAATATCTACACAGTTATCTAAAAATTTTGAAAATCTGCCAATTTTCAAAAATTGTGTACACAAGTGCGTTAAAAATTGATTGTGCCTAAAAGCAGGCTACACTTTTTTAAAGGTGAAGGGCTGGCGACTTTAGCTCTTTTTCTTGTTTTTTTATTTGTGATACTCGAAGAGAAAGCAAATACTGTAAACGTTGTAATGTCTGTCTGTCCGTCTGTCCGTCTGTCCGTCTGTCCGTCCGTCTGTCCGTCCGTACAAACGTCGATATCTCGGGAACTATAAGTGCTAGAACCACCAAATTTTGCACACAGACTTGTATTAGCAAAGCGCAGATCAAGTTTGTTTCTAAACCTGGCCACGCCTCTTTTTACGCCCACAAACCGCGAAACTCTGTGGTGTCCACATTTTGAATGCTAGAGAAAAGTGGCCCTTATAAATGTTATTTGTATTGAAAATATCTACTCAAATATCTAAAAAATCTGGCCATTTTCAAAAAATTGTGTATACAAGTGCGTAACAAATTTTTATTGCGCCCGAAAGTAGGCTAACCATTTTTTTTGAAGAGGGCGCTGTGGGCCAGAAAGTTCATATTTTGGCCAAAAATCTGGCATTTCTTCCACGGCGTAGCTAGGAAGCTGAAATTTGGCCATTATGTTCTTAAAAGATTAAACTTTTGGAAAATCAAAACTTAAATGTTGTACTATTTTTTTAAGATTTAGATAATCTTAGCCAAAGTTGAAAAAAATATTTCCTATTTTTTAGTTTTTTAATTATAAAAAAAAACTACTACAGGGATTCAACCCAATTTAACACAAACTCAACAACAAAAGATCGCAACTAAAAAAAAAATATATCCTTAAAAAAATATTAAGTGGTTAAATATTTATCAACCTTTAAATATGCCAACTTTGCGTGAGAACTACCTTGAAGTTTATGAAAAAATCGAACGGAAAAAAATGATTTTACCGCTAATTTTGTTGCATCTATACTTTTGCAGCCACAAAATATTAAAAAAAATTTTATGTTTTATTAAATTTTTTTAATTTCTTGGCTGCTAAATCATATTTTAACACCTGGATGTACAAGTATGCAACAAAATTTAGATTTGGTTGTTTTGTATAGAACATTTGGAGTGAAGCATACTTTTAGGCCTTTTTAAGTTCACAAATTCAGTAAAATCATGTTCGACTTCCAATTGGGTCTCAACTTTAAAACTTCATTAAAAAAAAATTAAGAGAGGCGCACAAAACTCGCGCCCCCGGGCGACTTGACAACTGATTAAACTATTTATTAAAAAAGTTTTACTCAAATCGCGAAAGGTACTTTTTTGCACAATTAAAGCAAAGTACATTTTTATAAAAAAAACAGCTAATCCTATAGATTTATTCAATTTTTAAAATATGTGTTTGAAATAATTTCGATATTATATTTTTTATTTGCTAAATAAGTTATGTGTGAAACTTTTGTAAATATTTCGTATTGCTGTAGGCAACGACATTTTGGCTGCAATTTTCAAAAAATTGTGCAATATTTTACGAAGTTTTAACTTTAAAAATATGCCATAAAAAAACGTACAAATCAATTTGTTTGAAAAGTTGGCATAAAATAGCTTGAAGTATTCTAAACAAGATCTCATACTAGTTTTATTAAAATTCTTAAAAAAAAAAGGTATTTTTGGCCAAAAGTGAAATTTCTGGCCCATAGTGCACTGGCGAACACCTTTATGTTTCCTTTGATCCTCGTCGCGTTGCACTCGAATAAAAAGAAAAACAGTTCAAACGATGAAAGTATTCGTTCAAGTTTCTTTTCCTTTTGAGTGCCATTATCGAAATCTTTAGTCGGACTAAAATCCTTAACCAAGAGCTGCAACCAACGAACTGTGTTGTCGAATCTAATCGAAAGGTTATTATGTGTCAACTGTAATAAATGTGTCTCGGGATCAAAAATGTTTATCGAACGGCAAACAGAAAATCATTAATTCTTCAAAGGACTATTAAAAAAATATGTTTTGTGAGATTTTCGAACAGATGAATTTTTCTCACAAAGAAATATTTGATTCCAACAATGGGAAAATTTGTTTACCTCTAGAAACTAGAATGCAAATCAAAAAATACTGACGCAATCATATCATTTTACAAAAAAACCGTTTGACCAAAGATAGAAATTTGTTGATGGTGATAATGGCGCGTGAGGGCAAACAATTTTTGAGTTGAGCACGGTTGTAGAGATTCTTCGGGAAACGAAAAATTATCTAAAAAACCAGATCACTTGTTTTTTCATGTTTCAATGAAAGAAGTATTTCTGTGTTGAGCCGTTGCTCAGGCTCGACCCAATGACGTGGCTATTTTATATACAGTATACAGAATTCAGTAGAAGCATGATATCGAATCTTAATTGGACTCGTTTATGTATTAGAAGCAATCAAAACGAACATCATGTTTTGCTCTACGAAACTAAGTTATACATATCTGAAAAGTATAAATGAAACTTATGTACCTATTTGTTTTAAAATGTTTTCCTGTTAAAATTCAATTCCTTCAATATTGTTAAACATCATCCATGTTTTTAAGCAAAATTTTGTGAGCGTTTATTTATGTCTGAAGTGAAGCGAGTAAAAACTAAGACAGTTACAACTTTCATGTTATTTATTTATATTTTAGATGAAAAAACACCTTTACACCTCAGTGACATCAACTCTTGCCCGTGAACTCCTTTTCTTTTGACCCTCAAAAAATATCTCAACCATAAAAACTACAGTTGCTAGTCCATATCCACATGCCAGAACGATCCAGAGCCATTTAAAGTGGGAAACGGATAAGGAACGTTCCTTTGGACTGGCGTTTCGCAAAAAGGTTTGATTGAACGCTTTTGTAAAAAGGTATGGTATCTCATTTTTCCAATGTTCATCGATACCAGCCTCTTGCAATCTTAACAAGAACCTGAATAGCGGCCTCTCGTATATAGAGTTATTTTTCAGGATATATGTCATTTGCAGACATTGGATGATAGTTAGATTCTCGGAGTCACATAACCTACGTTGACCAAACGATTTCTGATACTTATCCAGATTTCTCCAATTGTCCGAAAACATTAGATACGCGTTGCTGTCGTTCACAGAAAGCAGCATTATATGCCGGTCTTTCGGTGTCACATATTTTACCCTCGCCAAGTTCTTAATGAAATCAGCTCCCGCTTCACTTTCCAAAAAAGAGCTAAAAGTCGGCCTGTCCACGATTACGTTTAAGCCACTATCCCGTAAGTCGTCGAAGTTTTTTACTTGGGGGTAATCAAAATGCTTCGTAAGAAGGGCACTTAATTTGCAACTGAAGAAATTGCTGAAGATCAATCCGAAAACGCTAATGGCCAGGAAAAGTTGACGGAGCGAGAGGCTTGCCCGTTTGGTGATGGGAAACGACATTCCTAGAATAGCCCGGAAGGCACGGAGGTTGAGCAATGCATTAAGACAAGTCGGGCGGTAGACTTGGCCTGATATCCGAAATGATACCACGAGTATAAGGGTCTCAACCGCGACAAAAGTGCCATAGACCAACATAATGTGGAGCAGCAAAGACTGCGCATTCAGTTGCTTGAAGACTTCCTCAATCCTTCTTTCTTTGCCACAGGGAACAATTACCTTAAGCGATGACATGTCATATGGGTTCCAATTTCCTACGTTTTCCATTTTTGTATGAACCTGAGTCTTTAAATGGATGTCGGGAGGCACAAATGTTTTCTTTGTCAACATATACAAAGGCTTTGAAAGTTGGAGACTTAAATTATATTTTAGGGCGAACTCCAAAATCCTATTGTCCTGAACTCGAGCTAAAGGGACCGTGTTTTTGAAGAGCACTTTGGAGTAGATCTTTAAGGCTGCGTCCCAATCAGGCAGCAAATTTGCTGTCCTGCCTTTATAGTTTACCTCGAGAGGATTAAATATGGGTCTTTTAAGGACGAGTACATTATCAATTCGATCAAAGTGTGGACTGGGATAGGGATCCAGACGACGTACAGTCACAGGTTCCTCTGGTTGGTCTTTTACCTCTAGAATGAGCATTTGAATATATTGATGTTCTTCCACTTTATTGATGATAACTTCGAGCATCGTCTCCGTCAGTTTAGTCTGCAACCACAGGATAATTCGCATTTGTCGCATCCGATCAAAGTTTTTGGCAAGGTTGTCCAGAAGACTCGTATCAGAATCATTGCAGATGCAAACTATTCCTACTGATACGTGGTTGAAATGTTTTCTTAGTTCAATTGTGGCCAGCTGGCTAAAACGCAAGGTGGGAATGTCACGTCGGTGCCAGTTTCGGAGTGCACAGTTCCTATCCTCATTATGCTGTAATATCAAAAATGTTTCTATTGGGCTCTCTTTTTGGATCGTGCGAATGAGTTTGTTGAGGAATCTCAGCTGCTTAATCTCAGTTGTTCCTCCACTTAAGCAAGCCATTGATAATATTAACACTATGATCTTGGATGGAAGGTCCATGATTCCTTACTTCTTTCAAGTAGTGCTAAGAATAAACTGACTGGGCTATTTTCTTTTACTGACCCGAGTCAAAAATGTTTGTAGCGGAGTGGGAAGCTCATAAGAAGACAGCTGTCAATTGATAAATTTAACGAATTCCCATTAACCTAATAAGTCGTCGTGATGGGTTTTATGTACTATAGACTTATCTGACTTTACTTTCAAAAGTATGAAGAAGAATCATCTGCCTCAGATTACTTCTTGAGAAGCTTTTGAGGCAACTCAAAGAAGCAATTCTAAACACTGTTCTCTTTAGGTTTTGGGATTTATTATTCAATAAAAAAAATTTGTTTTATTTGGTCTTTCAAAATGTTGAACGAAAGTGTGGAATGGCTTTTATTTTTTGTTTCATGTAAATTAAAAAAATTGTTTTAAATGTTTTAAATTTGCATTGCAAAAGTATACATCCAGGATACTTTTATTTATTTATGTTAAAAATTTTTAACTTAATATACAGGAAGGGCAGCCAAATGTACCTGGACTACAGGGTGTTCTGTTGTTCCATTTTTGTCTGTGCCATCGGTACATTAAATTTTTCAATGGAAAGACCATTAAATATGTCTTCATACGTGGAAACGAATTGAAACGTTCAGGTGATGTGTCCAGAATTTTGTTGTTCCCTGAAGCCCTAACTGCAAATATCTGGTATTTGCATATTGCAGTTGCATTCAAAGTGGTTATTGGGTGGGGTGGAGAGGTGGATTCCGGAGAAGGTAACGCACCGTAGTTGGTGAATTACTGGCGCATTGTGGAATGCATTTCATGTGCAATAAATACATACAAGCTGAAAATTGCCACACCATGATGCATGAACCACAGGGGGCGGGGCAGAGGCCGTTGACACGCCCCTTCTCCAGCATCCACACAAAAACACACACCCAGATTTACCCCCCTCTTGGCTATATGTACACGGCAATTTTCCCAACCATTTCTTTTTTTGTAATGCAACGCGTGCAACCAAAACAAGAAAAAAGAGAATTATGCAAAATTCAAGCCTCAGTGATTTTTATTTATGAGCGCCATTGGACAGAGGCTGAAAGTGGATGCGGTGGCAAGGGAAAATGTGGCAATGAGGAGTAAAAGCGTCGACTGAGAGTCATCGCATTAACAGATTCCCGGCTATAAACCAAAATTATGGCGGCGGCTCTCGCTTTTTATTTGCACTGGCGTTGCAACCTTGTTGATTAAATTGATGGCAATTGCAGTCGCAGATTGAAATCTCTGCTCTTTCTTCTGTTCTCCGGGGCGTTCCTAAAATCTCACGCAGTCTTTTACAATGATGACAACACATATAAATTTTCTATTAAAATCAGTCTATGATATACATACTACGTTTAAATATGTAAAAGTGTTCGAACTCCAAGTTTTTTTTGCTGTCTAACGTTTATGAAGCATATTTATTTTAGTGGGAAAATAATTAAGGGTTTTAAAATAACGTAATAATAATTAAATAATGGATAAGGTTAGGTTGTTTTCCCTTAAAATCCAACATTTATTTCAATTCATATTGTAGTTACTTCTTTACAAATAACCTAGTCCTAATAATTTCATTGAATTTAATTAGATTACAAGAAAACCTAATTAAAGGTTTGTAAGTTTTCGGGAACACAAAGGTCCTTTTCCACTTTTCACCGACATTCTCCCGTATTTGTCCAGACAAAATGGCGACGCAGGTGTCGGCCTGCCGATTGTCAGTTGCCATTTAAATGTCGAAAACAATTTCGGACTGAGCATTTTACAGCCCAGCCCCTGGTAAGTATAGTATATAAATCAGATCCGTAGCTTCTCGGCGGGAACCCGCTGATAAATAATGTAGCACCTGCTTGGCATGCAAATCGGCGGTGGCTAAACATTAAGCACTAAACAAATGTGGAATTTGGCAACGCCGCTTATTTTTATTCACCTCTGTGGCGAGAAATATGTTTGCCATTTTGTTTGCCATTTTTAATGTGTTGTTTGCCTCGCTTCTTTTATGTTTTTCTGTGTTTTCGGGTTCTCCATTTCCAGAGCTACGTGGCACTTTCCACCGCCGCTGGCGGGTGCGTGAGTTTACGGTTTATAGGGCTTTGAATACGTGGCCCGGGCCTGGGATTACGTTTATAATCTGCCGCAACTTTTGTGTGGCCCGCTGCTCGGTGGTAAATTTGCAAAATGCGTGAGCTGACTAACCGGATGCTATTCGCGATAGGCCGATGCAATCTCCCGTTTCTCCATTCTGACATTTAATGGCCACAAATAAATCCCGGTGACTGGCAATATACAACTGCAGGTGGTTTTAATGAAGCTCCGTCGTCGTATTGATAACAATGTGAACATTTTCAGTAAATTAGAAATACGTTTCAAGGGAACTTTCTGTTCTTCAAACTGTGGAATGCCAGTTGTGTGGGCACAGCATACTGTCAAGAAATTAGTCATTCCCCCAAAAAGTGCACAAAAAGGTTATAACTGTCTGACAACATTTGACCAATGGACATTGAAATCCTTTTACCCATCACTGCCAAATTGTGTGAAACAACTGCGTTTTTACAAATGACTTTTTTCCGACATTCGGAACTCAGTGTGTGGGCATTCTATAGTACAATACTGACACAGGATGTATTAAATCTGTAAACAAAATTAAGAATATCTTTTACAACTTTCCACTTACTTATATTTTACCTTCTCGCAGGTCCAGCATTCGCATTCTTTTATTGTTTAAATTAAATATTTATTTAAACATAATTCTGTAAACACATTTATTATTTATAAACAAAGAACTTGACTTGAGCAAAATATGTTAAGTTGAAACCTTTTGAAGTAAAAAAATTAAGTAAATACAATTAACTCCATATAAACTATTATTCGCTTTGAATTATTTATATTTAATTAAAAATATGGGGCTTATAGCCAGTACTTAATTTGCTAATGGGTCTTAGAAGTAAATTTGCAAAAGAAATGTGTCATTATTTAAAATTTTAATTTGTAAGAGTTTTTGAATTTTGTGCTGTTTATTAGGCACTTCATAAATAAACCGCTGCAGGCTCATAATCATCGTCACAATATTAGTTGCCATGAGGGTGTGATAACTCCTTACTTTAAATCAAATTAAATGTGTGTTCTCTCAAAAGACAAAGCGGAATTTTTCTGTTTCCACACATAAACCAAACTGAGAAGGTGGAATTATTAATATGTGAATAACAGTCGCCTGCCACAGGGCATTGCATACCAGCAAAAGGGTTAAGCTAATCAACTGCTCAACGTTTAACGAGGGTTGCTGGGCAAGTTTTGCATGAGGGGGCTGGGCAGCTGCCTGATAACAAGATTAAAAACCTTTCAGCGTCGGAAATTGAATTCAAATTCGACACACAGAAGTATGCACAGAATTGAGGGCTTTTCAATTTTTTTTTCCAGCCGCCCAGCCTCTGTCTCGTCTTGGCAGCCAAATGACAAATCGAGGCAGGCAGACTGCAGCGGCTGCGGAGGCAGGGCAAACATGTGGAGAAAAGAATGAGTAAATGCCACTTGGAAGTCAAGCAGCGAACGCTAACAGTCAGCCGAAGATAGGGACGTGCCCACCAGCCCTCCTCCGAGCTCCAAGTTCCAAGCCTGCCAGGCAGTCAGCTAGTCAGACAGTTGGGTTGGGCACACAGGGCGGATAGAGCTCACTGAATGGCTTGCAGCAACTTTGCTTATAACTCATACGCCTAGTGGGCCTGGAGTAGGGCTCGCACTGTTTGGCTCCCAGTGATGCCAGAAAATCATTCAAATTACAAGTAAAAAAAAAACTCTTAAAATTATTATAATTACCTCGTCAAATTAAGCTACTAAATGATTAAAGAGAGCAAGTCCAAGCACTGGGCTCAAAATAATGGTTTGTATTTAAAAACTCGCTAACTTAATTTTAGAATACAAGTCTTTGATATCGTTATTATCCTTTTGCTCTCACTACATAGTACAGTATAAAATAATAAAAAAAATTTAAAGTCACATTTTAGTATTGATTGAATATTAAAATTAAAGACGGTTTCTATGCTTAATTGTGTCTTATGAAAATCACAAATATTTATATTGACAAAAAAGATGTGATTGATTTAAAAAAAAAGTTAGCTATAAAAGGAAAATAATTAGTTTCTGTAAATTATTTCTTACCTATTTATGACTTATCTTATTTTAAGGACATAAAATATTAAACATTTTATCTCCGACTGGGCATTCCCGGTCTTGCACCCGGCTCAACATAGTCGAATTTCAAGTTTTAAGTATTATTACATTCCTTTACCCTTTTCAAGCGAATTTGTCTGAGTATTTTTTACTCCTTCATATCCTCTCCAATCCAGCTGGCAGGGTTTTTTTGTATTCCGAATCCCCCAACTTACGAATATTATTATTGAGTTTTGGCTCGGGCGTTGGCGTCGATGTTGGGTTTGACTTTGGCGTTTTCAAGTGCACGTGTCTGGCGGTCTGCGGCTCCCTGGGTTCCCTGCAAACATGCCGATGCCGGAGGCAATGTTACCCTATTCGTATGCTATTGAACAAACATCCTTCACTGCATTGCGCTTTATGAAGGAAATCTCTTTTCCGTCTGCCCTTCTACCACTTTATTTAGATTTTTAGTAGCATGTTACATGTTGTGCTCGCCCTCCTCACACATTTACTATTCATATTTGCACATTAGATTATTGCATGCCTAAGCACATCCGATGGACCGATGTCAAGATGAAATCGGGACGAGAACGATGACGATGGATTGTGTGCACTTTGGCTTAAGTTTGCTGCTCGAAACTTGCACAAACGTTGGCCATTTGTTGTTCACTTCGATAATAACGGGAAATATCGAATAAATATTATTTCAAATCTTGGCTGCATATCTTTCGTGTCCTGCGTTTCATATTTGAGTACATTCTTTGTCAGCTTAGTCTTTGGCATGCCTTTCAAGTGTTTGCTTAACCCCTTAACCCCTCGCCTGCAGGAATACTTTAGACATCGAGGTGTCTTTAGGTTCTCGAATTCAAGTCAAGTGTTCATCATTCCCGAACCTAAGTTAGTGTTTACAAATTCCGGCTCTAATCTATCCACAAACCCGAACACAGCATTGTGTGCGCACTTGGGGTTGATTGGGCCATAAAGCTCAGCTGCTCTTTGAAACACATTGGGCTTATGCAGGGATTAGAGCCTTTGGTTGCATATGCTGCATAATACATTTTCAAAATACCAAATTATTACACATGCATTAAGCTTAGCTAAGCTACGAACATATTACACACTAAAGTACGCTGTGGAACAAAAAATTCTAGTCTACGGTTCTAAAAAGAATATTTTAATCTCTATAAAATAATTACTTAATTCGTTAATGTAATACAGAGAGTAGAGCAAACAAAATAACATCATGCAAAAAATAAGTTCCAGAATGTAAGTACCAAGTAAATAGATTAAATTCTTTTTGGTTAGTAATGGTAAAGTTTACATGTGCAAGTTCCTTAAAATTACAAACTAATTAGAGCTGTTCCTTTTTTTGCTAAAGTAAACTCTGCACGAAAAGCATAAAAAATGTTAGTACACCATTATTTTGTTATGTTTTCTTTCAAGCAAATTGCAATTTGGCAAAAGTTTGTGATAATCCAGGGGAGAAAAGATAATTTTTGTTGCAAAATTGCCGCATCAAGAATTCAGAAGCCCAAGAAGTTGGATGAGTAGCATGCAAAAAGGGCAAATACAATATACAAACAACTGTTGTAAATTTTTGTCATACGAATGCATAAATATTTCAGGCGAACAAAGGGCCAAGGAAAACAAAAAAACATGATAGCCAGAAAGAAAACAGCAAGGGATGCTGGGGATGGAGGTCCTTCTGGGTTGTTACCACCTACAGGACATTCTAAAATTTCAACAGCTTTCTGCGTGTGTGTCGGTTTATAAAAACATTTTGTGGCCACACAGATGTAATGGCTTACTGGGTGAGTGCCATATAATAACTCAAGTACACGAGTGCGGGCCTGCTTGTATTGTTGTTGATGTGATAAACGCGTCTGGAATTATAATTAAAGCAAATCTATGAATGCCCGTCCATGTGTGCGAGTGTGCGTCGGACTTTTTCGCATTTTACGTGCCTTCATTAAAAATGAAAACATTCCGTCGTCGGCTCTTCTGCTTCTGCTTCTGCTCCTTGCCCTTCCTTGATCCTTGTTCTTTCTCCCCGGCAAATGTCGCTAAATTCTAAGTAGACTATAAATGCTTGTGCATGTGTAGGTGCGGCTGCACGTGTGTGAGTTTGACTTCTTGTGTGCGACATGTTTCTCTTTCTTTTCAGGGCGGCTTGTATGTGTGCACAGTGGAAAAATCCTAAGCAACAAAAAATTCACTTATTTTTGTATACTTCTTAATTTATTCAATACAATTTTATACACTTTTAAAATATTTATTCAAAGTTCAAAATATTAAAGGTAAGTAAAAACAATACTTTTTGGTGTTTCATAATACAGAAGAACTTAAAGATTTGTTTTCTTACTGTTAAATAAAGTTTAATAATTATGTCAATTAAAACCCCAATTATTTTAAATAATTTTTATAAACTTATTAAAATAATTGCTTAAACTTTGGTTACAAAATGAAGTTCCAGAAATTTTAATGTTCCGCATGTTAAATACTAACTCTCCAAAAATCTTAGATACATTTGTTGTACTTATGTATAATTTTAAATTTTAAGCACCCAGAAAACTCTTGGGAATATTATTAAAGCCAGTTTAAAAAAAAATCGAGGTAATAATAAGTTTAGTTAGTATTAGTTTTCGCTATGTGTACGTGTACTGGGTGGGGAAAACACAAAAAGTTGCCATTGCCGCTGCCGTTGTAATCTTGGTAATAACCACAAAAATTATTATTGTTGTTGTCGTTGTTGTGGGCGCTGTTGTTGCTGCTGTGGTTGTTGTTAGTGTTGTTGTAAGTGCCAATATTGTCATTAGAGTGGCTTGTTACGCAAAAAGCAGCCACAACAGCAACAACAGCAGCCCCAACGGCAACATCTTGCGGCATTTTTCGCATTTGCGTCTTTTATTTTTGTATTTCGGTGCGTATGCGACACGTTTACTTGCCGCCAGTTCCATCCCCGTCTTGTGGCACACGCCTCCTTGGGAGCATCATTATTTTCGTCTTTCCTTTGTTCATTAAACGAACATGAAACGTTAATTTAATAAAGTCGAGCCGGGAAGCCGTTCGGCTAGAGGGTTGTGGCATTTCTAATTGAGCAACAGTTCGGCTGCCATCGAGAGTGGGAATGAAAAACAAAATAAGAGAGGCATTAAATTGTTTAATTTATGTTGTGGAGAACATAGAACTTCCGAGATGTTAGGATAACATGTGCCAAAGAAAATGGGTATATTTTAAAACATAATAAAGAATTCAAAAAAAAAACCCGGATCAAAATAAGGATTTAAAAATTTTAGCTTAACTAACAAAAATATTTACTTGTTACTTCTCGAAAAAATAAATGATTTTGTTTCCAAGTTTGTTTAAATTTGTTTGATTTTTGGATCTTTACAACTTTTTCAAAAACACTCTCTCTCTCTCTCTCTCTCTCTTTCTTTCTCTATCTCTTAAGGAATTGAACGTACAGACTATCCACTTAAAAATAAACAAAAATAAAATAGTTGTTTTTAATAAAAATTTCAATTTTTGTAAAAGTGTAGAAAAGTTGTATCAAAAACAACTGTTCAAGTTGTACAAATTTGGTTTGATTTAATCAAATTTTCATAAACACTAATAAATAAATTAGTGTACAGGCATGACATGAGGTCTTCAAACACGGCTTAAACTATTTGTTATTTCAATTTGGTCGTGTAAAATAGTTTTGAAATAGTTGTATATTTAAAAAACGCTTCAAAAAAATGAATTACCATAAAGTTTGGCTTGAAGTTTAAACGGAGAGCACACTTTGCAGGTTGTACGCTAGTGTTCGAATCATCGACCGCAGCAGTGGGTTGTCCCTCAGTGGTTGTTCGGCTGTTTGGCTCACAACTGGAGTTTGAACTCTCGTGGAAAGTTTTGGCCGCAACGAGGAGCAACACTGTTTCAGAGGGAGCCCACGGCCCCAGATTCCCCGCTCCGGTGATGTCGCTTTTATTAGCATAAATATTTGTCAAATACAACAACGAGGCCCGTGAGCCAACAACAATATCATTCATGGGAAAAGTTTGAAGCGCTTTCATTGAAAACGACTTAACAACGGTATGACAGTGTAATACCTTGAGGTATAATTGCGCATATATTCATCATGAGTGTGGATTCAACCCCCATTGCCTGATTAAAGCGACCTGTACCCCGAGTTTTAAGCTTTCCCCGAAACTTGTTCGTGTTTTCCCTGACTTTTGTAGGGGTTAAATTGAAGAAATGTGTTCTAATTAGCCACACACGCTCCTCAGTTCCTCATACCCAGTTTTCCTCCCGGTTTTTCAGGCGAAACTTGAGCGCTGATGAAACTTGTTGGGAAACTCACATTAGCCCGTTGAAGGTGAGCAAGGGGCATATGCGGAACTTATTGTTTTCGTTACACAGGGTCTCTAATATCTTTCCGTAAACTGGGGCTAATTTTAGAAGCTTCCCAAAAAATTATCCAGTTATAAGCGGCTAGTTCGCAAGCTAATTTGAGTCAGGGATGCCAAGCAATATTACATTGTAGAAGTTATCCATCATTTTAGTTTACAACCTTATTTAAAGCAATATTAAAAATAAAGTAAATCAAACTTCAACCATTTTTGAAAAAATAAGTTAGTTTCAGTGGTTTACAGAAGCTATAAGCCATTCATTAGTTTAATGTTCTTTTTGGTGGGAATCAATCTGATATTGTAATTCTGTTCGTTAAATAAGATACGTAAATTTAAAAATTTTTTAATATGAACTTTGTAGTTTCTAGTAAGATGTATTATAAAATATTTTAGTCTTCAACACAAACAAAAAGGTGAACAAAATAAGCTTTTAAAAAGAGGACAGTTAAGATGGGAATATAACTTAAACCCATTCCTGGATCCGAGATGATGCCACTTGTTGGGCATCGCTGTTTTTCGGCTTCGGACTCGCAGGTAAAATGCGCTGAAGCTGACAGTGGAAATATCATCCCCCAAGTGGACCCTTCTTGTCCCCCCGAAACCCCTGGAAAATCAGCTCCATTCATGCTGTCGCTTAATATCTGATGCTGAACGCGGGAGAAGCTACAAAATTGAGCACGAAAATGGTAGTAGTTAAATTTGCGATGGACTATTTGGCTTGTCTATTGATGTGCGCGCATTAAAAAACAATTTTTGTGAACAGCACAGCAGCAGCAGGATAACCCCACCCCCTTCCCTAAGCGGGCAACAATGAAGCCTTAAGTGGACTTTTATTGACTTAAAGTCCGAACGAATTTCGGGAATTTATCGAACACAGTCCGCCGGGCCTTCATTATGCCTTGGGGTTGGAGATGGGGGCAGGAAGCACTGAGCTGGGAGCAGGAGGATTGATGATGAGGACGAGGGACGTGAGCGATCCCAGCCGGACTGTCATTTGCCTAGCTCATCAATTTCGCATTCGATAAGTGTCGTTGTCGCCGCTGTCAGCGCTTGTTGATACTTAACCATTTCATTTCGTCCATTTTGGTTCGATTTTTATATATTTCGTGGTGGTATTAAGTACGAATCGATGTTCTGTCTATCCAGTTGTACTTTGTTTTTCGAGCTGAGTTTCAAAATATGACAGCAAGCTATTTATAGAAATCAAAACACAGCAAGCAGCAAAAAGGTATTAAATGACTTTTATTATTTCTTTTTCAGGCTTCGTTCTTTTTTTATCAACGTAATAATAATACTTTTCATTAATTAAATCACGAATGTAAATACCTAAAAATTAAAAACGTAATTGTTTTATATGCTTAGGTTTCGCTCGTTTTATGTATAAAAAATACTTTGTTTATAGAAAATCAATAAGGAGTAAAAACCTAAAACAACATGTTTTGATACTTGTATTCGCTTTACTATAACACTCAGGTTTTAAACCTGAATTCTGTCAAAAAAGGTTAGGTCCCTTCTCCCCTCCAGGAAAACTTAAAACACTTAAATACTTTCTCACAGCATGAAGCGAGCAAATTCAATGGTTTATTTAAGTCTGTAATTTAAGGCCATATGGCAGCTTGTTAGCCTCTTACTGCGTCTATTGGAGCTGTGGCAATATGCAACATGCAAGTAGGGCTTGTGTGGCTGCAAACATGAAATATACGGCAACTGCGTACTGACTTGCTCGGAATGCCTGACAACATTTTAATAATGTTGCGAGGACAGTCGCCGGAGGCAAGAGGCGACAGCAGAATTCCATCTTGTGTGTTGGCTTTTTGCTGCCTCACGACATCCAGTTGGTGCGAGCTCCCTTGCCAAGTCCAAAGCCTTCTGTTAAATTGGCAAATGCATGAATACAATCTCACAAGTTGGATATTAACATCGCCGAAGAAGAAGACATTCACGTTTCTAAACGGGATAAAGTGCAGCTAATATGTATTCAGGATTCAGTTGAAATCTTTTTGAGAGGTCTTTCTCATAATCCTCGTCTGTTGAAAGCTGACCATATTTGCATGCGAATGTTGGTTTATATTTTGACTCTTTCGATTCAAGCGAGCAATGTGCAAAGAGCGTTTTCAAAAGAGGATTTGAAACCAAGCGAACAAAAGTGCCCTTTTGGCCATTTTTCCCCTTTCATGGCTAAAGTTCAGGGTCAACCAAAGCTGCTGGAAATGTCAAGGTTGATGGTGAAAGGCTTTCAGCAGCAGGCTGATTGAAAGCCTGCAGGTAAACCATAAACTATAAAGCTGGGTTAAAAACAAAAACAAGCACATGTCTGAAGACATGAAAGCCCAGAACAACTAACTGAAAGTAGATGAATTTGAATGTAAGGTTCATGACCAACTAGATAATCTCTCATTACAAGCTAATATTTGATTTGGTTCTGTTTTTGTGCGAAAAATGCACTCAACTATTTATGGATGGCCTGGCGCCGCAAATAAGGCGAACAAAATAATTGAACACAACGCCCCACGCATTGTGTACGTGTGTGTCTGTGCGTCATGGTGGCTAATAATCAAAATGGTTATAAATGCTGGCGTCACAAAACTTTGCCAATGGACATAATGCGCCCAAGCCTTCCCACTTGCGATGCAGACGCTCGGGCAGTTGCCAAAAAGAAAGGGCCACCAACAAGGCAAAAGAAAGTTGTGCAAAGTCCATTAAATACATAAACCTGCCACGAAATGTTCATGGAAAGCGCATAAAGAAAGTTTGTAGCCAGTCAGCCAGTCAGCTGGCCAACGGGGCGGATGGGTGAAAAGTGCTTGCTATTTATGCTCGCCATATGTGACGCAGTCGCAAAGTCCAGCCATGGGCCGTAATAACTTGATTTGCGCCCATTGTGGCGACGCAGATGCAGCAGAAAACGGGGCGGGAGTACGCCCCTTTTCCCTTCTTCCGGAGAAAACCGGAGAAAGCCAGCCGGACAATGAAGACGCAGGGTTCGACTGCCCCGTCAGCGTTTGGCTTATTTATGACTTCCTTTGCAGCGGAAATGTAAAAAGCATTTCGGTTATTATGCACGTTTATGTCAATGTGGCAGAAATTGATGCTCGTAAAAAGTAACAACTGCAGGGAAACGCCCCCGGGACCCAGACTAAGGATCCCAGCCCGGTACAATATGTTATTTCAATATTGGGAGTCGTAAAGGATTAAAATGATATTAAATGGAATAACAAAATGTGTTATAAGCAGACACCGGAAATAATCCGTGTTTGTTTTTGTTAAAATAAGTACACATAGGTACATACGTACGCATTGGAATTTATTAATAATCGCATTTTTATAGATTGTATTATATTTTATTAGAAAACTAAACATGAAACTTTAGGTTTGCTTTTTATTTAATGATATTTTTGAACAGTTATTGAAATGTATTCTGCGTTCGTTATATATTTAAGTTGTCCACGAAATCTCAACGGAATGGTAATACTTGCTTAAATAACATTTATTTAATATAAGTGAAGAACACAATGTCTGAGCTCTGGAAAGAGGCAGCAATAAGTTATCAAACTGTCCAAGTTAAGGACGATAAAAATGTCATGGTATGCCATTAGGCCATTAAAAGAGCGTTCAAGTCAGTCAGTGCAAATCAAATAAAAAACTCAGCTGGGTCAATTGTCTAGCAAGTCAACTGTCCAAAATCCAAGATGGGAGGACCCAAAAATAAAAACCGGAAACGCTGCGAAGAGAGAGCCAAAAGGACACATGTGTTGCTGCGATGCTGGCAATCCTTTTGAGTGATTTCGGCGAATTAATTTCCAACTTTTCGCAAGTCCTTGGGGCCTGTCGACGAGCTTGTGCGAGCAAAGCTTTTTATCTGGCCAAGGAAAGTCCGAGACTGTCAATAAAATGGCCTTCGGTGTGATGGTCTTTTATCCGGTTGCCCCATTGACTCCTTGGCTAATTGCCGACAACGTCGAGAGTTAACTACCGAGAATGGCTATTATTTATTTTAGCACCACTAAAATATTTATGCAGATGATTCCTTTTCCCCTCACTACCGTCCTCTCTTTTTTTTGTTGCCACTGCTGCGGTCGTAAATTTCCATCGCAAAGTAAAGCAATTAAAATTTGCATAAAATTCAAATATATTTCCCGGCTTGTCTAAAAACTAAACATCAACAGGGCACGGAAAAAGAGCACTCGAAACTACACACACGCATACGAGTATGAAAAACATGACAGTTCAAAGGGAGGCGATTCTCACATATTGTGAGTGGCTTGAATCTGCGAGCGAAATGAAAAATTACGTATACGCCATGTAACACTTGGCGCATAAACTTTGAAGAGCACTCGTTCACAAAAATGGCAAAGTTTTCTGACGCACATGGTAAATAATTACAGAAAATTCAGGAAGCCCAGCGCTGCAAGTAAGAAAATAAAATTCAATATACGCGAAATCAATTTTAAAAAAACAACTTTACATTAATGACCTTCGATTTGCCCTTGAGCTGGTGTTGTCATTACCTTATGAAATAATTTCATAAGCCTCCAAGAAGTGCACAAGGAATTTAAATTACACTGACCATTTCTATTTATCATACAAAATCTTGCAAGCTGTTGGGACACTCGCATGTAATTTTGAGTTACTCCAAAGAAGAAACTTGTATAGTTTCAACAAAGGCATATGGCGACCCACAAAATATCGAAATATGCAAATTTAATGAAGACTTGCATTTAGGCAGAGATATGTATATGTGTTTCTCATGGCCGTATCTTTTTCTGTAAAATACTTTTTGGCCCTGTTTGTTTAGGTTCTCTCATGTTTACGTGTGTGTGCTTCTGGGGAGATGGACACTTTTGTGCTTTTATCCCTTTTCACATCATTTGGAACCTAATCTTCTGTGATTTATTCATAGACTCCGTTTTTGCGCCATTAGTTTTCGTATATTTGCATAGCTCCACAGGATTACGACCCTTTCGCAATCCTGCGGTTGGCACTTTGTGCCCTTTAGACTGCAATTAATATTCATAATTACGAGCTGCGACTGGTGACGCCTCATGTCCTTAAACGTCGCCATCATTCACACTCCTTCGCGAAAGAGCAGTCATCTTGCAGGAGCGACTCCGCTCCTTAAACGCAATGCACTTCATATTCATAATGGCAATTTTTTACGCTTGCGATCTTGGCCGGCATTATGCACAACAATAAATTTATTCAACACATGCCAAGTGAGCCGAGGAAAGGAAATGAAGGGAAAGGACACACCGAGTGTTTTACAAAATTGTCTGAGCGGGTGTCCTGATGATTTATGTCGAGGTCTTAAATTACACACGCCGAGAACTTGCTGATATTGCAGTTGTTGATGGGGGCCATGTAAATGATAGTGAGTATCTGGGCTGCCACTTGATATATTTAAATGCCTGGGAAAGCCCATCGCCCGAATGAGGATTTATGCGGCTAAAGCACATTCTAGTTATCACGGACAAAGCCCACTGGGCCATAAACATCGACTGCCACGCCCCTGGCCGTTATGGCCATGTGTGCTCGTGTCGATTTAGTGTCAATAAATACTATAGTCATAGCGGGCTTATAATGCCACCCATTGATAATTCCACTAATTAGCATTCAAGTTAATTATTTGGATTTCAAATGTTGAGCACGCGTCGGCCATTTTTGTTATTGTTATGTCAGCTGCACGATTGTTTATGTGTGCGTGCCCAAGCGGAAATGGCGTCAATTGCGAATGTGTTGATAAATTTAAATGGCCGTTCCGCAGGTTAGTGAACCCGGGAATCCCGTTCGAAAACGGAATGTCGAGCATGGTTTCAACATTCACAAATTCCCTGTTAGACTGGCATGGGCATATTAAGAAGCGCACATGTTCTCTGTCTTGTGTGGAATTTTTCGGACACGAAACCCTCATTTAAACACGCCAGACGGGAAACACAAATAAAATATAGTATATGTACAAATGCATATTTTGCCCATTGCGGTATTTGGATAATGCGCTAAATGAAAACTCACACAGCAAGTGCTATTCATGTGAAATTTATTAAAAAATTCCACAAAATCGACGTTTTCATGGGGCGGATTATATAAACTATTCCAATAATTGCGGTTTAGGCCAGAACGTGCTCGATCCCCGTTGCGTATTTAAACAAGGGCAGTCACTTTCAATAGTTTGTACTAAATTGCAGTAAATTGTATTAAACTGAAGAAAAAAGGCATCAAAAATTAAAAGTAAACAAGATTGACAATTATGAATTTAATTGATCCACGTATGATTGACAATATGTAATTTTAATTAAAATAAATACAAATTTAATAAATAAATGAAGTTGTTAGTAATTTTTTTTTAATAAATTCCTAATATTATGTGTGAATGTTTAAATAATCTCTTATATTACCTTAAAGAATGGGTAACAAGCTACCACATTGAGTTCAATTCTTAGTTTTAAAGATTGAGTTAAAATAACATTCAACACTCTGGTTGTATGTTTGGCCTTTATCCGCTTTAATAAATTAAAACTTGTGCACTTTGAATTATAGTCATTTAATGTGAAGTAGAATATACTGTATGTTTACAGTGAACGACTGCAGCATCGATATTGAGCTTCAAATAATTCAAACTAATAATAATTTAGTAGCCTTAATTTCTTAAATCAAACACATTGCTGCTTCTATCAGATAAACTGAGGAAACACAATTGTGCACACACGAATAAATATATAGTTTCAAAATGACAGACTTTAGCATTGCCAAGTTCAACAACTACCAGGAGTATCTGGACTCGTTCACCACCATCGAGGACTTAAGATATTTACCCTCCCACAAAACAATCACTTATATCACCAAACTCGGATATCGGGATAACCGAACCTTTTATGAGGAGGACGAGTTCCTGAGCGTGAAAAAGCAGGTGGAACAGCTGCTGAATCCAAGGGTGTCTGCCCAAATCTACAACAGTCAGTATATCAAAGGCAACGATGCAGCTCTTTGGGCTTTGGCCGAACGTGAGCATGTCAATGTCCAGCAGGAGATTTCGGTGTGTGCCGTTAATTTTAAAAGCACTAAGTTCTAAGCTAATATATTTTTTGCAGACTATTATCTTTCTGGAAATAAGCGGCAGAAGCGGGTTCTCCAAGTCTGGTTACATTGATTTCGAGGCAAGTCTGCGTAACTACAGATTCAAAGGACCAAATGCAGTCGACTGGCGGGCAGTTTTCGAGGGTCGAAAGATGCTAAAACCTCAGCCATCCGATATTGTTTTCTACGACTGGAAAACCAGGAAAATCTTTGCCAATGACAACGACAATTATACAGTTGTGGCTCATCCGGAGCATGGGCTTATGTTTACTCACAAGGGCGATCACAAGAACATCCCGGTCACCACCAAAAAGAATCAATTCAGTAGCAACGTAAAACGTTCCATGATCAAGTCCGATCTGTACGGTTTTATTATATTGTACGACCACTATGTTCGAAAGAAGACATAATCGAGTAAGGATAAGAACAACCGAACTCATGTTAATATGTTTGCATGCAATAAATATAAGGTTTGAACCCATTGCTTCCCTTACTTAATATTGTTTCTTTTTCTTTTACTCTTTAAAGAATAATAACTTATTATTAATAGTCCAAAATTTGTTATAGCAAAAACATTATTAATGTGCGTTTATTAAATTAAATAAAATATAAATAATATCTAAGTTAAAAAAGAAATAAAATGCTCACATTAAGGAAAACAAAATGTGTGGTGGATTGAAAATCATGATTTTTTAATATACTTTTCGTTTAGGTTCTTCAAGGATAACAATTGTTTTTGACTTCCTCTAATAACTGTCCTTCATTCAGTATTAATGTCATCTGATAAAAGCTAATGCTTGCAACGCTCGAGCAAGCAAATTTCCACTTAAGTTGTCAACACTCTGCTGCCTACACAACCACACACTGTCACCCCTCCAACACACACAACCACACACTGACACTCGCCAGGACACGCACGCCCGCCTCCGCACATCCATCCACACCCTAAATACCCAAATCAAAAAATAAATGGTAAACACTGGACGACCCCATCCCCGAAAACCCAAAAACCACATGGCCCCATGTCCAGGGCGACTCTATCGAAAAATGCTGATGATATGATATTTAGAATATTTTTTTCTCAGCCGGGCAGGCAGCCAGGGATCTGTTCCAGGGGCTTGGGTCTCAAAAATTCCTGCAGAGGATGGCAAATATTTATTTAATGCTCCGGAGTGGACAGCCGATAGCCAGACATGCAAACCGTGGGGTTGGATCTACTACCTCACTTGTTTGCTTTTAGGGTGGGGCTGGTCTTTGAGTCCGTTCCATTGCACTATGGGTCGTTTGACTACTTTTTGTGGCATTAATTAATAACTTTAAAACGAAGCCACTTTTTTTAACTCTGTTTTTTGAATTGAGTTAGTACTACCAAAGGGAAAATATTTTAGGAAAAATGGGCGTGGTCTCACCTTTTTTTTAATTTTAATTTTTTTTATTTTTGTTAATTTTAATTTAAAAAAATTTTTTTTTTTTTTAATCTAACAACATTAGCAAAATAATGAAATGGGTAAAAAAAATTTCGGCTCTTACCTTTTTTCAAAGAAAAAAACGCATTTTAATTTTTTTTTAGTTATAATTTTTTGAAAAAACCATGAAAATATTGAGAATAAATGTATTCTTATTTATTTAATACTAATGAACAAAGAACATGATGATCCATTCTTCCAAAAACACCTGTAAAACCAAAAAATTAAAACATATTTAAAACAAAATGTTGATCATGCGCACCTATAGTTCATGGTCTTCGCTTTCAAGTGCCAAGTTCCATGAAAACCCAAACTGACTATCATCAAACTCTTCGATACTGCTGGAGGAAACTGATGGATCGACTTCCAAAGCGCAGGATAATAGCTGTACAGCTTCACATGGGAGGTTCAGTTTTTATTTGCGATACTCGAAGAGTAAGCAAATACTGTAAACGATCAAATGTCTGTCTGTCCGTCCGTCCGTCCGTCCGTCCGTCCGTCCGTCCGTCTGTCTGTCCGCACAAACATCGAGATCTCGGGAACTATAAGAGCTAGAACCACCAAATTTTGCACACAGACTTCTATAAGCAAGGCGCAGATCAAGTTTGTTTCAAAACTTGACCACGCCCCTTTTACCGCCCACAAACCGCGAAAATCTGCGGCGCCCTCATTTTTTATGCAATCGTTACGGTTTAAAAAGAAATATAATGATATGTGCACTGTCTTACTACATTCCGAACCATTTTGTGCTCTTATAAATAATAAAGAAGTTATAGAACATTTTGCTATGCCTTATACAAATGTAGTTAATGTACATAGCCCCATAGGTGGCGACTCTATCGTTTTTTTTTCGTTTTGTTTTTTTAAAGAGGGAAAATGAGTATCGCAAATCTTATAGTCGGGAAACCCGACTATAGCGTTCTTTCTTGTTTTGTCTGTAATCGCTTGTTTAGGTTAAGAGACGAAATTACAGGATCTGATGTATCCATTGCTCTTAAAAACATATCCGAAAAGTTAGACTGCCGGCTGCATTTTCTTGCATGGTGCAGGCGGTCGGACTTATAAATTTTGTTCCGCGACTCGGCCCCCTCTTCTCCAAAATATCCCACCGGGAGGACTGTGTTTTCTATGATATCACTTGAGTGCACAAGGATTTTATGTACCGTCGCAGTCATTGGCAACCAAGGATACTCGTCAATTATAATTTCTCCAGTTTTAAAGCAGAAGCTTTGAAATTTGCTTATATCGATTGGCAACTGACTTGAAAGACATATTAATATAGTCCTGAGATTTTTTATGAGCCTAAGATCTATTCCAGTTATTCTAGAAAATTTTTCAGGCGCACTAAATGCACGACGAGCAGTATTTCCATCGTTTGTGCTGCCAGAGCCTCCAACCTTTGGCTGGTCGACTTTTAAAGACAGTTCTTTCCAAAACATGTCTTGAATAACGGCTTTTCTCTGAGCGAATTCTGTTTTGTCTTCCTGTTCGCGTATTTGCCATTTTTTCATTTGGCATTTATATCCTGCGTTCAAAACAAATTCAAAAAACCGAATCCAGCAGTGCAATGGACTTAATCCATATTTGAGGTTATCTTGGATTGGCAGAAACTTTTCGCACTTAAAATTTTTGTTGTTCAGAAAATCCTTGGGGGTAGATTTACAAACTGGACACGCTTGTGTTGAGTTGGTACCAGTCAATGCATTTAACACTTTTCCAAAACAATGCATTGTTTCGGGCTTGGCAACTTTGTTGACGCTGCTGCTGCTGCTTAGTTAATTTCTAGTCATCAACTGCAGAGCGGCTTTTGTTTGGCTCCCAGACAATGGCACTGCACCGGGGAAAAATTATAACTTATAAAAATAGCAGCCATCAAGAGAATGTGAAGCCGATCTAAAAGTTACACTTTAACTAGAAGTTTCTTAAATGATAAAACGATTTTTTCAGAAATAGAAAATATTAGGTATAATTTTGTTATTAACTCTGCGCATTTAAAGATTTCTTTATAGTTAGAATAAATCTAAATCTTTCATTCAAACTAAGCCACGATATTATTATTTAAGTGATTATATTTTGATATTATATGTTGATATGATATGTTTTTTGTAGTGTGCTGACTAAGCTCTCAGCCTTGGAAGAGCTCCAAAAATGGCAGCGAACAACAAAAGGGGCGTTTCGGAGGCGTGACCAGTCTATTGTGAAAGTGTGTGTCTAGTTTTAAGTGCTTCTAGCGTGTATAAATCACATTGTTGAGCATTTTTACCGATTTTTTGGTGTGGTGTGAGGAGCGGTGCAGGTAATGTCTGCGCATAAAAGTATGCAATAAAATATTTTGTTGCCGCCAGACGTTTTAAGTGGATTTTGTAGACCACAAAATGGCTTAATAGGCGGGGTGGGGGCCCCGAAAGTTTGGGTTTCATTAGCATTAACGGGCGCCTGGCTGTTCGGCCGGCTTGTCAACACGCCCACATCTGAGAACCCACGACCAGAAACAATATTTATGTGCAGGTTAACACGTGAGTGCGAGGGTGCGTGTGTGTTTGGGTCTGTTTGCTCACAAACCTGATTACAAAACTCATAAAGTCGCCATGAAATTCAAACAATGCGTTACGTGCATCGAATGCTGAGCGCCACACAAAGGACAAAATGAGGAGCCCTCGCACCCACACAATCACGTACAAAGGACCCGTGCATAAACAACATTTTTGTTTGACCCAAGGAGTTGAAAGCGGATGTGTGAGGGCCTGTTTATTACGTTTTGATTATTGCAATCTCGTTTCTCAGGTCCCGAACACATCAAAGGATCTCAAACTGATTTACAGTTGCCAAAACTCGGCGAAAAACAAATGGAAACAGCGCCGGAAAAATCAAATCAGCAACTGGCGCCCAACTTTCTGCAACTTTAAAGGCGCTTCAACGGCCCCCAACGTGGAATATAAATATAAATATTTATGCGAGTGGCCCGCAAAGCGATTTGTCAAAAGCGGTTCTTACTTGTGGATTATGAATACTTTGCTTGAATTTAGCTGACAGCAGAAAATTATTACAGAATGATTAATATTTATTTGCTTGGGCCACTGAGCAGCGGTCCTCGGCGGAATTTCAGGGCCCGAGTCCAAGAAAGTGGCCACAACAAGTGACAATGTGCTGAATATAAACAGTGTCTCCTCCCTTCCTTGAGAGCCGCTCAAAAAGGCATTTAATTCAGATTTATGCCCTGCACGGCACTGTGACAGGACGAAGAAAAACACAGGGCAGCGTGTCCTGCGAAAATTATGATATTTGCCATCCTTCGAGGCGCTGCCTGTTTGCTTTTCCTGATAACCTATCGAACAATAAAATAGCCTCGCCCGAGATTGGGGTTCGAAGTTTGTGTTTTGTGTTTGTGGTCGAGGCAAATAAGGATATGCGCAAATAAAATGGCAATAAATCAAAACGATTGACGATCTCATGATGCGGCTGGCCTCAGCGATTAAGGCCTCACTGCCCAGATTTTCCCATATAAATCGACTTGGGGTCGAAAAGTGATTTTGATTGTTATTTGTTTGCCGGCATCTTAGTTAGCTGCCTAGCTGCCTGTCGACTCGCGACTTGACAAGCAATTTATGGCCATATATTATACCGGGATCCACAATTTATGCCAAGTTGCAGGGGAATCACTGCAGCGGAAGTGCGAATCCAAGCTCAGGAATTTGGAGGAGTTGGCGATGGAGCTACTGGGCTGCCACTGTCAATAAGGAAACTTCATTATAAATTACTCAACTGACAGTTGCAGGCAGACGCCGGAGAATAATAATAATGGCAGCATTGTCGAGGCGAAAGTTAAAAGCCAAGGAAAACCCCTCGTCAGCTATAAGCTCTTACCCACTCCGGAGATTGTTTCAATCTGCTTAAGCGACCAAGTCGGCGTCGGAATCGAAGGCCCCTTGCTTTTGGCCCGAAGGCAATCAGCCATGCAACCAGATCTGCAGAGTTTCGCTTCGGCCAATGAAAGCGATTGTTGTGTTAAAAATTGCTGTATAATTGTGCGGAAGTTGGTCGGAGAGACCATGAATCCATGAATCACATAAAAAGCAAATGTCGCGTCGTTAGGTTAAAAGCTTTATGCAAATTCTCCCTTGCTTCTTATCATATTCTCTTTGCTGTGCAGCAAGCCGAATGAAAATTGTATTGAACAGGAGCGAGATTGCATTGTGGGTGGGAGGTGGCTTATACATATATAAGCCCTATATTGGGGGTTGGCTTCGGGGGCGGCCTTGGATGTGCAACTAAGCTGAAGTGTCTGCAATTAGGTGCAATTGTTTGAGAGGAGATGCCATTCAGCTGAGCATTTGAACACAGATGGCACTTATTAACCCCACTAAGGGGCATTGTTATTCCTATAACAACAGTCAATACCAAACTTACTATTGAAGGTAAATGTAGCGAATTAACAAAATTAAGTCAGATTACAGCATATGCTTTGGGACACATGAAGTCTTCCATCGAACAAGAAAATATATGTGTATTCTAAAAATTTATTGAGTAAAACCTATAATAAATTTAACTATTGATTGGTAAAGAAATGTGTTTTGCACGTGTTAATAAAAACTACTCAACAAATAAAACAAATTTCCAAAAAGATACACAATTTTGCTTGCCAAAGTAAAATTTCTTTTTGGTTAAATATTTGTTTTAATTTTGTTGTCTTAAATTTGATTTGGACACAGCTAAGACAGCTCTTTGTTTTATAAAAAACAAGAAAGAACGCCATAGTCGGGTGTCCCGACTATAAGATTTGCCCTTTTTTTAAAAAAAAACAAAACAAGAAAAAACTATAGAGTCGCCACCTATTGCGGGCCACATAAACTACATTTGTAGTTTTTTACATTCACAAACACGTGTATGTAGTATGTATTTGCAGCATAGCTAAATGTTCTATAACTTCTTTATTATTTTTTTGATTTATTTATTCTCGCGGTTTGTAGGCGGTAAAAGGGGCGTGGTCAAGTTTTGAAATAAACTTGATCTGCGCTTTTTTTTGTAGAAGTCTGTGTGCAAAATTTCGTGGTTCTAGCTTTTATACTTCCCGAGATCTCGACGTTTGTACGGACGGACGGACGGACGAATGTACGGACAGCCATACATTTCAACGTTTACAGTATTTGCTTA
Organism: Drosophila oshimai; assembly: GCA_018150695.1. Taxonomy (NCBI): domain Eukaryota; kingdom Metazoa; phylum Arthropoda; class Insecta; order Diptera; family Drosophilidae; genus Drosophila; species Drosophila oshimai. The sequence goes on along the minus strand of JAECWM010000003.1, from coordinate 1,707,067 downwards.
CTCTTCGAGTATCGCAAATAAATACACATGCGACACATGGTTGGCCCTTAGGAAATTTGCAAATAAGCAAATTCAGTCCATTTTACCTCACTATTCACATCAATTTGTTATCAGAAACAAAACACACACTTCGCCTTAAAACCAAAACCATTGTATTGGGATTATGTAAAAGAACTGGCCCCTAGGAACGCAGTGTCTGTCACTCTCAATCATTGTTCTTCACAAAATTTGATCCCTCTAAAATTAATTGCACTATTCAATGCAATTTCTTATCAAAAAGGCAACACTCACCTGGCTTGGAAAATAATTAATTGTTGTGGTAATGGCCTGAAGGATAGGCCCAATTGTATACTTTCATAGTAATAGAATTCCATGGTTCCTTCCATATCGTGTGTGTTCTTGAACACTTTTAAGATGCAGCCTTAGTTACGGTGGATAAAAAAAAAAGTGAAAAAGTAAAGTAGCCGTTATTTTTAGCCGGTACAACCGAATAAAAACCGTAACCTTAAATGATATATTTTTTTTTTTGGGTAACCGAAACCGTAACCGCAATATGTGGTTAAAAGAGTAAGTTATAAAACAAATATTCTTGTGCGGCTAAAATCTTGTAAATATTCAGAACTTTTTAACTTGGCAACCGTAACTTAAGCCATTTCTTGTGTACAAGAAAATGTAGAACGTCTTTTTTAAATTTTAAATTTATCATGAACCCTCCGAGAAAAAGATTAAAAACATTAAATGGCAAAATGGTTATTCGCTCTACTAATAAATAATCACTAATAACTTAGTTTACCTATATAATACAAATAATTATGAAATAAGTACAAAATATGTTGGTACCAAGTTAAAGTTTAAGAAATAAAGAGTTAAAAAAATGTATTTTTTTTGTTTAACCGGTACGAAACCGGTAACCGTAACTCATTTCGCTTACGAAACCGAAACGGTAATCGAAATAAAAAATTTTATTCGGAAATTTTGATTGCTTTTGTTTTGAAAATCCTTTTCCGACTGCGTTATCAAATAAAACAAAAAGATAAATATTTACACGTTGAATTAAAGTTTAGTAACTGTTTTAAGTGCGTAAATTTTAATTTTTAAAAAATTTGATATGAAAAAGTTATTTTTATTAGAAAAACCTTATTATTTGCGATACTCGAAGAGTAAGCAAATACTGTAAACGATCAAATGTCTGTCTGTCCGTCCGTCTGTCCGTCCGTACAAACGTCGAGATCTCGGGAACTATAAGAGCTAGAGCCATCAAATTTTGCACACAGACTTCTATAAGCAAGGCGCAGATCAAGTTTGTTTCAAAACCTGACCACGCCCCTTTTTACGCCCACAAACCAGAAAAAACTCTGTGGTGTCCACATTTTTAGTGCTAAAAAAAGTGGCCCTTACAAATGTTGTTCGTATTGAAAATATCTACCCAAATATCTAAAAAATGAAAATCTGACCATTTTCAAGAAATTGTGTATACAAATGCGTTGAAAATTTTTATTGCGCTCAAAAGTATGCAAAACTTTTTTTTTAAGAGGGCGCTTAAAAATGATTGCGCATGAAAGTAGGCTACACATTATTGAAGAGGGCTAGCTTGCTGTTTTTAAAGAGGGCAATGAGTATCGCAAATCTTATAGTCGGGAAACCCGACTATAGCGTTCTTTCTTGTTTTTTCTGTATTTGCGTTGGAAGTACTAGCTTTACAAAACTGGTTAACAATTTCTCAGTTTATAATTGGCCATCTCCAATTGTTTGGTTAACGGACATTAATTCAATAATTGTTTAAACACGTCGAAAGCTATCCGATCATAATCTGGGACAAGCAGGAGTTGATTGCCCTTGGGGCAGGGGCAATTAAACTGCCTTGTCCGCACATTACCGCTCACGTTTTATGGCTGCCGTTTTAAAAATATTGAAAAAAATAACGGCAGGCACAAAATTGAAATGCTTGCCAACAGGCGCCGTTTTATTGGCACCCGTCGACCAGGAGTCAGGAGCAGAAGCATTATCCTGCAGATGGCTGCGGTCACTGGACATTAGGCGCTGGGGGACAACCGGTGTCCGTGGGCCAGGACAAGGCCAGGATCACGGCGCACGGATACGGGCATTGTACATGAGATGGCGTCATTAAATACACATTACCCTGCCGGCGGACGAGGAAGGCAGTCGGCAGTCGGCAGTCCGGCGATAAAGGCACAACAACCGCCGAGCAACAGTCGGCCAGCGGGAGAATGGCTATTAAAACGCAGCCCTGCCCGAAGATAGACATAGCCTGCTACAGTGGCACCCATAACAAATTACACCATTTCGACAGGCGGATCGGGGCAGGAGTCACAATGCTGGCAGCTGGGCTACTTTCTAGCCATATCTGGTAGAGAATAATATAGCTTCTACCCTAAAACATTCCCTGCAAAGTTTATAAAAGCATCACAACCGCTTTCAAGGTGAGATATCCACATAAATGGAAAACAAATTATAATCTTTTATTAAAAAAAAGTTTTCTTCGTTGGCTTAGTAAATAAATATGCAACTTAAATAATAGCTACATATTAAAAATAAATTCCGAATTGTGTGTTCATTGTATAAACATATTTTGGTAAAACATACTATTTAAAGAAAAAATGTCTATAAATTATTGTGTTTGAATAACTAGGAATACCTATTTCTTATGCTAACTTCGTAAGGAACACTTTGAAATGTTGATATGCTTATTATTTATACAAGAAAACCGCCACTTATTTAGCTACCTGAATTGGCAACACTGGTCTAGTCTTATGGCCGGTGGTTCGATGTTCGGTGTTCAGTTTCAATTGTGCCTGCAAACGTGACTCCAAATTGGCTGCCAGCAAATAATTCATACGAAACACTTTCGCACCGTGCGCCTTGCCATTAGCATCGTACTGCCCCGAACTACCCAACACCCGCCACCCACCAAGTTAAACCCACCACCACCCACTGACTCCCACGTTGAACCACGAAACTCCATGCCCCATGTTACCCCGTCGATTGCATTTACAGCAAATTATTTATGGCTGCGACAGACACGGAACAGGAAGCGAGTATGCGCTGCCAACTTCACGTCCATCAATATTTTATGAAACCCTGTCTGCAGGACGCTCCGCGATGCTCGCAGCCGCAGAAGTGGATGGGTTGGGAGTCCTTTGAACAGGACGAGGGTATCTGCTTACATGGCTGCCTCCTGCAGACTGCCTGGCCGTCGATATCCGGTTAGATGAGTATCTAAATTGCCTTTACTGTTGATGAATTAGCGCCGGCTGCCTGCCGTTCCCATTTGTGTGGAATGGGTGGCAGGGCAAGTGCCTGTGTTGCGGAGATAAGCTTCCTCCGATGGGTGCAAATTTCAATTTGTTCTGAATGATTTTGCGCTCATCAAATAGGCCGGGAATCTAGGAAGGCAGAGCCACTACGTTGCTAAAGAAGGACAAAAGTGCGGCCATAGAGACTAAGGCAATCGAAAGTGCAGCAAACAAATTGTTTTTAAAGTAAGAAATAGCATAAATAAATGCGAAGTATCAAATGAAAAATTCCTGAGAAAAAAAATAACAAACTAAATAAATTTGTTTTAAAACGTGTAAACAAATAGTGAAGCAGCTAATGTCTAGCATTTATTTTTATTTTTTAAAACTTGTTTTAAAAAGTAACTTGAGTAGCAAAGAACAAATGTTTAGGCTAATCTGTTTTCATCTTTATCTTTTTTCCCATTTAATACTCAGCTAAGCAGGCAAACTCTGGTTTTCATTGAGTTTAACATCAGTTACTGCTGCTGTATATTTGAAATTACCAGTTTAAGCTCCATTATGTTGCTCTCCCGGAAGGAAATCGTGTCGTTATTGCTCCTGATTACGGCGGTTAGTTGCACCTGAGTACAATTTCCTGACCTTGTGAACACCCTTGACCCCGCAGTTCATCTGTGTGCTGAACGCGTCGCTCTTTGCGAACATCCTGCCCCTGCACGTCAGTTACGAGCAGCTGGCCCAGCAGGTTGTCTGCGTGGGAACCGCCTATATTTGCGTGATTTACGCCCTGAGCACCTGGCTGTACCACTCGAATTATTCCCGGACCCGTCTGCACATGCGATTGGTGGTGGGTGCTGCTCTCAGAGGAGAGTTTGTTCTTCCGAATACTCAAGTTCCTTCGTCACAGCTAGTGGCCATGATTCTGGTGATGGTGGTTTCCAACGGACTTTCCGCATACTACTTCTGGAAAGGTGTGTCCTTCGAGAAGCTAGAGGAAGCCATCAATCTGTACTTGCTCTTCAGCAGCTTCGCAGTGGCCTCCAAGTCGGTCAGTTTGGGTCTCACGGTAATCAGCATATTGCTGCTGGCTATAGTCACGGTGCTGCTCCTTATTACGATCATCCAGAAGAGGAGCAAACGACGCCACGAGGAGACCGTGCGAAGGATCGAGGCGCAGAACAATAAACTCGTTGGGGGACCCCTTAAGTTTGGTTTTCATGCAACGCCAAACATTTCACGTCGCTGCAATGTGGTGCTGTAGTTGCAATAATATAAATATTATGCTCGTACGTCGTTTGGCACAGACATTCACGAACTGCTCACTCCCTTGCCACTTTTACCCATGACACACAGATTCTGTCTGTGTGCTTTCTTCGCAGGTGATATAAAAAATATAAAAGAATCCCTGTCATTGTTTTTACAAGTCGCAGAGTGTATGCTCTAGTTGCTCTAAGGATTTGCTGCAGTGAAATCATGTTGACCAAATATGTAAAATGTATATTCTGTGTAACGCCAAGATGTAAGGATTTAACACAACTTTTTTTAAGCACTGTTGAAAATAATTTAATACTTAGCACATATGCATGTATTTAGTTTTATATTAAAACACAAACTTTCATGGCACAAACTTACATTTTATTTATTTTCACTATTTATTTTTTTTTTAAACGTCGCGACGTCAAACTTAAAAAAAAAAGTAAAGCTTAAAAAATTTGAATTTTATTGAGTAACCAATAATAAGAACCTTTTTTTTTTTTTTCCTCTATATATTTTAAGCAATCTAACAATACCTTTCCCTAAAATGTATGGATTTGGCTTTTAAGGCTCCTGAGGTCTTTATTTTTCTGTTTTTGTTGATTAAACAAAAAAAATTTCACGGACTTTCAAGCGCTTCCTTATCCCTGTTACAAATCTTACCATGAATTCGACACACTCACTAATATAAAAATGTGATACTTTTTTCTCCAAGAGTATGAAAAACGCTATCAGACGGATGCAGTTGATGTGTGTGAACTTGGGCGCCTTCTCAGCCCCAAAAAAAAGAGCAATCCGCCCAGGATGAACTCAGGAAACTCATGGGGAAGACAAGCAGCCCATTCACATCGGCGTGTGTACTATTGCATTTTGCATAATGAAACCGGCAGACAATGCAATTTTCAGCGGCAGACAAACGAAGTTAAACAACAACTTAAAGGCTTCGCAGCAACTTGTGAAGCGTAAAAGTTAAAGTTAAAGTGGAGGAACAAGGGGATGTTTTTTTAGGGGCCGGGGATGTAGCCTAATTACGCTCCAATGGCTGCCCATCAAAAGTGACAGTTGGCAAGGCAGGGGCTTACAATAAAATTTCCAGTTAAGTTATTGCCGCGCCGCTCCCAAAAAAAACGCAGAATACTCAGTTAAAAGTAATTCCAAATTTAATTGCGCACAATTTAGAATGGCGAAATGTTGGCGTGCGTTTAATTAACTGAAAAATAACATAAAAAGCAAAACGAAAACAAAGCAGAATGACAGCAGCGGCGCCAGTGGAAATGCTTAATGTTAAATGCCAACTAATTAAATTTCGGGCATGCCAGCAGAGTTGACTGAGACTCAACTGCCGAATTTATTGTTGCATTTAATGGGCAGCGCAGGCGGTTGTCCTCCATCGCCATCGCCATCGCCTTTCCTTTACCACTTTTTATTGCGTATACGCAACGTAGTCGCCACCGCGTCGTATACGCACTGTATCACGCCCCAATGCAAATAGCCAAAGCAAAGGCTTCGCTATACTATACTATAGTATAGTAGGATGCCAAATGACGCAGAACCACAGACATTGCGATTGTAATTCCGATTCGGCGAACGTCAGGTTCTGGTTCTCTGCGGTCCAAATGAAGCCAAATGAAGCCAATAAAACGGCCTTGTTCGCACGCAAACGTGCAAAAGTGATTCATGTAAACTGATAAAAATTTAATCATATTTCGCGTATTAACACGTAATTATTAATGCCTGATAAATGTCGGCAGTGGGTAAAATGTGAAAAAGTCGCAATTAATATGCATTATTTTCCCCTTAGTTGTCAACTCACTTGGCAAATTAAATGAGACAAGCTGAGTTTATTAGTTTTGGATCCTTTTTAACTGTCCATTTTAAAATGGAAAACCAACCAAATTCCTTTAACTTCTATTACAGGCATTTATAAATTGTTTTTTAATATTACACCCTGACTCAGTTTAAATCATACAGGGTATATCACATCTCCATCACCAAGTTATCAACTTTGATTTCATTTCGTTGAAGTATGTACATAATTCCGCTGTGCAGCTTCACTTTTATTATTATTATCATTGTTATGTGAACGAGCGCCTGTCTGTGGGTTTATTTGGTTCGCGCGTTATTTTCTTTTAATTATGTACTCCGATCACAAATGTGGGTCAATTAACAAGCCGGCATCGGCCCCCATCGATGTCGGAAATCAGGGATTAAACAATGCCGAAGACGTGCTGCCAGGACAATGCAAACAATTGTCAGAATTTAAATGCAGCAGCAGCGGACCGCAAAGTTTCCACTCTGGTTTTCACTCCGGTTTAACGTACGCATAAATTATGCCGCCATATGTCTGACATCTGGCCAAAAAGCGCGCTTCCTCCCAATTTCGAATTTTTCTCTTTACTCGGGGCTGTCGAGTGCTTTGCCTCTGCTCTGCGTGTGTAGGTCGCAATTTACGAGCCTTGGACGGGCGGCAACAGCTTTCGTCTAATTGCCACTGGCATTATGCCAGGAGCAGGGCCAATTTTAATCCCAGCTCCTAAAGTGCTGCTGCAACCAACGAAATCTGGCATAGAACTCTTTGCAATCATGTCATCAATCACTTAACCAGCAAGTGTCAATCACTGAAGATGCCTTTGCCAACATGCCTTTGGCCGATGGTAATTTGTGATTAATATTCGATGAGAAATTTTATGTTAAGCTCAAATTTTATCTTAGAAAAGGTATTTTCCCTTAAAATGCAGTTCTTTAATGTTTTTTTTTTAACAAATTTTAGGAATAGATCAAGTGTTTCTTACATAAACAAAAAGAAAACTTGGATTTTTAATTATTTGCCCAAAAAAATATTATTGAAATTCTAATTTTTAGTGGCAAGCTTAGTATAACAATAAAGAAAAGAAAATATTTTACCTATGAACAGTTGTCTTTCTGGATTTTTTTAGATATAAGTTACACGGAAATGTCTATTTGGTCAGGCAATACCAGTTTTTTGAAATTTAATAAAATATGGGCCTTGCATATTAATTCAAAATCAGCCAGACACTAATATTTATTTGTCTAAGCTTAAGCATTTTGTGTTGGATAAATTCAAATAAGAAAGACGAGCTCGTATACAAATTTTTCCAGATCGATACGGTATGGAACAAGTGGAAATTGACACTGGGAGGACTGCAGATGACGGCACTCGTCCAGTTGCAGAACTACAACCCACCAACGATACTGATAATGGTAATTGTAGTGGAGGGCGGAAAAGACACTGAAAATAATTATGTTGATTGCAGCAGTGGAGCAGGCACTTGTGGCGGAGACTGAGATGCCAAATACCCAGGTGGATTCACCTGGAGGCGGAGATGGTGACAACTTGATCAACCGTCTTCGCTTTCGTCGTAACTATCGGCGCTTGGCACCCTATCTGTGCAATCTGTGCAACAAGTTTGTGCGCCACGGTGTGATAACCATCTGCGGGCACCTGTTCTGCTGGACCTGCTTGTGGCCCACCCTGGTTGATCGCATCCCTAAACAGTGCCCCCGATGCAAGGTCGGCTTGATCATGCACGAGGATATAGTGCCTTTTCATGGCCACGGACCTCACGACAACTCGAACGATGGTGAGATCCTGGCTCAACCGGGGGACGTGCCCCGCCCCTCGGGTTTTTACCTCTGCGACTCGCAGATTCCGCGCTGGTTCAGGGTGAATGATCCCAGCGAAATGACACATGACCAACTGTTGCAGGAAATGACCAGGGATCAACTCAGGCAGACAACGACCAGGGCCAGAGATCTCTATAGCGTGGTAGGGCGCGTAGATGTGGAGCATCCGCGGATCGGGAGGCAGCTTCGATACCTCAAGTGGTTCCAGTCGGTCTGCGCCGTCCTGCTGTGCCTTATGTGGTGCATGATCTCTCTGACCTGAGATTCTATTGTTATGTGTGTTATGATTTACTTTATTGTTCAAAATTAAAATCCAACAAAACTTGGCCAGGCCCCAATAAATTTCTGTAAGCCTCTATTTTTTCCTAAATCGAATATTAAAGATAGTTCCGTTCCTCTACTTAATTTTGAATTTCATAATTATATAGTTTTCACCAAAATTTAAATAAATAAGTAGTATAATATAAATAGTATCCAAAAAACGAAAGCTAAAAGTAATGTTATAGATACTCGTACTTATTGTTCTCCTAAAAAAGGCATTGAGGTGCGTATACATTTCTTTAAACTTGCAATATTTAACGGCTATCTTATAGTCATGAAACACACTTATGAACTTATAAAAAGATAAAGTAAGCTATCTGCTGAGCTGTTCTCCTCAGACGAGGCTTGCCACTTGCGAAAACACGGAAATATTTAGTGAACTCTCCGTCCAAGTCAAAGTTATTGTATGCAACATCGCAATGCCCCGAGCGTCCAGCTGAACCAACACATTCCAAAAGCAGACAAAACTTTAAAGTCAAGATTTAAATGTTCTTTTACCTTACGCTCAGCCTGGCTAATGAACCACGGTAAACCGAATATTCCGTGAATAGGGTTGGTCAAATTAAGTTATTTATTTTTCGAAGCAACACTCGATGACAGCTAAGTGGGAAAATTGCGTGCCGACCTTGGTGGCTTGGCTCTTGGCCATATTTATAATTAATTAAGCGGAGCCGAGAAAATCGCAAAAATATATATCTGAAAGCCAAGCGTCAGAAGTTAATGAAACATCTACGTGGAGCAGGCGACACGGACATTGAAAGGAAGCGGATGCAGATGCATCCTGTGATTCCGCTTTATTATTGCAGCTTAAATGCCATTTGCCGGCGTGTTGGTGTGCGTGTGAGTTAAATCCATTCTCCGCCTTTGCGAGGACATGACAATGTCCGCTGCAGCAACACAGAAAATTGATGCGTTTTAAATTGCATTAAATTTCATGGTACGTAATCCCAGCCACTCGCACACAGACACGCTCACAAAAGCCAGCACTGCGAGCAAATTAAATTAATTTTGTTTGCCTTGTCCTCAGTCGTCTGGCGTTATGACGTTGGCTCGGAGTCACGTGTATCGATTTCCAGCTTTCCAAGTTTCAGCTTTAGTTTTCCGCTCTGGCCACCTCGAGCGGCGTCTGCGATCGGCGTCTGCAGCCAGTGCAAATATTTAGCAGTAATTAATTTATATCAGCAATGGCTGCAGGAAATGCCAAGTCCCACGGGACATCTGCCTCTGATGGCATCATTAAAATCTTCCGCCTGCTGAACAACAAAGCGCCAAAGTAAATTGCTCGTCACGAGTGCTACTTTGTTCCCTTTCGCCTTTTACCAAAATATTACTGAGCTTTGGCAGTCGTTTCAACTTAAATTATGCCGCCATGTAACACATGACGTATACGTAACTACGAAAGCCTACGTACTACCAGTGCAGGCAAATTGGCTTCCTTAGACAGAAATCTAGCTTTATGTTTTAAAACTCTATTTTGACAAGTGACTAAAGATAGTATACTTAAGTTTAATGTTTATTTACTGATATGAGAGATTTAAATTTTGGATATTAACATTTAATTCTTACCTAATTTTTTTGTTCAGTCATTATTTGCGATACTCGAAGAGTAAGCAAATACTGTAAACGATCAAATGTCTGTCTGTCCGTCCGTCCGTCCGTCTGTCTGTCCGCACAAACATCGAGATCTCGGGAACTATTAGAGCTAGAACCACCAAGTTTTGCACACAACTCTATGAGCAAGGCGCAGATCAAGTTTGTTTCAAAACCGACCACGCCCCTTTTACGCCCACAAACCGGAAAAAACTCGTGGTGTCCACATTTTTAGTGCTAGAGAAAAGTGGCCCTTACAAATGTTGTTCGTGTTGAAAATATCTACCCAAATATCTAAAAAATTTTAAAATCTGACCATTTTCAAGAAATTGTGTATACAACTGCGTTGAAAATTTTTATTGCGCTCAAAAGTAGGAAAACAATTTTTTTTAAGAGAGGCGCTTAAAACTGATTGCGCATGAAAGTAGGCTACATTATTAAAGAGGGCTAGCTAACTGTTTTTAAAGAGGGCAATGAGTATCGCAAATTTTATAGTCGGGAAACCCGACTATAGCGTTCTTTCTTGTTGTTTAGTCTATTTTAGGCTGCTCTTAAGTAGTATTTAACATTAAAATTGTGAACTCTATTTGTGATTTAGTATTTAAGTATGCAACAAAAATATCATCTTTAATTTAAAATTTTTGAACATTTTAAGTGCTGAAAGTTTGGTAAAACATTACACTCTCCAATTGGGAGCACGGTTCCCACAAGGAAGGAATGGTTGGGTGCTGAGATCATGGCCACACATTTGGGTGGTGCTTGCCTGCTGCAGTAATTTGCATTTCAGCTATAGTACTATATCTGCGCCTAGACATTTGAAATGAGCGGCACACACGACAAGCGCCATTTAGGGGCCATCCTAACCCCACACATTTCCCAGCTTGCTGCAACGGTAAATGTGGCTTTTATTCATTACATAATTACTGTTGTGTTTGCACTGTGGCAGCAGCAATCGCCCCTGGGGCAAAGGATAGTGCCACCAGCAGTGATTATGAGTAATTGTCAAGGTTAGTTATGAATCTCGTTAGCCGAGGGGACTGTCATTTTATGTACGGGGTAAGGTAAAGTCTCCCCCTATTTGGAACGGTGTGTTACTATTCTATTTAAAGTAGAAAGTGTAGACGGGAAAATGACGACTTACAAAATGAATACCGTATTTTCTATATGTTATTTTTGTCGAATGAAGTGTACCCTTAACATAGAAATAGTGATACAAAATATTGTTTATATGTTAAGTAAAATTTAGAAATGAAGCATTCATGTTATTTCATGTTATTTCATGTACCACAGCTTTATTTTAACATAGTGCATATCCTTTCTTGGTATTAACTCCTAAAAATAGTTGAACAACGATACAAGCTAGAAGGGCACCTTTCTTTATGGGGGTAACTACTTCCAAGGAGTCATAAATAAATGCTCTTCACAATAACAACTCCCTCGCAGACACAATGCATAATGGTGGTAGTGGCAGGCCAGACAATTTCCCCCGCTGCTGCACACATTTGTGCAAATAGCATGCACTATGCACGTTTCCGTTTCCGCTCTTTCGGGCTTTGCAGGCGTTGCAATTGTCGCTTGTTGCAACGACAGCCTCCGCCATTTTGTCTCCGTGTGGGTGTGCAGCCATTGCAGTGCACGAGTGTGGGTGTGCCACAGTCTGGCGCACATGGCGCATACTTTATGCATAACAAATGGCTGCTTAGTATATTGTTTAATTTATCAAGCATGAATTATTTATGTCGATCTGCGTGTCGTCCCATGATATAAACTCTGCAATTCAAAACTTGAACTTTGCTGCACAATTTGCAGACAGTAGCTTTTCTCATGCACAGTAAAATATTTGTAAAACTATGATACCTTAGGAGACCTATTATTATTTTAATTTACAAAATATGTATAATAGTACCTGGAGCCCTAAAAACAGATACCCTCAAGCTTTTACTTTGCATGATTAAATTCATAAAATTATCATAAGATTCGTGTATCGTGTACAACATTTTTCAAAGTGTAGGTATACACTCTTCGGCTTGTAGGCCTGTCGAACAAATCAAATTTATGTGCTACAAAGTACAGAGGAATGCATTCCCAGTAGTGTTTTCAGTTCAGGTAGACTCAACTTGGGCAATAATATATTGCATTGTTGTGGCCGCTAGGACCAACTAATTTCAACTTGTTGAAATGAAAGTTTCAATTGAATTTGGTTCGTTGTGCTGGTGTCAAGAGCTCTAATTTAGATTTATTTCGGCTGATTAATTTGCATTCTAGTATGTGAGTGCGGGAATCTGGCAGTTGATAATTGCAGGCAAGGCTCAAGCGGCCAAAAGTTTCAGGCACTTCTGAATAAATGGGAAATGGCTTTCCCAGAGATTGTGTAAGCACAATGGCACGTCTTGAGCAGAGACACTGGAAAAGAACGGGAAAACACAAAAGAAGTGCACGACATTGTGTGAAGTTCAGTTTGGGGTTGACTTTCAGTCGGGGAGTATCATTTAAACGTGCCTCCGCCGAGCTCACTTTAAGCCATATTGTGTATAGATAACGTGTCTATTCAGACGAGAACTGATACGGGGAGAAAGCTGAGAATGCGCCAGCCAGGAGCAGCAAACTTGACTTCCCTGTGGCTGGAGTAACAAGTTGGGCATAATGCGGAAGCTAAAAACTGTTGCATACTTTTATGCGCTGCCACAAGCCATCGGCGTCAGGACCTCAGAAATACCACCAGTTCCACCCCCTCCAGCCCAGAAGGACGACGCTTATCACCGCAAAAGTTTTTACCACTCTGGAGTCGGTGTCTGGAGCCGAGAGACTTTTCGCCGTCGAGCTGTCAACGCTCGAACTTTGCAGCCGGAGCGGAAATCCAGCTTTAAAACAACCCATAAAACAGGGAAATTTTAGCATTTGCTGTGTCAAAGTTTGTCCAGTTTTAATTGCTATTATCACTAATTACAACTGCCACACATGGAACTTTGACAAATTTATATTGCTTTACATAGACATATGTTTAATATAAAACAAAAATCTGACTGATGGTATAAAACAAAAAGTTTAAGAAAGCAGACAGCACTGCGGTGAAGGTTTCATCTTTAAACGGTAAAATAAATATCCAACTTAAACCTGTTAACTCAGAAACAAAAATAGAGTAATAACCGAATTTAAACTAAAGTTTAGCAAAATTAATTTGGAATGGTGACCGCCTAGACCTTGATTAGAAATTTATATTTCCATTTGATTAGTTTCATCACTGAATGGGCAATTGAAAAAGTTTTTCTGTGAACTATTCAACTTGATTAGTTTTTGCAGCTGCTTTACATAAACTTTTAGTTCTTTGAAACTAAACTGAGCTCGTATTATTTGCTATATAGCAGAAATATGTATGTGAAGAACGGGCCAGAGAATGGTCGCTAATTTCCAGCTAAACTTTTTGGTTTCAATGGCTGTGCAATTGAACAGCCGGTGGCTGGAAAATGTGAGTAATCCCGCGGGCCACTCGGCGCGCACATTTAACTTTTAATCCATCAAAATGCTTTCGACATCGCTGCTGTCGATTTCAGTGGGAAAGGGATGATTCTTTTAGCAAGCAGACAAAAAAATATCACGAACAGAAAGCAGGCAAATAATAAAAGAGGAAAAATTCCAGACAGTCTGTCTGCGACATCCCATCGAAGCCCGAACTCTTTTCATTATTCTTTATACATCTCACATTTTAAGCAAATGAATATTGGATCCCCAGAGACAAAGGCCGTCGCGACTTGCTGAAATGTTATAAATCCGCGCGTAATTGTGTAAAGATCCCACTCGTTAGCCCCTTTTCGAATAAATTGGATTATAATTTATTTTAATTGGCAAAAGCCAAATGCAGGCATAAGCAAACAAGCCAGCCGAAGGATACCCAAACGAAAATTAGCCACAAAATTACGCAGTCTGATGCCGCTTTCATTAGTCTAATTGTGACTCTTGGGCGGGCGTGCGTTCCTTTCGACCCGACTCAGTGATTAGGCCTGGCCTTTACCTTTTGGCCAGAAGGCGGCACGAAACCATGCGTGCCAGCGTTAAACTGAGAGCCGCAATCCAGGGCACAAGTCTCAGCTCTGGCCCCATGTGTGTGGCTTTTAATTAGGGGCAAACAATGGCAGGCCAGGAGGACTCCTTTCCACCTTTCAACCTTTCGCCCCGCATATTAACATATGAACGGCAGCTAAAATGTCAGCGGCCAGACTGCAAAGCCGGTGACAAAACCCACGAGCCCACAGCCAATGTCCAGGGACACCCGTGGGCCGCCGAAATCCTGGTCACAATTAAGCAACTCAGCCAGGTGCGGCAGCCAGGTGGAGGGGCTTGGGGCTAGTGGCGCCACTTTCAGCCCTAACCCACTCCGCTTAACCCATCCAAGAAGACAAACAGCCACGGCAGCCAGTGGGCAAACAAACTTACAAGTTTCCCCAAAGTTCCTGTTGCTTTTTCAGCGTGTCTGGATGTGAGTAGTATCTGTGTGGTTGGTGCTCACGTTTGACTCCTGACCTCCGCCTCTGTTTGTTTTCCCACTGTGCAAGTACGTAAATTGCGGTGCTCTGTTATTTTTGTTCACGATTTGTTGGCCAGTTATGAGGGGTCCTCAGGAGTGCTATAATCTATCATTTCAATGGCCAGCTAAGATTGAAGAGGGGAAACTTTTGGGCAGCGAAATCATCATTTATCTTTTTTATTACATATGGGTTAATGGCAAGATTCAAGTGATTTCTTTTTATTTAAAATTAAACTAGCTTTGAAAGCCTTCGTTCTGAATCCAAAAAAAAAAAAAATTGAATAAGTTTTTCCCACAAAAAAACTGTAAATAAGCGAAGACAATAATGTTTCTTCTCTCACTGCAAAAACTATATTTATAAAGTATGCTGTATTAATACTATAACAATTGTACAAATTTTACAATTATAGGTAATTAATTGAAAAATTTGTACAATTAGTATTAAGAAATTAATATAAAAATAAAGCTTTCTTTATAATAAGTAGGTATTTTTAAAAGCCCTTTTTCATACTTACTTATATTTATGTTTAATACTTTATTTATTTTTATTTATTTATTTGCCGAAGCTAATGAAATAAGCTTATTAAGAACCCTATTCTGCGCAACATGCTCGTTTACTATAAGTATGAGTCAGTAACTCCCCCATATCATGAAGATTTAATTACTACTACACTCTACCCATAACATTATAGCTTATGGGGTACTTAAGAGCATTAATATGCTGTTTCAAGATTCGGGCAAAATTCTTACGAAACCGCACTCAACTATTTACGACCGTTCTGCATTTCTCAAGCACTCATGCCGACAATATTACTTCGAAATGCAGAAAAGTGTTTATACAAAACTATTGATGTGCTATAGATATTGCTGACAATAATATAGAGAGGTAATTTTAAAAATAGTTTTGGCATTAAATAATATATATCTCAGCTAAGCATTCTGGTTCTTTAATTTTGTATTTCGTATTGTTTAACTTCAAAAACCTCTGTTTGAGTTTATTTTAAAATTCAATGATAACCAGCTTAAACCAATGTTTTTTTCTCACCAACCGTATCTTCAACTCATTGAATATCTGAAAGCACTTACAGGCTCCACGACGTAAAGAACATCATGATCTCTAATTGAAAAGATTCTCCCCTCGCAGCAGAATCAGCTGAAATCAATTAAAAATTCAAAAATTATGCGTGCATATGCCACTTAAATAACAAATTCGAGCCAACCCACGCGACACACCCTCGCCCTTATGATTTCATACATTTATTCACCCCTAGAACTAATTTCTGCCAATTTGAGTACATTGGGGGTGTGTTCTCAGGAGCTTTTTTCTATTTTTACATATTTTGTGGGCGATGCTTGACCCGAGAGTGAATGGAGTGACCTCGACCAATATTTTTGCCCTTTAAATCGTTATATTCTGTTGCAGGGACAACTAGAGTTTTCCCAGCTGGCATTTAAATGCTGTACACAGCATTTCTCCCTGCCACCTTACATGGGGACCGGGTATTGAGCCAAGAGTTGGCGCCATAAATTCCGAGAGTTGCCATTAAAAATTACAAGTGCTGACAGCGTCACGTTTTCCTCCAGGGTGTGAGGTGTGAGGGGAAAATGCTCTTTATTTTTTCCCGTAGCTCAGCATGTGTAGGCCCTATGTTTGCTTTGTCATACGTGCGCGCAAATAAATATTTGCAATTACATATCGTATTTATCAAAAAAGTGTATTATCAAAGGAACGCCGCCTGGCTTTCGATTTGGCCCTGCCCCATAATTGTTTGCTCGCAAAACCCAAACACCGAACCAGAATCCGGCCGAGACGAGTGCAAATAAATCTGTACAAATTCCTCGACGTCTGTCTGCAATCGACAGCACTCGCACAATACATTATTTGATTTTGCGTACATTTGCATTTTCATTTCAAAACACATGGCGAATTGATTGCTTTCACGGCTCATTTTGCCGTCCCACTTCAGTGCCGCTCTCGGCTCGTTAAGATATTTATTTCACCTTTACTGCCACATAAAGATAGCGTTCTTTCATCCGCGAGTCGCAAATAGAATATGGCAGCCCGAGGAGTCTCCATTTATTGGAGGTTGATGGCCTGTTTGTGTTTCCTGTCTGCCAGATAAGTGTCGTTCGCGTTGCTCACTGGTGGGTGACTTTAAATTTAAAAATGTATAAAGCTTGCCTGGTTGTTCTTTACTGGTTTCTGTATTTACCTAATAAATCCCCCTGGCTGCTAATATAAAAATGGAATATAGGTACTAGCCGTTGAGTGTTTGTTTATCTATTTGAGTAAATGGATTATGCTTTTAAATTCATTTAATTTTATTTCCCTTGAAATGCTTTGTATATTCTGCACATTCTGATCTTTATTGAACACGCAATAAATATTAACTAGCTCCTTCAAAGTGTCATTTGTACTGGAACTCTAATAAGCAACACTCCAGTTTAGAAAACCCACAATTGAACCAACGGAATACACAAACCCCATTGAGAACATATCAACTCATGTATTTAGTTCTATTGTTCGGCTCGTAAAATCAAATCAGTATATTGTTGTGCTAAACCGTTCACACCTCCCGGCCGACTGCGTCTCCATTTCCATTTCCATTTTCCACATTTCCTAGGAAAGGTGTGCGTGAGTCATAAATTGATTTTCCCCGCTGAGCCCGACAACTTTTGTGTTGAGCTTCGCTCGCCTTAATCGCACCTTTTGACGCCTTGTTAATGCCCCACATCGCGGGGTTCCTCCACAACCAGGACCACCACCCTTCAGGAACCAAGTGCCATTGCACTTGGGCCGGGGTGGCCACTCCTTGAGGTCTCAACCCCCGGCCATCGGGTTGCGTGTGGTGCGCAATTTATTGCACCGCTGTAAACACTTTTTCGACATGCCCTTCCATTTCGCAGAGCCCAACCACTCATCAGCACACTTTGTAGTTCAATTTCAATTGCAGAGCACACGCACAGGGAAGTGCGTTCCGGGGCAAAGGTGGGCCTGGCAAACACCAAATTAGTTTGCATGTTCTTTTTGTGCGAGTGCACTGGGAGAAAATGTTGATTTAAAGTTATAACCCTGTTTATATTTAATTAATATTATTTTTATCGAAACTTTTTTTGAAACATGTGTAAAACATCATTGTGATATTTGTAAGTAAGAAGGTTTTTATTTTTTGGTAATAGTTGCAAGTTGTCATCCGTCAAGAAGTATTTCTGCCAATATATAAATTATATTAAAGAATTTGGTAAACAACATTTTACTTTTACTTTGGTGAAATTTTTAAAATTTCTATTAAATCAAATATCCAAAAGTAAATGTTTTTTTAGTTTAGAAATGTTTTGTTCGGTCACATATGGTTATTTTTAGCTTGTTTTTTCTCAACGTGCAGTTGCGCCCTGAGAAGTATGCAGCAAACGCGGCAGAAGCGCAAAGGAGCAGAAAAGCAGACGAGCACACGCCCCAATCCTGGCCAGGAGTTTCGTTTGCGGGGTTGCTTCCTTTGGCTCCATTGCCGTCCGCACGCAGCGCACACGAAAATGATTTAATGGCCGTAATGTTAGTTGAATGGTTAATTCACTTACGTTTATGGGCACCGGCACCGGCACCGAACCCAAATCCCGGGTCCCGGACACGGAAACGGACATGAATACGGCGGGGTTACTCTCCCGGGAGCCATCGCCGGAACATATGCTGCGCTGCAGTCGCATGTGTAATTATTGTTTAGATTTTATGCTGTCTTTAATGTGTTTATAACGTATGAGTAATGCGGCTCTTTGGACTCGCTTCTTTTGAGGCCCCTGAGCTTTTTAATTAGACATGAAAGCCTCGGGCTGCTGATGCTCCTCCTTGGCCTGGGGCTGGGGCTGGAATTTGAAGAGTGTCATCAATCTCCTGGCGGGGCATATCTCAGGCCCTGGCCACGCCCTAGGCGGTTCATTTATTATTCGAGGTCGGCCCTCATAGTTTTCGCTGGCACATTTCTTATGCGCGTATGTGTCTCTGACGTGGCAATAAAAACTTTTTCATTAAGTTGAAGAAAGCGAGCATTTTCGTTTGCGGGGATGGCAATCCTCAATGCCAGACCACATCCGGTTGGTGGGATGGAGGGATGAAGGAATGGCCCCCGGCAGCTGCCCACAAATTCCGGAGCGTAGTTTATGAAAAACATTTCACGTCAATGTCAGTCAACAAAAGTGACAATTGGCAATGCATACATCACTCGTCCTTCCCCCTAAAATATATCTTTGTCTGTATCCGACGGAGTGGTGGTGTTGATGTGACAAACGCTACGTGCATGACAAATCAACTTCCAATACGGACAGATTACGAGTATATGCAACCACTCGAGATTTGCGGTCTATTTGCGTCTATATCCATGAGAAGCGGCTTTAGGCTACAAAATATTCAACAATGAATTGGAAACACCATAAATAAACACATACTGTATGTATACGTACAGAAAATACAACGATGGTTTTCCATTTTCAAAATGTTGTACAATTTTGTCTGAAATATTTTTAAATTAGTAGCAACATATATTTCTTTGTTGCCATTATTTTTACTAACCTGAAGAACTTGCGAAAAAAATTATAAACTCTGTCGTATGTTGTACCTACATTTTGGCTGCTTTCAACACAATATGTTTTTAATGTTAATCTGTGTTGTGTCCATATGAATGCATATACACATTTGTAGGCGGTATTTCCGGTAAATAATTCCATCCTCCGGGCTGGGATATTGCAAATTCAATAAGACTTTTATTAGGCACAATTTACATGCCTTGCCATATTTTTACAATTTTTTTATTGAATTTTAAACAGCTGCCGTGGCAAGTGACATCAGAGAGTGCGGAAACTGACGGCAGAAATGGGCCTGTGTCAGCTGTGTGAAATGGCGGCAATATAAGTACGAATGTTTAAGCCTGTGTCCCCGGCAAATTGAGAAATAATGCAAATATTGCGAGCAATAAAGTGGTTTAAATGCGTACTGAAAAACGCTCTGTTAAAGTCGGGTAAACTTTCTCCTGCAGCTTTGTGATTTTGTGAAATTTTCTAATTGACATGGCACAATAAAGGCGATTTTTGGGAACTTGGTATCCCCGGATGCGGATGCGCACAATTAGCATATGGATGGGGGTAGACGCATCCGCTTTTGGCGCCGCTTCAAATTAATTACGCCAGTGCACACGAACAAGAACAGAGACAACAAGTGCGGCACATGTGTCACTTTTCAATTGAGCTCGATTTGAAAATGCAAACAGAAGCCAAAGTCGGCTTTTCAGCTGGCTAAACTGAGGAATCTTGGCCGTTGTTCAGGCTTTTGCAACATCCGCTACAGACTTGTGGCAACTCCAGCCACAGCAGCAACACTAAGGCAAGATTCATAGTTAAAAGACACCCTTTTTAGCAGGACCTTTTTGGAAATGTTAATAAAAGGAATACTTTTCAAAAAAAAACATGCTAACTTGCAGACATTTATTTTTAAATTATTAAAGGTTTTTGCATGCATAAGATAAAAATAAAAATTGTTTTTGGAACCTATAAATAATAAACAAATTACTTATATGTACATAAAAATATTTGGCTACAAATAAAAGACACTCAACGGAAAAATGAATCAAATAAGTAAAATAAAACAAATACATGGTGATGATTGTCAAATACGTTAAGGCAACTTAAGATTTCTTCTACAAAAACAAGTGATTGCAGAGTTGCTGAAAGCCAATTCGAATTTGGTTTAAAATTATCACTAAAAGTCAAGGAAATGCAACAGAACAGCTCATATCTATGAAAATTACCATATTATTTCCAGAAAATTCGGCAACAAGGAAAACTTTAAGGTTGGTGTTGGCCAGTGAGATGTAGTTATTGACTGTTCAACAAGTCGGTCGGGTCTCAATAAACTGCCCAGTGGAAAGTTAAATGTCCACACACACAATGCGAACGGGCAATTAATGCTAAAATAATGTTTCCATCTGACACAGAGTCAACAGTTTTTGGGCGGATGCCGATGCAGCATCGAAGATGTTCGAATACAATGAATATGTTGGATAAAAGACGCATTCCTTGGGGCAGAGCACATAATTCAGGAATTAATTAATCAACTTGATATGTGGCTGGGTCCGCCTGTGTTGGTGTGTGCTTAAGTGGAAAAAGCAATAAGCCAAGAAACCATGGTATTTAGCAATAAAACAAATATGCAATCTATATCAATATAGAGTGGAGGTGGCGGAGGAGGGGGTCAGATTTCAACTGAATCGGTTGCACCGAACGAATCAGCATGGAGCGAATGTGCGGAATACTTCATCGCCAGTTCCCCTGCCCTGTTAATGAGTCATTGATGCGCATACAGGATAAAGACCAGTCCGGAGCCGGGATACGGGAATCGGGAATCGGGGGAAGTCGGAGTAATCGCAGGGAGCTAGTCCTGAATGGAAACGAGGAAAGCCACACAACAGCTATACATATGCAATAAATTGCTCCATGGCACGTTGCATGTTTTCATTTTAATTGGTTTTTCTTGTACAAGTCAATGCCTGATCCGAGGGATGAGCTCCTTCCTTAGGGCCGACAGCGTTTCCCGATACCAAGTGCAAATGGCTGTAGCTATTATACGGGGTGGGTTATACTGTGAACAAATTTGTATAAATTTAAACATAATTAAATCAGCAGATTGCTAAGCATAAAGTTAACATAAATTTAACTTAAAGACTAAAGCTTCTTGTCGTACTTTAAAGAAGAAAAATCATTTAAAATAATTATTATTATTATTTTTTTTTTTTTTTTTTTTTTTTTTTTTTTTTTTTTTTTTTTTTTTTAATATTTTTTTTTTTTTTTAAAAAAATTTTAATTCCTTATCCTTAAACATAAATTCAATTACTCTGTTTATAACTAAATTCTGCTCAACCAAAGACTAAATTGTTTTACTGTTTGAACATAAACAAGCCACAATGCATTTCTCCAAGTGCAGGAGTAAGTCAAAAGCGTTCAGGGAAGTGGTGATTGTACAGATTAAGCAATTAATTGATGGAATCGGTGAAAATGTGTTTGCATCGCAAACCGGTTAAAGCTGCAAAAGACCTGCCCATGAAAATCGCATCTAAAAGCCCAATCTACGTAATTGATGACGCATATTTCTAGCCGAGCTGACAGTTGCACTTGGCTCTGTCATAAATCCTCAAAAATCAACGCACTGATTAACGGACGACAAATGCGTCGACTACGTGTTGCGAATGCGGATGTGGATGAGGATGAGGATGGGATGTGGGTGCGGATGATGGAAAGCTGCCATTGGGCAGGGACAGAAGCGGTGGCACTAAATGAGAAATGAGATTTGGCTGGAATGGGAATGAACGGAAGCTGGGCCACAAAACTAGCCAAAACTCTATTTCGTTACAATCCGTGCGGTTGACCTTTGATTAGCAACAATAAAAGTGCTGATTGCCGGACTGATTGAACCACCTAGCATCCTGTGGGTCAAATTATGTAGATTTGATGAACACATTTTAGATTGAAAACGGACACCCGCAACCATATTTTTTCTGTGCAATCAAGGCGGCTGGAACTAGTAAATTTCAGGGGAAGGGAGGACCAGGGGCATGAACCACCAATCTAACCGGCAAACAAGGCTAACCTGTGGGACCAGCAGCTTGTTGTGCAATTTTGAAGGCCCATAAAGCTGACTTTGTTCAGTTTAGTGGCCGTTGCTACGGGAGTTATTCTCTACAGTTTTCTGGGTTTTATGTTTGATTTAACGGCAGTTCGAAGCTGTCGTTTCGTGTTTGCTTTCCATTTGGTTTCCCGGTTGCCAGGCAGGGGCAGCTCATCGGATACCCAGCCCAAGCCCCAGCACCAGCACCAGTCCAATCTCCCAGTCTCCCACACACGCCCTGAAGTATGCAGCACATTTTTCAGAGCAAACATTTTCCTTCGCACTGGGAAAATAAAGATTTATGTAAAATTTGACGCGTAAAGTTCAACAAAAGCAAGCCGTATTCCCCGCAGTTCTTCCAGCGAATTTGGTCTATATTTATTTTCCTTTTTTTTATTTTTTGCTATGTGCTTTGTGCTTCCCAAAATATGCAAATTCATGCAGGATTTTTAAAACGCTACGTGGACCTCACATAAATTCCCACTCATGTGAGGGAAAATTCTGGGAACCAAGGTTGGTCAAATGCAGAATCTAAGGGCTTCCGCAGAATCTGAAGGCGAGTGCCATAGATTGCCTGACATTTGTCAGCAGTCAAGGGCAGAAAAGTGAAAGGATTTAACATTTATATAAATGGCAGCGTTTTCTTCTATTTCTGTGAAAATCACACTCAACAGTTGTCTGGCTACAAAAATCAGACTTCTATCCGGCAATGCATCAAGGGCAAAAAGTGGGAATGGCTAATGGCATTGTCCATGTCTGATGACCGCACTGCACAAAAATACAGACAATGTTATATATATAGCTGCTCGAAAGCTGCTTGTTTTTAACAAATAAATTTTTGCTACAATAGTTGAATTGTATTGTAATTTTTTAACAATTAATATTTCAATAATTCAACTTTGTGGTACTCATTGTTTTATTTCAAAAAGATTGCATTATTAGTAAAAATTATAATAACAAATTCCAGAATCCCGATTTTTAACAAGCTTTTTGTAAGTGATGGCTTTGTGCAATGTATGTTGACTTATTTTTCCCTGTGTTTTGACCAAAGTGTTTCGCATGAATTATTCGCATGCTGCCAATTTACGGAGCCATGTTCAAATTGAAAATGATTTACAGCCCTGGCAGCTCTCCAGATTCAATGTGTATTCAACGACAGTCGCAAAGATGGGCCCTTGAGGTCCAGGGCCTAATTAAGGAGTGGGAGGTGGAGTTTTCCACCTCTTATGGGCAGTTGAATGGGAAAACGGCGCTTAACCACCGCAGACGTTCATAAATAAAGGAGCAACTCTATAACACGCTTCGTCTGCGCGAGTTTTCCTCTTTTGATTCTATTTCCCGGATACGGATACGAGTACGAGTTTTTCGGTAATTTTCAGCTTATGCTGGCCTTCGTTTTCCATTTCACGGCCAACTGCGTTGCGGCATGCAAAATTCCACTCCCAACTGCATAACGAGTACAAATACGAATGCCGATGAGAATGGGAAATGGGAAATGGAAAATGGGGAATGGAAATGGATATGCGAGTGGAAAAGAAGGTGGGATAAAGTGGAAGGGCCGTGGATACGGGGAGTTGGCCACCAATAATACTCGGAAAATGCTTTTTCGGTTTGATTTCGCTTTCCTCTCGTTGGCCATTCATGAGTTTTCATTTCATTTTCGCTTATTGCTTACATTTTGCGTTCAGTTGCTGTTGCTGGGTTTCCCATTTCTAATTTTGTATTTTCTATAGGGATGGGCATGATTGTGTGAGGATTTCTCTTTCACAACAAAATAGTTTTGGTTTTCCCGCCTGCACTTGGCCCCAATGGAGATAAGAGATGGGGATTTTCCGAGGTGCGAGTGTGGGAGTGGGGAGTGTGTGTGAGTGCGGGATCTTTGCATGTAAAATAAAAGCTTTGCTGAAATTGAAAAACTTTTCCAATATGTGCTTTTTCTTGCTTTCGTTACCCATTTTATTATTGCATTAAATTCGTATGGGGATGCAGCTTTGCGGATATTTTTATTGTTTCATTTTACTGACTCCTTGTGGGCGGGGGCGTGGCATTTATGATATGCAGCTGCACTCCTAATCCCTTTTCAAATTGAAACTCGGCATTTTCCCCAATCCTGCCAAGTCAGGTGAGACGTGTGCAAATTGAAAATAAAGTTCAACATGTCACGCAAATCTCAAACCTTTAGAAAAAGAAAATCCCATTTAGTCTGCAGGAAATCCGCTAATGGTACAAATTTAATGGCCACTTTTTGCAAGCCAAATCAAAAGCTGGCCAAAGTTTGCCGCTAATTATCCCAAAGGAAAAAATACTTCCCGTTTTTTTTTGGCAACAATCAAAAACGACACTTGGCAGCCGAAAATTGGCCACATTGGGGATAAACAAAGAAAGGAAAAAAAAAATAAGAAGGCCGCATAAAGGGTACGAAAATTAAGGGAAATAAAATTAATGCGTGGAAATTCATAAGCCCCGGACGTCTTTCTGAGCCAAGCGCCGAGCGAGTTGGCAATTTGAGCCACATTAAGCGACTCAATTACACGCGGCCATTTAATTTTATTTTTCTTGGCCATGGAAATGGCGCTGGAAATGGCTTTTGCACGCATTTAACTCGCAGATTGCACTTCCGCCAGTGACAGCTGCATCAAATTGACGTTTGTGCAAAACGTCATAAATCAGCCCGGACAAGCGCGAACTCCTCGCAGCTGCGGGCCAAGTCCCATATACAGACCATATACAGATACAGATTCCGGTCCGGTCGGGGTCCAGAATCAGGACGCTGTCTTGGCCTGACAGCGGCAGAAAAAAAGGACACTCGCTGGAGCCTCTGGAGCCTTGCGTCATATTTAAATGTATGACTGCGTATAAATAAAAAGTTGTCCTGCCAAGGACTCTGTCAGTTAATTTCACGCTGCCAGGATCTGTGAGTGGGCCGGGATGATGAAGTGCGCCTGCCCACAAGGAGGCATTTATAAAAATACTCGTACACAGCAAAAACTTTGGTCTCTGGTATAGTATCAGGAAAGTGGGTAAAGAAACAATAATTTCATATTTAAGGACCCATTATGAGCTATAGTTTTTGTAAAAGCTAATACAACATACGTTTTCTTTGAAAGGCTCTCTTAAATCTGTTTTCTCTAATTAAAAATATTATCTGTACGTGCAACATTAAATGATGATCAACCAATAAATGTATAATATAATCTTAAATAATTGTATTCCCTCTCAAAAAACATTTATTTGCTAAAAGCACATGTTAAATCACAGAAATATAAATAAAGCATATTGCGACATGGACATAAACATAACTGCAAGTTTAACCCTTTGCCATGTGCGTGTGTATCGCACATATTTTACGACTGTCATAGGGGCGGCCCAACAACAATTGACAGCCATATTTGCCTATCTTAATTCCTTGTCACAAACGGAATTGACACTTTGGATATGAGTGTGTGTTGGGTACATTGGGGACAGCTAACTGGCTGATAAACGGAACAATTAAAACCGGAAATAAAGTAACCGCAGCGTGTGGCGAAAATCGCAACTTTGATTGCCCCTCCGCGGGAGGTTATCGCCAAAGTACACACTTTGTTTTTTTAGGGCTCGAAGAGAAGGAAAATGGGCTGCTATCTGTGGGAAACTTTCTGCTGTGCTGTGCTGTGCAGGCGGAAAATGTGGGTGGTTGGGAGAGAGACACCTGGGCGATGGCGACCTTGAGCCGGTGCAAGGTTTCCCAAAATTCTGCGCAGCACACACTCACACACACATCCGACCCGTAAATTTGGGGAAAACACTCGAACCCGATACATTTCCCACTGACGCTAATTAGCCCATTGCCACAGGGCAATTGTTGCTTCGCTCTGCGTTGCTCTTTTCATATCCGGCTTTAATTGTGCGTCCGTATTGTTGCATTTAACGCATTAGCCAAAGGAGGCCACCAATTTCCCCTTTATTTTCCACTTACTTCACGTGTAAGCTCTCTTAAATTCAGCGGAGTATTCGAAGTGCAAGCGCATGCGCACTCTTAGCTGTCGCTCTTTGGTTTCTTACCTTTAACGAGTTCTCTTTAGTTTGCCAACTAAAGCACACAGCTTTTTTCCGTTGCTACAACTCGGCTTTGAACAGCTTTTGTCAGGCAAATTTCGAACTACGGTGGTGTTTATCCAAATTTAATATCTTTTAGTGCAAATTAAATCTTATTTAATGTTGTCACAATAATCCTTAGTAATAGAATATGTACCTAACAATAAACAGATATTTTAGCCTTTGTGTAGGTTATTATAAATATTAAAAAAAAACATTTTTATTTATTATTAAATTCAACTTGGCAAGTACACAAAAAAAATTAAGCTTTTCCTAGAACGTCTTTTAAAAAACTCGCTATGCGGCCTTTCCGCTTCTTAGTTAAAAAGGTTCAGAAATTAAAAACCGTTTAAACATAACTTAAAGAAATCATTAAAATAAGTTTAGACAGTCAAAACATTTGTGCAAAATTATCGAAAATAACCACGAATGTTTTTTTTTAAATCTCTATGATCTATCTACCATCTACTTTTAGTAATATCTCGACTGCCTAGGTTGAGCTCGAGAACCCTACTAGCCTTATTAAAAATAAAAACAAAAATTTCCCCACCCCACTTTAAAAATAATCACCCAAAATCAAACAAATTGCTTTTCATTTATAATCAATACTCTGTTTTATTGAACACAATACTACAACTAGCTGATCGATGTTGAATGCCGATTGGTTGGTTGGTGCAACAGGATGACAGTTTTGGTGGGTGGCAAACATTTGATACAAATATTCGTCTGTGGCATGAGTCGTCCGCCGCCTACGCATCTTTTCTTTTTTACAAGCCCAAAATTCGAAAGAGACATAAATAATTTACAGGGAAATGGGGAAGCTACTACAACTCGTATGGCAATTGTTAAGGCAGTTAAATAAGATTCGCTAGGGGTTTCAAGGCGACTGAGGGGGAGGGAATGATGATGGATCCTGGTTGGTGGTGGTTGGCTAATGGCACTACACAGTAGCTATTAATGGCCTAATACATTGAGCGGCATTTTGGATGGGCAATAGTTGGAGGGGGTGTCCCTAACCGCGCCACGTCAACAGGCTCCATCCACGGCTGGGTTTCTTGGTGCTGGTGGTGGGTTGCTGTTCCTGATCCTGTTCCCGATTCTGCTGCTGATCCTTCTGCTCCTGCCGCTGCTGATTCTGCTCTATATAGGTGCGTAGTATGGTGTGTTTGTGTACGGACTTCTCGAACTCGGCCGCACTTGGGCCGATACGCCTCGAGTTTGTGCTGATAGCGGCCTGCCGACTGCGATTGCGACTGCGATGGCTCCGTTGTGTAGGCGTGGCTGCCGCCCCTCGAGGCGCTGCCAAACGAGCTGCCGCTGCCGCTGCCCCCGGACGTCGCTGGTACCGCTGCCTGTGGGTTGAACGGGGAGGGGAAGGGTTGGGCGGGTTTGGGATTACTGAGCTGTCGGTGGTTGTTATAGTTGTTGAGCTGGCTCTTAATATTGTTAATGTTGTTAGTCGGCGGGTTGTTATTGGCGGTTTGACTGGGCTGGCTGCTCTTGTAGCCGTACTCATACGTTTCAATGCTGTTCGCAGCTCCGTAAACGCTGTTGGCCGCAGGAGCGGCTCCTGGAGCGGAGCACAGTCCTTGGTAGCGGGACGAGGGCTTCATGCCATACGTGGAGCATGCGGGCTTGCCCACCTCATACGGATTGTAGCCCACCACGTTGCCACTAAAATTAAGATAAAAAAAAACAAACATCATTAGTAAATCAAAATAAAAACAAAATTGAAAATTACACAAATTTAAAGGTTACATTTATATGGGAGCACTATATTCTTTATTTCAAAAAAATGTTCGGTAATATATAAATCTAATTTGGGAAATTCGGCAATATTAACCAATATTAAATAATTTTATAAATTAATTAATTTTTACTTAGTTAAAATGATATCAAAAGACTAAAATATTATTAATAATTAAATAGTTAAATATTTATAAAAAGTTTTTCTTACCCCGGTCCGTAGTTGCAGACGTAGAGCTTGTTGTATTTGCTGGAGTCCTTGTACTCTGCGAATCCACAGCCCACCAAACTGGTCTCGCCCCAAACCAGCTGCGAATAGTGGCCAGTTTTGGGGGACCAGGCATCCCCGAAGGAGTACTTCTGCACCTCGTTGAACCAACTCTGGATGCGCGAGGGGAAGTCACCGTCATCGGCGTCCAGCATGGCCGTACTCCAGATGATAGCCAGATTCTGGCCCATCGTGAAGCGATCTATTGATGGATACAAATCATTTATTAGAAGTCTATCTTTTTACAATTTTGGGAATGGGTTGTTGGGGGATGTTGGTGCTGAGGTTGCGGGAATTAGTCTTAGTGTTTTAAAAGCATTTCGTGCAGGCAGAAAATGGGAAATATAATGAGTCTTAAAACTAAACGCATTGGAGTGGCCAATTAATTAAAATTAAATAAAGTAAATATTTAATTCAGCTGGTTTAACGAGTAAATTTCTAAGACATTGTGATTTGTCACTTAAATGTTGAAGAAATAAAATGAATCACTTTGTAATCCAAAGCCTTTGTTATATCTAAGAGTAATCCACAAGTGACTAATTAATGAAATTTAAAATGGCAGTGAAAGGTGCCACCCAAGTCGACGTTAATATATCGATTGGAGAGTTGACACACTCTTTATTAATAACGATGTTTGACCACTGAAATTTATCTAAAACCTTAGGTTTAAAAGTTTACTTAATATACGAGTATCATGTAGACCTGAAACCCAAAAATACGCGCCACATGCATTGCGCGGAGGTGTTCCAACTGTTGGAGTTTGGGTTTAGGGATGGGATTAAGGAAAGAGGAGGAGGAGGAGGCCCTAGAGAACCGGATTACTTACTTATTGTGCGGTGGGGGTCGTGGCGGAACTGGCAGTTGTCGGCCCACTTCTGGGCCCGGGCAGCCAGCTCGTCATCCCAGACGATCTCGCGCATGTTCTCGGCACCCGGCTGGCCCGGATAGCGTCCGGTGGCCACGAGCTGCCGGAGGCGATTGTGCTCCTGCAAGATGATTGATCTCTCTTCCGCCGTGATGCCCGATGCTGAAATGATTAGGTCGAGATTTGCATAAATTAAAGAGCCGCTTAAAGAAGAGGAATGATGGGGGAATATGCATGAGACACGCAGCTGGAGAATGTTATCATTTCTATTTTTGTTTGCATTAAAATGCTTGATTTTTTTGTGGAGATCTCTTCGGGCTGGTGTTTCTCCTTTGACATGGAGCCCAGCTCTAACAACTCTGTCCACCCAGGGAGCCGGTTTCTGCCGAGCTAATATTTGTCGAAATCTCAGTTGCCTCGGCAGTGGTGCTCGGCTCACAGAAATCCCAAGTGGGGTTGGCCTTTGTTTTACATATATTTTAATTATTTACCCGGCCACATAATATTTGTCACCGGCACATACGTGTGCTCCAAATTGTCCGCGATTAGTGTTTTATGTAACCAGCCGGTTGTCCGGAGATCACAAGACATCTGTGTCACTTTCCTTAGAGCGTACCCAACCGGTTTCGATAATGTTTGGCCATGAAAATAGAACACAGATGGAGAACGAAACGAATGAAATGCAAAAATCAAGCGGCGCGTGCTGCTCAAAGGCGTCAATTAAAAGTCGCACAAATGGCCATTAGCCGAATTTGATTTTATGCCAAAGGCATGGTCCCCGTGACGTTTCTTGGCTGGGTTGGGAGTGTGTCAGTCAATCAGCCATGAAAACTGGACTGTTGGCTGTTTAAGCCGAATTGCCCCGGGGTGTTAATTACTAGGAGCTCGGTTAAAAGGGGCTGAGACGGAAGTGGATCCTTGGGGAGTGCCCCCATTTCATTTAAATAATTACGCGCGCTTAATAATTTTTAATAATTATAATAATGGACCGGGCGATGGGCGCTGATTGCCCAGCGCGACGTGATAGCATTTAAGCCAGGCTTCCGACTCCGACTCCCGACTCCCAACTCCGACTTGACCATGGCTTTTGCCGGCCGGTCAAGTGCTGGGACGTGTCTGTCGGAATCAGATTTAAAGTCAGACAACTTGACGCGCCCCAAGTAAATAAATTGCCAGCTTGGCTGCTTCTCGCACAAATATATGGGTCTAGATGTCAATACTTGGCTACTCGGATACTCGGCTGTGGGCCAAACAAAAGCCGAGAACGCTAAACACGGCGTTTGCCTCGACTTAATCTGAACATGATGCTCTCAAGGCTGACAGCGATTTTAAGACGGAGCGACTAAAAATAGCCCATGAGCGATCACAGCCGAGAAGTCAAAATTCAAAATTCAAAACTCCAGCCCCACCGCAGCTGTCAAATTATGCTACATTTGTATCAATGCGAAATGAAAACCGGTAAAACGGTAGGCGAAATCCAGAAATCCAGCCAAAAAGTAAGGCCCAGAGCTGTGTGTTTAGGTCAGCGGGCATCAATCACCCGGCAGAGCCTCGTACTTTTCGCATTTTGTATTTTGTATTTTGTATTGATGCTGCGGTTGCAGTGCGGCGGGCGCTATGCAAATTAGTGAACTACCTTCGCTGACAAATTGCACATAAAGCTGTCGATCAGTTTCCGCTACGCCGCTGAGATAATGTTGACAACGAAACGTCAACAGCTCGGAGTCATTTTTGTTCGTTGGCCCGAAACGAAACGAAACGAAAGACTCAAGCAACGAACTTGGTGTGGAAACCAGACTGAGATCTCAGCCAAATGCCGACAATATGTTAACAAGTGCTTAACTGCATCGCGTCTGGCCAGGCGTTGATTTCACCTTGAAAGGGGCCCAAAGTGGCCAAAAGGGAGATGGGGCTGCAGGGGACAGGCAACAGGGAACTGGGAAAGGACCGCAAGACGTTGAAATATCTGAGCCGCATTTAGCGCGAGTTAATTTTCATAGTTATGCTTTATGTTTCGTTTCATTTTCATTTATCATTCACTGATTATCACTACACAACTAGCCTTGTGCCCCAACATACTTAATT
The DNA here is from genome assembly GCA_018150695.1 of Drosophila oshimai. Lineage (NCBI taxonomy): Eukaryota > Metazoa > Arthropoda > Insecta > Diptera > Drosophilidae > Drosophila > Drosophila oshimai. Next base: position 1,675,795 of record JAECWM010000003.1, on the reverse strand, counting down.
ACATTATTAGCACGGCGGCCTTTTGATTGATGCCGCAGCAAAACGCTTCGGCCACAGAGACATGGGACATGAGCTTACCAGCCATGATACCATGATACCGCCAGTGACAAGCGATTAAGTCGGATCCCCAAAGGGGTCCACTAGTTAATCCAGCCGATATCGGCTGAGAAATATGGCGAAGACAAAGCATAAAAGCAATCATCAATCAGCAACGCACACGCGCACTATAAAAATCTTTTTGTTTTCATTTTTTATTTTTTTGTTAATGGGAGATTGGGTATTTTTGGGTGTTCAAGCGCCGCGTGTGCAGAACAAAGACCATTAAAACGATTGTATTTCGCCAATCTCGAGCTATTCCCATTCACGATCGCACAAGCGTGGCTCGATCAGCTCAATGACCCATTAAAAATCGGGTGTTTTGTATACCTAATTTGTGACGCCTGGTATATCTTAATTTGTTTATGAACTCCAAATTCCAACTGGCGCCTCTCGGCTTGGTTGGTTGTTCAATTACAGGTGAAACACGAGCTCTTTTCGCACACTTGATCTTGAGAAGCCGCTGCTAATCGGTTTCAAGGGTTCTACGAGGCTCTTGCTCTGATCTCATCCGATTTGACGGGATCGGAGCTGAGTTGAGTGGCCTTTGGCTGGCTGGCTGAGCCGACAGTTGACAGGTCAGCCACCTAAAATACATTTAATTCATTTGGTCACTTTGACAAATATTAAATAAATTGCATAAACCCGATATTTTAACCGGTTTCTAACTCAGTAAACGCTTAAGTAATATGCCGCTCGTGTTTGTTGCTTTTCTAAACTACTTATTATGCAATACACACTGTTTAAAACTGGAAAATAAAGAAAGGTGACTCGTTTGTCCAAATGCGTGTCTATTTTTGGCTGGACCTGTCTTTAGTCTGACCAAGTGGGACAAACTTCTCGAGCGCACCTCGCTAAAAAAGCGAACGCAGATTAAACAGAATATTTTATTTACGGGCACATATTTGCACTTCACTGTATTCATTCACACAATAAATGACTTAAACGTGTGGACAAAATGAACTAGAAAAAAAACCTCAAAATGCTAGACATGCCCTGAAATTCTATTTTGTGTACACTCAAAATTCCTGAGCAGCATATTGATTTTGGTGGGGACCTTGGATATATGACTACTTACCAATTATCTTTCCATTGCAGGCGAATGCCACTCCGCAGGAGATGAACATGATGGTTGTTAGTAATAACGCACTTGGCTGCATCATTTTGGTTATATTAATTTAAGTTTGAACAACACGTTGATTTATTTGATTTTAATATATATATTTAATATATTAGGCACTTGCTTAATTTTTTAAAAATATAACCTCTTCATAAATGACAGTGTTATATTTGGTATTCCATACACTATAGCTTTGAATTTTGCTTGAAATTTTTATCACAATTTTGACGGTGGGGGAATTACTAAATGTTGCCGCCGTTGCCAGAAACCGAAAAAAAGAGCGCTTCACGAAAAAAAGCCGACGACTCCAACTCCACTCTCGTGTACGTGCAGCTAGACTTGAAGGCGTCGCCTGTTTGATTAACCGCTTGGCGGCGCCAACGTTTTTATACCGCCAGCAGCAGCAGCAGCAGCAGCAGCGACATCAGCAGCAGCAGCAGCGACATCAGCAGCAGCAGAAGCAGATAAAGAAGCTCCCGATCGGAGATTCCCACCTGCTAACGTACCTGCGCAGAGAGCGAGGCGGGAGAGCGACTGAGAAACGCTGCGCAGCCGCAGTCGTCCCGCACCAGCAACATGTTGCTGACGCACCAGCAACATGTCGCTGAACCGACGCTTTTTGTGTTCTTTGGCCGGCGTAATTGAAGATTGAACTTTATATTAATCACGCTGCTGGTCCGGCAACAATCACTCGATTTCGCCTTCGCGGGGGGCGTGGCAGCTGGCTGGGTCGCTGGGAAAACTGCGAACTGCGAAAACGGCGAGCAGGTGCCCTGCGGGCAGGAGTCGAAGCTTCGATCATTTCGCGTATCATTAAAAACCAATAAAAACACCCAATTAAATGCACAGTCGCGGCGCACAAGAACAAATGCCACTTGATCCTTTCACCGGACAACGCTGCCAGTTGCCAGTGGGGCATTCACATCTGTGCCCATCGCACTCTTGGCCCTGTTCGCTTTTGCTCCTCGCATTTCCGCTTCGCGCTGGCTTCTTGCCAAAATAATTACGCGTACAAAGCCATTAACAAGTACAAACGATTGCGCCGGCCGAGCATGGCAGGCAGAGCCTTCTTTTAGCCCAGCGCAGCCCTACAATTCACTGAGAAAAAAACATAAAATTAAAACAAAAAAATATATTTTAAAATAATGTTTAGCAAAATAATGTGTACTTTTTTAGCTTGTTTTGTAATTAGTAAATAGTTTTTGTTAAAGTGATTTCCTTCAGAAAGACAGCAGACAATTTTCCTTTTAAGTGCTTTTGAATTTTCTTATAAGTTCATTACTTAACATTTTATAATAACATTACTCACATCATTTATTAATTCCTATTCGAAAATCTTAACTAATTTTAATTACATTAAAAATGATTACTCGAAGTATTTTATTATTATTTTTCTTGTTTTATTATTATTTACGAATGGATGATATTTTTCTAAAAACCTTATAACTAAATAAAACATATTTTTATAAATTATATTTTATATATACTGTAGGTATATACTTTTTCTTTAGTGTGGCAACTGCTAACTGGTTCTGTTTATTTCACCTCGTTTTAGTGCCGCTGATGCCGCTGACCATGTTGATGCCACACATGACGTTTTGGGTGAGGGTCCCAATCTCGGGCTCGGGCTTGGACTCGGGCCCATTCCCAGATTCAGATTCAGACCAAATCCCAGTGGCAGTGGCAGTTGCAGTTGCCAATCCCAGAGACCAGGGACCAGGGACCAGTCGGCGGTAAGTGATCAGCGATGGGGCACCGGCAGTGACGTCTCCGCTGCTCTGCTGATTTATTTTATTTCGCGAAAACTACATAAATATTAAAAATTATGCTTTACAGAAATATGAAATAAACATATGCCCGATACATGTTCTTTGATGTTCCTCTTCGCTGTTGCTCCCCAGGTTGTCGATGTCGATGTCGATGTTTTTGTTTCGCGGCTAGTTTACATTTCCTACTTGAGTGTGATTTTATTTGTGCTGGAACAATACCCAATACCCATGCAGCTGAGATTTAAACAAACATTGTTGGCCTTCGATTGTCGATTGTCGATGTTTGCGTTTCAATAAACCTGCCTGAATCTGTTCGATCTGTCTGCGTACATTCATGCATGTTAAGCAAAGTCAAAAAATTCCCAACACCTCATTTAACTCAGTTTAACAGCACTTGGCAGCATCCGCCGGTTATCGTTGCTGCCGATGACGTTGTACTATAGTTGTTCCTCCGATTTGCCTTTGTGTAGTTTTATGACTCAATTTAATGTCTTTCTTGCGTTGCGCGTGTGCTGTCCATTTGGACATCGGATGCCACCCACTGGACCAACACGTTTCGTTCTTTTATTTTTCCCATTCATTTTATTATCATCAAAAGTCGGAAGCGGCCAGCACTTTCCACTGAAATCCTGACGGATGCATAATCGATTTATTAAAACGTCATCTCTTCACCTTTAGTGACTGACTGACTCATGCGACCCAGTTGTTTTTAATCGATGCAAGGAAAGTGAATCGTTCACTGATTCATTCGGATGAAGAAATTGTCATGGGGTTTCAGTTATGAAACATCAAATGCTGAAACCTTGATTACTTGGAATTGTAGCTTGTAACATGCTTATTTTTATGTTTGAACATTTTTTAGTAAAAATTAGCACATTTGTTAACCTTACAATTTATTAGGTTTGTTTAAAACAAACGCGAGTTCTTTAGTTCAAAATGGGTATAGATCCCGAATCCGATTTGATTCAAAAAGAACGCTTAGAAAGTCGGATCATAGGAAGCTATAGAATAAGTCACACGAATGGAAAGAAGTATAAAATTTGATAATTTAAATAATTGGAGACTAAATGCTAATCTACCAACTTATTGAACTGTGGGAGATAATTGTGAGTGCTAAAAATAATTTAAATTAAGATAACTTTTATAGCGCGCGCTTTATTCTACGATCCCAAAATAGACAGCAACTTAATGGCCTAAAACAAACGAGTTTCTCTTTGGACCCTCGCCAAGAATATATTTTTATATTTTATACTTCGTGATTAAGAAAGTAAAACATGACACCGGCGAAGACTGAATTAATTGGTGGCTAAATTTAGCTAATGAATATGCAATGCCAATTGCCCACAATCGGTTAGAAAGCCAGAATGCCGTCAATAAGGTCATCTTCCATGTCATCGGATATCGGGAATCGGGAGTGGGGCGAACACGGGTTTTCCATTTGATGATATAACGAAACGATAGCGAAGGTCGCTGATAATTTCTCTAATCAGTCACTTGCTCTACGATTGTTTATCGCGGCGATCGCCTTGCGGAACCACTCGTATCGGAGTTTGCGAATATGATTGCCAGTTGACATTTGCTCATAACTATACGGATTCTGCCCCTGGCGCTGTCATTGGGGCTGATATTGTTATTATAATTGTTGTTGGTAGCCACTTGGCAATGCAGGTGTCAAGTGTCGGCAGCACATCCTTGTTGTGGAGGTGCTATCGCTTCCGCTGCCATAAATCTTCCCCAACTGCCAGCCACCCGCTCTTGACTGATGATCAACATTTGCTTAGGCAAAATAAATAATAAATAAGGAATACATTTTTGGGGCCCCACCCGTTTGCCAGACTCTGAGATAAATGACGGTTCAGCAACTGATCTGGATGATAAGTCAATCCGAATTTAGCGAGGGATCTCCATTCCTCCATGTGTGACAAAACATTTCTATAACACTTCAGTTTTTGCACTTGACGGGGACAACGACTATTATTAAAATGTATAATTAATTGCAATTGAAAGCTTGCTGCCAGCCAGTCTGGCTGACAGCCACATAATTAAAATGTCATACAGATCTTACAATAAAGTTGTGAGCGGCGAGAGACTCCATTAACAAAGTGCGGAATCGGAGTCAAAACCAGCATGGGAATCATAATGATAATAATAATGGTAATGGGTGTTGCTCCATCGTTTTGTTAGCTCCGAAACAGGGAAAATAAGTCAATAAGCCAAGATCAACACGTGTTTCAATGAATGAATGGGGGGCAGTCGTAAAACCATAAACAATTTTCATTAGAGAAACGTTTTCATTCTTATGCTAAATCGATTCATATGCTGATCAGTCTCTGCGCTTGTGTTTCTTTCTTATTTTTTGAACTTGTGCCGGCACAGAAAATAAAGAGGGTTTTCGGGGTAAGGGGTCTGCTGAAACTGGGATATATGCGCACACACCTTCATTAATTCGCTTTGGTAGCCAGCGTTTTTTTCATTAAAAAGCCGTCAGCGTACAATAAATTTTGACCATTTTTTGTGAACTGGTGATTTTTTTTCACTTTGCGCCTGCTGAGCTGATTTCGCCCCGGCTCTTTATAGGCTTCATTATGGGCCCGATCGCTGTATGTATTTATTTTGCGCAGCCAGGCGACAGAACATAATTTTAACGCTCTTTATCGCGCCGCTCCGCTGCGCATGCGCGGCGTTCGACACTCGGTGCGAATATTGATTTATGCTTCGTTTTTTCTGTGTTTGCCATCTTGGAGTGGAAATCTCGAAATTCGCATTCGAACCTACTGGTTAACTATATCAGCGCATTTGAGATCTCGCCTCTGCTGGGGTCTTCGCAAGCCTTTGACATCCGATGAATTCATAAGAGCGACACGACAACTTAATCAAAGCTAAGCACTGTTCATAATTTATCAATTTCTGTCAGCCGGAAAAAAACACAACGACCCGAAACACAATACTCAAATTAACAAACTATTATTGCTGACTGACTAACGGTTCCACGGTGGAACTCTAGGTGGTCCGGCGACTCTAACAAGCCCGGAATATATATCTCCCTCTGATTGGACACCCATCATATAAGCCGCCACTCGCTCGCCTTGGGAGCGTCTTGCTGTTTCGGCTGCCACTGTACGTTCCATTTAATGGCATCATAATAGAACATACTTAAGCCAAAACCCATCTATTATCTGGGCAGCGTCTGCCTGCTGGCTCACAAAAGGTCAAAGCGCGGAAGTTCAGCGAAACCCGATCGGGATCGCAATGAATAGATACGGAATCAGATATATTCCAAATGTGAGAGGCGTTTAGAGACACAAAAACACGGGGAAACACACAAGATTTTCGAAAAAAGATATTTTGAATGGTCCCTGAGTTAAAATAATTCTCATAGTTCATATTTATTTGTTGCTTCTTGAGGAACAATCATAACCGACAAAACATTTTAAAAATATAAAAAATAATAAAAAAGTACAAATATAAATTTTTTTTAAATGTTTTTTGATTTTAAGTCAATGTTTTCTTTAATATAAAAAAATGATTTTTTCACAGCGTTTGTAAAGATTTGCGACAAAGTACGGAAGTACTGAAGTCTTGGGGTTTTACCCACAATGAGTTGAGAGGCTTTACCTGATTAGGTCTAACTTGTTTAGAAAACTGAAAACCAAAATTCAAAAGAACAAAACGTTATTAATTTTTTTTAATCTGTCGTTAAAAATACAAACCTGTTGTATTACACTTTTTGATTAGCTGATTACAAAAGTTTTCAGTGTCATAAAGTTTCTTAAATACACGACTGTTGAACCTGTTCAGAAAGATGATAATAACTAATATAAATATTACAGCGTCACCATCGTTTTTAAGTACTTCTTAATCTAGACGAACCTGTTCAAAACCTTAAATGCTTACAAAAAATCTTCAACGTCATCGGAGTTCGAAGCTACCCCTTTAATCAGGGTAGGATGAAAAGCAAAAGCGCTAAATTTCATAATTCTTAATTAGCTTGAAAAACTAAACTAGAAGTCGTGAGTCGTGAAACTTGTTTATACAATCCGATCGGTTATGCTGGAATGACAAATTATGCATAATCAGCCTGCCAGACAAAGTTGTAGTTTCACAGAGAGATTCACACAATTAACGAACAGATTTATATATTTTTCTTTCAAACGAGACCAGGGAGTACAACAAATGTCCTATGCATATGCATGAGGTGCCGCTGATTAGACAGAAAAACACTGTGACGCAGGTGGGTGAGTGGTTGGATGTGTCTTTGTTGAGGCCTCAGGATTCAGGATCTCCAGAATTCGTAGGATAGCTGCAGGTAGTCACACGGTTTCTAGACTCAATATCCTCATCTGGTGGTGGATGAGGACGAAACCGGCCGACTAAATCCACTAAGACGAGAACGCCCACCACGGAAAAAGCGGTCGCATACAAGTAAAAGACGGGGCTGTTGGGGAAGGAGTATTCCCAGGAGTCTTCGGTTCCGTCCTTCTCTCCGGAGTGCCGTGGCCGAAGATCAAGCAGAGCCGTTTTCGTGGGTAGCCACTTGCTGGAAACCTTCCCCCTGAAAATGATGGGCTTCACGGCCCCGAACCTCCTGGATCCCCTCCCCAGCTGCTTGTTCCGTACGGCGGACTGATACTGCGACCACACCGTGTACACCTGCCGACTCGTGAGACAGGTCTCCGGCGGAGAGGTGGACTGGCGCTGCATTCGCAGTCGCGAGTCGTAGAGCTTGCGGGAATTGTGGTGGTGGAGCGTCTGGTAGGCCTCGCAGATCCTCATGAAGACCTCGGAGTCGCGCGTCTGACTGTTGGCATCCGGATGGTACTTCTTCGACAACTCGATGAAAGCTCGCTTGATCTCCTGGTCACTAGAGCCCACTGGCACTTTCAGCACCTGGTAATGGTTCTCAATGCGATGGTGCGACATCGGGTGGCTTTGGAACGTGAACCTGGAGCCGAAGCTGGCCAGATAGCGCACCGGTTGGCCGGTACAGATCTGAATCGTCCTCAACATTCACGTGAATTTTGCAAATCCCAAATTTGTTCTTTCTAAAACAACTAAATTTTTAGAACTCATGAACTAGCATGAATATAAACTGTATTCGGGTAATAATTAATTTGACTGTTCAACAGCTGCCAACCAATCTGATCTCAAAGTGTAGTGATTGACAGCTTGAATATAAAATCAAGCCTTTTTACTTTAGTTTGACCTTATATTCACAGAATGTTCACATATGTGCTTTCCGCAGAACAACACATTCACTGATGGGGTTTATCAATTAATTTTAATAATGTCTTCAATTATATTAAGTTTGTTTCTTTCAGCGTTGAAAACTAAAAACTTATTCAACAAAATAATTTTTAGCCGAAATAAAACAAGTTTAAACCCAAGGATGGTTTATTTTATTCTTATAGATTCTTTAAAAATGTTTCTATGCTTTTTATTTGCGATACTGAAGAGTAAGCAAATACGTAAACGTTGAAATGTCGTCGTCCGCGTCCGTCTGTCCGTCCGTACAAACGTCGAGATCTCGGGAACTATAAGACTAGAACCACCAAATTTTGCACACAGACTGTATTAGCAAAGCGCAGATCAAGTTTGTTTAAAACCTGACCACGCCCCCTTTACGCCCACAAACCGCGAAACTCTGTGGTGTCCACATTTTTAATGATAGAAAAAGTGGCCCTTATAAATGTTATTTGTATTGAAAATATCACTCAAATATCTAAAATTTTGAAAACGGGCCATTTTCAAGAAATTGTGTATACAAGTGCGTAAAAATTTGTATTGCGCCCGAAAGTAGGCTAACCATTTTTTTTGAAGAGGGCGCTAAAAATTGATTGCGCTTGAAAGTAGCAATGAGTATCGCAAATCTTATAGTCGGGAAACCCGACTATAGCGTTCTTCTGTTTTAATTTTAAACAAAAAAACTAATTTTAACACTGGTACAGCCCCGTAGACAAATAATCAGTTGATTATAATATAAAGTGCGCTTGCAGGAATCAAAAATTTAATGGAATAGTACAAAAATGTTGATACACTTTTCCGCTCGACATGCGAGTTGAAGAGCATGCAAATTTGGATCCCCAAAAACGTAACCTGCAGCACCCTGACTCAGCATCTGGGCGTGTTAAATACCCCATATTTGGCGACGGGGCGACAAACTTTTTTGTCAACAGCCGCGAGCGATAAAAGATCGACCCTGGGCTATATAAGCGACACCATGGCCAATTCTGTAAACAGACACACAATTGTGCCATGATTTGTGGGCCATTATCTCTCTTTGTCTGACCTTCCGGAAGTGCCAACGAACTTGGCAATGAATCTTCCACGCTTGGAGCGACGCGTGTGCTCTGAATTTAGCCAGCATGATAACCTGATAACTTGTGTTACAGAGCCAAGTTAAGATTTGGCCGAGAAGTGTCGCTTGTGTGGGTGTTATCGTCGAGGTAAGTGGGTCATTTCTCTCGGCAATTCAGACAATAACAATTCCATTGAACTCGGCTTTTGCCCACTGCGTCAGCGGTGGGTTTAGATTACGTCGAAGGCGGCTCAAAATATTTGCACAAGATATTTGTATAATTGTTTTTGATGGCGTATTATACGCAGTTTGACAATTTCAAGCGAATCATGATGTTTGCTCAGCGAGTCATTCATTCACCTACGAATTAGTGTGGCCATAAATGGGAATATAAATAGAGATGCTGCAGTTTATTGTTACCCGGTAAAATACACCCTTAAAAAAGTCAGACTTTTATTTAAGAAACTAAGAAAATAGCTTTTAGTTTAGTTAAAATGCAAAAGGTTTACAGACCAATGAACACACATTTTAAATATTTATTTTAAGCCGTAAAACATTTAGAATAGAGAACTGACCTTTGCCCATATTTGTTTTGGTTATTACACTGCAATTAGATTTTCTTACGCTTCCCACTTCTAAAATATTATTTTTCAAAATCTCAAAATGTTTTAAATACCTTCATATAAGAATTGGGAAAAAATAAAACTCTTGCTGGTTTTGATCATAAAATACTTCCAAAATTCAAAAAGGCGTTTTTGACCATTTTCAGGACTCAACAATAGGCGAACGGAATTATAAACTTTATATATTTAAAATTATTACTCCTTTTTGTGAGTGTAATTCCAGTCTACAACTTGACATCATTTGTAGACAGCATATAATGTTCGGGAATGGTCACCACCTGCTAATTGGTTTCAGTGGAACGGGCTACGCCTGACACCTTCTTGGAGACCCAGGAACAGTGACCTCGGGGCGGCCAGTTTCCAAAACATATCGCAAAAAGCTGTGAACATTTAATTGGAATTGATTAGGCTGCCGGGCCGGTTATGGTTGGGCAGGTCATTAGTGATTGGCGACTCTAAACGGTGCTCAGTCGCCGGAGTCCCCTTCTATTTATAGTAGATCAAAGAGCTGAGCCCACCCCACCGCGTTCGCGTATCACTGTGCCTGATCGTTTGGCAGCATCATTTGGCCACAGCCCATATGTTAATTGACACTAACAATTTGTTTCACAAAGACAAACCATCTAGCCACGTTCCCGTACAAATTACCATAGGCGAACGCAGCTTTCCCGGCGAAAGCCCGCCCGAATGCAAAACGATAATTGGAAACAGGTTCTGTTTCTATTGAAGAATTAGCTGGCCCATCCCTTCCCATCCCCGCACCGAACCAAACCAAACCCAACCGAACCGAACCAAAGATTTACGACGCGTGGTGACTGGATGTCTCCGCCGAGCGCTGGCTCATTTATCTGGCCAAATAAAGATGCGGCCGCCCCTTTCTCCCCGACTGACTATTGTGACGGGGCCAAGAGTTTTTCATTGGCCTGTCTGATAGCCAGTTTACGAGGGTTTCTTGCGGGCTCCATGCTGGGTCAATGGACAGGAACGCTGCCAAGAAGTCTGCGCCGGCTATGGCTCATCGATTTGACTTCTCTTGGTTGGTTTATCGAGTCGCAGCACGGCATTCAGCATTCAGCACACAGAGAGATTTAAATTATTCATATGTCAGGTTGAAGGCTGCTGCCTTTCGCGTGTAAAAACCTATTTGATCGCCAGATTAACTCCGCTCGGAGATTGTCCGCGGATCAATTAAAACTAAGTAATGGCGTCCGCGAAACCGGCTAGAAACGGAAATACTCAAACTTCGCAAATAGCCACAGTTTGCATCAATCAATTGAATTTAGTTTTATTTGTATTTCTGTGAAATATTCTGATAGTGGAAGTACGAGTTTCTGAGTGTGAGGGTGTCCAGCACTTGTCCTCTGTCGACATCTTACAAAACTACTTAGTTTCAAACTGCTTTTCAAAGCTTGATGACTCTTAAATTCGTCTTTTCTCTCAGATCCTACGGCCTTGGGCCGCCATATCTCCTTTATTGTCCTCCCTTATTATCCCTGGTTCCAGTTCCTTAGCCTAAATATCCTTCAATCAGACTTTCTGTTGCTTTCCGAGGAAGTGTTTTGAATAGTGCCCTGTTTAACTATTAATTTTTAGTAAGAGGTATTTAAAAGCTGACTCCTTTTAGCCACTTATTAGCCAGGTCTTCAGGTAGACAAACGTTGAGGTGGCCACGTGGGTTAACTGCTGCGCAAATTCTGCAAGAGAAGACACAGAAACGACATAAGCTTTACTAGATATGCCGCGCATAAAGTGACTTAACGACTATGTATGTACTCAAATATTCAAATAAAGTGTCCGCCGACTGCAATGCTAATTTGCATTTACTATACAGAGCTGTCGGCACTTTAATACAAGCGACCGCGTTGGGCGCCAAGCCTCTAATGATAATGCATCGTCTTCCTTTTCATACTCTTGCTAACATGGGTTCTATTAAATTTGGGTAAGGTTAAAATTATTTGAACATTTTTAACGTACTTTTATAACTATTCACGATAGATCTCCTTTTAACTAGTAGGAAGCCAGACCCACATCTGGCTTCATCCGAATATTTCCATGCTCTAAAGTTCAATAAACGTGAGGAACATAAAATGTTAATTTATTTACATATATGCTAAGTGACTTTATTAAAGCAAATATTTTAGAAGTTAAAGTTAAGTTGACTGCTTGAACACATTAAATTAAAAGCTTTTATTTACAAATATAAAATAATGTTATTTAAAACAAACTGTTTTAAAAAATACAATCTGCCAAATTAAAATTTTGTTCAGTCACAAGAATAGTTGCTAGTGATTCTTATAAAGTATTGTCCGCTAAACAAGAATCTGGGTGCCTAAAATTCTGCATCATGTCATGATTTTAAGAATTAAATGTCCTCGGTTATATTTTCTTACCTTTACAACTCAACTTAAATAATACTAATAGTTTTAAAAAACTAAAAGAAACGCTTTCCGGTTTAAAAGAGCGCGCTCTTTTATAGATACCGATAAATATATCGGTAAAAAAACAAGTTGCAGGCCTTCATGCAAACCAATAATTATTTACGTATTCAGACAGCCTGCCACACCCCAGCCATAGCCTCAATTAAACTTATATAAAGCGTTTAAAAAATATACACAAATGGATGCGAAAAATCGAATCATGATTTTTAAAACCAAAGATTCTCTCATGCGACTCGGTTTTAAATTTTTTTTGTGAGAGATAGTTATCAAGTACCCTTATGTAACGCAGTTTTCCCAGTACTTTAGGTTTTGACCAATTTTTTATTTTCTTTTAAACTAAATTAAAAATACAATGATCGTGATAAAATAAGTTAGTTAACGTAAACTGTAGGTACGTCTGGAAGTAAAAATCTAAGTACTAATTCAATAAACTTTAACAAATAATTACTCGAGATATTTGTTCAAATATCCTCGAACTCTTTTAAATAAAAACATAAGCTAAGCAGAACCAAATTTATACATAAAAAAAGAAGGACAATTTTTTCTTTAATACAGATTTGGGATAGAGCATGAAATATTCGATTCCCGGGGACCAGATGGACTTTTTACAATGCTCTACCTTAGGTCTCGGGTCAGGGCCGCCTTAAGTTTTATTACGGGAACGAAATGGCGACCGTAAAAGCCAACCCTGAGCACTAGAGCCCTGGGCAGGTTGACAAATGTTGGCACGCAAATTAGGGGACTATGGTGGGCAAGTATGGAGCACCTTTCCGTTTAATTTGCTGTGATTAATTTGCATATTTCGGCCTGCACTCGGCATGCGGAAGTGGCGGCATAATTGTGGATTTATGTGCATCATAAATTAAGTTTTCTGCACTTGGGCTTAGTCAGCCGTAAATATGCGACTTTATTTGGTGTTTATCATTTCAGTTTTTATTGATTCAATGCAAATGCAAAGTGCCGTGTAATTAGCAGCAGAGTGATAGAGCTGTTGTCTCAGTTGAAAGGCGCTTCCTGAAGTTGATGACTTACTGAAAATATGGAGAGATGTGTAAATGCCATTGACAAATGATCGACGGCTGGGGCGGGAAATAAAAGCGGATTGCTGTTTGTTTAGTACATGATACATGAGTTTTATTTGTATTTTACTTGTATCCATCTTGTATCGATATACAATATATTTCGTAATATAATTTCACTTAAATTTTTGTATTCTTTATGCTGCTTCAATGCGGGTTGCAATTGTTTACTCGTTACATTTTCTCTTGGTAGTTTCGTACTTTCTCTTGAGTTTCAGTAATCGTATTACATTTAGCATTTAATCGTGTTTTTATTTTGTTTCTTGGTTTAGCAGAATTTTTGGTTTCGATTATATGTAGTAGTATGTATATAATATTCAGTAAAATGTTCCCTACATTTTGTATGCTCATGTCATATTTTTCAATCTAGATGTATGTCTGTATATATATATATTTATATATAGTTAATATCTTAAAACAGCAATTTTATTTTGCGTATGTTATCTGTCGTCTGCGCAAGTTCTGCACTTCGTGAAATGGATTTTCATTTCGTCTTCCTTGAATTTAAAGTAAGTTCTGCGACAATAATAAATATAATTAAACCGTTAACAACGTTCCGTTAATGACACACAAACAAACATCATCATATACATTAAATAGAATTCTGCTTTAATTTTTTTTTGTTTTTTTTTGTGTGTGTTTTTATTACTTTTGCTGAACACTAAAGCGTCGCCATCAAATGATATATTCAAATTTGGAACACAAGATGAGGACTTGGAGCTGCCATTGTACTAACTGTATGTGTTTGGGTGTTTTGTATCCACTTTTATGAGTCTCGATTTATTAATTTTCGATCTGCTCTTGACTTTTGCTCTTTTGCGTGAACAAAAGTGGTCTTAGTTGTTATTTTTAGCTACCTTTTAACTTTATTTGCATTAGTGATGCCCGACTCGAGTGTTTGTTTGCTATTAAGTAGTTCCATAGCCATTACACATTACTCAAACGGGCATTTGCCTGTGTGTGGGTGTTCTGTGTGTGTGTGTGTGTGGGGGCAACTATAATTTGCATTATTGGCTAATCCGTGTGTTCTAAGTGAAAACATATTTTGAAGCGAGTTTTCAAAACGAATATCGGGGAATTGAACGGAAAATGCTTGGCATGATTAAAAGCTAACAGTTATAATTACAGTTTTGTTTCGCTTAACTTGTTTGTTATACTTTTACCTTTGTTTTATTACCACTAACAAGTAAGAACACATATTTAACCACAATTTGTTTTTGTTTTCCGTTCTCTGGCTTGTTTCTGCTTGTATTGTGTTTGCTTGCTGCTTAATTTATACAAATTGCCTACTTAAAAAGTCATAAATCAGAGCCTTACTGCACACCTGCTGCTTTCGAGTGTGTTATTCATAGTATATAATTAAACTAAATAAACAATAGGCCATATATTGATATGTATTTGATTTTTATACATAAAAGACTCTGTATTTAATTTACTAAACTTCATCTCTGGATTTTAATACTAATTGTGAAAACTGTTGTGATGTCAAATGCATTTCTGTGCCTGGTTGCTTCATTTGTTTTTTATCGTAATTATGTATATTATTATTTCATCATTTAGATTCCTTGTAAGTGTGAGTGTGTTGCATTGTGTTATATTGTATTGTATAGCAATTATTACATTGTACAGAGAGTTTTGTCTACCACCTAGATTTCGATTTTATTATCAGATGTCGTAGCTGATACAATTTTTAACTTGTCCTTAATACACAATAAACAAAACTTGAACTATGTTTTCTGCATTTTGGTTTTGGTTTTGGTTTCGCTTGTTTATACACAACACAAACGTAATAACCGTCTAAGGATTCTGCTCATGTATTTCCTATACCTATTTTTCGTCCTTCTATGAAGTGTTTGTATGTGTGTGTGTGTTTGTGGAAGGGTATGCGAGTTTGTGTGTGACCAGCATGCTTTCATTATTATCATAGATTAGAATATGTGTGTTTCCGTTTCCGTTTCGATTCGTTTATATATAAATTCTTTTACAATTGGCAGACTACTACAGCAAAAGCACACTGAGATGTGTTTGTGTGAGAGTGGGTGCGTGTGAGTGGTAGTGTCCTATCCTTTATATATAAATATAAATATAAATATATTTTATAAAGATGACCTGGAAGAACCGCAACGAAAGCCATAATCTGTACAAATCATACGAGTAGCGATTAGTGCACGTTCACCAAAAAATTAGACGACGAAGTGTCCATGTTCATGTCCATGTATAAAAATTTAGATCTATAAGCATAACACTTGGAATTTGTCTTTCATTCGTTTGCTCCTTTGCTTCTAAGGCGAAATATTATATTGTCAATTCTTTGGCTTGAGCCGAAAACCATGCAAAATGACAAAAAAATATTCCTAATTTCGGGTGAGACGAAAATAATGGGGAAAATGCGTATCCAATGGTGACAACGTAGTCGAAGAATGAGTACACTGGCATTCAATAATCTCGTAATAATTATTTTCACTTCTCTTTGTCGAAGGCAGAAGGCATAATACACGCTAAAATCATGTATTTTCTCTTTAATATTCATTAACTCTATGCTCTCTGTGAGTGGGCACGCAGTTAACACTGCCCAATGTGACCTCTGACCCTCCTCCCACCTGACCTTGGAGGCCAGTCAAGTGGGCGTGGCCCGGTCACAGGCAGCCCTCGCTTTGGCCCACTCATCTCTACAGAATGGATTAACTATCAAAGTCTAGTCTTGGAATCGGTTTATTTACCTAGGTTTATTCTGTTTTTTGTTTTTTGGTTTTTTTTGGTTTCGGTTAAGAGGCGAACGTGGTGCAATCATAGGGATAGGGATTAAAGCTAGTTATCTTGGAGTTCGTCTCACACTCTCTCGTGTCCACAGTTTTAGACAATAGCTTAGTACAAAATTTTAAAGTTATTCATCGTTTGTTAATATCTTCATTTAATGCAATTTCGGTTTTTGTTTTCATTTCGCTTCTTGCATGGTATAAAAATATAAATGTTCCACATATACTTAAAAAATCCCTTTGTTTAAGTTATTATTTCGCATCATGCAATGTCGTTATTTGTTTTGTTTTGTTGGTTTCTTGTTTGTCGCTTTTAGAAGAATTTAAAGTAATGTGTAACTTAGGAATGCCTTGTGGATCTGCTGCTTCCGATTCGCCTTTCGCTCAATTGTAGAATTTCTTTCTTTCGTTTTTTTTTATCGCGGTGCAGTTGTCGTATAGTAATCGTATGTGACTATGGGGAGTTCTAGGTGAGTGGCTTGCTGTCGTTGCTTGCATTGGTGTCGAGTACGAGTAGTAACAGATATAACGGAGTCCTAAGTGCATTCGTCACCTGGCTAGAGGGTCACATAAAATTTCCTAGATGCTACAGTTGAAAGCGAACATCGCTCAGTAGGCCTCGACCACAGTTCACACCTAACACATACAATACAATAATCGTTTATTTATTTGGGCTTTGCTTGGCTTTTGGTTTTTGGGTTTTAGGGTTTCCTTTTTTTACTGGTTGGTTTTAAAACGTTCAAATGTAAGCAAACAGTTAATGTTCTTGTTCTTCATAAGTCTAATACTTGTTGAATCTATGTATTATCAGATAGTGTGTGGTATTATAATAATTGTTGATAAAAATAACTTAATTAATATCAGTGTTGCTTACCTTAGTAAATTTCGAAAGGTTTTCGATTTCCATAGTTAATACATATTGATATGCCTTTAATACGATTACAGAGTACGGTTACGATTACAGATTACAATTACGATTACTCATTAGCTCTCATTTAGTCTGCGACACACACTGAACTCTAGGGTTGACAATGATCTTTCATTTTCTGGATTTACGTTTTGAACAATATTTATTTATAGATATAGACATACCAAGTACATATACGTTACTCATTATACAATACGTTTTTCTTTGTGTTAATCATTGATCCAATTTCGCTATGTGTATAAAATTTCTAATTACCATTACTCAGTATTAAATCATTTCATTTTTCTCCCATCAAAGTTCTCCCTAAGCCAATTTGTAAAACGTTTAGTACAAATACAATAATATACTGATATGTTTTGCATTATAAATATCGTCATCGCCCCGAACTATGCCTAAACCTCATTCTCGATCGGTTCTTTAATACAATTTATCAATTTGCTTCGTTTCGTTCGCATCGAAAAAATCTGTCTTGGGTTGTGCTTGACTTGGGGCTACCTTTACTAGTCCATTAATATTTTTGTTTACTTTAGTTTTGTCCTTCTAATAAACCAATGCCAATTTTTGTACAATACAATTGTTGATTTACCGAAAATTACCATTTGGGTTTTCTCATAAGAATCTTGTGTGGTTAAAATTTTCGTGTGTGGTTTTTCCTTGGGAAAGTAAATCGAAATCAAACGAACCCTCAACCTAAGCATGAAACCAATGCAATATGGCCAAATATCGTTAGGCAACAAGGACTTTTCCAAACTGAAAGCAAAAATTGTGCCATTAAATGCGCTCATTGATCGCTCAAGAATGTAGGCGTGGCAAAAAGTGTCTGTCGTCTGAGCGAGTTTTCCGTTCGGTAAACGTATCTGTAAACTTTGTTTCTTTTTGGCTGCCCCCGAAGGCATGACAAACATTTATTTTGTTGTATCAATATTTATCAAAAATTCCCATTCGCCCATCCTTTGGCCAATTTATCTCAAAACTAAGCAATTTAGCATTGTGCTACACAAAACAATTTGGTTTGGGCCTGGCCTATGGCGCGTGGCTTGTGGCTACAGTGGTCTCTGGAGTCGGGATCTGGATGTCGGGATGTGTGTCGGGAGTTCTTCGAAGAATCCTACTACACTACTCATCCCATCCGTCTGACTCGACTCCCTGGGGTGCGAAGAGCTCTAAGTTCAATTTACAAATGTTCAGCAATTGCCATCGACTTGCTCTAACCGATCCTACTTAATTCCGTAAACAAATCTCCTGCTCCTACTACACAAATGTCTGCGCCTACAAAAAATCTCGGTTTCCTTCCGTTTGCTAAACTTTATTAATATACGTGTGTTCTAACTTTAAGTGTGTGTGTGTGGCTGTGATTGAGTGTGGGTGTGGGTGTGGCTGTGGTTGTGGGTGTGGGTGTCTTCCAGTGTGTTCCAGTGTGTGTGTGTGGATATTGCCGGGTGTGGTCTTCTTTTAGAAAACCCCTTTGTTTCGCAATGCGGTGCAGATGTAGAGCAGAGCAGCAATGCCTAAGAGCTGCATCCTGGGGGATATGGAAGCACTTCCCGAGTCGCCATCGCAGCCTGTACCTAGGACAAAAGAAAGAGAACTCAAGTTATTTCATGTTCAAGCGCAAATATCGGATAGATCGGTAATGATTTGATATGTATGTGGGCGGTTCTTGAAAAGGTCATCCAAGGCATAAACTTCTATCCTTCTCTAAACAAATAGGCCATATTTTCTGCTCTACTGCTCTGCCATCTGCTGTTTAAAAGCCATCACAACAAGCCAAAAATTAAAAGAATATTGGAAATACACTCAAAAAAAAGAAAATAATGAATAAGCTTTGGGTTTTTGGTGCGAGTTTCGGTGCATATCGAAAATAAAGATTGGGAGAATATCACGCGAACTTACCTTGGACCGAAAAACTCCCACAGAACGGTCTGCTTTGCACTGGCATGTCATAATCTTTTACATTTGTGCAAACATAAGTAGGTTTAGTCAAAATTCGTGTGCTAATTCGTTCGAAAGTTGTTTGGCCACCACAAACCAGACAAGATACAAACTTCAAATGGCCCGGCCGGCGATCGGATTTCAACACGCCAAACCAGGCCCAAAATCCCGGTTAGAGCTTTTTTCTCCGCAAACCAAAGTACAGGGATAACTTGCTCAACGACTTATAATTTATAATCCCCGCATGTGAGGTGCAAGTGTGCAAAATGAATTAAAATCAAGAGAGGCAATAAAACAAAGCGAAGCAAATCAATTTCGAAATCAATCTTCAGCTAGCTGGGCCATAAATCGCCTTTATAATATCCGAATTGTTCATATTTCTCGAGCCATTCCGTCGCGTGCATTTAATTTTTGCTAATTTGAATTTAAAAGGCTGACCAAACCATAGATTATACGCTCAGATAATAAAGAAATAAATTGGCACAAGCCGCAACAAAAACTACATACAAATTAAACACGGCGAACATTTGAAACACGTGTCGCTGAAAGCCAAAAACGAAACGAGGCAAGAGAAAGAGAAAAGGCCATACAAATGCAAAGATACTCGTATTGTATATTGTATATTGTATCTGTATCTACAAGCTTCAAGTTCGTATCTGAGTCCGTGCACGCGTGCGCCTGAGTTATGACACAGTGATCGTTTATTTATCGCGGCTGGTGACATTTCGCGACTCCAGCGGTGCCAGCGTGTCTGGTGGAACAGCAGGACGACCTACCAGTTCCAGTTCCCATTGTATAAGATTAATACAAACTAGATCTTGGGTGAAATTTTAAATGGCCATTAAGGCAAATGGGAAGCATTGTTGGCAAGCGCTGTTGCTGGCCTTTGGCCATAAAGAATAAAAACCGCTACATATACAAATGCAAATTAATTAATTTGCCGAAACCAGTTTGCTTTTTTTTTGGGTGGGGAGGGGGGTGTATGGAAAACGGGAAGAGATCTTCGGGTGCTAAGTGGCAACTTTTACCGCAGCCAGATCAAAAGTGGAGCTAGTCATATCTAAAAGCCGTCGAGTGATCGATTGGGCTGATATCTGCATTAGGAGGCTGCACCACCCGCTCTCCCTAGTTCCCCAGTTCGTTCCCCCGCCTCATTTGCATACTCGACTGATCGGGTTTATGTAAAAGCCAAAATTAGCTCCTAAGCCAACAGCAACTCCAGCACGGCTAATTAGCATAAATTAAGTTTTATTAATTTGTGAGACAGTAATTTTCTTTGGTGCCACTCATCGATCGACCGGTGCTGCTTTTGTGGTTGCGAGCCAGACTTGGTGGCGCGGTCCTGTGCATAGCAACTTTTACAATTTAAAGTCTTTACGCCCACCGACCCACAGTTTAAACTATATATGAGAAAAGAGACATTCGGCTTTTACGGAACTCGTCATTGATCATTGTCAGGGCCAGGCATAAGGCATATGGCTTATGCATATTTACATTTCTTTTCTCGGTCAGTCGTCCGATCTGTCTCGCAACTCATTTCCCTGATTGATGCGCACATTTTGAAAAGCTGACAGAGCCATAAATAAAAAAAGCGGACGGCGGCGAATGATGCTACGCATAAATGAAATAAATTAAAAAGCATAACTATAAAATCTTTCACCGAAACAGTCGCGTCAGCCACTCTGACTCACGATTGCCACTTAAAAAGAAGGAAGGAGCTAAAAAGGCTTTAACAGTATTTCATACAGAGAGAAAAAAGGATATTAAAATTAGCACCTTTCATTTTCTTTCAAATTAAATTAAATTAAATACATTAATAAAGAAATATAAAATATCACATATTAATGCATTTTTATATTATACAACTATATGCTATATTAAAACTATTGCTACTTAGAACTTTTCTATTCTTTGTTTTTAATTAAACTTATCTCTCAATTATTACTTTAAATAATTTTAAACTGAAGGTTCCAGTGAAATAAATTTTAAATACATTATTTACATATTCTTTAATATTTCAAACTACTTGAAATTTTCGGAATCCAACCACATAATTCCTTCTCTATAAATCGACGTCCAGTTTTTGAACTATCTTCCTAACTTTAAAATTTAATCAACATTCCTTATGTGATAAAAAAAGATAAACACTATAAAATGTTCAACTAATAAAAAAAATCCTTTCCTCGTCAAAATAAAACAATATCTTACAAAGTTGAATTAACTTAATGAATATTTTCTGTAATATATTTTTTTTCTGTGGAGCTATAAGCCGTCGTTAATCATTCAAGCTAAAAGTGTTTAACTTATCGATTGTCAGTCCCATTGACACTTGGTCTTTGTTCAGAGATTCCAGAAAGGGAAGAATTGGGATAGGTTGTCACTTTAATCCCCGTTATCGCCTGTACATTATTCGAGTGAATAATCCACTTCAGACCCATATGTTTCGCTTGACCAGCGTGAACCCGAATCGGAGGAAACCAAATCCCAGCTCGTCTTGAGGTGTGGTTCGGATGATGCCGACAGCCATTAGCGGACTTATTGCCACTTTTTACGATATATCGTAGCGAATACCAAATTTATGTTAATTGTATGCCAAACTTACACACAAACGAAAACGACACAACACAACGCAACGCAAAAAGAACACAGAAAGAGCAACACAACGATGACTGTACTTTCATTCACTTTTGAATCGGAGTGTGTCAGGTATCTACTATATATTCTCGTTACTCACCTGCCCAACTCCTGACTTTTGGCAAGTAGTCGTTCCAGAACGAGCAACGGGCCGCCAAGGGACCTCTGGCTAGTTTCTCGATCTTATCGTCCGTGCTGAAAATGTAGTAGACGGGATCCTCCTTGGAGAAGTTGGGCCACTCCTCGCCATCCTGAGCGGGGTTTCTAAGGTAAAGAATGACAAATATAAAGCTTTCGTTATGGCAAATAGGGTGGAAACCTGGCTAAGGCTGCCATAAAGTCAGCTCCAGCTAAAGCTCGAGGTGAAAAGCTCGGCCAACAAACAACTCACCCCGTCTTGGCAAACTCGATGACCGAACTGAGCATACGCTTGCCCAGCTCACGCTCCACAGGTCGATACTGCAGGGAGTTGTTCAGCGGCTGGCCAAAGAAGTACTCAATCTCGTCGCCGTGCAGCACCCCCATCCACTCGCCCCACAGCGAGGTGCTCGTGCGCTGTGAAAAAAAAGAAAACGGAAAAGCCAGGGAAAAGCCGTGAAAATGGGGCCAGAACAGTGCCGCGACGCTGTCGTAAACTCGGCCAGAAATTATGCAGATAAACATCTACCCCTTTTATTTATTTATATGATTTAGCTCGCCGGCTCGCGCTCCCTGTAAATTGTAAATATTGTCGCAGCATGCCGCGCTCTGGAGCGCCAAAGAAAAAGCGAATGAATAAATAAATAAGTAAGCGCCTGGTCGACAGTCGACAGCCAGTCCAGCATTCAGCCCGAACCTCTGTCGCCCTTGACAGGCAGCGGCATTAAATGCTCTCGTGTGGCGCCGTTTTCACGTATCTCACAGCCGTTTGCACTGCAACTGCCACTGCCTCCTGCATCTGGGGATCCGGAATTGCAGGACAGGCTGTTTCTTTGGCTACGTGCATGTGCGTCCACATTGCGTATACGTCCTGTTGTATAGCGGAACATGTCCGCAGTGCCATTTCCTTAAAGACAAGCCCACAAAACCTAACAACTAAATTAAGGAAATTTACCCAAATATAAAAGTTAAACGGTATAATCTAAAAAAAAACATTATAGCCGTTCAACTATATTAAACAAATTTTAAGATCCAATATTTTAACTCAGAGCATCAGAACAAGTGTACGCATATTGTAGATACTTTTTTACAGTAGCTCTTAAGAAACACCACCTGGCCAAGAACGTAATTTATTTTTTTAAGTTTCATACATAAAATGGTATTTAATTTTAAGGTGAAAGGTCTCTACGTCTTTCTTGAGCTGTTTTTAATAATTTTTTTAATCGAGATTCCATATATTTGCATGGGTATTGTTTTCAAACTGTATAAATATCCCGTCGTTTCAAATTTTGAAAATCTAAAATTCCTTTTCATATACAAAGTAATAGCATTGCTTACTCAAAAACATTGCATTACTCAACATTACTCTATGTGGGTCCACATTTTTTTAGAATAATCTCAAAACAGTAGGTTAGACCGCAAGCCGGCTAAAAAATTATTATACCCTTTCGGGTAAAGCTTAAAGTATTTCCTAAGTATATTGTCTTTATTTTATATTTTAGTTCTTCTGATAGTAAGCATTGATTTATTTTGCTTAAGATTTCCAACTCGACTAAGAGAAAATGTATGGGACATAGTAAAATCGATTAGACTCGTTAAAATTAGTTGAAGTGAAGGTATTGTTAAAAAATGTTTTTTGAGTTTCATAATTGGGGTTTTTTTTGATTTATGCAAAATGGAAAAGTTACAGCAATACATACATATATAGTGTGAAACACCATTTTTGACAATCCATTTATGTTGGTAAAAAAGGTTTAATAATATCATAAATAGTTACTAAAATCTAACAATATTCGAGCCATACTTTCTGCCTTTCTTAGGCTTGAATAAAGTTACTAGCATGCCGCACTCCATGCTCCTTGCTATCTGTTGTGCATTCACTTTTGTGTAGCCAGCAACTTGAGCCCAAATGCTAATTAGGCAATCAGCCTTGTAAAATGCAATCTCATGCAAAGCGAAAAACCAAAGCCCGCCAATGAGATTCTGTTGACCACTAGGCCTGGCCAAGAGCTGAAAGCTGAGGGCTGACCACTTAGCCATTCAACTTGAGTTGGCCGCAGTCGGGCTCTGCTTGAGCTGCACCTTGACAGGCTGGCAGCCAAGTGCCAAGTCGCATAATGAATAGTGTCCGGGATATGCCAAGGATCCCAGGATTAGGTAATGCGGGGCTTCTGCTCCAGCTCCTGCCAAGTAGCTGGAAATTTATGCGACTTGGCCGTTGGCTGTCAGGACACACGTCCCCTATAAATGTATGTACAAACACACACATAACATAAAAGTCCTGCAGTCCTTACGCCTTTTCGTGCAAATAATGAAAAATTGTACGCAGCCGGAGCATGAAACTAAACTTTTTTGATTTAAGCGCAAAATTGCAAACAGCAGAGAAACTTGGACTCGGAGGTCATAATGAGAAACGCCATGGTCGAGAGTCTAGAGTCGAGAGAAGTCAACAAGGAGTAAGGAGTGAAGTACGGGGAAAATGAGGGGATAAGAGGAAGGAGCTTTGGAGCAGGAAAACTTATTTAAGTGCCAGGCACGTTGCACGCTGCAGTAGTCAGCAGCAAGCGGCGAAATGAAACAGAAACAGGAGCCGGGAAAGGGGAGAAAAATGGGGGAGGAGCAGGGTGCTGGTCAGTCAAGCATGTGCCACTGACTGTTGGGGGACGGGACACGGGACGCCCCTGCCCCTGCCCCTCGCCGTTGGCCAAGCAGATAGACAATCTGGCAGGCACTTTAGCAGCTGGCGACCCCATTCGCCATGCTTCGTCGCCCCATCGCGGCCCCGTTTATGGGCAAAGTGAGTTACGAGTTCTGTTGCTGCAACTTGACGGCTGTAATTAAAGCTAATTTCATTTGCTTTCATTTCCATTTCGGGTCGCCAGCGAGCCAGCCAGCCAGCAGCTTCTGCCTGTCAACTGATGTCGCTCCTGGGGCTATTGGATTATTAACGGGCGATTTGGTATAAACAATGCAGTCGAATTGGCTCCCCGCACGCATTGAGTTTGCATATTGTGCAATCACCCGGAAGGAGCAACGACTCAGCGGGAAAACGGTGTGATTATCACTATAAACTGGCGCAAACATTGACCATAAATCAAAAGTAAACAGCATACTGAGCACCACTAGCGAGTGAAGTGGAAACTGATTGATTACATTTTTATCCGAAAATGAATATAATATCAGCAAAATGATAAGATATCAAATCAAAGATATCAAAAAAAAAATATATTAAGTTTTAAACAGTAGCTGCTTCCATGGTGCGTATGCCTAATTTGACTTAAGTACTGCACTGATTTTTTCAGTCGAATTACCACTTATCACCGGTCAATATCGACTACGATTCAAAGCTATTAGAATATGTGCTTTCAAGGAATCGAAGACGGCGAAACAAAAATCAATATAATATACAGGCCACACTGCGTATACGCATTGTGAGAGCTGCGTATTTGTTAATCATTAGGTCGATCCAACTGGGTCTGCAACCAGCCGACATCAATCGCCAACGGCAGGCAGCCAAAGTCGTTTAAACAAATAACTGACTGAAATTATGCCCCACACGTGCAGGGCATGCGGGCCGTGACCTCGTAAATTGAAGTTTCATTAGTCGACTTCGCTTCCAAGCTCCTTCCCCTGTCTCCAGTAACGATTGTCGGTCCTGTTCCCGCACAGTAGTTGTGTGGTTGTTCAGTTGTTGTGTCTGCCTCCTGAGCTTGTGCGTGTACTTTAATTGGCGCCCAACGAGGGGCCTTTTGTGTTGGTATGTGTGTCTGTGCGAGAGTTCTTCAGTCGCTGGTGGGCGTGTATTGCGTGAAACTTTTGGTTACCATAATTATGGCGGCCAAGGTTGCCCGACAGTCCAACAACAGGAGGAACAACTGCGACAACGACAACGACATCGGCAACAACGACCCTTGCCCTGATAGGTGTGACATTATGAAGTCCAATCAAATGGATTGCACGCACTCTGGCTGTCTTCAACAAATTGCTTGATTAATTGAAAAATACACACGAAGTGGCCGGACACGCCACGCGAAATTGCACTTCAGCCAGGACTGGCAAGATATCTTTATTCCCCGGCAGTGATTTTTCAATCATCACTATAATACCAAATACAGTTATTTCATGGCAAATACACTCGTATACTCGTACTGAGTTGAGGCCAATTGCCGAAGGTTGACAAATTAATTGCTGAATAAAATCGTTACCACAGCACTTTCTCTTCGTGGCTTCAGGTAAATGGCACATCATTGATTATAATTATAGGCAATGAATTAGGTAACCAACTGGAAAATAAAGGCAACATGCAGCTGTTACAAGTCAACAAAACATTTGATAAATACAATGTATTCTTAAATAACGCGAAATATTATACATATATCATGATTATTTTCATACAAAATTCTTGAAACGCTTTAACTATTTTTGTTAAAAGATTTGATTTGAACAGCAATAATTAAGCTTGAAACATAAACTGAATTTTACTGCAAGTCTTCGTAATTGGTAACTCAATATGGTTCGAAAGGTTAAGGGGGAACGAAAAAAAATGACGTTAGTTTGGAAATATTTTTATTAATTACTGTCTCAACTTTAACCTTCTCATGTAGGTACAATAGATGCCTTTTCATGAACTTTGCCATACCTGAATAATTATATATAATGGAGTAGCACTGGTTTGTCTTAATGTTTGAACTATTGCCGGCCAAAAGCAATCAACTGGATCCTGCTCTTGACCCCGTTTTGGGTAAAGAACTTTCCCCTTCTGTGTTGCAGATTAGCCGCAAGCGTTCTTCGTTCAACCCCTGACACCTTGACATCAGTCAGACATTAATATTTAAGGTTCACACTGTCGCGTTGACGAAATCAAGTTCCTCCTGCTGGTGATGCAAAAAGCAATGCATTGTGAAAAACTTCACATGTTCAAATTTCAATTTTTAAAATAATTATATCAACATTTTATAAGC
This sequence comes from Drosophila oshimai, assembly GCA_018150695.1. NCBI lineage: Eukaryota > Metazoa > Arthropoda > Insecta > Diptera > Drosophilidae > Drosophila > Drosophila oshimai. Next base: position 1,649,026 of record JAECWM010000003.1, on the reverse strand, counting down.
TAAGCCGTTTTAAATAAACTTTAAACTATAAAATATTAATAGTAGGTACTTCCTGTAATTTAAAATTCATTAAAAGGTTTCAAAGGGGATAAAAACTTAGCTTTGACGTTTAATTAAAAAACTTTTTAAATAAAGTTAAAAAAAATAAATTAGTACTAGTTTTTTGTATAATTTGAAAGCTATGCGTTTGTGTAAAACGAGAAAATATACACAACAAAATTTTCTACATTTGAATAAAGTTAATCATTGCATACTTTTAGACATCCATAAAACCACAAAAAGATTTCAGGATTTTCATTTTCAATAAAAGAAACGAGAGCCTTGGCTTAATTTGTTTTGCAGTCAGTGACTAAAATCGCGCTTCTACGAGACTGTAAAAATTTAAAAAAGAGTGACGAAGAAAATGCACCTACTTTTATCGATATGAAATCACGTATACGACATGTGTAACTGCCGTAAAGTGCGAAATTGGCACCGTAAAATGTAAAATAAAATTCATTCCTAATAATAGACAATTTTTTTTTTCGAAACTTAATGCAAAATCTCTCTCTTTAAAGTAAAATAAAAATTAATTTTGCAACTTTAACCGCTTTAACTCCATTTGGATTGAGTTTAAAACAAATTTTTCTAGTGTCGAAAATCTGCGACAGTTATGTACATTGGGGCCGAGCTGGACGGCTGCCTGCCATTAGCCTTGTGTGCAATTTTAATGACACGCAAATTGCACTTGCTTCGGCGTGGATTTTTACGCCGTTGCGCCCCATTTGACCGCATTCCGATTGGACGCACGCGCTCAACGCCTTTTCACGTGCCAAAGGCTGAGAAATATTTAATGACCCCCAGCCGTGCAGTCCGTCTGCTACGGATACTTGGTCCTGGTACTCACGTGTGTGAAGTAGTAGTAGTGCACGGAGGCACCTCGCTCCGCCAGAGCCTGGGCGTACTCGTTGGTGGGGCAGGTGAAGAAGTGATCGCCCACTGCGCGTCCGATTTGCTGCTGGTTCTGAAAGCCCGGATTACCCTCCCAGCTGGTGTACTGAAAAAAGACGAAGAGAGACGATTATTTTTTAAGTTCTCCAAAAAGAAAACAAATAATTTCAGTGTTGCCTATGCTGTTAAATTACTGAACAAATAGAAATTCAACAGCAAATTTAAGCAATTGTGGGAACGTCCTTTAAGTTTTCCAACTGAGTTCCTTGTTAAGAGCTGAAAAGTGGATGTTTTTATTGTGTAGTTGTATTTTGCGTTGAATTTGTCTTAAAGTTGAATTTGTGTGGAACAACGGTCTTAACAAAAATTTAACACATTCTTGTTTAAGTTGACTAAATTTTAATTTTAAGAAGTTTCTTCTTTAATAGTACGAAATTTCTTTAATTAAGTCATACCAAACGTTATTTTCGATAGAAATGTTGTACTATATGTATATTATTTTGTTGGTATAACTGCAAGAACTCCCAGTAGCAAATAATCAGACTAATATACATAAGTAAACCCTCATCAGTTGGCTTTAAATCCATTCCAGCCTGTGATCAAAAATGACGCGGTCTCCCTAGTCAATCATAAATTAAAGTTAGCTGTCAGTTTAACCAATTTCCGTTCGACTAGTTTAAGGGTTTAGTTCGTTCTGAATCTCGGCGACCAGCTAATCCCGGATTTTGTCGCGTCACAGCTGTCAAATGCATATTCACTGCTGACGCAGAATGCCGCAAAATGAAATTTCCCGGCGACAGGACTGAGTAAATGAATAAAGCCACTAAATGCATTTCAGTCCCCGACGCCGTTGATGCCGCATTTTACGTGTTTAGAACAGGCGGCGAATCTGTTGGTGACACGGAGAAGACGCACATTGCAGTGATGCACATTGAGCGATTTGATTAAGTCACATTGCATTTTAAAACTGATTTTCAAGAAGTTGTTAACGTTGGCTTTAAAATAGTAGATTTTGGCTGCCCAGCAATATAGTTGCACTTAATTTAGAGCATACAACTTGATTCTTTTTGTAACTTAACTATTTTGACTGCAATAAATGGTAATACTGTCACCTGCACTAGCGGATGCACAAGGATTTTTTTCCCGACGAATGGATATGCGTTGTGGAAATTTACCTGGAAAATGATGGCCTCGCGTTCCGCCTGCGTTGCTTTGCCGAAAATATTGTTCATAATTTCCAGATACTTGTCCCGGGGCAGGGCCGTGGCATCGTCCTTATCAAAGTAATCGATGAAATCGTACAACAAAAAGTAGGTGCCTGTAAAAAAGAGGGGGGAGCATTATTAAACCCGTGCGAGGTCGTGTCATAACAAGGCGGGTGGGAAATGACGCGAGAAGGGATGTTGGCCAATCTGAAAAAACAATTACCACTACAGGCGGCGCTTCAAGATGCCGACTCACAATGGAGGGGCCGTGCCAAGGACACCGCGCTCAGCATTAACCCCAAGACCCAGCAGCAACACCAACACCAGGCACAGCAGCAACACCTACAGAGACAACAGCAGCACCAGCAAACAAAACAGTTGCAGAAGCCGAGGAGAAGTAAGTGTAAAAGTGCAAAATAGAATAAACACAAAAAATTGTGCACACTACAACGACGGAAACCCAAAACAAAGAAGAACACTAAAGTCGACCATAAAATACTTTATTCTTTATAACTCTGACTTATTTGACCTACTTGCGCTGCTGAAAAACCTCTTTTGGACCAACCAAAAATCACAAAAATCAATCTAAAATATATTTTATTTTGTTTGTATGATGAAAAACCCTGTGAATATCATGTGTTATAATATAAACACTTTCAATAATGCCAAAAAAGGAGGTTTGTGTCAAAGGAAAGGCAAAAAGGTATTGGCCATAATATAGATTGTTGTAGAAAACAAAATACCCAATAGACCATATACCCTTTGCTACTAGCCCCATACAGAATACAACAAGAAGAACGAGAGAACAAAGCGGCTCGTCGTTGCCTTTTATTAACTTAATTTTTATGGCACTTGTTGTTGGCCCAGTTGTTGTTCTGGGGCTTTTGTCTTTGTCGCACACTTCAAATACGGGCCGCACTAACGAACCATAATTGCTGCCTATGAGCGACGACAGGAGCACCACAACAACAGCAACACATCTACAACAGCAGCAGCAGCAGCAACACTTGGAGCAGCATCATCAACAGGACGAACTATGTAGTCGAGTATCTGTGTTTGTGTGAGCTGAGGGCACGTGCAACCCATTCCCAATTTATTTTGCTGGCCCACTGTGTTTATGTTTGCTTCGATTCCATTAAGGTCAAAACCTTATGCAAAGCCAGGCACGAGGAGCTTTGACTTGAATTGCAAACAATCTTGAAAGAGCTGCCTGAAACTGTCGTTTACCAAAACCGGTATGTAATTCCCAGAAAAAGGGGAGTGTCATGACTCATGGCATATATTTACATTAAAGCTTAGGGTCTTGCTTCTTTCTTTACCACTTGGTACTGTGTAGAATTAAAGAGCCAAATTTATAATGGAATCTGTATTTCAATTCAGACTTATTGTTAAATAGAAACAACCAGTGTCCTCTTCTGAATATATGTTGAAACCTAATAAACTTGTTTGTACTTTATGGGTATGGGTATATTGAAAGTGTCCAAATAATTATATTCAAATTATTGGTTAATTTATTCAGTTTTGTGTAGTAATAAAATTGCTGTAATAATATAATTTGCATAAATATGTCAATATTTTTTACTACACGTCGGAACGTCCTTGAGATTTTCAACTATTACTGGATGTCGGGCATACGCTTTTAATTAAATTTCCAACAACACACTCACACTGTGGCCACAAATTTCACAGCTTTTTTGCGGGAAAATCTTACTCCCCTACACACAAACGCACACACACACACACATAAGCGAAATGTAAATACGGTTTTAATGAGTGTATAATTGAGTTAGCAGCAGCAACAACAACTCCCCGGCTGTTTCGGCAGAACGTTGGCCATGCTAGAGGCGAAATTCAGGACTACGATAAGTTGGCCGTCTCGGAACGCGAAGCAATTAACAAGCAAACAAACTGTCTTGCACACACACAAGCAAAGAAAAACAACCACACTAACACAAATACAGCCAGGCACAAACACATACTCAATCAAGAAAGCATGCAACCTCCAGTCAGACGAATTGCCATGAAAAATGAAAACTTAAACACCGAAATGCACTTAAATACTTCTCAGCCCAAAATAAAGTCTTGATTCTTTTTAAATCACTTAAAACAGTTCAGTCGTTTAAAATTTAAGTGCCATTTTGCTAACTGCATCCCTCGATATGTATAATTGATTATATTCACAAAGCTATAACTGATTTAAACTAAGTCCGTGCAAATTTAAAGAATAAAAAGGGTTTTATCCAATGATAATATCGAACAGAAGAAAATATAATAACACTTCACTTGTAGCTGCAAGCAGTGCTGCCAGCAGTCAGTTCAATAAAAAGGCTAGCTCAGCTAAAAAAAAGTCAAAAAAAAGGGACAACACATGTAAAAAAAGGACAAAAAAAAGGCCAACTTATTGTTTTAACAAATTTATGTTACTAGGTAAGATTTTTTTTTCTTCAGATTCCCATATGTCATGATTATTTGTTAGCGGACTCGAACTTGCAATTAAACAAACATTCTTGAAGGGATACAAATTTAAGAAAAAAAATTTACAAGTAAGCTCATCTTGTACGTTTTTTTAGGGTCTGGCACAAAAACAAAATTTTTTTTTTCGAATAGGTACTTTTAAGAAAATTTGTCCAAAAAAACATCATGAATTAATTTGCTAAAATCTCTTTGTACATTGTTCATAGCATTTGGTGAGTACTATGTCTGATCGATTTAGTCGCTTCAAACCACATTTTAAGCAAAATGAGATGTAATTTTTTGACATGAATTCTTTGTTTTGAATAGTCTTCACGATATTTGTGGTTAGCTCTTAAAAAAATGTCATTTAGTCTTTGAAATCAGGTAGATTCAAGCAAAAGTCATTCAACTTTTTCTTCAAAAGTTATTGTCAAAAAAAGGCCAGATTTCCGGACAGGGGCTGTTTGAAATTTTTTCCGGCTAAGGCCGTTTTAAAAAGACAGATCTGTCCGGAAAAAAGGACCAATTCTGGCATGGCTGCAAGCTAAATATTTTGAATTCTTTTGGTTTGTGTTTTTCTTAAACAAAAAGAAATTCCGTTCAAAACATAAAAACTTCCTAAGACAAATAGGTACAGATTGGTGAAGGTAAAGTTATATTTACGCCTTTTCTAGTCTGCGTTTAGCTTTCAGTGCACTAATAATACTACACACAACGACTGCATAGACCTAGTTGAACTAGTCAAATATTTTATTAAGGATAATCATTAAGTGCACACACGTACGGATGCAAATTTATGTATATGTATAAAATATATATAATGTGAAGGGAGGAAGGGCAACCGAATTTGTCAAAACAAACAAAAAAGGATGCTTTTATGTGCGCGGCTCAACGTAATGTATTTGAATTTGTATTCGTATTGTTGCAAATGCTAGATGACCTTGAACTCACAATCACAAACACACACGCACACACGCTCAGCTGAGTAACGGTACTTGTACCCATGGAAAATGGTGGCAGTTGCCTGGCGGCCATGCACGCACACCTTTTTGTTCAAGAGAAAATAGAAAAGAGAACGGCGAACGGCGAACGGAGAGAGAGAGCCGGAGAGAGCCAGGAGAAAGCAGAGAGAAAGCGGAAAGCAGCAGCTGTGAGCAATGAGTGAAAGTGAGCAGAAAAGCACACGTGTCTTATTCTGCTCCTGGCATGACAGCCGCAACAACAGCAACTAACCAAGAGCAACAGCAACACTAGCAACATCAGCCACATCCACATCCACTAACCAACAGCAACAAGAAAATCGAAAGGAAAGCCAAATCCAAAGCACGAACTGGCACAAAAGCCCTGAGAATCTTTTGCAATCTGTTATACGAAAAACACAACCCACCAAAGGACCCAACCAGCACCACCCCCTAAGCACCACCCAACGACATCCTGCGGTGGCGGCACACAAAATAATAAGAAAAGGAAAACGCAAACGGAAAATTTGTTACAAGTGCGCCACTTACACGACCTGGCACGGAAAAGCTGGCAACACAATGCACACAAAGAGTTACGCACCAGATTGAGAAGAATAACAGTCAGTGGAAGGATAAGAAATAAAGGGAAAATTATGGGAGAACCAACAGCAGCATTTGCAGCATTAGGAACAATTTCTATAGAACTTACATGAATTTGCCTAGTTCAAGTTTGAATTAAATTCTAAAATTCTTTTTTTTTATTTTACTTAATTCGAACCGCTTTAAAAAATTGTTTTGTTTTGAGCCTTGTTCAGAATTAAAAATTAAAAATATAATCAATATTTTAAAGGATCATGTTTGTTATGACAATTGATAGCATGTGGTTTTGAGTTCAATTTGAGAAAAAACCACAGAATTATCTGATATCATGTTTGTCTTTTTAAATAAAAATGTTATACAAATATTATGGAAATGTTGAAAACAACTCTTAATATATTTGCATACCAATTGTTATATATTTCTGTCCGCTAATTGTTTGAAATACTATTTGTAGTCTTATGCTGCCAAATGGATTATTTTGTGATTGCAATTGATTGAATTTAGTTATACCTACTTATGTTATCTGGTTGAAAAACGGAAGGAATAAAGTCTTATTGGTTCCTATTGCGCTTGAATATTAAAAAGTTTTAATTCTATTTTACAGCTGCAGTCTGTTATAAGTTCTTATACGTTGGCTCGGTAATACAAAATAATTACACCTCAACTTTACCTTAACTTTGAGCGGTAATAGTTTCCAGCCCCCCTATTTAATAAAAGGGCCACCGGTCCTCCTCTCAACCCTTCTCACCCCTCACCACCCCGTGAAAACGCTGTGGCACGTGTGGCACTCACGCGTCCCGTTCCGCCCATCAAGTTGAGGGCTCGCTCTTTGCTTTCGCGTTTGCCCCCCGCTGTCACCTGAGCGAAATATATTTAAATAATTTATGATGCCGTCCCGCACAGCTGAGCGCCGTTTCAGAGTGCGTGTGTGTGTGTGTGTGTGTGTGCGAGGGTTCGGATGTTTTTCCTTATTTTTCCCGGGGTCACCGCAATTTGCGTGGGCGAGTCTGGCAAGTTTCATCGTTTTTTTTTTGTGTTTTTCTGTATTTTGACTCCGACAGTTCCGGTGCGTTGACACATGAGGCACTAGGAATTTCACTTACGCGGAGTTCGTGAATCGCAATTTCAATGTGAAGCTGTGTGTTGCACACAATTTTAAAACTTGTTCAAACAAGAAACTTTATTTAGAGATTTTAATTAAATTTTTATTAATTTACGGGCATTTTGTTTGTCCTGTGCCTATATTACTTTTTAAACTGCTTAAAGTGATTTAACACAATTAAATCTAACAAAAATCGAATCAAACTTAAAAGTTTGGGACAATTTTAAAACCTTTAAAGTTTTAAAAAAAATATATATTTAATTACATTTTTAGATTTAAATATATTGTTTAATTGGGTTCGTTAAAAAACGTTAGGTTTTACCACTTTACAATTGTTTGTGTTTGAGCAACCCGGCCATATTGGTGACACTTACCGGACTCAAAACTTTAAGTTTTTATGCAGACTAGAGGGGCAAAAACTAATGCTGAGCCGGAAAAGCCAACAATACAGGACATTATACAAAGTGCAGTTTTGTGACAACCAAACCAGAACTAAGCTGAGCACAATGTAACCACCACTAACCCACTTGCATCCTGGACTCCCCGCTCAGTGTCATGCAATAAACCATAAAAATTAAGCACTCGAGCCAACAGAAAGTACCGAATGCATTACGAGTGCTCGAAATGTGCAGAGGAAATTGTTGAAAGGCAGCCAGGCCAAGCCACCTTCCCACCTTCCCACCCACAAAACACAAAACGACAAGAATAAAATGCATTTTGTCTGCCAGCCAGGCCACAACAAAAAGTGTATATAAATATATGTATAGTTGCAGAAAAGTAATAAAATCTCAAATGAATGGAGAGCTCCGAGCTGCAGCAAAAAGTTTTTAGGGCGCGGAGGAAGGAAGCTGGGCTAAAAAGCTTGGCAAACAACATTGGCAATGGGTAGTACTTTGTTTTGGATAAAGTTTAGCGCTGACGTCAGCCGCAGAGGATGCAACAATAGAGGCAAGGACGACCCAGAAAAGAGGACACAGACCGCTGGATAGAGTGGCACGATGCTTGAGATGAAGTCAGCGGCGGAAGGAATTTTCAGTGGGTCTTTAAATAGGCGCACTCACCCTCATCCCTGACATTTCCCATCAGGATGTCGTAGTCTTTCAGATCCGCCGTCTTCATCAGAGTCATGGGATCCGCCGGCAGGAAAGCTCCATCAATGGTGGGAGCCGAGGGGAAGCTGAGGATGCCCGAGTAGGAGTTCCACTGCTGTACCGATATGGTCTTAGCGTCCACCGAACGCATGCAGCTCATCACGTGGGCGGGGTTGGTCTGGAATGGGGCAAAAATTAATTTTTAAAATCCTGCATCGTTCAGATTAAACAATCCGTGGTAGCAAGAAAAGCAAATAAGGTTTAAATTGAAAGCGTTTGTCTAAAATTTATAAAACAGTAGGTAAACCTTAACACGATTTACGAAAAAATGTATGTTATTACTTATCTGTGTTTAGTTTGATAGAAAAACCAGTCACTAAGGTTATGTCTGTTAAGCCATTTACCTACATTATAAACAATAATCTTTAGCTGACGAAACAGACTATTTTGTTCTTAATTTTCTTAGCAGTAATACCTTTAACTTGTATAAAATATAGGAATTTATTCACGGGCTCTTATAACCTTTTGGTTTTCTGTTTTGGTAACATTTAAATTTTCACTGCTTTATTAATTGATTAAAAACTTAAAGCATACAAAATTTTAATAAAAAAATATTTCGTTGTGAAAAATGAATATATTTAAATTTATTTATTTTATGTATTTTATATTTAGCACAACCCACCTTCAGCATGGAGGCATTGCAGTTGCAGTCGTTAATCAGCGCCTTGCCGATCTCCACGGCTTTCTCGGAGGTCATGTGGCTCCAGGGGGCGTTCATGGTGCCGGACTGCATCATACCCCTCTTGACCACGCCCCTGGTCACCGGTGACATAAGCTGCGCGTTCACCGAGCTGGACCCCGCCGACTCCCCGAAGAGGGTCATCCACTCCGGATTTCCGCCGAAGGCGTGGGCGTTGTCTTTCAGCCAGCGAATGGCCAGAGCCTGATCCCAGAGGCCCACGTTACCGGGCGCCTCCTCCGCAAAATCTGACGGCATCTCGGGCGCCAAGTGTAGGAATCCAAAGGCGCCCACCCGGTACTGGAAGGAGGCGACTATCACATTGCCCACGGCGGCCATGATGTCCGCATTGTAGATGTCCAGGGTGGCCGATCCGGTCATGAAGCCGCCTCCATAGATCCAGATCAGAACGGGCAGCCCGTTGGTCGTGTTTTGCGGATTGCCATTGTGGATGAGGTGGTCAGTGTCTGCCTGTTTGCCATTGGAGTGCTGGAAAAGCAGTGAGCCATCTTGATTTAGTTTTCATTACGTTGTTTTGGCATTATAAAGCGATATATGTATTTATTTAGGAACTACATGACAAGACAAACTTTTACAATGTTAAAATGATGCAATGATATGAAATATAAGCAGTTTATTTATTATTTTTTGGTCCTGTTTATTAAAGTTAAATGTAAATATGTTGAACATTGACTAATGATAATTTTGCAATACACAATTGTGTGACACACTTACCTCGCCCCCGTTGGCTCCCCGCCCATGGCGAAGACGTGCCTTGGCCGGCGCCCAGACGTTTATGTAGAGGCAGTCCTCGGACACATTGGTGTTGGGGTTCCAGATCTCCTCGCCGGAGAAGCCCGGGAAGTACTCGTAACTGGGTGCCGGAAGAGAAAAGAGGAGAGAGTTCTTGATTAGCCGCTGACCCATATGCAAATCAAAGGCTGTTTGTCCCCCATCTGAATTTCGGTCATGCCAATTACGAAAAACTAACCAGCTGTGTTATTTATTTTTATTCACTTTCTCTTCCGTTTTGTTCGCTCTACTCTTACTTGGAGCTTCCCCACAAACACTGACACACACACACACCCTCGAACTTCCCCACAATTTGACATAGTTTTTCCGCTTTATAAATGTTGAATCGCCCGAATCGATATCCTTACGCATTTGTACAAAGCTCAGCATTTGTCTGTCCGGCCCCATAGATACCTTTATATATTTCTATATGCCAGTGGGTGTATGCTTAGGTGTGTTTGGCTTCGTGTCCATTAAAATTAACTTGGCCGTTTCGCATAAAAGTAATTTATCACAGACAGAGAGAAGAGGCGATTTCTCCTCTGCTTTCTCGGCCAGCTGCCATTCGCCTTTATCACTATATTTTTCTAATTTCCTTTTACCACACACACTTTGATGACTTTCCTTTTGGGGTGCGGAAAAGCTTTGCGTCTCCATTTCGAGAGCAAAAGTAAACCAAACCAATTTCATTAGTATATTTTTATTAAATATTCAACACCCTTAACTCCTTAAATGTGTGTTAAAGTAGAAATGGTATCTATACTTTGATTTTCCTTTAACTTTAATTTCAAACTCATTGTTAAATCCATTTGATTTTAAATATAAGTCATAAGTAAGGGGAACTTACTAGTCGACAGTAGGTATTAATTAATGTACGCAACCTTTTGCTAGCGTTTACTTTACTGTTACTTTAAATGAAAAACAATAAATATTTTCAAAAGCTTTAACTCGACCTGCAAACAATATATTTTTCCCGTTCCCACAAACATTAAGAGCAAACAGAGGTCGATTGCAGTTGGCAGAGCCAACATGCTGAGCAAAGTTTCGAAATGGCTTATTCCGTATTGACCGGCTTTTTGCATGCGGCATGACGTCACTGGCAACAGTTAGGTCAACAGCGAGCTGCCGCTGCAGCCGGGCTGCGATTTGCCTTTCTGGGTCAAACGCAGAAGTGGAGCGTACCAGCCGACCCCTTTGAGCCCCAGATACCCGCGAAGCCAGTGATGACAAATTGTTTTTATTTCCGGAGAGGTTGACCCCCTTTTTTACTCGTCTTTGCCAAAAAAAACTCAAGTATACGCAATCGGGATTTTTTTGTTTTAATTAATTGTTTTTGGTTTTAGTAATTGTTTTTAGATGACAAAAGATTTTATTTTTATCTTGTTAGTAAACATTTTCAGATTTAAATTTACATTTAAAACGTTTTCTTTTTTTTCCAATTTCATGTTTTAAAATTAATTTTGATTTAAATTAAAACCAAAACTAGTAACAACTTTTTATACAAACATATTTTTTTTCGAAAAAGATAACGTATTTCCTAACCTATTTCTCTTTAGAAAAAAAATAAAATGTTAGTTAGTTTCAACTACTACCTCAAAATGTTAAAAAGCTACTTAAAAAACCTGTGCCTTCCTGCATTTTGTTAAAGTCAAGATAAAATATTTAATTTGTATTTTTATTTATAATAAATAAAATAACAGAAAAACATTTTAAAGTAAAGCCTTTGGGGATTGCAACTATTTGAAAAACTGGAGAAAAAATATCTGAATTCCAAATGCTTTTGGAAACATGTACATACATACATATGATATGTAAGCGTAACTAAAAACGTGAACCAACAAGGAATGTGTCAAATCCTATTTGAAGCTCAGATTAAATAACGACAGTCGAAATCCAGTGCGTCGGTGTCTCGGTACTTTGACATAACTAAACCAATGAACTCTCTGCAGACTTACCGCTCTTGGACGCAGGTGGCGGGGAGGCGCGTGGCGTCCAGGACGCCGTGCCAGGGCTCCGCCGGAACCGGCTTGCGGAAGCGCAGATCCTCGACGGGGGCCTTCGCGTAGGGAATGCCCGTGTAGACGTGCACCTCCCTGCCCTGCACCGTCACCGAGCGTCCGCGCACCGGTCCGGAGCTCGTCTGCACCACGAGGCGATCGATGACGCCGCAGACGCCGGACAGGTGTAGCGAGAGGTGCAGCACCAGGACCAGGGGCAGCGGCAGGGGCAGGGAGAAGGGCAGCAGGCTGCTCTGCCGTACGGATGCCATGACGCGAGTGCGCAGGATGCAACAACGATGGGTGGCAATGGGCAATGGGCGGCTGTGTCCTACTTTAACGTGACGTCACTGGCACTGACCGCTGTCTCTGGTTGCGTTGCACGGATTTTGGCTCGGAGGAGCTGGTGTATCAGCCGGATTCAGATTCAGACTCGGATTCGGATTCGGGATGCCAACACGGCGCTGCAAGCCGCATCCACAACTTATTATCCGGTTGAGTTTGCCGCTGCTGCCACAGTTGCCACTTGAAGCTGCCGCCCGTGTGTTGCACTACACATTCTCCCACCGCAGCAGCTTTGGAATCCGGAATTTGGGAACTGTGCACTCGGAACGGGGGCTCCTATTTGGACTAGGATCTGGAACTGTTCTGGTTAGCTGGCGGTTGTAGGTCTGTTCGGATTCCTGTGCAGCTGATGCACTTTTGCAGCGCCCGCTCCGCCTGCTGGGCTTTTGTCCTCCGGCTCCGGCTGTGTTTGAGCTGCAAACAGAAAGAGCAGGCATTAAAGTATTTGTCTGGGTTTCCTGCCACCGGATTTTATTTCTAAGGTTGCATAGGGAACAAATATTTATTATATAATGTTACATTAATTTTGTTTAAATTACATTCATGTTTTAACTTTACTTTAACCTTTAATAGTAAATCAATTTTATGAACAAATAGTGTCAATAAAACTTTACAAACAAAACCAACAAATAAAAAAAGTAGAACATAAGTTATAAGACTAAACAATTTGAAATTGTACTTGAATAGCGACTGTTTTTACAAGAAGAGAAATAAAAGTTATTGTTCATATATTTTTAAAACCAGTCAATATCCGGGTATTAAAATCTTGTAAATATGTTTAAGTGTGAAAAACATACTGATTTAATTGGTTTTGAAACAAAGAAGCATATGTTATACTCAACTTATTTTTCTCGGTGTGCTGTAACGTACAACACACACACAAGCAAAAGAAAGAGAGCAAGTTGACTTGTTGGGTGCTTGTGTCGTCTGCCCCCGTTTGTATGCTGCAATATTTACGTGTTTGCCTTGGGTGGGCGTGTGTGTTTACCACTTGAGCAGAGATGCAAAGCTGCCTTCTTTCTTGGTCTCGGTTTGCATTCAAAAGTTTCTGAGTGCCACCTGTACACATCCACAGCCCACCACAGAACCACTGCACCGCCCGGTGGGTAACCCACTCACTGGATCCTCTCGAGTGGCGCATATCGCTTTCTAAGGCTTTGCATGCAACGTCGTTAAACATATTTTCTTATATGCTTTCATTAGAGTCACTTGACCGATTTAAGCAAATGTCTTTTCAAACCGAAGCAGTCGAGTAAACCATTGAAAACCTGAGGCGCCTTTGTGCCAATTTGGTATTTCTGGAACTGGTGCAATGGCAAAGGCAAAGACAAACTTATTAAAAGCTTTAGCATAATTCGTTTAACAAGTCTCTTATAATGTGTTTTAAAAACAAGATTAGAAAAATATTTCCAGCAGGGAAGGCAAGCAGTGGTTCGTTGAAACAGTCGGCTTTTTAATTATTATTAAATACTGTATTTATGCGAAGCCCATTTCATGCACATTTCTTAATAAGCTTATCGGCATTAATAATAAATCTGTCTTTAAATTTGCTGGTGAAAAAACAATTGTCACATTATATTATTACCGATAAACCAACAGAACTAAAATAATTCAATTGTTTTATTCAAGTCGGCAAAATAAGCAGAAAATGGAAAGAACAAATATTTTAAATGCCGAAGATTGTAAACACAATCTTTTGATCGGCTTTCAAAGTCGAAAAGTATGTTTAACTTTGTCAAATATGTGTCTGAACGTGCACAAATAGAATATGGGTATAAACACGCTTGAAATAACACTTTGACCTATGAGTCAGATAGCTAAGAAACATGTCCCACTCCCAACATTAGTATAAATCATTAGAATGTGATAACTCCAGACACTTGACACACAAGTATGCCCAAAATACAAAATACTCATACATACACATATGGTACATATGAAGTTGTCTGTAGTACGTGAAAACGCTACAAAAATTTAAAAGAATTTGAATAGAAAATATTTAACAGATGTAAGAAAATAAATTTTAAAAAAGTTGTCGGCTGTTTTTTTAATAATGCTCTGGTAATAAAGTTTTTATTATTTTATATTACGGTAAACTTATTTATTTATTTTAGGTACTCATACATGGCATTTAACTTATTTATTTTTGCATTTTCTGTTTCTTTATACCCTAAGAAATAATGAAGAAATCAAATTTTCCATTGGAAGGGTCAGAAAAAGGGCCAAAAATAATAATACCGCTCGACGTTCGGATCGCCTGGAGTGCACACATCAAACTTGAATTGCGTTTTTCTCCTAACACACTTTTTTAAACTCGCGGACGTGTTTCGGTCGAACTACTCAACCAATTTGCCTTATTTATTTTTCTTAATGTTCACAAAACGCCTGGCTATCGTCCCTACTAGATTCATAATTTTTTATAATTTATTGACAATGTAATGGCAAAATGTATGTTAAAAAACGTGGGGGGGAAAAAAAACGGTTATTACATTTTAAGTTATCAAAATTTGTTTATGATTATAGTAGGGACAATAACCATTCACGTAATTTTTAAGAATAAATTGGGTTTTTGTGTTTCAGATGATTCAAACTTGAGAAATCGTGTCCGCCAATGAAAAAACGCATCTCATTCACAGACGTCATCAAAAAATTCTAAAAGGGTTAGTTTATACACCACACGATATACCTTATGTACATGTGAAAAAAGTATTGCAAAATAAAAAAATTATGAAAAAAAAATGAAAAAAAAACAGGCCAGATTATTCTACTGACCCCTAAAACAAACGTTCTCGACTTGCTCGTAAACTTGATTGCCGGCTAATTTATAAAATCTTAATCATTTAACCTCGGCCAGAAGCTTTTCTTTGAGCTTCAGGACCTTAATGCTTATTAAATCAAAAGCTTTATTTAAATTTAATTATGCTGACCATTGCAATTTGTTTAAACTTGGAACGTAATTGGCCAGCTTTAAACGGAAGTCAAAGTTAACTTTAAGTTTGGTTTGTATATTTAAGAAGGGGAGATAAGAGCGGACCTCAAAGCTTTAGCCAAATGCAAAGGCTAAGATCGACAGGAACGTGTTTTTTGAATTTTTATAATTTGTTCTAAAAGTGCCCACGTTTCACGGGTTGCTTAAAATGTATGCTTAAAAAATAGTTTAATCAATAGCATTAAATAAAAAACGTCTGGGGTAAAAAGTAGTTTTTGTGAAAGCAAGTTGTTTCTAATTTTCCTTATGGAACTAATAAATCTATCTTTTGATTAAACTTGGGAGGCTGCTGTTTCGCAATGATACCAAACGTTTTCCTGGGGCAAGTGGCTTCTTCAGCCGATGTCCTTGACGTTTTCTAGCTGCAGCAACTCCCTGCGGGAAACATTTTTTTAAGCCAAGGAACTTTACTTGACTTAGGTTCGCACTGAGCCTTGCATGCTGACAGCCCATTAGACGTTGCTCGTGTAATAACTCCGCCTCCACGCCCCCTGCAAATGCAGCTCCCCAAGACTTGGTGTTCCTTTTTGATCCTTTTGCCTCGCAGATTGTCTGCAAAAGGACAAAGGAACAAAGAGGCTTTCTTAGCTGGCGCCGCAGTAATTTAAATGTTATTTAGCCGCACAATTAAAATGGCATTAAGACGCCACCGAAATGCGAGTTGCAGGTTGGCAATTTAATTCGCTCTCTGCACCCCCTCCCCTAAGTCCACATTTTAACTAAATTAGCTCAATTTTCTTCAGGTTCTTTGCATTTTCCTTGAGTTTCCCCAACAACTGTCGCAATCTTTTACCCCCATGCCATTGCCCTCGCAAGGATTTTTCAACATTGTCGCCGCCTGTTCCGCGGGAGATAAGACGTCCTGGCCTAAGTGAATATTTTCTTAAATTTTTGCGGCTGCAGCAGTTTTTCCCTCCGTTTTCCGTGTCGCAGCTTTCACTAGAATTTTCTACAAACATGCGCATTATTTACCCTGCTGAGGCGAGGCACTAGTTGTGGAAGAAAAGCGACCAGAGTTTGTATTTATCTTATTTTATTTTATGTCTGCCAGAGACTGGGAGCTCCCAATTTAAGTGCTCAGTTTCAGCTGAAACGAGCAATTTTTCTTGCCAACTGTATGCTCATAAAACTTGCAACTTCAAAGTTGGCTCAAGCTACCGCTTAAATTCTAAGAAGTACATATGTTAAGCTTGTCTTACTTTAATTTGAACAACAACAACATCCTAGAACGTTTAAAATTGCATAAGCATTCTTTAATAATGAAAAAGAGTCAAAATATTTATCCCTGTACGCAAAATATAAAAATGAAAATGTATTTTTCGATCTTTATGCCACTAGGCCATTAATACCCAAAGTAAAATAAATTCAAAAAAATTTTCATCAAAGCCTAATACAAATGAGAGCCACGTTTTGTATTATTCAAACATTGAACAGCTGTTTACTTTAGGGGTAATGTTAAACTGATAAACCTACATAAAAACGCCAAAAACCAAAAAACAAACTATTTGGTTGCTCTTCAAATTATAAAAACTGCAATAAGCTTCTCGAAATACTAACAAAAGATTATCAACAAAAAAAATCTAGTTTATAATGAATTTTGATAAATTCCACCGTTTTTATTGCTGTAGAATTTTTCTTAGGTATATAATTAATAGTCTTTTGTTTTAGTTTTTCAGCTTTGAGTTTTTTTTTAAATATTTTTCACGGATATCCCTGAAATGGTGCCATGGATATGATAACCCACCAAGCGGAAAAGCGATAGCGGGAAAGTTAACGTTAGAAAAAGCCAGAGGAGAGCGCGAAAATTTTAATGACATTCAAATGAAATTATAATTTCAAAAGTTTTGGGTCGCGGGAGGAGGGAACGTTGCTGATGACGACGATGACAAGGACATGACCAGGTGGCACAGGTGAATGCCAACCCCACAGGCCACCCCCCCCACATTTTGCATCTCCCTCTCTCTCATTTGGGTCAGCTTTGTTAGCCAAAGGTCACAGAAACGGCAGAAAAAAAGGTTTGGCTTACCCCTCGTCCTCCTCTGTTTTCCCAATCTCTTTTCTCCATTTTCCACTTTCACCTCCCCCGCTTGTTTATTTCCCTTCGTTTGTTTTCAAAATTTGGCAAATTCTAAAAAACATGGCGAACGACAAAACGAACGGTAAAAGCCAAAGGGTAAACAACACAAAAGCAAACGAAACAAAAACAAAGACGAGAGACACCGAGAATGGCGAGGGGAAAAGGAAAAGCAGAGGGAGTTGAAGAAAAATTAACTGTGTTTTGTTTGTGTTTTCATTTTTGTTTACGGGTTTTTGATGTTTGGCGTACATGTTATTTCTGTTATTGTTGTTTCGCTTTGTATGTATGCGTTTACCGTGTACTCGAAAAAATATTAACACAATACTGTGGAATTTTCTCTGAAATTCTCTGAGCTTATACTTTTGCGAATAACTAAATATTAACTGGAACTTTATAATTATATTTTCTGTTTTTTCATTTTCGTTGTTTTTAATAGTCTTTCAAAGTTAATAGTTCAATTTAAAAAATTTTACTCATTTAATTAACTGGGGGAATTGGGATTCTGGGAAAAAAAAATTGGTAGCAAAAAATGTTTGCAGAAATTTCTTCGCAGACATTTATTTTTCTATTCGACTAGTAGGTACTTTTTTTCTTAAAATATATACTATATATTTTTACTTTTGCCCTTGTGTTATCTATTTACTCTAAAGCATAAAAACAATAGATTATTTAAATGAGTCTAAGCTTGGTTACATTTTTTTATTTAAAATTTTTTTTTTTTCTAGCAGTGTATGAGCTTGAATGTGTATAGGTTAATTGATGGATTGAAGAGGGTAGTGGCGGGCAGGTAAACCGCTAGTCGGCGACGCCTAATTGATACCAAAGGGAAAAGTCAAGGTGTGAGAGACAGGTCTCAATTATTGTCAGAATACCTAAAGGACTATAGGCTAAGGCTAAAATGGTGTCGCTTGTTCTATTAAAAGTTTTAAACAAGAAGAAAACTGTGCATGAAGACAGGCGTCCTTGACAAAAGCAAAAATAGAAAAAATAGCTGAAAAATGCGAGAGTTAAAGTAAAATATATATTCATTGTCTATCTCGCTTGAAAAGTCTGATTCAATGTTTTCCAGGCAATTTTGCAGCATTTTCTTCCGGTCTATAAAATGCCACGCAATCATTAAGCCCCGAAAAATATGGCCATCTGCTTTAATGAGGCACAATCATCATCAAGTTTTCACTGACCATTTGACCTTTCCATTTGCCTGGCGGCAGAACTCCGATCACAGGCCTTTAGCCAGGACGTTATGTGAATGTCTGGCGCCAGGGAAACTATAAAATTAATGCTCGGACGTGGCACAAAAGCAAAGGAAACACAAATATCAATCCACTCCCAAGAGCTTACGTTCATCCTAGGGTAGTTATAATTATTTATTATTATTATATATTTAATACAATAATTGTCAAATTAATAAATAAAATTCACTTATACATTAATTAAATCGAATTCCTTCAATATTTTTATTATTTTTTAGATATATTCAATAAAAATAACGAAACTTGATACAAATTTAGCGAAAACTGCATCAATTAAAAAATTATTATGGAATTGCGAAAGATTTTTATTTCGAAATTTGGCTGAAGTCGCAATTTGTGTGTGTGTGTGTGGGGAAAACTACGGAGAAAACCACTGAAACCACGAAATTGCACAGCATGAGACGAAAAAGCTGTGAACCAGGGGAGGAAGCCAGTGGCGCTTAGTTTTTTATTGCACGGCGCCGCATGTGGCGGCTGTGGCGATTGAAGTGACCCTTGTGGGGAAAGGGGAGACGGAGTGGAGATGGGTGGTGAGTAGGAGTGGGCGGGGGCTGCAGGTGGCGCCGGCACTATGTCCGGTGCACGAGTTTGGCTTTAGTGGCTCTCGCCCGTCACCGGGGCTCGTTAACGCTGAGACGCTCAATTTAGCGCGACTTATTCAGGTTGGAGCACCGCTTGCCTCCGCTTGCCTCCGCTTGCCTCCGTTTGTGCCCGTGTGACTGACCTTGATGATATCACCGCAGCCATGTCGTCGTGGCTATCGTCATCCCAGGCCGCATCGTCATCCCTTCCTGTTTCACTTCCCTTCTCGACCAACACTTAAAAAATTGTTTAAAAAAATGTTCACACCCCTTTACCTATCAAATAAATATAGACATAAATATAGAATTTTAAATGTGCTGGTAATCGCTTTAAGATTGTATTTAAAATATAATTTAAACAAATAAACTGACGAAATATCAGTATTTGTAGGTTCAGTGTTTTATGGTTTTGATTGAAAGTAAACCTCAAAACCTTTTACTGATTATTTTAAATTGACATGTTTCATTTTACTTTCTTGTGCATTTTTAAAAAATTTTTAACTGTCACGCCACACTCAGGGAAAAAAAAGCTCTAAAACAGCTTTATACCCACTTGGTATCATTATAAGAACTTATTTCATTTAAGTACGGATTTTGATAATGTTGTTCTAGTTTTAGATAAAGAATCTGAGAGTAAGAGCAACCTTATTAAAAATCCGTACTTAAAAGATCCAAATCATATTAAATCCTAAATCTTATCAAAAATCCGTTCTTAAAATGATACCATAAGTGATACCAAATGGTATAAAGCTGTTTTAGAGCTCAGTATTACATATTTAAATATTTTATTTTTAGGTTTATAATACATTAATTTCCCAGTTTTCTTTGAAACTTGAAGACTTTAAGTCACAACAAATATTTAAAAATGTTAAGCAACAATTTAATGTAAATAAATTAACCACAGAATATTTTACTAAATATAGCCGTTAGTTTTCTTTAAATCAAATTCCTTAACGACTTTTTACTTGAGATTTTTGTGGAAACCTTTTATGGTTAAATAGCCCTTTGGTATTCGATATGCCTCCTTTGCATTGTTTTATTTACTTTATTTTAGGAAAATTTCGGTAATTTTTTCCTCCGTGCAGTCCAAGACATGTGCAAATCTCTCTCACGTGCCCCTCTCCCACACCCACACTAACATTCAAGCACACACACTCACACAAACACACACCCTTGCCCTTGGTGTCGATGTCTTGGGGCTCCTTGGGTTACCGTGGGTGTGCTGCACTTAAAGCCAAAATAAAAAATCAATAATCGGGGAAATGACAAGTCAACAGCCAACAGCAGCTGAGCTAAACTGCTCCTGCCTCCAGCACACACACACACACACACACACACTGCCACAGTGTGTGTTTTTGGGGCAAAAGCTGTATATTAAGTAACCTGAGCGTGTTGGGGAGTCCCCGGGACACGTACTCGGCACACGACCCAAAAACGTGCACCGCAGGTCTCGACTCGAATTTATGGCAGTTTCGCTTCTTATTTATGTATTTTTCAGCTTGCAGTTGGTTATAAAATATATGGAGTCGTTAACCTAGAGAGAATGCAAAACCCTCCAAAGAAATGGAACGCAAACAAATGGAGTGGCACCATCAGATGGAATACGTTTTTGGTGATGGAATTTCAAAGAGGGCGACTAGAAGATAAATAATGTAAACGAAAAAACGAAAGCAACATTTTTATATAAAATTTCTTATATAACATGCTATGTATTTTTAATAAATTTTTATAAGTAAAAAAGACAACAATTTTAATTTGCTTTAAAATTTTACCATCTAAAAGATACTTAATTAAAAAGAAATAGATTTCTGAAAATGCACTTTCACTTGTTTAAAAAAAGGTTAAAAAATAATTCATATCGCAACTAACTACACTCGCAAATAAAAATTAGTTTAGCATATACTATGTTATCATAGGTATTCTTTGCCCTTTCCTTTTAAATGTTGTTTTGAACCAGGTATATAAGAACTTTACATTACTAAGTACTTAAAAATAACTAGGAAACAAATTTTAGGTTAAACTGCGAATAAGCATAACCAAAAAATCGTAGAAGGTCTAAATCCCTTTCAATAATCAGCTTTAATGTTAAGTATACGCCATGTGGGCACTGCAAGTTGGCTCTCAGGGCTGCCTGATTATGAATACTCAACATGAAATCCCCGATGGCCGGCCCCTTCCGATCCCTTTGTCCCTTTTCAACTGATGATGCTGTGAAATGTCAAATGTGAGTGCTGCTTTCATATGAAATGACGCAAGGAATAAAAGCGTTCGCCTTTGGGGCGCCGCTGCCAAAGGGCAACCATCCATCTGCCATCCATCCGAGCTCACAATGCCAGAGCCTGGCAAATGACGTCACGGCCATAAAGGCCTGCATATGTGTATGTCCTGGCCACAAAATCCCTTCCAGAGACCCAGCAGAATGGCATTGTTCGACGTTGTTCGTTTTGTTACCTCGGGCAGGTTAATTAATCTCAAGAACGTCATCAGCATCTGTTGTGAATACTCGTACGTTGCGCATACGACATGTGAAACGTTTTGCCCCAACTTTAACTCAATCTGGGCCATTCAGGCTGCATAATGCAATCGATGCATCAACAACACGCATCAGCGGACCAGCGACCAACAAAAACAGAATCAGAAGCAGGAACAACAAGCCAACAATCAATATTGATGCTTGCGATGCCGATGATGATAATGATAATGATGATAGGAGACTTTGTTGTTGCTCCTCCGATAATTATGTTCATAAAAGCGTAAGAGTTTTAATTGGGCTGCTGATTACAATAATCAGAGCGCCGGGTATCGGGGTGTATGTATATAGAAAGTAGCACTGAGGACCGTGTGCGCTCGTGTGCACTTGCCTGAGTTATTCAATTTGTGGCATCAGGCAATTTGCAGCCACAGCATCAACAGCAATAATTACAGCAATCACTGCAGCAATGGCCATAACAAGCGAAAATAAGCGAAAAATTAAGCGGTAAATTAAATTGAATTTTAATTGGACTGCGCATCAATAATTTGTAATTTGTTACAATAATTACAAAGAGTTATTTAATATTTATGTTGACTTGGCGCTTGTCAATTAGTCTTGATCATGCAATTAGGGTTGATTAAAAAATTACATTTCCCGCATAATATACACATTCCAATATGTACCACGTACACTTAACCAAAAACAAAAACATTTTGCATACAAGGAGGTTTTTTTTAATTTATATCGAAAATTCATTCAACTCAGCATTTATGATTAAAGCTTGGATACGGTTTAAAAATTAAATTCGTGTAAATAGTTTTCTTTACTTCGTTTGATATAAAGTAATGTATTTATTTAATCTACAAAAATTAAATTTTTTATACCCAACATTGGAAAATGAATTACTTTTGGTTTGCACTTTTGGTTTCAGGATTTATATTATTTTGTTCAAAACTTAAACAAGCTGTAACTATGTTCTTAGGGGCTGCGTGTTGTTCACTGAAAATAGGATTTAATGTTGTTTAAGACCCTAAATATGCACTCATTTTTATCAGTTAAGAAGAAACCGAGTAGAACGACAACTTTTTAAAACGCAAACGTAATTCAACTTTAATCTGTGCATGTTAAAGCAAAGCCAAAGTTGGTAGCACCGACAATAACAACAGAAAAAAAAACCTTGCTGAGCGATTCACAGGCAAAGCTGGGCGAACACAATCACACTAAAATCGCGCATACGCCGCGTATTCCCCAAGACACAGCAGAACTTCGCATTTGTTTGCCTTTGAGTGGCACATGCGCCACACTTGGCACTTGCTTTTATTTTACCCTGGGTTACTTTTAATGCCCAGAGCACCAGGGCTAACACACACACGCACGCAGACAAGCACACATCAAGCGGCTTATTCCCAGTACACGTCACGGGCTCAAAGCGTATGTGTGTGTGTGTGTGTGTGCCTGTGTATGCTTATAAGTGATTATCTGCCTGTAAAAATGGCGTAGAATGTCGGAGCTTATATTCCCATTCGCCGATGCGCATTTCAGTCTGCGAGGGGATCAGAACGGGTTATAAAATATCCTTTAAAAGAGCTTATTTAGCCAGAACTAGCTGTCGATAAATTTTTATTTTAAGAAGATGTTTAAGTAAGATGATTTAATATTTAGACCTAACATTTAGCCTTTTTTTGCACTGTTTTTTGTTTTACGAATCCCAACTTTAATAAATATTATCGATTTGTTATCAATCAATAAGGAATTCGGTCTTAGTTATATTAATATTAATATTTATATTTATATTATACCTTGAGTTCGCCAAACTGCTAACCTACAAAAAAGGTCGCAACAACGATTCTCTAATTTTGAAACACCTTTCGACCACTGATCAGAAAGGCTTAAAAACTATTTCAATCTTTCGTTAGCAACCTTTAAACTTAGTTTAGGGTAAACTATATACTATCCCAATTTACATTTTCGTTAGAATGTTCTTTTGGTCTAGTTCACAGAATAAATAAATACATAAACACAACAATGCGACTATGTGGGTCTCAAAAATCAGGTGTACGACCTCCATCGGGCACGGATTTTGAAAAAGTTAATCTTGCAGGGCCCAAAAAAGGCTGCTTTCAACTACTTTCAGGACCAAATATCTAGCGAACGGAATTTTCATTTCTTAAATTCCCAACGTTTATTATTAGCTATTAAAAGCTATCGAGTAAAAAGAACAAAATGTAAAGATTTTTAAATATTAATATTAATATTTAAGACAAAAAAAAAAATCTACACTCCACTACATTTTTAGAAACGGCTGCATATTTGGTTTCTAGTCGCATTGGCTTCGGTATCCAGTTTGCCATGTTTGTACAACTAAAACCAATAAAATCTAATGAGACTGCAGCAGACAACAAATCCTGTTATTATCGCCGGCCAATGGCCAAGAGGGAAACGCCAACATACCAGAGCTGGAACCACAAGAAATACAATAAAAGTAGCTAAAGCATAGACAAATAAAAGGATCGCATAAAACTAATGTTAAACAATTCCCTGTTACCCCCCGTTTGTGTCTTTTGTTTGTTTTCGCTTGTGGTGCGTGAGATTCGGTTTGGTTCGGTTGGGTTCAATTCGGTTGCTGGGTCTGTCATCGCCCATCGTCATCGCCGTGCCCCAAAGACGATGATGGCTGGCCCAAAGCCCCCGAGGATGTGCAATAAAATTGCGTTTAAATGCTGCTCCAACGGACGGGCAACGACCCATTTACCAAGCTGCTCAAGTGCTTGCCTGCGCACAAGTCCAGACATACTCATCCGCAAGATAATAGCGTAGAACTGGATATGAACACTTTTGATGCATATTTAATAACATTTTTTGTAAATAGTTTTTTTGTTTAATCAGTATTTTAATAACATCATTTTGAATGTGAAAATTCTTTGCCTAAGATAACTGTTTTTGTGCCGAGATTTTAGTAAAATAAAATTTTTCACAAATAAATAATTTTATTTGAAAAGACTTTTACAAAAGCAAAACAAAGACGGTACTGAATATTGTTTTAATACTAAATCGCCTTGACCTCGAGCTTGCTAAAACGTGGTTATAATATTTAATTAAACCATCTGAGCTGAAATAAAATTTAAAAATTAAACCATAAGAACAGGACAACTTAATATATTCCATATCGTCAAGCTGTGTATAATATGGTCTTGTTAAATTTTACATGTATTTTAAATAGGCAAAAATTCAGAAAATGAAGTCAACAAGATTTTCTTTGAAAAAAGAAACTTCGAATGACAAAGTTTTTCTTTTGCTTTCCCTTAGCTCGTCATTCAATATTCATATTAGCCGAGGGTATAAAACTGTCCCCTTTGTTTCAATTTTATTGCTGGCTTTTTATGCTCGCCTGTTTGTTTGTCCTTCGCATTGTTTTATAGCATTTTATTTGCATATTTTCGCGTGTTACCCGCTTGGTACTTGTGTACAAGACTTTTATGAGTTTGCCGATTCTCCGTGAAATGCAAAAGGAGCACGGTGGAAAAGCGCTGCACTCCCCACGGGCTGCAGGGAAACTCCAACTCCTTGGTGACCGAAGAGAAAATGCTGCTTGCCAGTTGGCTTCTTAGGTTTCAGCCAAAAATACGGAAAAATTCTTACACAAAGTACAGGGAATGAGTGGAAAGCCCAAACGCAAACGGAAAAGCGTAAAACAATTCTCAAGTGCTTCACGCTTTAAGCTTTGTGTGTGTGTGAGTGTGTGAGTGTTGTTTGCTGTGTGTTTGGTGTTTTGTGCTCGACCTTTGCGTGTGTGTGAGTCGACATAAAGAAGAGAGTCGGAGTTCCCACGACCAGCGGTTTCCTTTGTGATTTAATCATTTTTTTGCAACTGATTCAATTAACTTAAACATCTCATGCCAGTTACTCTGTACTAGGAACCCTGAAATTGCACTTTCTGCGCAGAGGAGATGGGACAGTTGCAGGCAAGTGGATGGGGTGCATTGTGCGTGGAATTGATGGATTCGGTTGGATAATGGATAAACCACTGACAAACGGAAGTCCGCAGCAGCGACGTCCAATTAAATTTAATTCCTCACGCCTATAAATGCTTTTTTGTGTTATTAGACAATTGTATTTTGTGTATTGGAAAGTGCAATGTTTGCTATTGGGATTAATCACATTATTTATGACTTGCTCTTCACTTTAAATGGCTATTATCTTTTATTGATATTGCTTTAGCCCGAAGCATAACTTTAAATTGTAGATTATAGATTACCTAGATTGCCTTTGTATAACAGATAACCTAACCAAATATTTATTATCAAACTAATGCTTTTTTTGTCTGATAAAACTATGTTTATATTATTTTAAACAGAGAGTTCCGGTTTAAAACACAAAAGACGACTTTTTGATTCAACTGCAACACTGCAAAAGAATGTCGTAAAAATAAATTAAATAATGGCACACTAAAGTGAGATTGCCATTGTAACTGTGCATATTCATAAAAACCTCTTTTTGTATGTAGTTTGAACAAAAAATTAATTTAAAAAAAGGTAAAAACGTATAACAACACAGCAAACAAATGAAAAGAACGTAAATATTTTGTTGAACTCGTTCATAAAAAAATACATATTTAAAAACTGCACAATACAAATAAAATAAAAGAAAGGAAGGTACTCGAAAAAGATATTCAAATATAGTCCACAAAAATAGTGTAACCAAATTTAAAGACAAAAAAATAACAAGAATATCTAAAAATAAAAAACAAACATATCTCAAAAAGTATTCTGAACCAAAAAACATGTTACAATATATAAAATAATTGTGTAATAAAAGCGCATATGTGCAACATAAATCTCAATAAAAAATGCAGTTCACAGACCCATGAAAAATAAACCATAACCATTTTAACTACCTAAAGCCCAGCAAACTAGTTGGACTCATATGAGCGCTCCCACAGATACACAGATACAAATGTATCTGGGTATCTTTGGCGGCGGTATGTAAATAGTCCCCCGTCAAAAAAAAACCGAATAGGACAGAAAACTGCAACTAAAGCGAACTAAACGGAGCCCAGCACGCAATCGCACGAATCTGGGCAACTAATCAGCGATTGTACCTAATAAGCCGTCGCTGGATGATGACGCGATGATCACGGTAGTGATGATGATGCTGCATGATATGTGCGGATTATGGTGGATAGTATATAGTGTGTGTTGTGTTTGGGTTAAGTGTGATAAATCGACAGTTGAATTAAGCGACATGTGGGCGACTGGGAGAAATGCGAGAATGTGTACGGCGGCAAATCAAGCGAAATATTCACACACACACTCGCCATCACCACTGCGAATTAAGCGCACTCACGCACTCGGGCACACAATAGTCGAAAGAAATGAAAAAAGCGAAGCCCGTGCACTAAAAAAATATATGACTGAAATATTTAATTAATCACATTTTAAAAGCATCAACAATTCAATTATCTCTGTTGAAGTACATCTTCAAGATGTCAACCAATACTTAAATTTAAATTATTATATTATACCTACAGGCAATAACAATTTTATTATTTATTCACCTGTATCTGAACCTCTTTCTTTCATGTCAAATATTTAAAACAAAGTCTTAAAAAAAAACAATTGTCTTAAAAAAAACATGTACCCAAACTGAGTTTACGAAAGTAAATTAATCATGATATTTAGATATTTTAATTATTATTGTTTTGTTTTTGTGACATATGTATATCTTTTTTTCATATTTTAAAACAGTATTTTGCACTTAAATATTTTTTGGTAAGCTTGATTTGCTGATCAACATTGGAAGCCAACGTAGAGCTGAATTTCGTTTTTCCCTGTGTGGCTTTGAGTGAAAGAATAAAGTAAAAGTGTCTTTTCATCAGAATTTTAAATGTGCTCGGCCCCGATGTGAGTTGCCAAAAAGTGTGTGTATAAGTTTTTGTATGGGAGTGGGTACAGGTGTGCGCGTGAGCCGACCGAGCGGAAGTTATGGAGCCTACGTGCCCCACAAAAAAAAAAACAAAAAAAACACAAAAAAACAGCATTTCGCTTTCGTTCAGCGACATAAGGGGGCGGGATGGGTGGCGGAGGGGGTTGGGGCAAGCGGGAGAACATTGAGGCAGTCGATAAACCACCAATACCAGTGACCAGGTCCTCGTATGTAAACAGACAAATTATGAATTTGTAAGACTCTCTCCCTATTCCCGGGGTATCCTGTTTTTTCTTCCTCTCTCTCTCTCTCCCTATTGTGTGTGTGATTGTGTGTGTACTGAAGACTTTACGGATCACGGAGCTCATCAAAAATCGTTAAATGCGAAAATCGAGCAAGATATTAGACAGACAAAAGAATACTGCTGAGGGGAGTTTATATTTTGTTGTATTTATACGACGAGTATAAAGACGAGTTTTCTATAGTTATAATAACGCTTGACTAAACGCATTTAACTATAGACATGTAATTTTTATAAGAAGAAAATAAATTCGACAGAAAATAAAATATTAGAAATGATAATATTAAATGGAGAATTATAAAAGCAACAAAGGGTAATTTAAACTTAATGTGATAAAAACCTTGAAAAAGTTGTAAGTGTAAAATAATGTATTTATGGCTTGTCATATCTGAAGGATCGCTTCTTTTAGTACTTGAAAATATCTCACGCCAAAGGAAAGTGTTGTAATTTTTTAAAGATTAAAGTCTCACCTTTTAATGAGCTGTAAATGCTGCCCTCGGCCGCTCACTACATGTCACTGTTTATGCTTGTTGTTTATTCACAACTTTTCCAATCTCGAACTTACTGAAGTGCCCAACTGCAAATACAATGGGGGACTGCTTGCATTGAATTCTTTTTTAATTTTTTTTTGTGCACAAAAACTTCACTTTATCACACACAAAATCTGGCTAATGAGTATCCTGCTCTGCCAGTGTTATGCCACATGCATGCCTGTGTTTGTGTGTGTGTGTTTGTGTTTGTTTGAGAGCTGGCTGAACGCAGAAAGCAGAAAGAGATGGGGATTTCCTTTGAAAATGAATAGTCTGCTTTTTGGTTTACTTTTTGCAGTTGTCTTCCTTGTTTCTTTCCTATTTTTGCTGCCCTTTTAGGTTTTATTTGCGCACTGAATGGAATGGAAAACTAGTGGCGTAGTCCGCTCAATACGCTGTGCTCGGAAAATGTGGCAGCCGCTCAAAACACGACGATGTCTCTAGCTAAACTGAAGCCAAATGCCATCGCAATGCGTACTTTAAACTGTTCGAAACGAAAGACACGCACACAAGCTCACACACACGCTCAAAGGGAAAATGGAAATGGACAAGGCTTTCTCTCTCTCTCTCCGGAAAAGCGGGAAAATGCGGCTGGTCATCTGTCGTTACTACGCTTTCTCTCGCTCTCGCAGCTTTCGAGTGACTGTTATACGCTCTCCCCAAATCCCTATTCCCCTCACCCTCCCGCTCTCTTTATTTTTGGCAAGAAGCTTTAGCTTGTTTTTGTTCGGATTGAAAATCGGAAACTTGCGTCTGCGACATTTCGCCGCATTTGTTGTTGCTCTCTGGCCAACCATACAAAATTTCATTATCTCGAGTGGCCGCTGTGTTTGTTTATTTGAGAGGCTCTCAGCTGGGCAAATGTTGCTGTTCTTAATGGCCACAGCTAATGAGCGTTAAATAAATGCTGTTTGGGTTTTTGTTGTATATTTTTTTGGTTGATTGTTTTGGTTTGTTTTAATGGAACCCCCGAAAATCGATCGCACAAGTTGTAAGTTAGTATTACACACACACACACACAGCCAGCTCTCGCTCTCTCTCTCGCTCACCCACACACATAAACAGACGGCTGCAGCTGTTTTAAGCCGCAAAGTATGCTACACAATGTTTGAAATATTTTTAAACTCTTTTTAAACCGATCAAAGTCCTTAAATATAAAAGTTTTATACTTTATATAACTTATTTATTCATTTGAGCTGTACACATTTTTTTACATATTTTTTTTAACTGGGTGAAGCGCAGATAAAACCGGAACAAAATCGGAACCAGCGTGACCGACGACTCGCAGCACAATGCGGAGAACCGGAGAAAACAGCAGCCAACCACAACAACAGCTGCAAAAGCGGCGCCGGCGTCCGGGATGAAAAACTTTTTAGCCACGCTCACACACACACACACCTGAGCAGAGGAAATTTGATATGAAAACATTGACAAGCAGCCGCATAAAGCTTTTGGCCTTCAGCTGTGTGCAAGAGTTGTTGTTGTTGTTGTTGTTAGTAACGCGTATAACAGTTTGGCATTTTCGGCTGGTGGAAATTCTTCTTGCGGCACGCGAAACGCCAAGAGCTTTCCAAAAACGAAGCTGAGGTTGGAAAAGTTTTTATTCTTAGCTTCGATTGATTGTTGGCCAGGCAACGGAATGCGGCAATGGGTAAGATAAGCCTTAAAAGCCATAAACGGAATGGCTAAACATTTGACTGATAAATTCCGATGATAAGGGTATGCATGGTGTGGTTCTTTTCTTTTTTTAACGACTTTTATATGATTTTTGTCTTGCTAGTGGCATTTTCTTTTGTATTTTCACGTTTAGTAAAGACTTGAAGAAGAAGCCGGTTTATTTATTTATTTTGTTTAACAACAGTTTTAACAGTTTGCTTGCAAACAAACTTCTAAACCTCTAACTTCCGTACCTCAGTTCAAATTGTTTTATTGGCAACAAAAAATACTTTCGATTACAAAACCAATTCTACGAATAACTTAAAGTTTCAATAACTTTCAAAGTTTTCAAGTTATAGAAGTTTGACTGTATTATTTTCCTTGTTCTTAAAAACAACGTTTTGTGGTATATTGTTTAATTAAATATTTTACAAGGTTTTATGATATATATACATACATACTATGAAGGAAATAAAATAAATAGATAATATAACTTGCTATTTAAACTAATGTTTATGTTATTACAGAGAATTCAAAGATTTTATTCTTTTAAGAAAGCAGAAGCCACAGAGTTTGCAAATGTTTACCGGGTTGTTTTAAAATATTCAACATGTATACATACGTATGTAAATATTTATTTTAGTTAAAGAAAAAAAAAACTTAAAATGTTTTCATGCCGGCTTTAAGGCATTTTTAAACCATTTTAATGAGATCTGAATAATTTTTAAATTAGACAAGAATGACAACAAATGAAGCCAATTGAAGCAAAAACAGCAAATTTTTTTGAATATGGACGTAAAATTCACGTAGCTTTTAGCGCTGGTAATGGAGACTGTCCAGAAAGAACGCTATAGTTGGGTTGACCGACTATAAGATTTCCGATACTCAATGTCCTGTTTAAAACAAAAAGAAGTCTTGCCTGCTTTCTAGTGCAAAAAATTTTAAACGCACTATTACACACAACTTCTTGAAAGTGGACAGATTTTAAACATTTTTGGATATAATTCTAAATATTTTCAACACAAAGAACACTTAGCAACACAGAGTTTAACAGTGGGCATTAAAAGGGACGTGGTCAGGTTTTGAAAGGGTATACTTTACTTTTACTTACTTTTATGTGTTATTGAAATTTTAAGCACGAACATAGTAATAGTATGTTTTCAGTTTTTAGTTTTTAGACGCAATTTTTCTCTGCCGCTCTCTTGAGTGACTTTTGAAGGGATGCCACCTTGGCGAAATATTTTCTCTCGCCTGGGCTCTTTCTGACGACGTCGCTGCCCTGTTGCTGCACTATGGTACCATTGACCGATTTTCATGGATAAAAAAATGTTTCCGTATATAAACAGTGCAGACGCGAACTAATGGTAGCATAAAGTAGTAATAGTGTGTTTTCAATTCTTAGTTTTTAGACAAATTTTTCTCTGCCGCTCTTTTGAGTGAATTTCAAATCTGGAACAAGAAAGAAAAGTGTTGCCTGTCTTCAGGAGTCTGAGGCACTGTTTTAAACCTGCACAGATATTTTTACATATGCAGATTTTTTCAATACAAAAAATTATTGATAAGCAATAAAAATGTTGGCACAACAGAGTTTCGCTGTGTAGTCGTTCAATGAAAAAAAATTTTTTTAAAAAATTAGATCATTTTAATAATTAAAAAAATAGGCGGCATTTTTAACAAGTGAATTTTTTACTAGTTAAAGTTTTTACTCTGAAAGTTTTCATAAACCCTTGACCACTTAAAAATACATTTAAGAAATCTTAAATCGGCCCTCGTCAGCTGAAAATGAGCAAAAGCTTTTTAAGAGAGCTTTTACTCGAAACTCTGCTGCGGTTACCCATGCAACTTGTTGCGCCGGTTTTCGACTCTTCATGAAGAATTCAGTTTGCTTTCTTCAGTCTTCACTTAATTCTCGAAACCCCCGGACGTCGATCTCCGTACCGCCCGTCGAACTTCTGGTTAGTTTGTTATTGTTTGCTTTAATTTGTGGCATTCTTCTGCTAAGTGGATTCCTATCAAACGTGGGTGCGCGGCGAAAGTATTTTTAAAGTATTTACGCATTGTACGGCGTGCGCCAATTAATTGGCATATGTTTTAGATTCGGCTGGGCCAATTGAAAATTCCGAAATTCTGCGAGTGTTAATTGTGGCAACCGGTTTGCTGGCGATCTGCAATTGTTTTTATGACTCGTTGGCGGGAGATGAGATGACTTAAGGCGACACACCCATCAAGCACTACTAGCAGTGCGATTTGCATAATGACGACATTTGTTTTGAGGCCCTGTAATCAGCACTCGAACATGGAATTCGGCTCGAAATCGGCGGTCGAGGTCTTGGCCTTCGTTTCCCCCCGGAGACACCGACCAGCTGCCCATTTTTGGGCATAGTCAGTTTTGACGTCAGTGTGCTTCTAAAATCAGTTTCAAAGCCGAACCAAATCGGTTGTTCGCATGTTTGTCACGAACTCAAAAGTGAAATCTAAATGCAGAAGAAAGCCATTCAAATGCAGTTTTTGGGGGGAAAAAACCCAACGGAATGCACATTTAAACCAGCTTAACCAAGAGTTCAAAGAGTTGCTTACTGCTTGCTGTCAAATAACATTTAGTTCCAAAAATTATAAACTTTACTTATACTTATTTTCTAGAACACAAACTCTGAAACACTATTTAACTCTAAGGCCGCTGAAAACATCAATTATGCATTACCTTTACATATGACTAAAATCTATTTATAAAAAAGTTTAAGACTGCGTTGATTATTCAAACACAAATGGGGTTTGTTGAAGGATTTAGTTTGATAAAAATTTATGACATTCACTATCTTGAATGTAGACATTGATAGAGTGATGATAAAAATAAGTTTTACGGAAGAAATTAGGTCATTCAATTTTTAAATTAACCTTTCGACACAGCCAAAATTTAAATGACTTTATTTTAGTTGTTATTAACAGATTTTAAAGTGTGGTATAAATGCATTTGAACACATCGTGTTACTTTAATTAAGAACATTGGGAAAAACGAAATCAACTATTCTACAAAAATTATGAAATATGTGAGAGGGTTCTTCTCCTTAAAGTTTAATGGGATCTGCTCCATTTGGACGCCTGTCTGATAAGATTAGTTTTGTCTTTTGTCTTTTGTATTTATCTTATTGCGCAGCTGGAATCGCTCTGAACAAACAACACCACTCATCACCATGCCCAATCCACTGTGGTTCATCTTCTGGCTGCTGGTCTTCTGGTTCATCTCTTTCTTCGTGGCCTTCTTCTGCGCCTTCTGCTACATTTGGGTGTATGCCTTCGCCTCCTGCATTCCCGCCCTCACGGTAAGTGGTTACGAATGGGGTTGGTGACTGGTTACGGGTTTACTAGGGTGTAGCTATGTTGGGAGTGAGTCAGTATCCCTACCAGTTAGTTGCATGAGGCAGTGTTCCTTATCGGGTCGTGTAGATTCTTAACCAATTAGTCACTTTGGCGCCTTATCACACCCACAACCAGGGCTTATGGCCACCACCGATATCTGGCAGCGATTTCTGCCCCACCCATACCACAAAAATACATACTAACCGATTCGTTCCACTTCCATTCACAGGGCATAGCGGACATTCTGCTTCAGGGCGTGCAGTTTCCGTTCTACTGCGGAAAGGCTATGCTGGAGGGCAAGCCGGCCTTCTAAGAGGGATCCCCCCTGCTTATTTACGTACTAAGTGCCTTACTGATAACTCTTGTCTTCGATCAATTTTTGCAATAAAGTTTTACTAACTCATACTTATAAATCACTTGAGACATTAACTGATTACCAACCCACTAGTGACATCATGCAATACACTTTTAGCTTGGGAAAATAGTTTTTTTTATTTATGAAATCGCCGGATAAGGTGGATATGTAAATTGTCTGAAAGCTCTCGGCGTGCATAAATGAAATTTCTTGCTAAAATTGCCGTTGTAAATATAAATAAAACTTAATAAAACTAAATTAAACATAGCTATTTCTTCTTATCAAATACAAATGCTGTTCCTTCATTTATCACTTTATTAATATTTAACTCAAATTCCTCGTGAACAGTGGAAATGTATACATAACTGAAAATCTGTACCTGCTTCAATGAAAGGAAACTACATGGCCTGACAACAATTTTTGACAATTTTGGAAAATTACAAAATATTTTCCTGATTGGGGAATTGTTTTTTTATGGAGGCGACATCAGTGATCAGAAATAATCACTGGTAGTAGTGGTAGCTTTTAGTTCTAAAAAATCCCTTCATGTTAATTAATCAAACATTTTGACGAACAGCATTTTAATTGATATTTGCTGAAGAATTTTGAGATTTTCTGTCTTTACTTTCGACGATACATATTTATTTCTCCTTTAAATAATATGCTCTGTATCTTGATCTGCATATAAAACGGACAAAGCTAGAATTTTTGGTTTTAGATTGACTGGGTAATAGAAATACCTTCGTAATTTTTTTCAATTTGTATACCATTTGCAAATGTTATCTTTTAAATATGAAGAGTAATAAAATAGAGCAACAGTTTGAAAATGTCTTATTTTAAAAACTATATTTTACATTTTAATCACGTTAAGATCTTTTCTGTTACATCCCTTTTCTTAAAGAATAAAACCAAAGCAAATCGCAGAACTACAACAACTAATAAATAAATTTATTAAAGAAAATCAATTAACAAATTTAGGAAACGAAAGCCCTAGACATTCTAATTTGTCAACTTGAGCCTGGCTTAGAAAAGATTCTTGATGCCCGACTTCACTTGGTGGTGGAGGCTACCGTGGCATTCTGCTGACCACTGCTTGGCACTTCAGACGCCGCTCCAGGTGCTGGGTTGCCAGCGAGATCGAGACCCTGACGTCCTGTGGGCTGGGAAGACGCCTCCTGTTCGCCGAGGGCGCGCAGCTCTAGCTCCCCGATGAGTTGCATCACCCGGATCTTGCCCTCGGTGGCCAGTTTGGGCGGCAGACCCTTGACGGTGGCGCAGATGCTGTCAAAGAAGAGCTCCAGGGAGTCGCGGGGCTGTGTTAGGGGCGATACGGGCTGCAGCTGGAAGGATTGCAGCTGGCGGGCGGCGTAGGAGGGCGTGGTGCGCGGCGAGGACGTATAGCATCCTCCTCCTGCGGCGATGGGCGTGATGGTGGCCTTGGAGCTGATCTCCTGCCCTGGACCCACTCCACTGGGCGGAGTGCTGGGCGCGGATACCTTTTTAATGGTGATCCTGCAGGGCGGACCTGCTGCTGCGGAGGAGGAGGAGGAGGTGGGAAAGGGGACACCAGCGAGTGGTGGAACACTGGCCGGCAGTTCGTTAATGGTCACATGCAGGGGCAGATAGTCCAGCATGCCGCTGTGCTGCGAGTCTGTCTCTGAGATGCGACGCTGCTGCTTGGAGGCGGGCTCCGTTTCGAGATCATTTTGGGATTCCGGCTCCAGCTCCGCCTCCTGATCCTCACCTTCATCGCCATCAGCCTCGCTGTCGAGATCCGCTTCCCCCTCCTCATCGGTTTCGTCGTCCGGCGGCTCTGTGCCGTAGGGCAGCAGGTTCTCCTCGTCCTCGTTGTACTCCCACTTCATGACACCGAAACCAGCCTCCGCTTCCGGTTGCGCCTTGGCCGGCAGGGCCTTCCTTTGCGCATTCTCCGAGTGCTTGATGCTGCCCTCGTGCTTCCCCAGATCCGACCTCTTGCAGCTCAGCCGGCACTCGCACACGGCGCAGAACACAAAGTGCGGATCGGTTTCATCCGGCAGCAGCCACGGATATATGGCCTGGTACTCCGGCTTCGTCTTGGGCCGCGGATACTTTAGCAGGGCGCACGGCCGGCGGGGCCTGTACTCGTTGCGCAGGGCCTCCCTGCCAGGATACATAGTCAATGAGCAATAGTCCGAGGTTTGATCTCGCGAAATACTCACTGTTTTTCCTGAGTCAACTGTAGATTTGCCATTTGGGCAGACTTTTTGTGTTGTATTGCAAAATATAAACAAATTTAAGAGCGGTATGACCGTGCGCCAGAAGCATCGCAAATACCAAAAAACGCGTTTTGCGAATGCATTTAGGGTTGTCGAGTGCTTCAAACATTTCTCGGAATAAATAGTAAAAAATAAATTAAAACTCATGTCACTTTTTGCACATTACAAAATTTATCTTTAAAAACAAATAAACTTGGTAGTTTGGTCCAATAATGAGCAGCTATAGGATAAAATTGATGATGTTATAAAAATTTGGTAAAAGTATTGTTGGATCAGAAAGAAACAGCCATAGTTTGAGCGAAAAGAATCATTTAAAGAAACTAAAGAAATGTTATCAACTCTGTGAGTAATTCGCATAAAAACTGACTGACATGTCTATATCGACTTGACTTTACACGATCCATATCTCCCTTAACGCGCTACAAACTGCAGTTCAAAATTATAATATATTTGCTCATGGAAGGGAAAGACTTGAAGGTGGCCTACACCAACGAATCTTATTTTAACATCGATGCCAACCGTTTGTATCTACCCAGACGTTACGAAACTGGGTTTCTTACAAGAAAGTACAAGAAACCACCTCTTACTCCTCCAATACTACGGCGAACACTTCTGACCGTCAGCTAAGTTCCAGGCATCATCCTTGACCAAAAAAAAAAAAAACACTTTATACCTCAACAAAAACGAAATGGTGCAAAAAACGGAGATACTCTACATCATTACGGGGACTTTCTCAGGTGGTTCTCCCTAAAAAAGAAATCCAACCGAGTCCATTTAGACGGTACTACGAACCACCGAATCGCATGCAACCCACATGAACTGATTGCAAAGGCTGTTGAAAGGTACAACCTAAAAAGCAGAGGTATCGGATCTTTTATGTTTGATAAGAAATCAAAGTAGCCTACCTAGCATGATGGACCTTCCTAAACTGTAATAAACTTTGTCTAATATTCAAACCTTTCTAAGAGGAAAAGGTCTCTCCCCTCCACTTAGAAAAGGTGTACACTTCTGTCTATGTATAATGATGGTTTAAGACTTAGCCAGTATCTTCCTGACCATTGCAGAGTGTACTAGACGGAAGTAATGGTAATCTATGTACATAAAATGAATGAGTCATCCAACCAAAAAAACCAGGCCCCTTATGGCATTTATTAACAATTTCCACATTCAATCTTAAAGATCTTCGCACTTGCCCTCGCTTTTGAGGCCCGCTCTTGGTTCCCCAGCCGAGATAAACAAATCTCACTCAAAGTAAACATTAGCTATAAAGCCCTAGCAATCGCGCCTTTTCCATTCCAAGCTCCATATAAATTGCATTGGACAGCATAATTGAATTTCACAATAGGATGCGACACTTCAAGTGTCACACTTGCATCATGAGCTTTTATTTTAAACAAAGAAAGAAACTTTTTGAAGCTCCTCAAATAGCTTCTGGCCGAGGTTTTTTGGATGAAAGTTAAGATTTGATCCGGCAGTCGATTTCAGAGCCTGACCGCGATCAGTAATTCTGGAATATATTTAGAGACTTGTTACTAATAAAATTGTAAAAAGGTTTTGCACCAAAATAATTTTGAAATAAAATGTATATATTTTTCTAACAATTTCCGGTGAAATTATTAATTAACATACAAGGTCGCACATTACATTATGTTTATATACTGGCATTGAAGGACATATATTTCTGGACGATTACCTCAGAAACCAACATTGCACCTTGAGGAGTACAGTGACATCACAAGGCCCTTGTCGTGACCCAAGTATATTTTCAACCATTCCGTCATCTCGTCCTTCTTCAAGAGCAAATACAAGAGCTAACTAGGAGGGAGTACAGCGTACCTTCTGCGATAAGGCGGGAAATAACGCTTGGAGCATCGATTGATTAGTGCGATCAGTCCGCATCCGGCCTGCACGCCACCTACCGGCTTTTTATGTTTTCCTGTATATTTTCGGTATATTTGGTATATATTGGATGGAACACCGGTATATCGCAACAGTCACGGTCACACTGTCCTCCTCTTTCCTCAAGTGCGAATTCGAGTTTGGTTGCAATTTTCGGTGTTTTGTTATTTGTTTTAAGTTTACAACGCACGCTGTGATTGCGCCGCGGCTGGCAAAGACACCTGCACAGTGCCCTGAGGACCTGGAATCTCGAGCAGCTGGCGATGGACCAGGAGAGCGCCCAGGAAAAAACCTTGGACGAGGCGTCTGACGCCGGTCACAAAATGGCGTCCGAGAAATCCGAATCGAGCTCGGCGTCGGCATCACACGAGCTGAAAATCATGGACGTGGAGGGAGCGGTGGTGACGGAGCCCCCAGAGGAACCCCCACAGGTCGTCCTGGTGGACGACGAAGAGCCAGAGGTACCGGGGGAGGAGCGCGTACGGGAGCAAGAGCAGGAGGAACAGGAGCAGGAGGTCGCGGACATAGGGGACACCGACATTGAAGATGATAACGCTCCGCTTGTGGCGGAGCTTCAGTCGGCTCTTAATACCCCGGATGACAAATCACCTAGCGAGGACCCGCTGCTGGAGGAGGATACGGAAAGGAATACGGACGCAGACAACGTGTCCACCAAGACAGAGCCCAGCAGCGACGGGGAGAGCAACCACTCTTACAACGACCCAATGGGCCTGCTGGAGCGCATCGACAACCAGGAGGCGGATAGCCAGGACGAGGACGACGACAGCATGGACGACAGCAGCACAGGCAACGGCAGCTTTGGACGGAAAATTCCGCGGTCAAAGCGCTGGCTCATCTGGATGCGACGGTGGCCCTGGATCCTACACGAGTCCGGCGACGGCACCTTCGCCTTTTGCCTCTACTGCAACATGAACATCAACGTTAACAACCACTCCAAGCACATCCAGCAGCACAACATGTCGCTGTATCACCAGGAGCGGGAGTGCAACTACCTGGCCTTTAAGAGAAGCGAGGAGCAGACACGAGGAGCGTGAGTAGAAACAGTTGAGATTGTTGTTTGCAGGGATGTTAGGAAATCTCTTTCTATCAAAAAAGTCAGGTCAGTCAAGTACAGGTCAGAATGTTTTGAAACCTCTTGACAAATGAAGTGGAATTTATTCCATTTAAGGGGGGAAATACAATTAGAAATTTATTTTTTTCGAAAAAATTTTTTTTGTCTTAATGTACTCTAAATATGTCTGGGAATAAGCCTTTAAAAGCATAAAGCCGTCCGGTACTTATTTTCAAAGTAATACGCAATTTAGTGAGTGCTTTTCACCTTACCTTCTTCACAAAGGTAAACTTTAAACGCTTCTACTGAAAAGTCGTGTTTTCAAAGTCGCCGTGCAATGTACAGGTCAGAAATTTCATTTTAATCGAATGCGGTTTTCTGCTTTGTGTTTGAAATGAAATTCTCCACAACATGAATAGAAGGATTTTTCATATTTGTTTGTTATAACATGTTTTTTTTACGAACAAAGTCGAAAAAAAGTGTGTTTTTTGAAAGTTTTTTTCCAACTTCACATTTTTTCATGGAAAAACCATTTTTTTTACATATGAAATAATTCATGTTGTGCGCTGTA
Organism: Drosophila oshimai; assembly: GCA_018150695.1. Taxonomy (NCBI): domain Eukaryota; kingdom Metazoa; phylum Arthropoda; class Insecta; order Diptera; family Drosophilidae; genus Drosophila; species Drosophila oshimai. Next base: position 1,609,518 of record JAECWM010000003.1, on the reverse strand, counting down.
CCTCTAAGATTAATGCCCAGTTGCTGTTTTTTGTTTTAGACGTGATCCTGGGCCTGGAGACTGCACGGCGCAAAGTTCATCCCTCAAAACACGACTCCACATTATTGATCATAAATGGGCTTAATTACAATATTTTTTAAAAAACTTGACTGATTTTCATTGCCCAATAATTTCCTAATAACATGCAAAAAGAATCGCTAAGATTCATTTAATTCCCTACTTGCAATCCACTCCCAAAGATAGGCCTCATTTTAGGCCTTCTAATTGTATTTCCCCCCTTAAGTTTAGATTTGAAAATTAAGTTATTTAATTAAATCTATAAAAGTTAAGTGTAATATAGGAACCTCTCTGGCTAGTCTCTTTTATAGAAGGTATTGTTCAATTAGCACTGGGAAGTCAGGAAATCTTGTTTGTTCAAAAACCATATCTGGGCGTGTGAAGTCCTCTTTTTATGTCAAGAGGCTTGAAAGACATCCGATCCATTTCTAGTTAAGTGTGGAGTTATAGTTCCGTAGGACAAACGTAGGTTTAAAGACGTAGTTCTAGAGCTCAATGAACTTTATAAATCATAGCGTGGACACCACCGCCTTAAATTTTAATAATCAGGAACGTCACGGAACCAACTAAAAACCATTTTTGGTCTGCTGAGAATTGAAGTCCAACCGTTAGTAGCCCCAATTACATATGTTCCTAGTAAAGCCCTGCAGTTGTGGAATAAAGTTCCCTTTACTTTAAGTAAGAAGCATTGATCATCTATTGATTCGAAGTCATGGTAGCTGTCTGTAGCTTAATGGATCATAGAAAGCATTTATTTTCAAATATACTAGAACTTCAAAGAATCAGTAGTTTTGAAGTCTTCTTAAGAGGAACAATATACTTAAAAAAAAACCAATTGAAACGCCATTTAACTTTATAATCTGTGAATATTTCTTGACCACCTCTTATTGATCTGCGATTTCCCGCAGAACCAGTGACGTCGAGGTGAAGCACGAATTTGGTACCAAGAGCTATGTGGCCGCCATGAAACAGAAGCGGGTCACCGAAACAGAGGCCTTTAACAACTTTAACTGGCTGCGCTGGCTCCGCTGGCATCCGTGGCTGGAACGCGCCCAGCCACAAGGAACCATTGGGATCTGTCGTGTCTGCAACGTACGCATGAATGTGGAGTTCGTCTATCTACGCAAGCGCCACGAAACAACAAAGGCTCACTTAGAGGCGCAACGCCAACAGGACTCGGATAAGCCTAGTCGCAAGCGAAAGAGGAGCGAGACCACTGCTCTCGAAGATGAGGGCGAATTGGAGGAGGATAAGGAATCAGAGCCGGATGCTGAGGATGCGCAGGACACCAGCGTGGTGATGATGAACGGCGAGAGTGTGAGTGGCCGGAAAGCATGGCAACGAAGCAAGTGGCTCGAGATGGTTCCAGACACCAATAAGCAGCAGTGCCGCTGCACGCTATGCGACCTTACGATGGCGACCAATAGCTTCCCGCGCCACATAAAATCCAGAGGTCACGGCCACAATCTTCTGGAACCCAACCCAAAGCAAGTATTTCTGATTGTGCGCTTTATCTGAGCATAATGAATATCTCATGTACTGATATTTGCTGGTCTCTCAAATAGTATGTATATTTAAAGATAAGCTTAACTGTCACTGATTGATGCTAAACAAATCTATAAAGTTAATCTACATATCTGTACCAGAAGCTACATCCCAATTACATATTTTAGTTTTCAATAAAGTTTGATACTAACATTTGGTATTCTTCATTTTGCAGCGCTACAGATGGCCGCGGCATCTGGGCCGTGTTTGCGAATTTGCATCCCTGGTTGACCGCTGATCCGGAAGACCCCAGTATCGCATACTGCAACATCTGTCGCAAGCGGTTCATGTACGGAAACTCTGAGATCAAGCGCAAGGTCCACGAGAAGTCCGAGAAGCATACGGCTGCACTAGCCGCGTTGGCTCAGGCGAAAGAAAACGGGGACGAAGACGAGGCGGAGGAGGTGCCCGCCAGCGAACCAGCCCAGTCAGAGGCTCCATCGGACAGCGAGGTCACCGAAGATATGGACGATGACAATTGGTCAGAGACACGGAAAGGCGGCAAGGGGTATGTGTTTTATAAATAATAAAAAGCTTATACAAAAGGGGAATTCTCAAGAATGATTGATTATAAATAATTATTTAACAAAAGGGTTTTTATCTATTAAACAAAAACTTCGCTTTTACTTATTAAAAAATAATTAATAAAAAATGTTTTCTTGAAAATTATGTTCCTGAACCCCGTTAACAGGAGAGTCAAATCAACACTTCGATCATAAGTCATAAGCATAAAATCATAATGTTACTTATAGTAATCATTTACCGCTTCTAGTTCCGCTGCCAAGGCGGCTGTCGATCCCAGGAAGGCGAAGAGCCACGCCGGGGTGCGCTTCTACCCGTGGCTGTGCTACTCCAAGGATCGGAAGATTCAACTGTGCAAGTTCTGCCGCGTGCGCTTCCACAACGATGCGGCTAAGGCCCGGCACGAGTATAGTGTTCGGCATCAGAGGCTCATGAAGCAGGCCAAAGCGCGTCAAGCAAACTTGCCACCGGGCACAGTTAAGCCGACCAGAAAAACAAATCAGAACGACCTGGAGGAGATGGAAGAAGAGGAGGAGGTGGAGGAGGAAGAGGTGGAGGTGCAGGATGAGGAGGGAGAGGAAGAGGTGCAGGAAGAGGAGGAAGGGGAGGATGGGGAGAGCAACACGGACTCGGGCACCGTGGTAAACAACAAGACGCGACCACCCACCGCCAAACTGTTTGTCAAGCCCATTCCAGTGACCACAAAGGGCAAGGTAATGGTGTGGAAGGGCCGTTTCCCGTGGCTTTCGTACAAAAGGAACGAGCAACGCAGAAACTACGCCTGGTGCAAGCTCTGCGAGGTGTCTGTCTACCTGCCCTCTTCAAAGTGGGCCTCGAAGCACCAGCGCACCTCCCGACACATGCGACTTCGCTTAGATCGGAAGCGTAATGGTGCCCAACCACATCCAGCACCTGCCACTAGACGAACTCCTCAAGAGGAAATCCCCACCGCTGTAGCTACAGCCTCTGCGTTGACCACCGGGGAAGCCAGACAGAAGGCGGCCATGGCGGAGCTGCAGGCCAAGTACGACTGGCTGGATCCGGACGGCAACGACGATAACTACTGCCACTGTCGCATTTGCGAAACACGGCTGCCGATTAAAGTGTTCTTTCTCCGCCAGCACGATTCCTCGCGCAAGCACGCCGAGAGTCTTGAGCGACAGAGGAACATTAACGCCCCTCCCCATCCGCCAGCACCATCAGTCAGCACCACCACAGAGGCGGAGAGGCGGGAGTCTGGTCTTGACAAGGATAGCGACGGTGACATAAGCGTGAGGTAAGCTGTGGTTTTCTGTTAGCTGGATCGATTTGAGAATCTGGAACTCAATTTTTAAAATATTAACTATTTTGTTAAAAAAAATTGACTTTCCCATACTAAAAACCCTAAGTTTAATGAGAAGTTCTCATTAGTTAGTAGTGTCAGGGAACCGTTTGAACACTGTTTTGAAAATTACTTCCATATCCTTACGAAACCATTTTTTTAAAGCCTTGGACAAATTATTAAATTATAACCACAGACATAAAGAAACAATAGGTAATTTGAAGTATTCCTTTTAAGTTCTTTTTTTTGGTCTTCTTCTTCTTTCACACTTAACATTATTTTCCTAAAATTTGTGAACTTACAAAGTAATGTTAATCTATGATATATTACTCAGATCCGATGGCAGCATGGCTGAGCCGCCTGCAAAGCGATCGCGCCGCTCAATGGAGGTGCGTCGCATACTGCGCGCCCTGCGTGAATCCATGGGCAAGCGCCAGGATGAACGCACCCAGATGGACATGGCTAAGGACATGATCTGCTCCTCTTTTGACATTGTATCGCGCCTGCGAACTCTGGAGCGGGAGTCTGCTGTGCCAAGCGACTCCGCGGCGCAGAAGCAGGCGCCGGCAACGGTAACAGTTTCACCGGTCCAGCCACCGGAGCCCCGACATGTATTGGATCTCTTCTTTGATAGTATTGCGCCGACCATGAAGTCGCTGCCACCGGACTTGGCTGCCGAGGGCAAGGCTAAAATCATGCAGCTCGTTTGTGGCTTGGAAGTTCGAGCCATGCAAAGGAGCTCGCTGGCGGCCTCTATAGCTCCTGCTGCAGCTTCTTCTACAACTAACCCAGTGGCAGCTACAGCTCCAGCTGTTTCAGCGACCGCTTCTTCCGCTCCTGCTTTTTCTTCGTCTCCTCCTACTGATGAAGATTCGCATTCCAATATCATCACCATCCCAGACGATGATTCGAATGTGCAAAACAATAACAACGTGGTGGAAACCGTACAGAACAAGCCAGCAAGCACTAGCTCCCCCGCCCGAGTGACCATAAACGGAAACCAAAAAGACCTGCCGGAGAACATTCGCCGCATCTTGAGTTCCTCCCAAATGCAAGTGACCAACCGCTACGATAAGGAAGCCGTGCGTTGCGTTCCGCTGGACAAATTGACCACCCACAATCGGATCAACGGAAACGCTAGACTCAGCCAAACTGGCTCCTCGGAAGCACCATCCACAACACAGCCTGAAGTCAGCAATGGCGGTACCCTGGCCATGCTTCGACAGATTCGCGTTAACAACAATAATAGTTCCAAGATGATCACCATTACCAAGACGCCCATGCAGCAGCAGCAGCAGCAGTTGGGAAATATGTCTTCGACACCAATGATGAGGAGTGCTCCCAACAGCAATACCGCGCAGATACCTGCGTACAGGTCGGTTCTTAACCATAGGGGCAGGCCATAAAGCTCCCAAGAATATGAATATCCATAGCTGTAGCTTTCGTCATTGTCATTATTTAATATCACCCCGATTGAAGTACTTTGAATGTTAAAATTTACTACTTGCAAGCAAGATAGATTTTCTGAATTTTTTGATGAACGAAACCAAAAGAGTTCCTTTCTGGATGAATGAACATTATACACACATTATAAAATATTTTTTGTTTACCCCTTAAGCTATTTTACACCTTTTGAAGTCGTTTTGTTCCCAAACCATTCCCGATTCAGTAAAACGCTGATGCATTTTTGTTTAAGCACTTCAAAAATTGGATTGATTTATTTAGTTTACAGACTTGTCAAAGTCCAAAATATATTTAAACTGTATGTCTTTTAATGATACTCTTCACTTACTCCGATTCAGCCACTTGGTGGTCGTTTTCTTTAAGTCTAAATTCATGATCAGTCGATAGGGGAAGATCAAAGGGATCAGCTCAATTCGTTTTGGTGCCGCTGCTGGGGTTCTGCTGCTGGCAATCCATTTTGGAGCACTGCTTCTCCCGGCTTCTCGTCGCTTGTTATCGTGGAGAGCTCGATTTCACGCAGTTCTCCAAGGAGGCGCCGCATGGAGCTGTGCATAAAGGCGTTTTCGGGCATTTGATAGCTCCCAGTTGCAGAGGATGGAAGAGGCGCAGTCGCAGGAGTAGACGGGGTTGTTGCCCTTGGGGGTACACTGCTCCTATTTAGCTGTTTTTGCTCGTTGGCCTCCAGTGCTTGATCAATGGGCGCCGATCGCGTGTGCAGCGGGAACATGAACTTGACGTCAAGAAAGCTGCACAGCTCCTCGATCCCGTCCAGCGTCCGGCTAAGCTCTTCATTGCCGTTTGCCTGCTTTCCGACATGCTGACGCACGGTGCCCAGGTAATTTTGCAACTTGCTGCGCGCTATTTTAATTACAGTTTGGGCGTTCTTTAGCTCTAGCCGAAGTAGCTCGGGACTCTAAAAACGGCAAATTAGAAGTTAAATGTCTGGTTAGTACAAAATTTGAGGTGGTTGTAATATTGAATTGAATAATTATTGGAGTATAGATACGGAACACTCACGTTCTCTAAATATCCATCCATTGCCACGCGATGAGAATCCTGCAGCTTAGCCAGAGCCGAGGAGTCCGCCGCGTTGCGCTCCTGCATAAAGGTGATCTGTCTGTCAATTTGACTGCCACCGGTAGCAACAGTTGAGGTTTCTGAGACGGTTCGTGGTCGGTGACCCGTAGGTGGTCCTTCCTTGCCCATAGAGCTGTTGGTGAAAGATACACAGGTGAAGGCGTTTGAGGGATAGTCAAACTGCTTGGGGTTGAGCATGAAAAGAGCATGACGCAGCACCAAATGCACATCCACGTTCCCCGGGTAGCGCATCAGATACGTCAGCGACGTGGTGTAGTCGCTAAGCAGCACTGAAATCGGAATTGGTTACGCCATTAGTCAGAGCGGGAAGCACTAGGCGGGAATACCCACGTTTGTCTCGGATGTGCACTAGCATGGCCACCAGAATATAGTTTGGCAGATCGAAGCGGTCGCTGTCCGCGAAGATAGCATCCCACAGCAGCAACAGGTCCAGCAGCATGAACTCTCGTCCAAAGAGAAGTCGTAGCCAGCGACTGCAAAAATCATAAGATAATTTTTGTCCATATACGTTTTCATTTAAATATTAATGATTCCCTCCTAAAAGAAAGCGCTTAGTTTTTATCGTAGGAGATTATGTTTTTTGATCCAAATTACTTTTTATGCAAAGAAATGTGGTCCCTATAAAAATGATTTTTTTTATCGTACTTATGCGAATGACATCATTTGTCTATATGTGCTTATATTTATAAGAAAATACGTTTAATATTCGCAGGGAAATCATTGTGCTGTTCATTTAAGCTCTCCAAACAGAAAGAAACTTGGACAATTCTTTTACTAAAACACGCTTACCACTACCACCGAGTATATTTTTGATTGCAACTCACATGCCGAATATGTGCAGCGGGATTTCCATCTTTTGCAGATAATGATGCAAGTGCTGGTCCTGCTTGGCGAGTATTTTGTCCCGTATGAAGTTCAGCTGGCTGATAACCTCCGCCTCCGTCTGCGGTTCATTCTCCCCAGGGGTCTGAAAGAGGAATGAGTGGCGATAAGGACTGGCTGCTGCACGCGCAAACTGCGACGCACCTCAATCCGCTGCTCGATGTGGCCATCGGGAGTGGATACCAGATTCGAGACGCGATAGTATGACTCGACGGATGCCATGAGGCGAGAGAACAATGAGCTTCAAAAGAGGCATTTTTTAAGACATTGATATTTTAGATTACGTGTGTTACATACTAGGTGTCGGCCTCTAAATAAGCGGGGTCCAGCACATCCAGGAGCGTGGGATTGATGTCCGTCTTGGCCAGCTCACTGAAGTGCAGCAAGGACTGGTGATCGCTGTACACCACGAAGATAATCGGAGCCAAAATCTCGTGCATTCCCTGCCTGTAGCACATGTACGGGTGTTCCCTGGCGTAGTAGAACAGTATGTTCACCATCGCATTCTGCACCAGCGCCTTTCGAAAGAAGTCCACGCCCGGGAAGGTGCGCACCACATCCTGCCGGATCACGGCGAAGAGCTCCTGGTCGCTAAAGTACTGGTTCCACACGCTCTGCGTCGACTGCGACAGCGGATCGTCGTTAAAGTCCACCGCCAGCTGGTGGGGATTCCTCACGTAGTCCGCTCGGAACTTGTCATACCTCACCCGCTGCTGGAGGCGCTGGGTGACCCAACTCCGGTGCTCAGAGGTCAGGACGCGCAAAAGCAGTGCCCAGTGAACGCTCCGGAACTTGGACATTTTCAGGTCTCCGGCGAACGCCGCCTGCCGCAGACTTTCCGGTTCCACATCGAGGTTCTCAAGCAGCTGCGTCCACTCCTGACGGTAGCGCTCCACGGAGTTCATTGCGTGTGATTCTGATTCAGAACTCCCCCGCCTTTTGCCCCTTTCCGGCAGTTGCTCCCCGCTTTCCTTTGCGACCGCTCCGTTCAGTGTGATGGCTTCTATGCCCCAAACGGTCATCGTTTGTCGCTGGCTGCGCACTAAATGCAGGCGGTCATCCGCTCCGTCGCCATGTCAATGCTTAATCGGTGCAGATGAGGGGAAAGCACAAACAATGGCCTTTTACCAAAGAAAGTTTACGTTCTGGAAGATAACAACAGTGAACAGTGCGGACCAGTGTGACCCCACCTCCTTGAGCACTAAAATATACCATCATGCAAATATACCACAACATACTCTTCCAAAATGCCGTTATTACACCATTGCAAATAAAGGCTTAATTTTTGTTTTTATTTTTAAGGTTTCAACTTTAAAGTTTTTTTTTTTTTATTTTCATCACAAACATATTTTTTAAGAAAGTCTTTTTTTGTCTAGCACAGCCATTCGACCATCTCAAGTTTTAACAAAACTTAGTTTTTATGTACTCATGTACAGTGCTCCCTCGAAACAGTGAACTCATGATTAAAATGGGTTTAACTTTATGTAAAAAAACAAGCTCGTCTCAGCCACGGCCAGGTTACAACATCGTAGTAGGGATATTTTCCCCTGGAAGTTTATTTTTTTATCGGAACATTTGCTTGTTCCAAGTTAGCAACAAACATCTGGTGCCTTAAAAATATCCAACTCGTCTATGTAATTTTAATTTTTGTGTTGACATTTAAATTTTGGAAGCTCCAAATATAATTTTGACTTAGATTTAAGGCGTACTTGCGCCTCAGAAGGCAAAAAAAAAATTTTTACAATTTTTTTTCAGCTATCTTACTTTAAAACTGAACAAATGTTTTGACACCTTAAAAAAATAAATATAAATATGTTTTCAAATGTTTTTTTGTTAACTGTAGAGGGTGCCAAAGCAGAGAACTAAAATTTTTTAAAGTTTGCGATGCTCCCGATTTAGCCTAAATCTGTCAGACCAGTGAAAGCGACTACTTAAAAAATAATAATTAAAAAATGTCGAACTTTCATAATAAAAAATTCGAAAAACACGGTTTTTCTTTGTGTTTTCGGCAAAAAAAAAAAATTGTAAACATACTAGTCCAATAGGTTTAAGGGTTGTTTACCACCTTTTTGCTTTTACAACATATGCAATTTCGCCAAAAATATGTTGCAAGCGTGTTCTTAACAATCAAAATATTAAACTTAGGTAAACATTTTTTTTTTATGTGTTGAGGCGCAAGTACGCCATAAGAAGGTAATTACACTTAAGCACATTAAAATTAGGGTGATTTTTATGCCATGACTTTGTTTTGCAGGTTTTCCACCTTTCAGGTCTATGAATTTTCTGCAGAAAATTTTAATTTTTAAAGTCCGAATAGGTATTAGAGACCTGCATGAATGCATTCATAGGGCCTTTTAAATCATTCACTCATAATAGGTGTAGATTGTACCATACAATGTACCTACATGCTTTGCTGTACATACACTTTTTTTGTGAAGGATGTTGAATAATATACTCTTTATATAAGATGTCCCTACTTCTTCCTCTTACATTTAACTGATTACACTGTGCAACAATTGGAGGTCGATGAAAAAATTTGCAAAGTTTGCACTCTTTTTCAAATATACAAAATTTAAAAAAAAAATATCTCGACTGTTTCGGTTAAGAGGATCTTTAGCCAAATAGTTGCACTATTACAAAATTTTCTTAGTTTCAGGCAGTAAAATTCATGTTGGGCGTTATTTAGAGTCAAAGTACCCCTAAAACAGCGATTTTTGGCCTTTTGAGGTCCTTTTTCTCGAAAACTGAGGCTAATCCAGACATTTCCGGAATGAGGTCGCGTTCAGCACACCGAAATATAAATCCTATATAGTGGCACCAATGTATTTTTTAGGCTGTTGCACAGTGTTATCTTATATCTAAGTCAATACGTTTTTAATATATGTAAACAATTTTATTTGAATAAAGCTAGAAAAAAAAAAACAAATTTGGTAAAAATTGGCAAACAAAATTATCTTCGACATTTTGGGTTCTATACAAACCCATTGTCTATGGAGAATTTTCTAACAAAGACTCTACGTTTTTGTTTATTTTTGTTTAATCGCTCAGTTGATTGGTTGTTCGGCAGCTCAGTTGTTTTCTCGCTCACTCACTTAATAATTAAAGCAAATCTAATAAATATTATTTTTTTAAATGATCAATAATGTTTTTCTTCATGATTTCAGTGAGCACCTAAGCACCTCTCGTTCGTTTGAGATTTAAGCGAAGCTTGGAAATCTAATGAAATTGAATACCTCATTAATTTTATTTTGTGCCGAATCATGGAATCAAAATAGTTGCCACAAGTGTTAAGAGGAGAGAAAAATTAAACGAATGTGTAACCAGGCCATAAAAAATTTGTTTATACAGTCAAGCTTCTAAAGCCTAAACTTCTAAGTCCTATAGCAAACAGTTCAGTAATAATAAATGATGGTTATAGCTAAAGAAGTTTGACTTTGGTCTTGTTGATCGGGTCTGCTCCTAATGAGCACATGTGATTCCATTAGAGGAAAAATCCAACCAAGATATTAATATTAAATTCGCATTTATTTGCGCGTTCTGCTTGACGTACAAACAAAAATGTACATATGTAGTGTGCGAGGTGTATACTTTGTTTATCAAATCACCTATTGAGGTCAATGCTTGTCGCTATAATATGCAACAATTAATTCATGATAATGCCAAAAAGTCGACGGCGAAGCCAACCCAACCAGGAAATAGAAGACAATAACGAAATGCGAAGACGCGCGCCGGCGCATTAGCTCGAATCCGACGGATCGACGGATCGTCGGATCGAATCGTCTTTGGCAGAAGTTTAGCCCCATGCCATGCTAAAGATTGCAAATAAACTAACCGACTTCTGCTAATGGCCACTAAAGTTTTCTATTTTTGATTGTGTGTTGTGTTGTGTTGTGCTGCGCCATGACATGCCGGTCAATGTCGTTTTTTGATCTAGTCTTGAGTAATTTTTCTAATCTCTTTCGGGGCTTGAACTTGAACGCTTGGCTTGGCTTTGACCCAATGACTGACTGAATGCCGAATGTCTAATGTCTGCGGTGGGTGGATGGGCGGATGGGTGGTTGGGTGGGTTGGATGATTGGGTGGTCAAGCGAGTGTGTCCAGGGTAATAATTATATTACAAGTTCAAGTACCCTCATCAAGCTACTATGTTAAACATTCCGCAGGCACGAAACCATAAATTTTGTGAAACAGAAATAAATAAATTCCCTTGGCTGCATGTCAATTATTACCAATAAAGTGCAGTCTTTATACGCAAATGCAATATGTCGAGCCACCGAATCAACGAATCCACACGTATGCGTCACATTGGCTTCGATTTATAATTTGTCGGTCAAAGTCAATGTCAATGCAAATGGCAAAAACCAAAACCAGCAGGCAGCCGCCGCACCGTCGCAGCATCGCATTCGCAATATTAACAATAATCAGTCAATGGGGCTATCTGGCTTAAAGCCCTCCCCCTCTGCACCCCCTTCACCCTCACTTTGTGAAACGGTCGAAATGCGAACGAGTTTTGGCCGCTTATCAATAGCTTGGGTTTGCGTTTGTCTTTGGCCTGGGAACTCGTTTGCTTGGCGGCTGACTTTGGGCCCTGTTACAATTTGCTTTTGGCTTTTGGCTGCTTAGCATTTTGTATTTCCTGATGTTTAATCAGCCAACTGAAGACGCAACCGAGACAGCAAATCGATTTCGGGGTTCACTTTTTTACTTCTCTGCCAGGAGGGGTGCTATGAATTCTTTAAAGTGGTTGATTTCGAATAAGTGTTGGCAGGAACCGAAAGTAAGAGTCTCAAATAGAGACTTTAATTTTAAAAAGACTTTTGTTATTTTTTTGTTAACCAATTAAGCTGGGTTTAAAAATTTGTAGACAAAAGAATGTACAGTTTTATTTGTTTTCCAAACTCGCTGATTTTACTAACTTTTTGGACAAGAGTCAAAAAAGTTTGTATTTATTTTGCTTCCCATTTTTGATTTGATTTGAAATCTTTTTTGATTGGGTAATCAAACTCAATAAACATGTGCCCTAAATTCCTTAAAAAATCTTAAATAAAGGTTGCGAAAAGTGAACCCTAAAATACTAAGTTTCCAAAATCTGAAATATAAGCCCTTTACAAAAGCTAAATATAATAATTACTAAAGCATACCAATAAAAGAGAAAGTATTTTAAAAGAAATTTAAAAATTAAGTTAATAAATCACCAGTCCAATAGAGAGGGTATTCCAAGTACTGCCGCGTCTTTCTTTGGTGTCATAGCTCCAACGTGGTCTCGGCTTCATCTCTTCATTTGCAGCAAAGACAAACGCGAGGTTAGCATCGATTCTGTTAGCTTCTTTTTCGCGCAGCATTGGCCTTTTTGTTTGGCTTTGTTTCCATTTACATATCTTAGTTGCCGGGGGTGGGGCGCTCTGTCTCCAACTTGTTTACTGTTACATCTATGCGGAAGAGTTCGAAGCGGAAGTCTTGGAAGCCAAGTCCGCCGGCTGGGAAATGTGTAATGAGGCGGGGAATTTTAAATATTATATCATCTGAAACCAGGAATCGATTCGATCAAATAATAGAGGTCCGAAGACCTTGAACGCATCGCACCAAAGGTCACGAGGTTAAATGTAAATTAAAGTCTGGACAAGTGTATATTTCATTCTTTTCGGACTTTACTGGTTTTATTAAGACCCTGTGAGCTCAGCTTTTGGCAGGGGGGCTCGTGTTGGCCAAAACTTGTTCTATAACTCAAGAATTTCCTATAGCTTGAATGAAAGATTAATAAACCGCCATTAAGCTAAAGATATTCTGCTAACAAGCTGGGTCTTGAGCCTCGGGCAGTAAGCCCTGTTCTTAACTCCTGTCCTATATCTCACTTCCTTAATTTTCGAACTTAATGTCTGTTTAATCGCTCCATTCTTTGACGTTCGGGCAACAGAAGTTCTTGAGGAGTTTATGACGCACATCTCCAGATGGTATTTGGTTTTTTTTTTCACCTTGGCTGATACCGTTGACTTGATGGGTGCTAAATGAGCTGCCCCCTGGGCTATGAAGTCGCCCGACTGGTTCCACTAGACGAAATATAATAAGGGCCAATTGCGTCTTCTGCTGGGCCACTGAAAACACATTAATATTTATGGAAATCCACTTACACGCAGCGAAAAGTAAAGAATAGAAACCCCAAAATATATAAATTTGCCTGGTCTGGTCGAAGGCGTTTTTAAAACCCCAAGCAGGTTTGCGATTTCCCCCGGAATTCTAAGCAGGCTCTCGGCCTTACCGATGCTGATCATGATCGAGTTGTTAATGAAAAGACCCGAGCACTTGGTGACAAGTTCTTAGCCAGCCAAGCAGCCAACTTCCCCCGGGGCTGAGAGAGTCTGCGGCCCGGAATGTACGGAAATGCTTTTGCGCCAAAATAGAAAACCGAAAAAAAATATCGCTGAAAAATTTCGGGCGTGGGCAAGCAGAAAAAGTGGCGGGCACGTGAATTATTTGCTAATTTCTGCGGACCGGCGACTCCAATTCGTTTTATGGCTTATCAATGTTTTGCATGGCTTATTCTTATGTTTTGTCAATTGAGGGGGAGGCTCCTCCACCTTTGCATATCGAATGGGCAATGCCCTGTGAGCTTCTCTAGAATGTAGATATGTTGTTTTGCTTGGGTTTTCACCTTTATGTAGCTTTTCAATGTTTTCATTTTTAAAGACTGTGTTGTAAACAAGTCTTAATGGGCCATAAGCTCGATGTTTATGTTTACAATTCCAACCGAGCTTGGAACAATACATTTTCTCAAGGATGTTTTCCTCAATGACATGGCTGGTAGATTTCCTACTTAAGGTTTACTACTTGTGCTTAATTATAAACAATTTTAAAACCAATTTCGGAGGATAATATATTTATAGGTGTAATATAATATAGTTATAGTAGTTGTACAGGTACATTCATTTCCGTTATTTTATTTTCATAATAAATTTTCTCTCTTTTTAAATAGAAACTTTTTGAAAACTTATTTTTAAAATTTTAGTTTATTTTTTTGACTTGCCAAATTTAAACATAAATGGGTTAAAGTAATATTCAACTACACCAACTAAGTTAAAAACTAAATAAAATAAGAATTTAATTATGTAATTAGTAAAAATATTTAATTGAAATCATAGTCTTAGAACACGCTATAAATATTCATGTCTGTACTTTATCAAAGAATCTGATTTATTCAATAAATTCAACAAAAGTCACCAATACACTTCAACAAACCAAACGTGCCAACCGCGAGAATTCATATGAATGGGCGCGGAGCTTATGGCCGAAAGAATAGTCTAAAAATAGGGGTACAGGTTTATTATCTTGTGCTAAACTTTAATGGATTTGGGTTGTACACAGCCTGACAAGCACCTCGAAGTCGTAAAAGCAATGTCTGATAAATTGGCCAGACGCACGGCCTGAGAATCGCAAAACGGCCAACGGCATTCGGCCAATAGATTCGCAAGAAGCGTGTGCTGAGAGAAATGTATTCCAAAATAAACCAAAAAAAAAATAGAAAAAGTATTTTCATTTTATGCAGATTTTGTTGCTCGCATTGTGACAAGTTACAATGAGATCGGTAGAGCACAGTCCATGACGCGTTGCCCTGGGAACCCATTTAGGCTGTTC